>JAPJYX010000009.1:13219583-14477500 GCA_030503985.1 Himalopsyche tibetana | reverse complement strand
ACTGACCGGGTCACGTGCGTCCGGAGACCTTCAATCTTGCTTTTCCTTTTTTTTCAAACCGGTGGAATTCCGGTGTACTATCCATAAGATGTATACTACTTGATAGTTGATATTATTGAAGAATGCTGGTGTGTAATGCGAAGAAACAAAGAAATCAGTGGGAGAAAGGAAATCATGGAGATGTATATGGCCAAAGAAGAAGAAGATTTTAAAAATCAAGGAACTGTTTATTTATTTTTTTGATTGGCGTGATTAAGGGGAGAAAAATATACAATTATGAATTAAATTTCTTTTATTGTACATTACAATGAATTCATATAATTTGTCTTGATTTATCTGTATATCTATCCATCATTACCACATTTACATTTAAGTATAAAACCGTGAAATACAAATACCATTGTAATTTTCAGTTAGTTTATTTTTACGGATATACATATTCGAGTACATTATAAAAAATAAATATTTTTCAGATTAATAGTGCAATTATCTAAGGCCTCGTCAAATACACGAGTATTGATTAATATACCATTAATTTATTTTTCATAAATATAAGTGATCTTTTAAATGTAAGCAATATCCAAAAATGTTGACTAATGACGATACCGCCTGTTGATTTCGAGTAGGTAATTAATTATTGATTTTTAAAAGTATTTTTATGTTGTATTTTAAAATTATTTAAGACAGCAGTGTAACGTAATGTCGTTAATTAAAACATATTAAAAACTATTTATTTGCCTTTTCAATTTGGCGAAAAAACAATTATATCAGAAACATGAACCTTCATTTAATTAAGCGATCATAATTGGAAAAAATAAAAGAAAAAAATATTTTCATTTTATTGATAATTTCGATGCGTGTTAGCTAACTGAAGTACTCTTTTAGAAATTATGGCGATGCTGCCCACGGAAACAATAAATTGCTAGAGAATAACTCACGAGCAGTGTGGCTATCTACATGTTTTACGACGGCCGATGGGCAAGGAATGAACGGCCCGACCGCCTGGACAATCGTCGTAGACCTCTAGTCTTCAGGGAACTGAAGACACTGCTTAAAAAACCAAGCGCCAAAAATTAGTACATTATCAGAAACATTATCTCTTTTACTTTTAAATATAAAAGGCTATTTTTTTATTTGTTGTGAAATGACCCGTATCTGCTTAGGAAAGGAATATAATATATATATAAGCAAAAATAAACCATTGGAAGGTAAAGTGAGCCAGCTAATAAATTGCTACAACTTTTTTCTTGGATTTTTAAGTACAATCACAGATTTATTTGGTGTTTTGGTGGATTGCATTTATTTTTTTACGGAGATAACACTATTGCAATATGCATCAACCCACATAACTTCTCTTTTACGATATTTTGAGAGATGCAAAATATTGCAACGCGTCTAACTTTTTTTATATAAAATACCACTTGGCTCACTTCACCTCTAATGGGCCCATATATTTGGAGTGATTTTAAAAATCTTTACAAGCTTTTATTAAAAACTTCCATTAGAAAACATCAAATAATCATGAATACAATTCATAATATAATAATATTTTAAATACTTATATTGTTAATGTATGTATTAACTTTAATTCATTTGCTCATTTATCATCCGGTTTATCTTGGGATTTCAATTGATAATTTGATATTCGAATATATTCGGCTCTTTTTTAATATTCGGACGTGCAAATGAATATTTGATTAATTATTCGAATACTTATTTTTCGTGACATTTTTTATTAGCCAGGTGGTTGAAATACATTGTAAATCAACCAGCACGCAAATAAAATATGTCGTTCGAAGTCACATTAAATCTTAATATTATAATTTATCTTGTTTATATAAGAGTTAAAACGAGTGTTGACAGTCAGTGTGTGTTTAAAATTAGAAAGTATAGCGAGAAATATATAGAAAAGTAATGTTTAAAGTAAATTTAATTAAAATATTGTATTATTCAAATCCTATTTTGCAGTGGAAGTGAACTATTTATGTGTGCGTTCCGAAAATTCAAAATATTATTGCCAACTGTTAAAAATGTTGAGAAAGAAAACAGTTTACTAAATTTTACATAGCTTATTAGTATTTTAGTGACACCATGTTATAGTCTTGATTTTTTTTAGGAAACCGAGCTATTTATTTTTTGAATATTTGCAGAAAATTTTATTTTTTCACGCGCGCTCTAGGTTTGGCGAAACTGATATAAGGTATCGATAGATGAATAATCGTTTTAAATTCATATCTAGAGTTATCAAAACTACTAAATTATTAATTATAACTGTGTTTAAATTAGAATCAAATATTTTTTATTTTGAAATATAATTTATTGCTTATAGGTTCTATAAATTGTATGGCGAAATAATAAAATTCCTTAATCAAATGTGTATGTTATTCATATTATATTAAATATTTTTTTTGCAGAAAATATTTGGAATACATATGTACGGTACACATTTATTTCTGAAATAAATAATACGTACTTCCACAGTATAAAAAAATAAACTGGTATTTGCTGTTTTCCTTGCTTTAGCATAGTGAAGAAAATCCAGAGCACTTTTTTTACACACTCAACTTTTCTGGTATAACGTGATTTCTGGTACCCATACCGACTGCGAAATACATACCGTGCCGAGATTTATAGAGCAGCAGGGCGGCCCAAGTGGGCGTCGCGCGGTGCGGCGGTGACACAGCACTTCGGAGATAAGTGCGGGCCGATAAGCGTCCGCGGGCCGCATTTGAATATCCCAGCAATAAATACGACCACACCCGGCGAGACAAGATTCTTAAGCCGGGCACATACATGAATATACAGGGTGCTTGGGACGGAAACGTCCTATTTTGGAATGTTTTATTCATGTGTTCGTGTTAATGGGCCTTTACGATTGCTCACCGAACCAATGCATTATAATGTGACACAGTTATTCTGAAGGATGATATTTCGATTATTGATAAGTATCAGTACTATAAAAGTCTCCACACATATTTATCTGAAATCAGTTAGACATATTTTCCAAATTTGATGCGCAGACCTAGCATGGTCACACTAAAGTTTTTTTTTTAATAGAAAATGGTAAAACAAAGTTAACAATGGGTAATGAGAGAAAGAAGTAGAAATTTTTTAATATCTTTTAGCTCTGGGAGCTTTGAAATCAATGATCATTACTTGATTAAATTGGTATTTACATGGTTGAGCTTCATTATAACATAGTCGAAAATAACGATGTATTTTATTCATTTTTAAAAATTAATTTATAGTTGTTTTGAATTACCACCCTTGCCTGAACTATAGATAATTTCAAGCTAACTATAGTTTTGTAAGCTAGTATACATTTATGTTTTTGACATTATCATACAATATATAATTATTTTTTAGCAATTCAGTAAAGACAATCAATTGTTTTAAACATTGCAATATTTACATTTAATTAAAAACTACGTCTTTTTTTAAACCATGTCCGCTCCTAATGTGGAGCATATGGACTCCTAATGGAGTTTATCTCAACATAAGTGTTTCTACGAGAACTGCTTGTATAGGATGGGTGAGAGGGGATAATTCAAGACGTCACATACATCCATGCCTTTGAAAAGAAATTCATAAATCGATTGAAAAATCAATTTATAAAACTGTCCGTACCGAGATTTGAACCCGGGCCCCCCGTAGCCGAAACCAACAACGTTGACCAATCGACCTCACAGGCGGTTCTACATATTTTAATGATCTAAATATTTTTCAAGTCAATAGAGGATGCATTATATTTTTATTGGATATATAATAAAAATAATATAGTGCATCTTTAACTATGCAAATTAATAAAAGAAGATGTGTGCGAAATAATCGATTTAATCAATATTATTTAAAACAGAAAGTTGAAGATTTTTTTTACTAACAATTATTGAGTCATAAGTACACACTCGTAAACGAAACAGGTTCTGATCATCTGTGAAATTGTGAAAATCGTACAAAAAATTTGATGGTCATAGATGATGAAAAGCAAATCCCAGGTCGTAATTGACAACCTATGGATATGTGCGAAATTCAAAAGATAAAGTTTTGATATCAAAAATTCATCAACCACCCTTACTTAATACCATTACAAAAATTTTGTTAGGATATCTTTGTGGTTATAATGCATTAGCACCAATAAATTATAGTTAACATAACATTGATATTTTTTAACATGATACTGTTTTATTATTGTTTGCAATGAAAGTGCGAGAGTAATTACTTTACAAATTGCAAAAAAAAAATGTTTAACAAAATGACAACGCTCAATACGGAAAAGACGTTAGAAGCTCTTCTGCCGACGTTAAAAGCTCAACGGGTTAAGCGTCGCGCCGCCGTTAGATTGGGAAATCTTCTTGTAAGCGAGTAAGATAAACACAGTGACCATAGAGTATCCCTAGTAGTTTATTATATAGCCCTAGCGCCTGGATCTAGATTTAGGTTCGTGAATATATTATTATGACATTTTATCGTAAGGGTTGGAAAAGGCATTAGCTTAACCAGTTTAACTCAAAAAGTTTACGAAGTAAGTAAAGGTCTTTTTAACTACATCGAAATAAGTTTAAGATTATTAATTATTATACAATATATAATTAACTGTTCTTGAAAATGTATTGAAATGAACATCGAAAAAAATTATCGAATAATAAAAATGATTGATTAATTCAATTACATAATTCAAATCTTTATATTGTACACTGTTAGACCATGTATATCTAAAATAAACGGAGGCTTTGTTTGAAACATACAAAAAGACGTATTAGGCAATTTACAGCCTCCATCTCTATTTTAGCCCCTTGCGAAGCTAATCCGAGAAGTGACAGATTATTTTCAGCATTCAAAAAAAATATGCGGTCAGTTGAAAGATGGCCAACCCTAACCTAACCCAACTGCTCCGTTTTCGCCTTTGCCTTCGGTGGGATAACTTTAATGTCGCGATAGCTCGATCTTAACTGCGGACTTTGAATTATTATAACGTTACCGAAAGTTTTGATATGGGTATGTGGCTTGGGCATAATCCGCACTCGGGTATCGATAAATTGGGAGTAAGCCGCGTGTAATTAATATCTGATGTGGGAAGAAAGCGGCCTCCATTGAATGCCTCCAGGAGCGGTCGTGAGAGTTATCGTTTATGGGGAATTGTTTGAAATATTTATCGGGTTCGGCCCACACAATACGGAATTTGCTGGCCAATTTTGGCTGAAATGGCAGTAACAAAGATTTTCATAAAAAAAAACACACGATAAAAGGATACGAAATACCATAAGCCAGTCAAGGATAAGGCTTTCAATAATGATAAAACAAAATATAAAAAAGTTTTTCTGGTTTTTGGCACTATATTGCCAATTTTAAAAAGACTATTCTGTAATTAAATATCACTTGGCATGATTGTCATTTCACAACAACAAGCAGCTAAATAATACTGATTTTTTTATATATGAAAGTGTGAAAGGAAGTCTAAGAAATTAAATGTTTATATTTATAATAATCCTCTACGAGTGATATTATTTTTAAATAATGTTTAAACACTAAACGGTATTCAATTAAAGTGAAATCTTCTTATTAAGATTGTACGAGAAAAACGGCTGCTGCTGGCAACGTCGTATATTTAGCAATTAAGTATAAACACTGAATTATTTCGATCTGAATCGATCTTTTTTTAATTACAGTAACACCATAAATTGATGCGTAATTAAGCACACAAGTATTTAACATCGATTTAACTTAATACGAGAACATTTGGCACAACTTCTTTTGGACGATATAAATATTATATGAATAACATTTAGCTAAAAAAAGTAACGTTTTTGAATTCTTATTATTTTGTTGAATTCACAAATACTAAATACCTTTCTCAATAAAATAAGTGGAAGTTATCTCAAGCTGTCCCGTTATATCCAATGTTGACTTTATTGTGTGCTTTGTTAACGGAAAATATTTCGGCAAGTCTCCAAGTAGATAGATAAGCAGACTTTGGCGAGTTTTGAGAACATTTCATAAATTCAGTAATATATGATAAGAGAAGAAACTTCTCTAAAGAACTGTTTCTCGGAGTTTTTTTTTATTTATATCCTTTTTATAGATCATATCCGGTAGGCTAACGCGTCGACTTTAATGTTGTTTGTAAAAGTTTTTGTCTTTCTGACAATCCTGATATAATATAAATATCAATTGATGTCGGAGAGTACGTTTTTTCTGTTTTTCTAACGACGTTTCTTTCCGAAAAGAATCGATTATGTGACATATTATATTTGAAAATATCGGTTTATATTCGCAAAGCGTTTTGGAGGTAATAAAAATTTACTTTGATGTTGTAAAATACGTTTACGTATTTGATATTCAGAAAATTAAGGCTGACGTTTTTATTTTATTTAAAAATGCTGCGTTTTCGTCGATAGAACAAAGAAATTTCACTCGCTGAGGTCGTTAAAGCTTAGTTTTTATGACAAACAATATACTCCTCGGCGGGGATTGTGCAAACGAATATAGTATTTTTGTTTACCGTAAAAAATGCGACGAAAGAAAGCGATATTTAAAATTACCAAAATCGTCACGTATTTTTTAATGTCGAGAAAAACGTAAAACTGTTATTCCGCTTTCTCGCAACGATAATATCAAACCATCAAAATTTCAGAAGCTCCCGATTCTCACGTTTTGCAATCCAAATAAAAAATAACACCCCCGCTCAGCGGTGTACTAACTTTTATCTTAATTCTCCCGTTTGGCCCAATTCGCAACTGTCGTCGGAGCGACTCAGCGAATCATCAAAGGCATGCTGTGTACCATCTGATAAAATCTTTTTCACTTTATTTGGCGGGTCTCGTCGCATCTACGGAAGCCAGAGTTGGATTGCGCCAATGAGTAACCCGAGGCCATCAAAAAAATATAACTACAGCGTCAGCTCGAATATAACGCGACTTGATTGTTTGTAGTAGGATTGAAAGTAAAAATTAAAGTTCAGTAAAAGGAAGATAACACTCGCTGTTTTAGCTTTATTTTTTAACATCACGATTACTTGACCCAAAGCTAGAGATTAAATTAACATCCATCTCAATTTCCATTCTGGAAACGATGAATAGGAATGAACCAGAAGCTGGCCAATTTATTAAGTGGTAAGCTTCTGTGAATTACAACGATTCCAATTCCTGGGACATATCAATAAAAAACTAAAATATATAGTATCACTTTAGATACTACAAAAAAAAAATACTTGAAGACGATCAAGAATGAAGTGAATCTCTAAGAGTTTGACTTTAATGGTATTTAACTAAAAAAATTGAAAAAGGTAGCAAGAGTCAATAAAAACAATTCACAGAGGAGAATAAATTTCTAAATAATGGGGCTGCGTAGATAAAAATTAAAATAATTAGCTATTGAAGCCTAGTGAAGATGTCAAAACATTAATATATATATATCATCAGGATGGTATAATTAAGAATCAATGCAGTGAGTTTTAAAACTATTACGATTAAAACGCATATTTGCAATATTGCTATACAATTTAAATAAACGTATTGGCTTTACTACCTCATTGGCGATCGCCATAGTCCAACTCTGGTGTCCAAATACTCTGGGATAAGCGACCCCCAGAGGCAACCCTGTGGGAGGGGGTGACATCGTTACGACAATTAGTGGTGCAGGGGGGAGCAAATTAAAAGAATATTGGGGTCGATCGGGGACCGCTTCGCTCTCCGAAAATCTATGGGCTATTAGTAATTAATTTTCGCCCACAACACTCGGTCTCGCTATCTGTATTTGATATAATATATATCACCGATACAGGCAATAAAATAAGATTTGTTTTATCTAATGTCTGGAATTGCTATTTCATTATTAAATTTATCATAAATTAATATAAAACATTCATCGGAAAATAATTTATTTGTTTTATTTAAAAGAAGCATTAGTCTTTCTTAAGTGAAGTAGAAAAATAGTTTTTTTTTTAAAAAGTTTCTGTATTTTATTACAGATATACCTCTATTAGAACGACATACTATGCCTCATATTGGAAGCAAACTTGGATTAAAAAAATGCATATAACTTTTTATCTACCAAAAATTTACGGTTAACACATTACAAGTAATTAAAGAAAAGAATGTATAGTATCTTTAAACTTTTTTTTGTATTTTAAATTATGGGTAAAACTTGTATTATATTTGTTTTAGAAAAATAAACATCTACATGCTAGATTGATATAGGAACAATATTAAGTTTGGCGAAATAATTATAACAAATTTAAAAAAGAGCAGATGGTTATGTTTCTTAAGCAATATGAAATAATTACTGTGAATCTTTGGTATTTCTTGGTGGTCCTTCTTTTAAAAAATACGGATTGTGAGCATTCTTATTTGGCAGTGTTCACTTCTTAAAATGTATGCTTTACATTTTTATAAAGTAATAAAATAGCGTTGTTGATCAAAATATAACAAAATGTTTATGTCAACTGATTCGGCTCTCATTGAATCAGTTGAATATTTTTACGAAATGTTTTGTTCAATATAGATTGTAGTGTATTTTTTGAGGTTACAACAATTTTTTAATTCAACAGTAAATTATTTAGCAGAAATATTAAATTAAAGTAAAATATATTTCGATGATCAATTTTAAAGTATTCAGTGGCAATACTTGGTAGAAAGATATTACATTATTTTAAAAGTAAATAACTATTTTGTATTAATCAATTCAAAATGCTTGTCATGAACAAAAGCGGTTCTAATCATTATAAATAAACTTGTAATCAGTACAAAAAATGTTTTAGTCTTTGAATAGTACAATTTGTTTGAAGGTTAAAAATGAACGTGACTGCATTTTGCCTTGGTGACAAAATATTTAAAATTAATGGCTCACTGTAGAAATTACAAAATATTTCTTTATAATAAACTCGTAAAAAAAATGTAAAATCAATAAAAAAATTCAACTGATAAATCTCTTTCGCTAGATGATATTTTTATCTTATTTTTAGATAAAAACATTCCAAAAAATAGATTATACTTTAAAGACTAAACATTCAACAAACAATTGACATTTTTAAAACTATCAAAAGACTTACGACGAAAACCTGTCAAACAATTTTTTTATGGTGGTGAAGCTATGGTATGAAATATGTACATTTTTTACGATAGAAAACTGGGAGCAATTAACCAAAAATGTACTCAGATACACAACTAAATAATTCTGTTGATAACATGCGTTCACAGGAAAATTTATGTTGTCATTTAAAAAACATAAATTAAGACCTACTAAATTGTATTAACTAAAATACATTTTTTAAATAATTTGTAAAATAGAAGAGGATAAATTAGTTTTATTCAGTCTAAATTTGTTGTAGCCATTGTTAACGGTTCGAAACGCTAACATACACATTAGACATATTTCTCTTTTAAAGACTGCTCATATATTTAAAGCGTTAATTGATGTAAACAATGTCGGGTCAGTGGCCATTATTACGAAAAATCTCAACAGGTGCACGTCTCGCTCGGCTTGCCGTTCACAACGGATCTTCCACAAAGCGTCGGTTTCCACGCTGAGTGCAGAGCAAATAAAAGCATGTTTTTAATTTTGGTTTTTATTTAGAAATGTTGAATGCCTCCCCCTCCTTGTTCAGCGGCGGGCCAGAGTTCAACTCTTCCACGCATTCAAAGTCAGCGGATAAGTTCGCCCTCTCTCGGAGAATAATGAAATTTCTCCTTCACCACATGGTGCTTTTTCACATCGCACAAAAAGTATTACTCTACGAGTATGCATTATTTATCTCATTATTATATTCTAATCTAAAATATACATACATAATAATTACAAAATACTAAACCTAAACACACTGAAAATTATTTTTCATCCATCAAATCATTTATATAAAACACAACATTCAAATAAAGGATTGAAACTATATACTGCTTATTGTATAAAAATTTATATATTAATAGTCGATAAGGTACGTACGTACGTTTGTTTGTTTGTATGGGCGCGATTTCGCCTTTTCGATGACGTCAAGAAAGATCGTTATTCTAAAAATTATATTATATACAATATAAATACTGCAGGGCTGTCGATATTGGCTATGGTAGCTCAGCAGGGCAGCTCAATTGTGATTTTATGAATATATTTTATTATATCCGCTGTTGGCATATTTTTGCTTTTTTAGATAATTGGGTGTAATCCTAAATAAATCCATTTAGAGAATTAATTACGTTTAGATTTTCTGGCTTATTCAATTAATAGGTTTGCAATTTATTTTTCACGCCATAAAATTTTCTGACTATTTCAAAAATTCCCCCGTTGAGAGCAATGGGCTTACAGCTAGTTAAATATTAATTATTAGAAAAAAAACTATAAGGTTTTAGGGTGCGTTAGGGTCAAAGTTCTTCAAGTCTCTTAAGTCGTCGATGCTATTTATTGTTTGCATTTCTTTTACATCGTTGCCAACGGAAGGGTGTGATCGTTTGAGAGGTGAGTAATACCCAGTGAATCCATTATACGTGGACACAATATGCATTTATATACTCATTATTTATTGTCTATGTATACCTCCCTATAGACTTTACCTTTAAATATACATACACATGCGTATGTGTCAAAACAATAATTAAAGAAGTTCACCGAAAAGAGTAATTTGCATAATATTAAGAGTCGGGCTTAAAGTTGTATAAATGTTTAAGTAAAAAATAAAAGCTCAAAATCCAAAATATGAAGAAGAATCATTTTTCAAGAATCATATGTCCCGCTCCCAATGTGGAGCATATGTTTCGCTACTAATGTGAAGTTTGTTACTCAGTCACTCAACCTCTCTTTTTACAAACAGAGTAATAGGGTTCGAAAGACTAGGCTAGGACAGGACTAGTGGTTAACTTATCGCTCTCGCTACGCCCAGTTATTAAAGGATCGGAAGGGTGGAAGAGATTTTTTTTTTACATCACAAACACCCATGTCTTCGAACAAAAATCGATAAATCGATTAAAAAAATGCAATTCAAACTGAGACTCGAGCCCGTGAGATCCGGCACGGAAGCCAACAACGCTAACCGCTGCACCATTGGATTCGAATCATTAGCAGATATTTAATATATTAACAGTTGATAAATGTCATCTGTCAAAACTCAAGTTTATTTATCAAGCATGTCTTATAAAAATACTGACAACAACTTTCATATTATTCTTTGATATGTAACTTTTTATAATTATTTACCATCTGTTTTTTTTCGCATTGGTAACACACATACTATATTATTGTTGATCGAGAATAAGTCTTCTATACTAAATATAATTTAAATTATTATAGTTCTTTCAATTGAGAAATCTTCTGCTACGTAAACGGAATAATCTTTTAAGAGTTATTTCAAATTCACATAAATGGCACATGAAATATCGAGATCAATAGATTATGTCACTTTTCTACACATTGAGTTGTTTCGAGAATAATGATGATAGGTTTTAACCAGGTGTTCAGAAAAATCCAATAGCGTGTTCATAAACAACATCCGTTCACGCGATGCGAATAAAACATCTCGCGCTAAACCGTTTACCCGGAGGCCGTTCTCCAAAACACATTATTATAACCCTGAGTATAAAAAGTATCACTTTTCGCCAATATATCTGCCAAAGTTTGAAAAACGTTCAGGCCAGCGGGACCAGTAAAACGATCGATACACGTTCGCAAAGGAAAATAAAATAATAATAATCACACATAATATCTCCCCCCTGTTTCAACCCTGCAATAGACAGTGAGGCTGTTAAGAAGTAAAGTACACTTGAAAATAACACTAATATAATCAATATATTGCTTCAAAATAACAGTAAATCACTGTGAACTACATGAAAAAATAGATAATTTTAATGAATTATATAGTTAAAGTATTTTTTTATGATGTCAAAAGTGTATCAACGAATCTATCAACATAGTTTTTCATTCTTGTACAATCTGTATTCTTTTGCCAAGGCCCGATTTTTTCGCGAATAAAAATTTAGAACGTGGATACGATAAACAATGTTTTTATACTAATTTTACTGAAAAAAACGACAGTTTCTAAAATAATAACTAAATAAAACACTTGTATTGATAAGGATGATTTTTGACTCGCCTATGAATACACAAAACAGATGTCTATATATTAAGACAACTGTTCAGCTAAGTCAGGACGATGTAGAAAAGTTTCAGTTTTGTCACAATGTGCTCGAGATAAGTGTGCAGATAAAAGATTGTAATATTAATGAATAGGCATAGTAGTTTAATGGAAATAGAGTGTCCATGCCTTGAAGATGATTTTATAATTCACTTCGGTAAAAAGTTTTTAGGAAAAATCTAAATTGGTAGAATTTTGTTGCAAACAAAAATCACAGACAGAGAAAAAGTTTTTAATGTAAAATGTTGGTGAACGGTTCAATTCAAGAACTAGACAGTTATAAGAAATCTGCTTAAAATGACATACTAATGTTTGTGGTTGAGGCATACGAAAAACGGCAGTATGTTTGAAAATACACACGAAAATTTGATTCCCGGGATTGGCTTAATTATAAATAGTAAATGTTTAGCTCTACCTCAAAGTATCATTTAAAACTTCATTTTTTCTGAATCAAGAGCAAACACGGTTGAAAAAAGAGTTTTTCTCACAGTTCAGTTCACTTAGAAAAGTTCTGTCTAGGGTTAAAGCCTCCACCCCCAAGTGTAAACATTTTATAATATACTACACCAGACAATGACATTTGATGGTAAATTTTCATTTGGAAAAAGAGCGAAAAGTGTCTAAAACTCATTTCCAAAGTGTTTTATGTCATTGTCGGCAGTGCCAAGCGGCTGACTTTTTTTCTGCGCGTCGCAAAGGTCCTTCCACCGTTTTGGCGTTGGGCGTCGAGATTTTTTTTGTGTCATTTTATTACCGAGAGGCATTGGGGGTGACGTGAGGTGAGAGTGATTTAGTGGGCAAGCGTCCCCCTTCTTCAGATTCCGAGTAGGCTTTTGACGTGCGAAACGCACAGACGATACTCTGACCTCCTCACTCTGCAGCGGGAAAAAAATGATTCACTGAGGACTTCACTTGGTGGATCTGTCGCAAGGTATTACGACTCGACTGTGGGTATGCAATATGTGTGAATGAAGAAATATGTTTTTGTTTTTATTAAAAATGTTATCCTACCGTTACGGAAGCATAAATTTATAGTTTACGATGGCCTGCCTGAGGCAGTAAAATGTGTATAAAAAAGATTTAATATCAGCAAGATAATTAAAAAATAGCATAATAATGTAAAATTAAAAAGTATGCCGTTTTTAAATATGCCGAATATTTTATTATAATGTGCAAAATTGCTTTATCGATAAGCGAAATCAATTTTTATGATTATTTAAAATATGAAACAAGGAAATATGAACAATTATTTTCCATAAACGTAGAATAACGTTAAAACCATTGTGGAGAAAATGGGATTCTTGTGAAAGTATCAATAGAAGATGTTATCAATAAAAGTTACGATAATCTTTTTTATTCAATCGCTCGACCTGTTTTTTTTTACTGTTCGTACTGCCATCCTAATATTTTTACACCGCAATCGAAAAAAATAACGTTGAACAATCGCATACATTGCCACGAAAATATTAGTTGTAAAAACTTAATATGGTACAATTGTTTATTGTCTTTTTAATTAAAATATTATAGCTTGTTTACATACAAAAAAAATAACTTGAAAAACCTTCATGAGACAAATATTTCTTAAAATCACAATTCACCTTTTTCGTGTCTTGTAACTAATAATAACTAAAAAATCTTATATCTTTTGACCTAATTTGTTAGTTTCAGGACGAGCGTATTTTTCAATCTCGTCCCGAGTGGAGTGGAGTGGCTTGATAAAGTGTCCGACAAAGATGAAACGGAAAAGAGATTGATTATAACATTTCACGACGGGCACATGTATGTCGGAGACCTTGTCGCAAAAAGTACACGCGTTACAGATAACGTATGAAATGCCGTTATTGAGCAAATTGCCTAGATTATTCAGCGGGGACGCCCATTTTTCTAATCTATGGAAAAAGGCCTGCGATAATATTTTCGATTGGAATTCGCTTTCACATAAAATATCTTTCTACATACATATACATATTGAATACTCATAAAAAATCAACTAAGTCATTTTGCTAAGATTTAACTAAAACAAATATTAGCACATAATCATGTATTTACCCGATAAAAAGCAAATTATACCGATGATTTATTGATTCTTGTCCACGAATATTCAAAATTATATTTTTCTTTTATCATAAATTACTCCATTTTACTAAGATGAACTAATACTTCTTACACGAATCCCAGACACAAAAAACGCAGAAGTGGATTTAATAATAACAATTCATTCATCAACACAAGACAGTTATAAGAAACAAAATGTTTCATTAGATCCCAACACATTGGACGTGTTGGACATTTCTAGCGATTAAAGCGATGTATGCCCATTCCCTCATGTAAGTTTTCGTACAAGTAGCGGAGAATGTTATTATGAATAACATTTATTGGAATTGACGTGAAGAATGGCCGTGAACAAAAAATTCGCACTGTTTTAATTATTTATATTACCTATAAAAATATAAACGTAGTATTAGTGAGTTTTGTCAAAATATGTTTGCTTAAGAAATAATACAACAATTCCAAACATACTTTCGATGGTTTCGGCGGTAACTTTGTGGAAGTTCATTTTAATAGAAAATTTAAATTAACTTTGATTATTCCACGTATTGTGTAACTAACTGTGACACGTGTTTCGCCTCTTTCAGAGGCATCTTCAGACTTACTATCGCAAAGTTTGCTTAAGTAATGAAGCAAGATTGATTCTAACATTTTAAAATTATAAAATTACAAAATGGATTGGGTTTTAAAAAGGAAAAATCCCATTCTGATTGTTTACAACTCATTAGTATAATTAGTATCATTATCTGTTTGCTTTATTTCGATTCTACACCCCCCTCCTTGCTCCTCTTAAAAAGAAAAAAACCCAATCCATTTTGTAATTCTATAATTTTAAAATGTTAGAATCAATCTTGCTTCATTACTTAAGCAAACTTTGCGATAGTAAGTCTGAAGATGCCTCTGAAAGAGGCGAAACACGTGTCACAGTTAGTAACACAATACGTGGAATAATCAAAGTTAATTTAAATTTTCTATTAATTCCAAACATTCTTATTACTTTGAAGATTATTCAATTTATGACTGAAGATAGAAAAGTTCACTCAAAATCTTTTGCAATAAAAATAATATTTTTTTCGATTAATCGCAACACAAATACTTCATTAATCTGTCGGTCGCATAAGTATGGGTACTGGGTATTCCAGCGCCGTTGTCTGCGATCGACAATAACTTGGCAGACAAAAAACGTCTGACAAATTGACAAGCTGACACGTGGCTTGACGTTTCACTTTGGTATAACATTTCAGTTACACATTGGCTGGCTTAGACTAGTCTTTGTTACCTACATATAACAGGGCCGCGTATCACTTATAGAATCATATTTTTTTTTGCTATCAATTTGAATCATATAGGGTTTTTGGAGGGATTTTTTTCGCACACTAAAGTGCAAGCCGTAAAGTCTTGGCGAATTGTTCCCGGGGCAATCCTAACACAAAAATGAACAAGGCATAACGTTTGTTACGCCACGGGAAACAATATAATAATCATTAAAAGATATGTTATATGATTGTTCTCTTTGAAAAATGCTTAAAAAGAAAAATGAGGATACATAAGAAGAATATTTAATTAATATCTTTGTTTTAAATCAGATAGCGGCTGGATATAAAAGTATTTAAAACAAATATGTATGTTTCTGGATCCAAATACGTTTATTGATTAAACAATGAATGCTTTATTGTATCTTAAAAGTTATACTATTCTACTGTGAAAGTTATAAAGCATTCATTGTCATCTCAGCTACCAGAGTTGCAATTCAAATTATTGGTATCCAAAAATTATATAAACTACGTAATAATTAAAGCTCTTATCTGTTCTAATGAAAATTATTACTGACCTACGCTTATTAATGCTTCCGTATCGAGTCATTGACTTTATAAATGTAGAGATTTAGTGAACACTTCTTTAGCGTTTCGTTAAGTGTATGCGGCAGTCTCCCGTATAGCGGTTTCTCCATATAGCATAGTTTCTTTACGAAACGATAAATGTTTATGGTTAAATTAGAATTTTCGTAAATACATTATATTTTTTTTTTTATATATACATTCGTGCATTGAACAAATATTTATCAGAAGCTATAACTTCCAAAGATCTATTCTTTGAAATATATGTGAAAATGGGGAAAATGTTTACAAAATACAATTGAAAGAACATGTTCACGGATGCCTAGTCCCTTATAGTGGTCAACGTCGATGGCTTCGGTTACGGAGGTCACGGGTTCGAATCCTAGTACGGGCAGTTTTATAAATTGATTTTTCAATCGATTTATGAATTTCTGTTCGAAGGCATGGATGTATGTGATGTCTTGAATTACCCCCCTCCCACCCATCCTATCCTATAAACAGGGTATATCGAGAGAGATTAGCTAACCACTAGCCCTGTACTAACCCTATCCTTCTATTCCTACTCTCTTTGGAAAAAGAGAGGTTGAGCAACTGAGTAACAAGCAGTTCTCGTAGAAAAACTCCCGTTGAGATAAACTGCATTAGGAGTCCATATGCTCCACATTGGGAGCGGACATGGTAAAAAAATAAGTCCCCTATAACGTAGTATTCATATAGCGTAGTCCTAATATCTACGCATAAGGGGGAGCTATTAATATTATTTTTTTATTGTTGGAACAATTTTATTTATAATTGTGACTTAGTTTTAAATTTTCATATGTAGTTTAATTTAAAGTAAAGTTTATATAGTCAATACAGATTTTGCTGATTCATCACGAACTTCAGACACTAATCGAATAATGTTTTTTTAATAATTTAACAATACTGTTACGTTATCAGGTAAAAAAACGTACATTTCAAATTTAATGCTCAAGCTGAGACATAATTTTGCGACCGTTTTTGTGGTCCCGCAATTTCAAAAAGACCCTTAAATTTGCCACTCAGTCATGCCGAGCTACTAGTACCGCACTTGATTCTTGGACTAATGGAGGTTTCTTGTTAGCTGTCTTTTGCTCTCGATGACCCAACGGATGGATACATAACGCTCAAGCCGGCGGATTGGCGAGGCGAGTATAAATCAAAGCGGATTATCATTTACGCTGCTACATTAAATGTCTGGAAAATTTGGTATGTCACGAATACCGCACACATTAATTAACATTCAAGTGATCATTGTTTAGCCTTTATAACATTGATCACTTTTAGGATGTTCACTGTCAATAATTAGTGGAAAGAAATTATATTTAAGCAAAACGCATTATTCCTTTGTACTACTTCCACTTTTATTTAACAAGATCAGAACCGGGATCGCTCATGACGAGCAGTATCAATTGATAACAAAAAAAAATAATATTTTAATTTATACGAAACAAAAATTAACGACACTGTAAAGTTTTGTTTAACAGTATTATGTAAATTTTACATGGAATACTGTGTTTTTTAAAATTTTATTTGTGACATTGTGCTTAAGTTCCGAAAATCAAACATTAAATTGTATTAATTCTATTCTGTACACGTATCTATATTATTTTAAATCCGTATCTGCTCCAAAAAAGGAACACGTGTCCTCCTTAATCCCAATGATGACATCTCAACTTTAGATTCTACAGGAAAGTTTTTTCTACGAAAAACTGCTTTTTATTCAGTAATTCAAAATATTTTTTTGAAATGACTAGAGATAGAAAAATAAGACTTTTTAAAGAATACAAGTGCAATAGTAATTCTTAATATGATAGTGAATCGGGATCACGAAATCTCCAGATCGGTATTAATCGGGATCTATATTGATAAGGATCCCACAACTGGAAACCCTAGTAGGTAGTAGTATTTTATCAGCCCCGTTTCAAGAGGTTAAGTGCCTAATTTTTTTAAATTGAAAGACTAAGTTTTCAGTTAATTTTGAGACATACGAAAGATCTAAGTCGACTTAAGAACGTTAAATTAAGCTGTTTAAATTTATATTTTTGTTTTATATGTGGGATGTCGAAAAAAAATATTTGACTTGAGTCTATAAACAGCGTTTGAGTTGATACGAATTATTGCTGTTACTCCACTACAAATCTTATTGGATGGAATTGTATACGTTGCAGCGATGAACCATGAAGCTTTAAAAGTGCATATTCGACGCCAGTAGTAAAAGGATGCACAACAATGGCGACGCCTGCTACGACTTTTCGTGTACGGATGCGGAAGCCTTCGATTTTATGCTTAACAATTATTGAGTTTCTTTGTAATAGTTGTTACTTATGATGCAAATAAACAAGTTTGTTTTGCTGAACAAAATAATATGCATCATGTAAATTAAACTATTTATCTACACCTAATAATGTGTATTTTACACATAATGAACAAAAGTACTCTAAACTAATTTTTATACGATTTTGACATAAAACGGTACACGAAAAAGAACAAATACTATGTTAATATTGAAAGAGTAATAATAGTGGTTCGAAATTAAATCACAAATTTTCTACTACTTACTAACAACAGACAAAAAATTCTTAACTCTTTCGGCTTCTGCCTAAATTAAGTAAAACTATACTGTGTGCCCGGCTTATTTTTTTAAAGATTGCATTTTTTCTTAAGGGTTTTCTAAAAGTGATATAATTTTGAAACCACTCAGCCAACTCAAATGAAACTTTTAAAAATTGATAAAACGACTATAAATGTTCATTTTGTAAATGCATTTGAACATTATTGCTACTATTTACTGTTATAGTGAGCTATATAATAATGTGTCTAACATCTTTTTTTGCTTGGCGCACACATGACAGGTTTAGATGCTATTAGTACCAAAATATATTTAGAAATGTTTTCTGACACCTTGTTTAATGGATTATTTATGTTTGAAATTAAAAATTAATTCGGTAACTGCACTATAATGTGGTCTTTAGAAAAGCAAATTAACGCATCAAATGCGTTACGACAAATCGGTAAATATTTTTGATGATATTAATAATAGAATGATTGCTTTAAAGTGATTTGAGTATCTGCTATAATGACTGTAATGAATTTTATCTAAAAAATGTTGCAAAGTACCAGTATATTTGGAGGGATAGCGGATCACGTAAATATACGGTTTCGAGATCCAACGAGTTTGAAAAAACACAGAAACATTATAAATTTATTTAGAGTAACGAATGTAATTTATAAAAATAAATTGTGTAGTTATTATAAGTTTGTTCATTGATTTTCAATCTTAATATTAGAAATAGGAATAAATTGATATAAAAAAACGCATTCACTGTAACCAAGAAAAGTAAGATTATTGGTGGCTACATACGTTAGAGAGGGGAAAACCATCGACAGGATGCCTGTCTCCCGTCAGCCATTGTAAGACCGGAAACTGGACTGAAGCGCCGAACGGAAGTCTGCAACGCGATTGGCTACCAAAGATTCGTTAAAATTTAATGGTATTTTTTTTTAATTTTCCTCCCGCATCCGGTGCTTCAACAAAAAATGAATGGAGATAAAATATTTGAATTGAAACGAGAAAAATAAATATTCCTTTTTATTTGTTTGATATCAAAAACGATTTGAAAAAAACATTTTTATGTCAATGTTGAATATTTGTACATTCTGTTGGCCGTTTTTAAGCCATACTAGGTAAATATACAAAAAAAGACTTCATATATTAGACAATATAATAAATTTACAACGTGATATATTAAATTTGATAACTTTCCATCTACGCGAAATACAAAATACTCATTTTTTGTTTCAAAAGCCTAGTGCATGGTTAAAAAATATGTACCGCGCATCTCTGTATCAGACCAAAAACATGAGGAATATTTTTTTTAGAAACGTTATTGCGTTATAGAAGCTGACCGTGAAACAGTGGCTGCATTTATCTAACAAGTGGAGGTAGGAAGAAAAAACTCATTATACACTAATAACTAAATAATTTTATAATATAATCACGTGTGATAATTGAGTATACCATTTCGTATCATTTTGATCAAACCTCAAGAGCTGACGGCCAGTAAATAACATTCAAACAAAAACCTTACACAATGTTGCAAGTTAGCTTTACTATGCCTATAACCTTCCCGAAAGTGCAAGCAAAAAGATTGTCAAAGTTTTATTGCAATCGGATGAGCGGTGTGGCAGCGCATAAAGTACGAACAAAATAACATTAATTTTTATATATGAGATTATTAAAAGTGCAACTTTTGGGATTCCTTACTAATTTAAATATGTTGTTAATGTTAGGTTATCATGTAATATATACTTTTAAGATCATATAAAAGACCGTAGGTTAATATTTTAAAGATAAAAAATGTATATTATATATGTGTAAAAGATTCTTACCTTTTTAATTGTCCTTCGTCTTCAATTGTGCAGCTGAGACACTAAATTATCGCTTCTTAGAAATTACAAACGAAGTGATATTTTGAATAAATTGACACCTAAAGGCACTTCCACTCGATACTTTAAAATCCTGAAAAAAAACAGAATACATATATATTTTCTTGTCTATAGTACAAAAACAATTATCTTGTAAAGACTATATTAAAAACGATAAAGTTCAATGTGCTGTTACCCCAACTGGTGTAAACCTGTGATAAATTGTCAGTTATTTTATTCATAGCTCTTCAGCATCTTTTGTAAATAATAACACTTTGGTTTCTAAGTTAACCCAAACGTGATGAGACTGAAACTCAAATTAACCCCATGATGTAATATATAATGATTTGTCGATTTGATGGTTATTTAAAATATAACCATCATATTATTCGTATCATCGTACAAGAATTTGAAGAATTTATTTTATATACGTAAGGTTTTTTATTAAATGTTTAAATTAATTACTTTTTATTACATGTAAAAATCGTCAATATAATGGGGAACAAACTTAATGGTCAGAGTTTTCATCAATTTTCGGTACGAATAAAATTCAACTTTGGTCAGAATAAAAATATGAACAGTCAGAATAAAAATATTTTACGAATAAATATATTATAATACATATACTATAGTTAGGTTAGATTTTTTAAATTTCATTTCAATTATGACTATTTTATACAAATTCTGACCATTAATTATTTATTCTGCCCTCTATACACTGACTGATATATTTAATATAAATTCAATATTATAAAAAGTATGACCAAAACTGTATTAAAATTCAGAACGGTTAAATACAACCAATATGATGACATGGGTTACTAGCGAGATGCCTTTGATCTCGTACCGAATTTGATATAAAATTATGAAAGGAAATATTGCAATTTTCTATTTTTGAATATAAAAGAAGAAACAGCACAATTCATTTATTATGTAGGTATTCTACAAAGATACGTACTTAAACAAACTGAGTTTTTCTCTTAGGAATTATTTTATGATTAAATATGGCCGTAAATTGGTAAGTATTTAGATTTTATTTTTTTCATATGTAAATAAACTCTAGAATCCTAGCATTGGACGCCCCATTTGTTAGCGCTAAAACATGTTCGGACATTTAATATGAACTCTGGGCCACAGCTGCAAAGCATGTCAATATTTTATTAAAAAGTTAAGTGTGCTCTACTACAAAGTAGCCTAGCATCAATATTCTTTTGATTGAAAACAACAGGTAGGAGCGAAGCGGCAGAACAGTTCAATTATGTCACACCTTCTGTTCAAACAATTCACGTTTCAGTGGCGCACGCGTCAAATTATTAAAATTACTTTGACTTTTTACTTTCAGCGTTTTCCCCCCGCCGTAAAACAGGCAAAGAAACGCGATCGTCAAAAGGCAGATCGAATTCACTCTAACGAACAAAACGAGCGAGAAGGGTGAGGCTTTTACAAAGATGGAGTTCAGCACGAGAAGAGGATGGAGCATCGAATCCGGCGAAGTATCTCGCCTCTTGTTGTCGCGAGAGTGGATAAAACGGATGGATGAATCAAATAAATGTTCTCAAAGGAAGTTTGTTGTTGTTGTGATGTACCGGTACAGCGACGTAACAACGAAGACTTACTGGCAGAGGATGCTAAGAGTAAATGTAGCAACACACAAAATTAATTACGCTAAGAATCAAACGGAAAACATGTAAATTGTAATTGTTATTTTAATAGGGTACTGTAGACAGACAACACGAGTCTTATCTAGCAAACCTTCTAGCGGAATTAAACATGGTTCCAAATGTGCCATGTGATGGATAAAATCAACATGGTACGTAAGTTTATACAAGAAAGGTTTTATAAAAGTGAACAAAAATATAATATTTAATTATCTGACAGTGTAATTAAAAAAAATGAAAGTGTTTGGTGGCATTTCAATTTTAAATTTTAACCGTTCAAATTCTGTACACTCCGGTTCAAGTTCATCCGTGCAATTGGAATGCTTAAAAAGAACAAAAGACGAATGCTGGGTCGTTCGTGACAAAACGCGTCGATACGTACACATTTTTACAAATTCAAATTTTATTTTGATATGGTGAAAAAATAATACCTAATAATGTTCAAAATATTCTCAGTAAAAGTTGTACACAAGCCATAATATCTTAGTAAGTATTAAAGTTAGTCAAAGCTTTTTTTTTAAGTATTCCAATGTTAGTAAGTACCTCGGACATAATAAAAATGTAAAAACAAAATTTTACAAGCAACCATTCTTAAAACCTTTTTGCAAATAATACGTATAATTTATTATTAAACGATTCTAGAAAAGGTACACTTGAAAAGTAATAAAACCCAAATAAATATGTCACTACTATAAATCTTTTTCGAACTTTTACTGCCTGTAATTGCCTGTAAATTATTTTGTGTCACTAAAAATTTACAATTATTACAGGATTTGAAAAAATGATTTTAAAATGTACTTTTATCAAATACAAAAGAATTCAACAAAAAATTCCTGACGGCTAATATTTTTCTAAATAAAAACATGATTTTTATTACATTGTATAATATCAATTGTTTATTTTAGTCTTGCTCCTTTTATTCCCAGTTTCCTCAATTTTGAAATGGTTGGCGAAGTAAGTTAGGAAAGGAGAGGAGGACAGGAGGCAGGATCAGGCCGGTGACATTTAATGAGGATGAACCTTCTTTTTCCGTTTGACGTTAGCGGCTTTAAAGAGAACGGCGCTCTTTTATGTTCATAAAACAATTTTTCTTCGCTGTTTTCATCTGAAATATACGCTAAATGAATTCGGCCACCCATATATGGAAAGTTCATAGTGCATGAAATTTTTGTATTGCTTAAAATACTCAAACTCTTTACATATACTACGCGAATAATTCAGCTCGTTTTGCTACGCTCTATTTTTCAATGTGTATCTAAATAGGTTTAAGAAAAATAAAATTTAGAGATATTTTTAAATATTATAAGCTTATATTAGATAATGAATACACAAAAGTATTGAATAATTATCACCACCAATCAGAAAAATTCTCCCATACTACCGTATAACCTGCAATGATTTAATAATAACTATACACACACGTAAAGTGTGTTCACTTTAATTCCGTTTAAAATTTGTTGATACAACAAAGCAATCAAATAAAATTTTATGTGAATTTGAATAAAAATAGTTAATGCGGTCAGTATACCAAAAAGGAATTTAAACAAACAGTCAGGAAACCATGAACTTCTAATAGGGCTTAACAACAGTATGTCTTCGAAAGTTGCTCGTTCCTCAGTGGTTCAACCTTTTCGAAGAGAGTGAATAAATTATAATAAGGCTGGAACATGGCTAGTAATTAAGCAATCGTCCACGCTACATAAAAAAATCCATAACTGACCATAAACCTATTCATCAATTAAAAAATGCAACTACCAATTTTGGGTTTCAAACCTGTGAGTACCGTGACCGAAGCTAACACCACAGCCATGGCTACAATACACCATATAAATTCAATACTCAAAGCGATTTTATAGCTTTTTTTAAGTCATGGTTAAAGATGCAAATACTATAACATCAAACCACAAGTGAGTACATATTATAATAAGTTTGCATATTTTTAGGTCAAATAGTTTTAAAATTCAACTCGTTAATTTTTTTGATTTTTATAATATTTCAAAAAAATAAACGTATGCAGATTTAAAAGAAAATAAAACTTTATGATAAAATTAGGTCAAATATGTAACCTTTTGGCTGCCGTAGGATAAAGTATGACTGTAACTAGCACGCCGGCTATAATTTGCAATGATTAATTTGATAAGGTATTGATGAGATATCTCGTCTGTGGCAGTTATCCAGAAGCAAGTGAAAAACGTTTCACACCATGCTTCACAATTAGTGTAATAAAATAAGATTACTTTTTAAGTTTATTTATTTTATTTTTAAACTAAAAAATAATTTTAATAAAACCACCGCTGATAATCTAACGATAATATTTAGTCTAAATAATCGCATGTGCTAACATTCTATTAGTATTACATTACTTATAAATAAAAGCAAATGGGAAAATTTTATTCCAAGTCGAGACATTCAAAACAAACAACTGACAGATATTACCGTGACACAAGACAACTTAAAGCGCCTCTTGCGTTAGGCCATTCGGCAATTAATCCAGCCGTTTTCTCTTCTCACTCATTTCAAATGAGTAGCATTGTTCCCCGGCCTACACTTGGACTCCAAAAAGCCCTGGGCCAACACTTTATTTGAGACTGTACACTAACATTTGCACTGCCAGAAAGATACACAAAGTCATCGTTTCGGGACACATTTCTTCGTCTTTCAGTTTGTATTTGCGGCACCGAGTAAAGATAGCGTGCGGTATCCAAAACATTATTGTAAGCCACGGTCTATCGCTTTTGCAACCGTGGTGCCATCTTGTTTACGGATCGACTGTGAGAAGTGGCAGGGTCCCTGAAAATTACTGTTTGTCCAATGTGACCGTAACCATTTCGGTTGACTTTGATAAGACTTGTGAAAATACTGACCGTTAAATGAAAGCTCTCTCGTGGACGATGCAAATAAACGGGTAATAACAATCAAGTGGCAGCTCGTTCTGAGTTTGTTTAGGAAAGAGCTGTATAAAATTACGTAAGTAAACATAATAAATGCGAAATAATAATGTCACTTTGCCAAAAATACTTGTTCTTAATGACTTTAACAAAGAGAATTATTTATATATTTAAAATACATATATTCTTAAATTCTCAGCATCTTTATATCGAAAATGATTTAATATTTTTTTACCCTAGTTTTAGAAATATATTTTAAATTTATCACAGAAAACATGAGTTATCGTTTTAATAAATAATAAAACAGTGAAACGAATTTTGTTGGTATTTTTGTGTATGACTTTTTTGTCTGGTTCTCTCAAATTTTTGCATGTATACATAATAACGTAATAAGATAAAAAAAATACCAAAGTATTTAGTCCTACTTTTCTTTATAAAGACATTGTAATATAAATAAGAATGTTACAGCAAATAATCTATTGTTTATCTATGACAGTATACAATAAAAAGTATAAGAGAAAAAAAATGTAGGTATAAACATAGTCACTAATATATACTAAATATTTTGCTATGATTTACTTTATTACAATGAAGTTCTACCAGTAAATGCCAATTCAATCAATACATCATAACGATATTGAAAAACATAGATTTTAAAACTTTCTGACTGTTACCATAAACCAAAAAATAATTCAATTATTATTGCACTAAATGCTCGTGTTAACTTTGTTTTCGAATAGTTCATCTGTGCCGTTTTTACACGTGAATCAATAATAATTTAAACTACATACTGCGGATAGATAGTTCCCTGAATAGTTCATTTAACACTAGCATGGTTATTCTAAAGCGCGCATTGGCCCCGAGTTGGAAATTTCTCGTAGCGCACTGGCAAACAAAAAGCTCGCTATTCATCCGGATCTATTTTGCATTCCTTGAATATAATGATGATTATGAATGGTGAGTTTGGGACGTGACGCTGTGCTGTGTACCCTGCCTCGTTGCGATGCCATAAATCCCTCCCAAATTGCCGCAATACGATACGCTGTTTAGTTCCATTCAAACTTTGTTAAGGGCCACACTAATTATTATGTAAAATTGGGTAAGCCAGTGGTCAACAATCAAGCCATGAATGAATATTAATAATACTACAGTATCACTTTTAGGGTGTTCACTGTCAATGCTTGGTGGAAAGGAATTATATGTTTAAAAAATGCTGTAAAAATTTGTATTAATTGTACTTATATTTAATATGATCAGGACTAGCTTTTCTCATGGCTAGCAATTTGTGCTACGGATGCCTCCAGAAAGCCTTAATCCTGCCTGCCTCTTCTTTCAACCGGTGGGATTCCAGCGGGGTACTATCCATAGGATTTACTCGGCGGAACTGAGTTATGCTGGCATGTCATGGGAGGAAGCAAAGCAATTGACGGGAGACAAGGAAACATGGAGCCATATGCTCTACATAGGGAGCGAATATGGCCAAAGAAGAAGAAGAAAAAGCAATATCAACTGATGATAGAATAAAATAAAACATTACAAAATATAACTTTTTTATCCATGTCCGCTCCCAATGTGGAGCATATGGACTTTTATTGAGTTATCTTAACAGAAGTTATTTTTCTACGAGAACTGTTTGTTACTCAGTCGCTCAACCTCTACTTTTCAAAGGATAAATAGGGATAGAAGGATAATACTAGGGCAGGACTAGTGGTTAACTAATCGCTCTCGCTACGCCCGGTTGTTAAAGAATCGGAAAATGGTGGGAAGGACATCACAAGCACCCATCAGAAATCGATTAATCGATCGCAAAAATGCTGTTCGTACTGTGACTCGAACTCGTGAGGTCTGGCGCGGAAGCCCACAACGCTTACCTTTATATATAAAATAAAACTATTAATGTGTAACAAACAATTAACAATGAACGGAATTTACAGAAAAAAACATATTAAATATGAATCAGAGGAACTTAATTGACAATAAATCAAAAGTTTATTTCATCTTAAATATATTATTAAGAACTCACCAAAAACAATCATGATAATGTAGTGTGTTGACTAACGATAAATTATAATGTAACATTAGTTAATTTAATAACTAAACGGTGATTGAACTACTTCCGTCGCACTAGTCGCCAGCTTAACATAATTGTTCTTTGGTGAGTTTTCAAATTCTATTTAAGAGGTAATTAACATTTTCTTAATAGTCAATTTTTAATGGGTTTGACTCATATTTTATCTGTAAATTTCTTTCATTACCAATTGCTCTATGGGTACCCAGAATCATTTTTTAATGTTTCGATGAAATTGAAATTCGTCACTAAGATCTCTCATCATATTTACACAATAAGTATATTTTTTATGAAATGTTCGGAATGTTAAAATAATTTATGTCTCCAATACAAATTAAAAATACATTTTCATGCAAAAGATGTACCTATCCAATTGGATTCAGATTTATTTTAGTTCAATATTCTCTTAAAGCTAATAAATATATTACTTGACTGTTGGATTGATGGTTGTCAATACTTATGATCGAGTACAATATTATAGTCGTTCATAATACTGGCACTTGGCACGAAGCCGAATTCAGTTGGAGCTTTCATTTTCATTGCATGTTATATTTTTTTTCACTGCATGCTTCACATTCAACCGGTAAGCTTTCATTGAGGTGAATAAAACCAGCAGATAAACAGTCTAAAAATGGATGCTATGAAAACGTTTAAGCTTCAAAGCCAAAATGCCAAATTTATTCGTATTTAAATAAAATCATACCACATGCGGACTAGAACATATGCTATTAAAAAGCATTCACTAACATACAGTTTATTGCGCAAAATTATTTGTAGGTGGCAAAAATACATTAAAAAGT
Organism: Himalopsyche tibetana; assembly: GCA_030503985.1. NCBI lineage: Eukaryota > Metazoa > Arthropoda > Insecta > Trichoptera > Rhyacophilidae > Himalopsyche > Himalopsyche tibetana. Next base: position 14,449,641 of record JAPJYX010000009.1, on the reverse strand, counting down.
TTGAATGTAAATTTTTTTATTCATGAATATTTCATGCCTTCTTATTTGTGGTGCACCAATTATTTTATAATCCTCTGCATGAAAATTATTTCTGTGAAATGTATGAGTATAAAATATGCTTCATTAAATTTGGATTTCCGTTTCAATAATCGCCTGATAATAGCAGGATTTAAATATGATTGATTATTAGTCACATAAATGTTCAACACATATCGCCAACTTGAAACTACAACAAGTTAACTCTAATTACGTCAGTGGCTCCCAAACTGTATGCCTCCTTTGAAAAAAAAATATTTTCGCGTCTCCCCATCTTTTATTTTATATAATAATAAAGACACGATGTAAAGATAAGAGGAATATTTTAAACTGTTCGCGTAATAATGAGCCGCTCTGTAGCACATATGGAAAACAAAAAATGTTTATTTATTTAATTGTTTTTTTTTAAATAACATCAATGCAAATATAAAGGCTTATCCATCACATACATAAAGAAATAATTGTATGTAGTCTTTGAAATTCTGTATAACTTAAATGGATCGGTATCATTAGACAAAATAAAGCAATGGATTTGGTTCCACAAGATTTTTATTAATATAATACAGTTGAAAGCTGTCAAATTTGTGGAAGCAAATTATTTTATATTATTTTCGTAACATTATTTTGTTGTATTACTCAGTATAAGTATTTATATTTTTATAATAAACCAACAAAAAAAAACAAGAAATTACAACATGTTTATAAGAACATTGATTACTGAAATACCTAAAGTATCAGTTTTAGAGTTTATATGACAATGTAAATGTGCACTTTTTTTTTTAATTTGGAATCTAGTAGCATCTAATTAACTGACAGAGAGTGTCCCTTCTGTCTTCTTTATTTAATCCCAACTGCCTTCTCCATTAACTAAGATCGAGCCATCAAACGTTTACTTTGCTCTCCCTTGTATATTGCACCTACAAGTTGGCGTGTTATTTCTTACTCATCGACAAGCCTGAAACAATATTGAGACGTTCTCTTAATTAAAATACTGACGATGCCACCCCTCGGCGACGGCGTCTACCCACTCGGTGGCGTCAGCCCGCGGCGCTCTTTTTAACTAAGTACTTAGAAATAAACTATGTGACTTCTAGGCGAACGAACGTCCGCGCTTCAAAGAATATCTCAACGGTACCGAGACAAGAAACTGACAGGAAAGTTGAAACCATTTCAGTGTGAGAGAGAAAGCTCTCACAACTTTGACGGAGCTAATATTATGTGAGCAAATAAAAATGTTTAGATACGTTTTCTTGGGGTGGCTGCAAAATTTAATTACATTAAGGAAATTCGCGTTTCATCGCAGCGTATAAGTTTTCTCTCATCAACTACGCTTCAATTTTTTAATGTAATAATAATCATTTCGTTGCGGTATTGCGGTATTATACTGACATATTGAATTGTTCAACATTCATTTAAAGATAAAAAATATTCTTAACTGCAGCTAAAAATATTTGAAAAAAATGACACTTAATATAATAGTAACGGTAATCGATGGACGATATTAACCAATTTTAATTTCAATTTATTATAAAAATAGTGACAGTACTGTTTTTAATGAGACCACGAAACATTACTTGATACAGTTGCTCATTTATATAGATTCTTATTTTTCCGCTGAGAATTTATATTAAATGATCATAATATATCGGCCAGTGTAAATAGTTAGTCATAATTTAAATTAAATTATAAAAAACCTAACATCACCTAACCTCACCAAAATGGTTATAAAATATTCTAACCGTATAATATTTTTATTCTGACCAAAAAATAATTTAAATTCAGACCATAAAATTTGTTCTCATTTATATACATGGTAGCCCGCAAGATTTAGCTTTTTGAGTAAATCTATTTAAGCACATACTGAACTTAATAAAGTAAATCTGATATATAATCTTAAAGATCACTCTTAGATGTGTGCAAATGGAGATTGACATCACACGAATGTCACTGTCTGTACTATCTACATCCGTGTTTCATTGTTCATGTCCCTCTAGCCATCTTTGTTTTTTTAACAATACGTTTATTACACACATTGTCGTAATTCACTTGAAAAGGTTGGTCATCTGATAATTGTCGAGTGATTTGGAGACCATAAATTCATACTTTTTAGAAGCTAAATATTCTGATACAGTTGTTTCATTATAAAATAATAACCTCCAGCGAAAAGTGAGCTGCTTAAAATTAATAAATTCAGACTCCTTTTCTTAACTGTCAGTTTCACTAATAATTTCAGCTGACGGGGACCTATCAACAAAAACTTTAATAAGAAGCGGCAACCAAAATATAAGTTAAATGTCACAAAAAATCGAATACGGCTTAAAAATAAATGAAATTTACATTGTTGTCTAATCCAATCATTTCAATAATAAAACTTTCCATTATTGAAATTAAAAAACTCATAATCTCACAAAGAAGACATAAAAACGTAACGTTAAAAATATAAAGTAATTATAAATCATTAAATACAAACCTTTTACGGTTTTAATATTACATATGACATCATTTCAAATCAATTTAAATGTCATATAATCACCAACAACGAGAAGATTTTTTCAGCTGTATATCAATGTGAAAAATACGCGTTTTGAAAAGTTGATAGAATTTATTAATGTAAGAAACAATTTTTATTTAAATAATATAAATAGTATATGAATATTTATTATTTTTCATGATAGAGTTGTCAAATCGATTCATCGTATAAGATGTTTTAGAAAGATAACCGTCATATCTTTTCTTGCTATTTTTTTCATTAAGTTTCACTTGTCAATGGGAAGATAATTATTCGTGAACACATATATTAATAAATGAACATTAATAAAAACACAATATTCCTTTGTACTTTACTTTACTTTGTTTGAATTTCAGAACCGGTTTTGCTCATTGCGAGCATTTTCAACTGTTAATTCGACTAAAAACGATTTAAAAATTGGCATTCTTACTACAATAAAGATTTAAATATCATTGATTTAGTCATTTGATACACATGTACTATTATTATTAGTAAATAAACATTCAATGAGCAATTGATTCAACTTTTTACAAGCATTTGATGTCTAAGAACACCCTAAATTATCGACATCGCAGTAAATGGTTTTAGTCCATGAAATTTTTCGAAACCATACAAATTCCCGATAAGCCGGTGAGAAAAGGGATGAAACCGATAGAAGACAATTTTATTCAACGTTGAATAAGTGTTTAATCATTCGTTTAAACAGTTTATGATAGAGCTTTGGACGTCTTTATAAAAGTGCAGACAATTTTTAATACAAAATCTTTATGAGAAATCACATAAAGAATGCATTAAGCTCAAATAAAAGTTTGATGTTTCCATTGTCGCAGCTTTTGTAATACCGTAGAATTATTGCAAAATAAAAATGCTCTTTAATAGCGGCAAATTGAAATGCCATGTTTTTGAATATACGTCACCATAAAACGACTATAAAACGATGGTGCAAACTTTACAATGCGCCACGTAGACAATGGCATGCAATAAAGAATCAAATGTATTCTGGCTTATACGCATTTTAAACAAATTTGATACCAGGGAAGTGCGTAAAATAATGCTCCTGGAATAACAACCCAACAGTAGAAAAAAGTCTATAAACACTCACATTTGTTACTTATTAAGGCACTCCCTTATTTTTAACAGTGATACATAAATTTCTTTCTAATTTAAACAATATCATAGATCAATAGGTTTGAAAGAACGTTATTTTAAATTGTGTATATAAGCATAAGAAAATCAAACGATACCTTTTCGAAGAATTTAGATTCAACTGTGATCATTTCTACGTTATTTTTAATATAAATTTAATTTGACAACGTTGTTATTCCACACCCCACCAATTTCGTAATGAATTGTGACATGATTTTGCTTTAAAGAAGCATCTTAATTGTAAGATTAAATAAGATTAAAGTAAAATTTATTTTTATTCTTAACTTAAAAAAAAACTAACTTAATGCCACCGATTGTGTTGAAAAAAGTGACAAGTGTTTCGCTTCTTTAAGAATCATCATCAGAATCAACACCGCAAGGTTACGAATAAACTAAAAATTTATCTTGATTCTATAGTTATAAATTACAAAACAACAGTTGGGGCTTGTCATTTTCTGCTGTATGCAGGAAGGGACTTAGATACAAACTTTGACAGTACTTATTTTAAATCTGATGATGCTTCTCAAAGAAGCGACTCACGTGTCACATTTTGTTACACAAAAAGAGGAATAATCATAATAATAACAAAGTAATCAAATTTAATTTTAAATTAAAAATGAACTTCCAGATATTTACAAAATGGAGTTTGGAGTTTTTACCTTTCCACAGGACGTAGGGAGGAGGTAAGATAAAAACACTGATAGTACTTAATTAATACAAATAAACTGCTTTTATTATGACGAGGGGGAAATCATACATAAAATTAATTTACCAATATTGTGCCACCTATCCTATTGAAAATGAAGATAATAAATGCCTTTACTTCCATTTTGTAACGATAGTTTGCCTGAAAATGCTTCTAAAATAAGAACAAAACGTGTCCTAATTTATTACGCAACCTGTGGAATAACAGAGTTATCAAATTTAGTTTATATAAGAAATATACGTGAGCATTTTTTTGCTTCTTATTCCTACAAAACGATAATTGAAAATTGAAAACTTTATGTATGTAACGATTATCTTAATTATGTATGTTATTAAAGAGAGGAACGCCTCTCTTAATAGTGATTCCACTAAGAAGAGTTACAACACAGATATTGATATAAGATATTGACAATTTTCTAATTTTCAATCAAAAAGATTGTATTGAAACAATCCCGCAAAAGTTCCATTCTAATGTGTATTAATATTTTAATTTTTGAGTATGTTCAATGTTTATGATGACAGATTCGATTAAATTTTATCGAGAGTTTGTATTTTTATCAACCGCTTAAATTGTAATCAAAATAAAATCGAAAAAAACATTCAAACTATTCGATTTTTTTTCGTTGCAGTGAGTAATCTTTAATTGTTGACAAAAGAAACGTTCATCTCTCGATTACATGGCACTTGCAAATCTGCAATAATAGCATTGCCTTTGCTTTTGAGATTGGATGCTTCTTCAGCCGTTTGAGGCAGTCTGTTTACGTGATATTTCCGACGCCGACCCGACGCCGAGTTCGTGACTCTATCCTAATTTTTGCAATTTGTAAATAAATTTTAATCATTAGGTCAGCGTCTTTCTTCGCCGACGCTTTGTGAAAACCTCAGCGGGAAAAAAGCGTACTGAAAATTAAAATTGAATCGTTACTCTAAACGGGAAAGCTTTTAGAGAAAATATTTTAACTATTCGCTAAAGAAATGTTTGGAAAATATTCTACAAATGAAAACAAGACTGTTTGCAATTTTTTCAGACATTTTTCTTTGGCTGGGTAATACATCTTTACCATATTGGACATTTATTGCGTTTCTCATTTAATTTTAAAAAAATATTCGACTATCTTAAAAAATATTATACAGCTAATTCAGATAATTCAATAGTGAAAAAAAGTATTTTTTTTAAGCAGCTTCACTGTAAAATAAAATTTCTTTTCTTTGTAAATACTGTTAACATGTAAGTTTATTTAATTTAACCTACATACACTTGTATCCGTGTTCAGTTGTCCCTAAAAGTTACATGTTTGTAATTAACCAATCAACCTTTCCCATTTTTTTAACAAAGGAATAGTTTGGATGCGTAGATATTCGAAACGCAAATCAAATTGAAAAATACGCAAGAAGATTTAATTTTTTCTCTAATATGTGTGTAAAAAGTAGTTGACCTTATGTCTTTAAGAGCGTTCAATTTGTTTCTTGTAGTGACTTTTCACTCTTAATATTCGTTTACGGTTTTTTTAACTTTTTACAAAGTCACCGGTCATCATCAATCGATTTGATTACTTTAATCAACTTTAAATTGATGAAACATATAATAAATATTTTATTTATTTACTTTTTAAACACCCGTATTAGCACATAATTGCCATTCATTAAGAAGAGAGACTGAGATTAGGTGAAAATGCGTGAGCTTGTTTTCTAAACTGCTCTCTATGGCCGTGTAGGTAAAGAGACTAACCGATTTGTTTTAGGTAACCTTAGTATTGCGTACACAAGCTGTGAGAGGTCGGAGGTACGCACCAGGCAGGCGCAGAGACTAATTAAACGAAATTACACGAGAAAGCCAAACAAGTCGTAACGAGCACCTGATTAATCCCGCGTCGTGGGCAAAACGCCGCCGTTATTGAGTGTCCCAATAAGTAACTGCGTATAAAACGGGAAAGCTTCGCTCTAAACGGCCGGTTTAATTACGGAAAACTTTTAATTTGAAAGCTCCATTTAAAATATTACGACGCAAATTTTTATTTGAGTACTTTTATGCCTTCTTAGAGGGTTTTGATATTTTTTAATTCATCGTAAGATTCGTTTATTAATTTTAATGGCATTAGACCAACAGCCCATTAAAATTAGCAATTTTGAATCAGAATTTTTCTTTATTAGGATTTTTATTCCACTTAAAAAATAAAAGCAGGAAACGCACCTACTAGAGGTCTGCACGGGCCCTTTCCCGGCCCGGCCCGCGGGCCGGTCTCGGGCGGGTAAGCGCAATTGAGATTCGGGCTCGGACCGGGCCCGGGTAAAGAAATTATTTCTTCAAAAAATAATTTAGACTATGTTCGTGTCATAAGTCAGCCATGATGATTTTAATTATGACAAGTTCTATAGAGAATCGTAAATTGTTGTAAATTTGTAAAAAAAAAACGGATTTTTTTCGGGTTGTGGAGTATAAATCCGGGTTTCGGGTCGGGTTCGGGTAACAAGTGTGGTATTAGACACGGACCCGGGCCGGGTCGAACCTGAGTCTTTCGGGCTCGGACCGGGTAATTTTGTAAAATTTCGGCCCGTGCAGACCTCTAGCACCTACGTTCTACCTACTGAATTAACGTTCTGTTGTTATTTCTTACTAATAGTATTAAAAAAATGATCTTTCTATAAATGAAATTATTGTTGGCTCTACAAAAAAATGAGAAAAATATTAATAAAAACACCAATTTAATTTGACTAGATTCGTTTAAACAAATATTTTTTAACGTTTTTCTTTTTTGAAAAATTACCACGTGACTATTTTTTTAAGCAATTAAACAGTTTAACCGACGCAAAATGAGAAATCGTCGCAAAAATTGAAAAATTACATGTTATGTAGACAATGTATTTTATGGTGATTTTTTCACATTTTAAATATTGGTCCTGCTTTGTTATGATTTCGTATTTTTTTGATCTAGTCTAACTGTACGTCTACAATAATTTTATACTAATAATTTGACATGCACTTCTGTAGGAATATAACAAATAATAGATTAAAGTTAGGCTCAGTACATTAACAGGAATCAAGCAATTAACAATATAAGAATGTTGGACACAGAAAAGTGCGTGAAAGAGTTAATGTGTCTTGCAAACAACGAATATTTAAATTGCCATTTATATGATTTATTTTTTGTATTTTAATAGAATACGATTGAGAGATTTTATTGACTGACTGTCTTAAAAGGTGAAACATAGTTTAAAAGAAATTGAAACACCACTTACATTATAAATAGAAGTTATAGTCACTGAATACTTGAATGAAAATCGTGAAATTTAATGTATACAATACAAATTACACACCAATTCCACAACACAAAACACATAACATAATTTAAAACTAAAATTGACAACGAATTTAACTGCCGTCTGACATTTTTTTTTATCTAACGTTACTTCAATTTGAAAAACAAAAACTATTTATGAAAAAAAAACAAATGAACAATTTAAATACACAAAGACATCTACTGTGTTTTTTTATCGTGAAATTAAAACTTCGACGAACTTACACGGTAAAACAAAATTATTCTATTAGGATTCAAGAAAATGATAAGTATTGATTCTTCTTCATTATAAACACATTGGTTTCTTATGATTGTATTAAATAAATAGTCCATAAATAAGTAGTATTTTCCTATAAATATATCAACATTGTTAAATTATTTCAAAAAGGTTATGAAAAAAGCAAGACGAGTAAAAAGTCAATACTCAATATTATATTGTTATTTTTCTTTTTTTGCTTCTTCCTGTATGAATATCATCGATTCGATCCTCTACTTTAGTTTTGTTAAAGTAAAAAACAGGATTTTTAAAAGTTTTTACATTAATGTAATCGTGATAAATTTATTTAAGACTGACAGTCGAGTGTAAAATGGTATGATTAGACTAACTTGGTAGCTGAAACTTTTATAAAACCTAATTTTATATCATTTGCACTTTATTAAGGTTAAGTGTCACATACTTTTAACGTTGTGACTTGATATTGTTTTGAATCTTTATTTATCTTTCAGCCACTGTCTGGATGTTGAAGTTATTATGAATTTTACAGTGAATCACAAATAACTTCACTGTAAAAAAATTCCGGTGTACTGTAATAAACTCGTTGCGGAGAATCTTCGAAGATGACCTCCAGCATTGTGGAGTTTTATATATGAATAATATTAAATGTAAAATATTTCTTTAATATTATATAAAGTATAACTTTCTTACTTTAGTTCATTTGAAAAAAACAATGGAATAAAATTATTTAAATTGAAACAATAATTATACATACGAATCAAGATAATAATGATTTTTTTTAAATGTATTTAACTTTTATTTTAATTTTGATATCTCCTACCTATTTAAATATATTATTTTATTTATCTTTAAGATTTTTGTAAAAAAAGGGCACCAAAATTTTTTGTAATAAAATATGACATTCCTATCATAAAATATATATTTTTGAAAGCTTTTCGGTGTACATTGAGAAAAAAAAATTGTTGGGATTTAGTAAAAAATATTCATTTTCATATAATGGTAACCCAAAGATGTAATAAATGTTCAAAAATAAAATACTAATTTGTACTAATTCCACTATTGAATATAATGCCTTTTCACCGGTTATTGATAGTGACAGTGAATGTCGGGTCCTATGGAGCAGCGGTTAGCGTTGTTGGTTTCCGTGCCAGATCTCACTGGTTCGAGTCTCAGTACGAACAGCATTTTTTCGATTTCTGTGTTTGTGATGTCTAAAATTACCCCTCACCCTTTTGATGCTTCAATAACTGAGTGTTAACGAGAGCGATTAGTTAAACACTAGTCCTATCTTAATCTTATCCTCCTTTCCCTACTACTCTCTTTGGAAAAAAAAATGAGTAACTGAATAACAAACAGTTCCCGTAGAAAAACTTCTGTTAAGATACTTTCACTAGGAGGCCATTTGCTTCTCACTTGGGGCAGACATGGATTGAAAAGAAATAGACAGTGAACACTCTATTAAAAAAATATTTTAGTAATTATATAAATTTAAAATTACTGTATATTTACTAAGTCACCAGTTACCAATAAAAGCTTTGAACATTTTTTCTAGTCTACTATCAATTTGAATAAAAATAATTCTGAAAGCACTAAACCACCAAATACACGTTTTGTTAAGACAAATGTGCTTCTCTTACACCGATATAACATTTTGGTGAAAAATATTTAAGTGTTTTTTTTTGTATTTCGAAAATAAAAACGCCAAGAGGATATACTGAAATTGAGCATTTCTGTTAATATTTAGGCGCATGAAGAATGGGAAGCATTGCAATCTGCCTCAAGGAGCCTCATAAAGAAACATTTGCGAGGGTCTTAAGGCCGTGGAGTGAGGGCTCAAGAGGAAAACCTGCGGAAGCGTTCGCGCGTAATAGGTCGGCCGATACAAGATTCATGTCATAGCGCATCTCCACAAATTAAATTATCAATTATTCAGGGCGGGCGAACAACGCAGGAAGAACGTGCGGGCACTGAGAAGGTTGCTGCTCTATTGAATTATGTGGACGATTTGCTTGTTTAATTGAACACTTGCCCGTTGTTTAAAGGAAGTAAGTATTAGAGGAAAGAGAACTGTGAAGAGTAAATATTAACTGAGCAGCGAGTAAAGACTTTTCAGTGAGTAGTACAAATAGTCGTTTATATAAATTGTTTAATCTGTAGATAAATACAGCTTGTTTGTGCTAATGTGCCTCTTTGTTAAGTTCAAACAAGACATCTGGCATACGGTGTTTTTTTGAGCGCTTGTTGAATAAAAACTGTTTTTTTTTACAATCAATAATATAAAAATGCATTTTAAATGATCACATATATCAATTTATGTTTGGCCATTAAGATATTATATGATTATTAAAAAAATGTTTTGTCACTTAAATAGTGTAACTGGTCGATAATTTGTAGAAAAGGCATTATTTAAATTATTAACCATTTGAAGTAACCGCATAATTGGGACCAAATTTTATGGGAGCATTATTAAAGTGCTAAATAAGTACTACAAATTAAAGTAGACAAACGTAATCCTAACAAGTACATTTATTTTTCAACTCAGTCTGTTGTTTGTGTCTAGCATGTAAGGCGGCCTCGTGTGATGGACATAAAGACGCCGAGACGCCTGCGCATGACGAGTTTTATTACCTCCTGTAAAAGCTCCGTGCATCAATTATTTATGCATGTTCGATTATTTCACCGGCAGAGGTGGGAGAGCTATTTTTGTTTCAGCATTTCGTGTTTGTATATTAAATTAGTTTACTTCTATACATGTCACTTGTAAGAATAAAGATTTGAATGAATTCTTTTTTCCTTGCTTAGGGTATAAATAAAAAACGTCCAGAATATTAAGTGTTTAAACCAAGGGTGGGGAACCCTTTCTTCTCTAAAGGCCGCATTCATTTTTCTGGTTCGACATAAGGCCGCAGTAAACGTTGACTAGGGAATCTTTGGCCGGTAACAGGACTTTACGGTCAGAATATGTCAGGAATTTACGAATTTACATAAATTTACAGAATTGGCCAGAAGGCCACGCCAGAGTAGCCCGGAGGTTCCCCACGCCTGGTTTAAGCCATTCAAAAAATCTATACAGCCATATTTTAAAAAAAATTAATGATGCTATTTTCTACCCTGGGCTTTCAATTTTTCAGCATTTCAGTCAAACCACTTCGATTGGTTTTTTAATTTGTACAGGTGAGACGAATTAAGAGAAGTTTTCTCCATAAAAATAAGTCTATCGTTATCAAAAGCATAAGGGTAAATTATATTTCTGTGTATATTGAAAGTTAATCAAGCTAATGGAAAAGTATTTTGAAGTGTGCCAAACGTATGCTGGATATGGTTTGATGGCTTTTTATAGTTATACATTTCTTGATTGGTAATACGAGCAGGGCCGTTATTATGCCTTCGTAAACCCTTTTTACTATTTTTTTTCTCTAGTTATTTGTGTGAAATAGATGTGCATATTTTATGATATGTATTTATTTTATGTTTTAAATGTTAAAAAGTTTCATACATACAATACCAATATTTTCAAAAGTTTTCATTTAGATCAAAACTTGTTTTGCTAGCATTTTCAACATATAAAAAAAAACCGAATTGTGTGATTAAAATTTCAAAGTTATTTAATAAAGTGATTTTTACTTTCAAGTTGCTGCTTATTTAATTGACTTCAGAAATCTTTTCTTAAGCTTTGAACATTGAATAATTTCAGTTTTCGTTTATGTAACGTTACCTAATTTATAACAAGAAAGCCTGAACCCTGCCTGTCTCTCTTACCAACCAGGTGGATTCCGTCATCGTAAAAGAATCCATAAGATATCCTCGATGGAACTACAACTCGCTGGGATGTCTTGAGAGACAGCAAAGAAACTAGTGGGGATAGAGAATATATAAGGAACAGTATGGTGGACATACGCTCCGAATATAGACCAGGTACGGTAAAAAAATTGCTACAACGACAAAAATGTACGCTCACTGTACTGTCGAACAAAACATAATGTCAAATTTAATTTACTTTTTTTAAACTGTTTCTCTCACCTGATTTTAGATGTAAAAATAACATCTAAATAGAAAGATTATTCCTACAGAGAAAAAATTGTTTCTTTAAAATATCTTGAACGTGCTAGTTTTAATTATAAATATATTACAAATTATTTAAAATATTTAAAAGTTTGCCAATTTTTTATGCGAAGGAGAAAAACAGTAGATTACTAAAATATGCAAGCAAAAATTTTCTGCCATGTCAAATATTATAAAAATATCCATTGTCTAGAACATAGTTTCTCAACCTTTTTAAGCCCGTGGCCCCCTTTTGAGTCTCATATTTTTCCGTGGCCCCCCTACCCCTAGTAATAAAATTCTCGGGGCTCGGAAAAATGAAAAAAAATGTAGGTACATTAATTTTTAAAAAATACAATACAATAAATTTTTTTGTTAAAAAAAAATATGTTTACAAAATAATTTATAATATTAGTTTTTTTTTGAAAATCCCTAGGGTACCCAATGTTTTACCCATCACAGCCCGCTGTGGTTCACACTATTGTTACGGGGGGGTATTCTGCAGCATTATTCGTGTTAATTTGTATCCATAAATTCCTAAAACTAGTTTGCATGCACTGCAGGGTGCAGAATGCGAAATAAAATAAAATAACTTTATCAAAAGAGTTTTTATGAAATTAATTCAATTCGTTTTCATAAGACGCCGTGAACTTTTTGAATGCTTTGTAATTTTTCCTAGATGCAACTAAGTCGGCATGACCAACAGGACCACCAGATGCGACTGTGGTCGTATAATCTTGAGCAGTTCTTCCTGTTCGTTGTTCATGTTTGGACATTTTAAAAAAATGCGATCAGTATCCTGAAGCTATTTACTAATCAGCTGACCTGGAATAGCTTGGCAGTGAAGTGATCATGGCTAGTTATAAATTGGCCTATCCAAAAATTTGGACTCGAAGCGTTGGTTATAAGATTGCCTGTCCTTAGAATAATTTCCCATCAATTTTACCAAATTCGCATAGAAGCGTCTGTAGCAATACTGTGCACCACAGTTCAATGGGCCTTAAAAATGAAGGTTCTGGTCGAGAAGAAGACAGTCAAAGAATTCTCCTCACCTGGGACTTCACACCCATTATGTAGCATTGCTGTTGCGCCTTGTACAGATTTAAAAAAAATTTACCAAGCAGAACCAGCAATGCATTTGTAGAAGTAGTTCTGTATGTTTTGTAAAGATTATCAATGCGCTGTATTATTCGGTAAGAAGATTTCTCTCCAAAAGAATAAGGTTACAAATCTTGTATCACGTACTTTACCAGCCACTCCCATGGATTGGGTGCTAAGCTTCAATTACTTAATACCTGCTAAGCAAGAAGTTTTGGCATAATTTGCAGAAGTGTAGGAAGGGGTCCTGCCGCCCGAGGCGGTATTTGAATTTGCAGCCTCATGAAGGACCCTAAGGACACTAGCCACTAAGCAAAGGGACAAAGCTTTACCAATGATCAGTTTTGGTCTTTAAAATTGCGTTTTGGTATTTGTATCGAGCTGATTAAAAAAATGATTTCGAAAAAGACATTCTTGAAGTCAATGGGATTTTATGAAATTTACTGTTTATTACAATATTAAAGGTTTTACGCAAAGGTCCCATGTTTTACAACCTAATGTTGAAGATGAATCGCGCAGGGAATTCAAAAAAAATAGTACATGATTATTTATCAAAGTAAAACTTCAATACTTAAAACAATTGAAGCGTTATATCTTTTATTCATAAAAATCTTAATTCCTTGTTCAATCGTTACACCTTTAGTGTCATTAGGTTTCTGGCAAAGAGCATTAAATTATCTTAACTAATTTTTTCGTCATCAAAAATCTGACACATCGTTTTAGGTTAGTCAATTTGCAATGCAAAATGTTCATTTAGTTGTTGTTTTATCATCTGCTATCTCATACATACGTCTTGATACTGAACGGAATTGCTCAAAGAAATCACCTGAATAATTGCATTTTCACTCCGATTCATAACTATTGAAATTGCGAAATCAAAGATTTGGAAATATAATGCGTTTTTCTAGCTTTTGCAATTAATTTGGAAATTTCGTAAGAAACTATTAATTAAACCAGTGTCTAATTTTTCACTGAATACTTTAAATCCTATTTTTTGCTGCGGAAACTTCTTAAAGCTTTTTGAATTATTAAAATGGCTTTTCTTTCATATCTATGTGTTTTGTATAAAATGGATAGTAGCATTAGTGAAGCAAAACATATTTAACGCACACGAGTTTCATAATATCATGGGGTGATGAAAGAAATCCGTGGACAAGATAGTCAATACAATATTGTCGACACTTACTTTTGGATGCAGTTATTATGGTACCCTTAAATATCATTGGAAAAATAGTAAAAAGTATGTTTAATAAATACATTATTTCTACTGCAATGAATTATTGTCCTACTGTATTATATTTAATTTTAATATAAATTTAGTTCATTATATTTTGAGTGGCCGTGGCCCCCCTAAAGTCTGCTGTGGCTCCCCAAAACTGATATTTTCTTCTGTGGCCCCCTTGGAGCATGCTGTGGCTCCCAAGGGGGCCACATGGCCCCCGGTTGAGAAACGCTGGTCTAGAATGTCAACACTCGGAATTCCCTTAGGCTGCATTTTAAAATGTGCAGCTTTTCAGGTCAAGTGTTCCATCTTTATTGCACGAAGAAAGAAGATAGAATATCATCGTGGGGGATAATTTTAATTTTTTAAAATATCTCAAATATGCGAATCATTACGAGCGACATTTTTTTTTTGAATAGCTGCCAAGGAATTCGGAACATAAATTCAATATGATTAAGAAAATGTCTTGAGCTATTCAAAGAAACAATAGAGAAGACTGAGTCAAAGGCAAGTGATGCTGAGATACACATTTTATTATTATTACGTTACTCAGTTACTGGACAGTTACTCCGTTATATGCGAGCTGTAAATCATATTGCTTGCGTATATTTTAAAACCCTGCTTGAAAATAACGTAACGAAAATATCTCTTTGTATTTATGTCATATATTAAAAAACACAATTCCAACAACAAAGAAATGTCAATACCCCGTGTAAGTAATTCTGAACCTCTAACGTTAATATTTATTTTATAAAGATAATCATTATATAAGCCTATACATTAATGCATATAATGGATTTCGTAATAATTAAGTCACCCTTGAGGAATTGTTAGAGGAAATCGATCAATATTTGCATACTTAGTCAATACCGCCTGCTATGAACTTTAATATTAAAATAGCTTATTACTTTATTGGTCAGTATTTTAGTGACTTATTGGTCAATATTTAACAATACAAATAATCTGTTTTATTTAATATTTAGTTAATATAAATATGCAAGCTTTATTATCTGTATACAAAAAAGAAAGGCTTAGCAACGGAGCGACAGACAGTTCTGACGAAATTTATCTATTAAAAAGCTATATGCTTTACATTGGGAATGTACATGGAGTAAAATTTTGTGAATAGCCGTGATTACAAAAATTTGGTTAGAATGGATTAAGCTAGTTTTGGTTTGATAGTCAGCATAAAAGTGGCCCTGGGATGATAATACTGATGCAAGTATAAATAATCTTTATTCTTTATACATAAATACTGTCCACTTAAAATTAATTCTGAATATCTTAATAAAAAATACTGTCCAGATAAATAAAAGCACTAGATTAGTTCTTATCAATAATTAAATGTGTATTTAACTTTATTCTTATTATAGATTCATAGGTTACTTTTATGCTATTGTATTTTTGTCGCTTTAAAGCAAATCGTAGAGTGCTCTTTGGTGGACCCGGCTTAACCTTCCAATAATCGGGAGTTCAAAGTGGACAAAAAAATGACGTCAAAGAAGAAGTTGGGAACCTTTTCTGAGATTACGTCTGTAGTCATGAATAAAACCATGAAGGTTAGAGGACCCACGAACTTAGCGAGGGTTCCTCAGAATTCGCGTCACGAAATCTTTGCGGGTAGACCGTCAAAGGAAAAATATGAAAACCCGCATATGGAATCGCCTCAACGCAATTCTGGTGAAAAGTATTCAAAATGTATTTTTTGAAGATGTTTCTCTTAAGTGATTTTTTCCTACGTCGTCTATGGATTATAATCATCTGTATTTCATGTAAGCTTAGTCCTATAAAAACATTATAATCAAACTCACACAAAGGCGTTCGTTCGTTATAAGTGATTTCAATAAAATGTCAGCACAAATATTATTCATTTAATTTTACGAGATGTTTCTGTGAGTTAAATGAATTTTTAAAAAAAAATTGCAAAAAAATATATATATCATTTATGTTATAAATGATATATAAATAGATTTTTCAAAATAAACAAAATGATATCAACCGTTATTTAACATGCAAATTTCTTTTAAAGAATAATGAAATTTTTCAACCAAATTATCAAAAATATTTTTGAAATAATTTAAAAAATATATTTTGCAGCTTGAATGCACCAAATGCACCAAATGTTTAAGTTAAAAGATCATACGAGAAAAACTCGATGAAAATTTTATTGTCGAAATCTACTCGAGGTAAATTGACATCAAAAACACCCACGTGTTAGGTCTCAAATTTAAATTTAAAAATCTAAATTTGACATTGACCTTATCGGGAATTGAGCCCAGACGCACCTGTTAGGTAGAGCAAGCTGTAACCAACTAGACCAAAACTAATATCATATTTTTTTCAGGATGTTTTACATAAGTATTTCAATCATCGACAAAATAATACTCGAATCATATTTACTTTTTACATGTTTCCGTATGCAGTGTATGTGTCCTACGGATATTGTCGAACAAAAGAAGTCTTGCTTTATATAAAATAATACATCAAAAATTTCGGCTGTCGTCGATCTTAATCTGAAGGCTCATGCCTTTGGTTGGGCATAAAAGCAGACTGCGTCATATCATGTGTGAAATAAAAATCGTGCTTGGACAACGAATGGTGAAATTTTCATCATATACAAGCACATCGACCAGTGCTGCGATCCTATTAGGTATTTTCCCGCGTGGCCATCAAACACAAGACGACAGTGTTTTAGTGAACCCGGTTGTTTTATTAAAATGCTGTACACATAGTTTCATGCCATGTTGTTTTTATTATAATATTGACCACGGAAATTTTTGCAGCTGTAGATAAAACCGAGTAATAAAAAAATAGAATAAAAATGTCACTCCTGTATGCTGTAACAATTGAGAGCTTAGTATCGTTACTAATATTCTCCAAAAATCGAGTTAAGAGAAAATCACAAATCACAAAAAGCGAAAGGAGCATAATTGTTCGTAATTATATGTTTTTTAAATTACCATAAATATTTATCGTAAGTGAAAAGTAGCAATTACTTACGATGCGAAATATATAATACATTTTTTTTTAATCCGTGTTTGCTCGTAATTTCTAGCATATGGCCTTCTAACAGAGGTATATCAACATAAGTTTTTACAAGAGAACTGTTTGTTACTCAGTCGTTTCACCTCTTTTTTCCAAAAAAAAAAGTAGGGGTAAAAATATAAGGCTAGGAATCGACAAGTGGTTAACTAATCACTCTCGTTACGCCCAGTTATTAAAGAATCTGAAGGGTGTGAAGGAATTGTAAGACATTACAAACCGAGAAATCGATCGATGCTGTTCTTACTGGGATTCGAACCCGTGAGATCCGGTACGGAAGCGTTTAACGCTAACCGCTGCGTCATAAAATCCGACATAATAATACGATTGCACTATGAAAAATACTAATCGCCGTTTGGTTCTTTCTTACCATATTTTATTATTAATTTAAAAATGTGGGCTTAGACACCTATACTGATCGCTGACAGTGATTTTAGCAGTGTCTGAAGTAAATTTTAATACTCAACTATTTTTTGATGCGTAGTGATTGATGCGCTTAAAATTTTTTGGCATACTTATCTTAAAAATATCAAAAATTGATATGATGAATTTTCTCGCTAAATGAATGTACTATGCAAATATATTAAATACTTAATTTAGAGAATATTAAAACATACCCTACTTCTAGACTTGAAATGAGATTAAAAAAAATGAATTACGTATTTAGTTTAGTTTCATTGCTTTATTTGAAACGTCTCCTATAGGTTTTTAGATTTATAACCGTAAAACATAAAACCAAAAACAAAAGCTTTCATATAATTATTACACAGATAAAATCCACATCATGATTGTTTTTAGATACGCTGTAACGATGAATTACATGAAATTATTTAATTAAAACCAATACACTATTTAAAAAATATATAAAATCAAAATGAAAAACATAATATGATTATTTTTTTTAAATAAATCTAGCTCTCGTAGAACAAAGATTTATTACAATTTAAGTTGAAATATTGACAAACACTGTATTGTTTAAAATAATCAAAATGAACAAGTTTTGGTCACAATCAAGAATATTATAAAAAAAACGTTTTATAAAAAGTGTACTAATAAGTCTTCTATTCCCCATTTTACGTATTCAGGGAAACGATCTCTTGACTTTTCACCCAAGTATAACAAAAAGTTCATGACGATACAGCTGGGCTACAGAAACTTTACAGCTAAAAATAGTTAATTTAATATTTTAAAGACTTCGATTGCGGACAAAATGATAATAAAGGATAATTTTTACTAAATTTTCTAATTAATGCTGCGGAGTTTCCGCTTAACCGAAATCGCCATTTAATTTGAGACCGGGCGGTTATATTTATGAAGCAGGTTTATAATGAAGGCTTGTGAATAATTTTAATTTTAAAACCACTGCGTAAGTCCATTACCCGCTTAGCCAAAATAGCCTATCCAAACTTACCACTACATGATATTAAATTATAAAACCGAGCCGAAGTTAGCGTCTGCCGTAAACGTTAAAAGGTAACGATGCTTTCCTCGTTGCTTCCTCACTACTACATTATACATAATAGACAATAAATATTCACAACTTTAACATAATTCATCACAAATGTTGGTGAAAATAGCCATCAAGATTTTATTCAAGCATCAGTAGTTTGCATCATATTAATTTAGTCTATTAGTAATTAAATCGAATACAGAAATATTTTTACAATCAGAAAAAATCACAAGTAGACAAACTTCATATTCACAGTTATATTGTTCAAATATTCAAACGTATTTTTTGAAAATTTAATGTCACGTAATCAAGTGTATATAGGAAGATAATATTTTATTAAAAAACACTTTATAATATATCAATTTAACGTAACGGTCAGCAACTTTTGGTTTAAACATTATTAAATGTGACTAAAACAATAATTTAAATTTATTTATAGAGCAATTAACATTTTCTACATATAATATTATTAGTAAATTGATCACATGTCATAATCATTTATTTGTTAAACAGAAAAGTTTTCCTAAATAGTATTTAAATAAATATATATAGTTTGCTGTTGACATTTTTAACATAAATATGTATATACATACATACATTATTTTACTGAAATAAAAACCGTTGTAAAAATTTTCTTCGCATTTTTCTTGAAAGTTTCTTGTAATTTTTAACTTTTAGTTGTTACCCGATGTTTGGCAAATTCTGAAAATGATTTTTCAAATACATACGTAGATCCAAAAATAGTCAAAAAAGTGAAGCATTTTCTATTAATCATAAAACCACCAATTGAATTTCTTAATGCCAGCTTAAATAATAAAATGTCAGGAAATAAGAAGCAAACTGCTTCTTACAAAACGTCACTTTACGAAATACATTGTGCATAAAAAAAAGATATTTTTTTTTATAAATTTTACTAAGAAACTCCTATTCATAAACAATTATAATATTGACATCATAGGAATTATATATAAATTTAATTATTATTTAAAAGCCACAGGTTGCCAACCTACTAACCCAATTAATTATTTAAAGTTTTTCTCGTTTAGATATTTTTTAACATAACAATTTATTGAGTTTCAGAAAATTCGAATTGTGAAACCAACTTGCATTTAATAGTAGAATTATAATGTTTATAAAAATAATGTATAGAGGTCCCCTTTTGTGGGTTCTACTGTATGTATATAAACGTTTACACACTTCCCGTACGTCTTATTAAAACACTGCATGATGTCTGTTGATTAAATTTTAAACGACTGTGATAAATGAATAAATGAGTCCGCGTTAAGTGTTTTCTAAAAGTCTGATTTGCTACACTCTATACGAAAATACTAAATCGTTTGGTGTACATTCTCATCGTGCATTATTTACACTAATCTGAGATTATTTATCCTTTCACTGTACAGTGAAATAACTACTTTATTAAAATTTATTTTCAGTTAAAACATAATGTAATACATAATTGTGAATTTTCTTATATAGAAGATTGCGTACAACCTTTTTTTTAATATGACGTGACACAAAGTGCGATGAATAAAAAACAATCTAATGCATATTGCGTATTTTTAATTTACGTCCAATAAATATACTTTTTTTTTTTTATTTTTTTTCCCATGTCCCTTCCTAATGAAGAACATATGGACTCCTTATGGAGATTATCTTAACAGAATTGTTTCTACGAGAACTGCTTGTTACTCAGTTGCTCAACCTCTCTTCTTTCGAAGAGAGTAGGAATAGAAAGATGACAGGACTAGTGGTAAGCCAATCGCTGTCGATACACCCCGTTCAAAGGATAAGATGGGTGGGAGGGGGGAATTCAATACATCACATACATCCATGCCTTCGAACAGAAATACATAAATCGATTGAAAAATCATTTTATAAAACTGTCCGTACTGTGATTCGAACCCGTGCCCTCCGTAGCCGAAGCCAACAACGTTGACCACCTTTTTATAGATAGTTGATATTTCGTTAATGTATGTATATAAAATAGAGGTCTGCACGGGCCCGGCCCGTGGGCCGGGTTCAGGCGGGTAAGCGAAATTGAGATTCGGGCTCGGGCCGGGCCCGGGTAAAGAACTTATTCTTCAGAAAAATATTTCAGATTATGTTTGTGTCATAAGTCAGCCATGATGATTTTAATTATTACCAGTTCTATAGAGAATTGTAAATTGTTGTAAATTTGTAAAAAACGGGTTTTTTTCGGTCTGTTGAGTATAAATCCGGGCTTCAGGTCGGGTTCGGGTAACAATTGTGGTATTAGACTCGGGCCCGGGCTGGGTCAGGCCTGAGTCTTTAGGGCTCGGGTCGGGTAATTTTGAAAAATTTCGGCCCGTGCAGACCTCTAATATAAGGTCAATTTATCACATTTAATAATATTTTTTTAAAATATAAATTAGTATGTTAGACCTTGATATTTATTCGTCATATACAAGTATACCGAGGAAATGCCAATTCAATCAAAAAGAATATCATGTTTTAAATTTTCACTTTTTTAATTACATAAAATTACTAAGAACTTTTTTTGTTTTTTTTTTTAAACGTATAATTTTCTTTATGATTTGGTGGATTAGCTGGGCTTTGCTTGCAGAATCTCAAGATTGAAATCTTTTAAACTTATTTAATGGATTTGTATTTTTTTTTATTCTTGTTTCATATTTTTATACATTTTTAAATATAATATCTTTCTACAAAAAAATACAGTAAACACGTTGAAAGTGATCATATTTTTCTATCATAGGTATCACTAAAAATAAAACTCACTCAGCTTTTTAGTTCGAAAAAAAACTCAAACGGATGTTTCTCTATTGACTAAGTAATTTTCAATAAAGCAATTTAGCTATTTATATAAAAGCCCCGTTGCTATATGTCGCTAACAACAAACCCAAATGTCGTCGCGACGCGACCAATCGAGTTCATATCCAATCAGCTTATCGTTAAACCATTACATAGATAAAAAATATATACCCTTTGAGTAAGGTTTACGTAAAGCGTGTAGTTTTGAATAATATATGCGTAAAACATAACATACGTAAGTTTATGTTGTATTTACCGCAGAACGTAAAAATATATGATTTTTATTTATGAAGAAATCTACAAATAAAATATTACTGTTCCGTAAAAAAAACATTTCTTCAACAGTTTTTTAGAATTTAAATGGAAAAGAGGGTAAGATAATACGCAATACGAAAAGACTTTAATAATATTTTCGACATAATATCTACATTTGAGTAATTTATATGTACATAAAATAATATTTAATAAGCCTTTTGTTTAAGTAAACTCGTTATTTGGCTTTAAAGTAATATATTAATGAAATAATTAAAATCGTTTCATTTAGCAAATAAATGTTTTTAAACGTCAAAACTAGAATAAATGTACGTATAAAGTATTTATCTTTTGTATAGAAATGTATTTTTACCAAAGATAAAAAATATCCCAAACAACACTAATATGTCTTTTGACAGGCAGTTTTTTTTGCTTGAAATAATTTTCGGTTTCTCGATGAAGGGCTTAAACTCTAGAATATTATAGATATTATAATTATACTAGTTAGTGAAATTTACCCACATCACTATCGATAGATCTTAGCTTGATGATAAATAAATTTATTTCTTATATACTTAGCTCATCCGTGTATTGGAGCGCCTGCAGATAACGAAAGGCGAAACCCTAGTCGTTAGTGATAAAACGTGTAGAAATATACAAAATGTGAACCATTCAAATTGAGATATATTATGTTGAATCAATTTTCTTCTTTAGTAAAGATTTATGATTTTCTCATGTCTCCTTAGTTTACCAAGACAGAAATTGGAGTACAAAAAGTAGGATCATCTTACAACTACATAGTTGTCTCATCGTGTTACGCTTTTTGCTCTTTCTATTTCAAGGAAGAGAAATAAAATCACATAACGACAGCTATTTTTTCTTAAATACACAAGTTATATTGCATTATTAACATTCTACATTGTAATTTGATATTGTGAAAAATATTTGATCTATATACTATAATTGCTCAATACAAGGTAATATTATTTACATTAATGTAATCCATAAAGAAAATAATAAGTTAGGCTCAAGACAGTCACAAAAGTTGTGAGCAGATCTCTATCGCCAATCTGGTGAACTTGGGTATGGTTTGCCGAAAGTTGTTTATAATACGTGAGATAATGAGAAAATGATTTTAATTTCATCTACTATTTTATTATATTTCTACACTATTGTAATAAATTACAAAAAATCAGAATAAACAATATTGGTAATTATGATTTAAACTTTAAATTAAGGTTTTTTTAAATTTCTTTATTATATTTTTTTATTTTGAATTGAGTGTTAAGTGCATTGATGTTTTACATATATGGTTAATATTGTAAATTATATGCTATTATTATAAAACGATAAAGGTTAAAATCTATCTGTTAATACTTGGTGAAGAGGCATTATTAATTTAAAAAAATAACACAATATTCCTTTGTATTTATTTTTACTTTTATTAACCAAGACCAGGACTGGTTTCGCTCATAACGAGAATTATCAACTGATAAATTACATTATCAGTTTATAATGCTCGTCACGAGTGAAACTGGTATGATATTGGAAAATAAATTTGGAAATATGTACAAAGGAATATTGTGTTTTTCTTAATTAATATGTATTGTTTTGTATAACATTGAAATCAAACATTACTAAGTAATGTTTGATTAGTATTATAATAATTGTGAGATATTGAGCAATAAATGAAACTGAGTAGTGTCAATGTAGAACGTATTAGAATATTGAAAACATAATTTATTTTCGTCGGCCTTAAAGTTTCAATTTAAAATCTAAGACCTTACTGATAAAACATTTAATTGATGCGTATATGTTAGCTAATATATTATCATTGCTATATATGTAGGTGAAATGAGATGCCAATCATAAAAACAATACTTGGAAACCAATAAGACCGTTGCTAGTCATTTTTCCATATTTTTTTTGATTCAAAATATAAAAATCGATCATGATTATTTTAAGAAAATGCTGAACGAACGTGGACGAACATAATTAGCGTTATTTTTGTGCACTTTGTGATTCATGAATTTTTCAACAATTTAATTTAGGCCGCTTAAGTTATAAAGCAGTATTTTTTATTCCCTTTATACTGAAACATTGTCACTCAGTCTTCATTATAAAATTACATACGTAAATGCAACGGATGGAAAACTTTCCACGTAATAGAATACTCAGGCAACGACAGCACGTAATAAGTAGGAACAGTTCTTTAGTATTGATCGTATTAGTTTTCTTTGTACATTTTTACCTCCCCATTTGTGACATAATTCAGACTTATTTTATACATGATATAAAAGTGCGGTATAAAAGCTTAGACGAAGAAATCTTTCTTGAGAGCTTTTTTTCGCTTCAGTGTTTTTTTTATTAAATAGAATTTAACAAGTAAGTTGCGCCATGCTACATACATAATCGTGCACATATTCAATGTAAATCATTGTCAATATTAAGTCGCTGTATGTGATTCGGTTCCGTAGCCTTGTGAACAATGCTTGTTATTTGAAGGTTTTTGGGTTTAAGTTTTGGACTTATTTTATCTACAAATCGTTTGGTCAATTGTGATGTCCTTTCTTCTCGAGTTGATATAGAGCGACTACTTCGAAATTATTATTTCAAGTCATTTGAAGTAGTCAAAAAATGTATGATTTTTTTTTCGACACGTTTCTCTATGATATAACACTAAAAAGACAGAAAAATATTTTTTAAACAATATTCCTGTTTTTATAAAAGACCACGTTGCACATTTGAAGTACACGTTTTTTAAGTTACTTTTCATATTTTTTAGATTAATATTGTGATCATCTGCCAAGTAGGAAAATATAGCAGTGGAAATAATTGATGAATCCTTTTTTCTTTAACAGAACTAATTCGAACATTATAACCCACTTGGTTCTCAGTCAAAACTATAACGTTATGCTAAGATTTTATAAAGATAACAAATAATGCACTTTAAAACTCTTGACTCGTTTTGCACACTCAAAACTTCAGAAGAAAAATAATGATATATAAGATCTGCACGAAAGAGTCTTACTGAGCCAGCAAGTTATATTTTGTTGAAATGGTTTTGAATAATGTAAATCTGGCCATGATTTTTATATTGTGCAAGGGTCTGCGGTGTTCAGTTAATCTTGTGTTTGTAAATCTTATCGTTGATTGACATTTAAATTATAATCCATTGGAAAGAACGTAGGCTGTAGCCTTGTTTACGTAAGCATTAAGTATTTTAGAATGAAGATTTGATTACAAGTAACTGAATCAATATTACTGGATTGATAAAAATGATATGTTTGTGATATTGCCTGAATTCAAGACTAAAAAAAATCAAGTTCTGTTGTATCACGACTTTCAATTTATATTTTAAAGAAAGCAATGAAAAACCTTTTTACATAAAATAATTTACATTTCAAAATTAAAATACAATACATAGAGAAAGAGAAACATATAAAACAAACAATAAATTCTCTTGATATGTTAAATCGATATGGCGGTAGGTTTGTGAAAATTAATTTGAATTATATAATAAATGTTGGCTACTTTAGTTAGTAAAAATACTATAATAGTTTATATCTTGCCCGTTCCCAACGTTCAGTATAAATAAAGTTAAAAATTCGAATGGAGTATCAAACTAAATATTGTCTTCTGATTTTTCAGTTGCATCACAGAGAAATTATGTAAGGGCTATTAGGGAAAAGCCAGTATCATTAAAATTACAACTGAATATTTTATGAGTCTTTGAGGACAAGCAAATCCAAAACCATAACTTTCTTATAGTCAATGCATTTAAGATCAGTTATAAAATAAAGTATAAGTAAATTTAAGTTGCTTGGTGGGTAGAAAAAACGAGGAAATTTATCTCAATACACTAAGCAAAGTATATAACTGTGATATTTAACAAGGAGAACATATTATCATTGACGTAACATTAATCATGACTCGTAAGTGAGCAGTCAATTTCAGAGTGGTCAGTAAATTGCCTTTATTAAAGCATTTATTGAACAACGATGTACATTAAACATATGTACACGTTGGTTTTTGCTTTCCCACCATCACTCGTTACCAGAAAAAAAACTTATTTACTACTCATATTCTTTGTCCGATAAAAAATTGAACTAGAGTTACTTTTTTACCATGTAAAGTGGAACTCCCAATTACACTACCCCGAATTACGCGCTGGCGTGAAATATTTTCCGCAAATCCACCAATTGCACGGTCGCATTCCATTGTCGTTACTAAGAGACGGTCGTCTGTGCCGCGCATACAGTCAAATGTTGGCTAGCGTCTGTGTATTCAACACGTGCCAGGCTATACACGCATAGCTGGGCGTCTGTCTGTGTGCGGGATATTTACTACTACAAAAAATAAATATTTTGTCAATATTATTTTTTTTACAAAACTAAGGGAAATCCTAGTTTTGCGTTTTCCGCGGGAAAAACCGGATCCCTAATTTCGTATGAGATTCACACCCCCAATTACACGGTCCCGACTATAGTGTAAATGGGGGTTTTACTGTGCTATTATGCTAAAAAAATATAAAGAAATTTCGTCTTGCTCAACCGTTTAATTTAAGTGATATTTAGTATCCTGTGTATCCGTATACTGAGTTTATTCTACTTCACTGTTAGTCTAAAGAATGAAGAAAATCCCGTTCTCTATATGATGTTGCAAATTTATAGAATGTTTACAATGGTTGATATCAGGTCAGCATGGTCTATTGCAGGTATATGAGCGGACATGTCTTTGACGCATTTTGATCTGTCAATTCTGTCACCACAATGCAGTATTCAATCTGTCAAAGTATGTACACTGCCGCTACTGTAGGCTGGTTAATCAAGCCCTCGATTTAAAAATACATTGCATTATATTACACATACCAGGGTGAAAGAGTGTTCGAAAACTTAAATATAACAATTATTTAAATTTTGGATTTTTCGCTTTTATTTTACTTATTGTTCGTTTTTTCAAAATCAAAAAGGTGTTTTTGCTTAACCCATTAACGCCCAAAAGAAAACCACGTGCGAAAACTATTTTTTTATGTTTTTTATTGAGAGTTTATGAGAAAACACTAGAAAAAACAATTTTCATCGGACATAATCGATACAAAGGCTTCTTCTAGTCTTTTATAGTTATTTTTTCTCGTAAAAACGCCATGGGTTGCCATTGTAGTCTTTCATCAAAATCAAAACAAAAAGACTAGCGCAGTTTTGACGGCTAAGCGCCCATTGTACCCGCTTGAGTACAGTGCAATAAAATGCAACATAGCATACGGTAGATGAAAAATATTGTCATACTAAAAATATATTATGTTTAAGTAGAGCCTAAGTAAACATAATAATGAGAAACAATAAAAAATGTACTATTATTATTAATAAATAATTCAAATATCCAACCTAAATCATCTTGTTTTAAACCAATATTTCGATGATAATATATTGATATTTATCTACGCATTTTTGCCAAATTGTATTTTCTTACAGTTTACTACTATTATATAGTTTCATTATAGGCTATTACTTTTGAAATAAACAAAGAAATAATACACCATATCACGCTTAGAATAGGTGTACTTAAACAAGTACAGTGGGCGGTAATGGGTTAAACCAACATTATTTACCAATTTTTCAATAACGTCACTGTCCTAATTGATTTTACATTTTTTTTTTATTTAAAGCAGAGTTAAAATTTCTTAAAAATAAAATTAAATATTATTTATAAAAATACCAAATAAGTTGGCCACCCGTGCTGTTTATATGATGCCCATAAACTTAACGGATGTATTTGTGCTCTAGGAATTCGTATACTGTAATTTTTAAAACGCTGTAAAACTTTTTCATATAAAGCAAAAATACTCAAAGCGCTGTAACCGTTAAGACCGTTTCGCACTTTTTACAAGAAATCTAACAAAATTTGTTGTAAAAAAGGGAAGTCACGTTTATCGAACATTCCCGCCGAAGAGTCTATAAATATCCACCTTTCCTACCGTTCCGCAGTGCAAAATAAATCATTGTGGGGATCCCCCGTTTTTTAAGAACTGGAAATACTTACTTGCGAGGAGAAATAAAATAAAATAAACGAATCCGATGTACGTGTAAAGTACGAGAGAGAAGTTGGACTTAAGACGAACAGGTTGTATAGACAGCTTAGCTAAGGCGACGGTAGATTTCTATCGTGGATGGAAATCTTATTTTGCAGCGTAAATGGTTGGTTTTACGTGAGTACAATCTCCCAGTCAATAATAGTATCCCGCAGAACAAAGTGAGACATTTTTTCCTGTTGTCTGGGACATTTTTTACAAGCGTGCCATCCTAATACAAAAATGTTCCATTTATTTTTTGCCTCTGTGAAATTGGTTTCACTGGGATCGTTTTATTGAAAAAAATATTCTGAAAACATCCGTAGATACTATTGAATCAAGTATCTCTATCGGTATACTAACACGGATCGAACACACTTTCAATATGTTGTATAAATTTATATTAGATTCATTTGGATTTAATAAAAATGGAACTTAAAGTCATTCAGACCCTGACAAGTGCTAATTCATTATATCCCTATCTTATTCGAGATATAAATCATTGTACAAAAACTGTTTGTTAATTAGTTGCTTGACTTTTTTTTTCTCAAATACAGTAGGGATAAAAGGATAGAACTAGGACAAGACTAGTGGTTACCTAATTGCTTTCGCTACTCCCGTTTTTAGGATAGGATGTGTGGGAGAGAATTCAAGACATAAATTACATCCATGCCTTTCGACAGAAATCAAAAAATCCATACTGGGATTCGAACCCCCGACGTCCGTAACCGAATGCAATGACGTTGACCACTCAGCCACGCAGGCGGCTAGTTTTTCTATTTATCTGTATTAATTGTTTTTAATAAAATAAAAGTTATCAGAAACACAGAAGATGCATGTAATAAAATCATCAAGTCGTGTAATAATGTTATTTAGAAAAGGTTTTTCAGAGAAATCTAGATGTAAAACAATGACATTCTACACACGGGAAACTAGATTTTTTACGTACAACACGTACAACAGGATGAAAATCATTTTTTTGTCAAATTATTTTCTTTCTATGTCATGTATGACATTTATATTGCTATCTGAAACGTGAATTTTATTAATAAAGTGTTTTTTATTTATTGTTTTCAGATAACCCGTGGATCGTGAAATTTAGCTTATCGTGACAATGTCCAGAACGTATCCCCCGAGATCAACAGATCAAGGAACTGTAAACGAATAAATTTAAAAGTATGAAAATATGCTAGACCAGTGGCGGGGAACCTGTAGCCTCTCGGCTACTTTGATCAAAAAATTATACGCAAGCGTTTGGAAAAGAGCGTAATCAACACATTATATGGTTAACAGTCAAAAAAAGAAGGGGGTGTAAACATTTTCTTTACTGCAACCTTATTTTGAATAAGATAAATAAATGTGGCCTTTAGAAATTAAAATGTTCCCCACTTCTGGGCTAGACAGTTTCTTAATATATATTTCATTGCTTTAAATGTTATTTGCGTGATAAAGTGCTACATAAAGTGAATCTTTATTTGACAGTGATTTATTTCAATTGACAACATATTATATTTAGGTATTTTGCATCAAATACATATTGTTAACAAAAAAAAAATGTAGGATCAAATCGCGTGGATCCTATGAATAATCCGTATTATACCTTTGAACTCACTGTATATCCATTAAGTGTCTTAATTAATTAGCATTGATAAAACACTAAACAGTTTCGCTACAGATAGACTATATTTATTATTAATATATCGTTGCGCTGAATGTTTTAAATATAATAAAAGCTTAGTTTCCATTATGTTATGTGGGGAAGTAAATATATTTAAAAAAGCATTCATAAAAAAATGAATAAATTGTAATTTGAATTATTTGAATTTTGTACTTTTCCATGAGTTTTGTCGCTAACGACCCGGATTTCGCCTTTCGGCATCTTCAGGCATTCCAAGTGCACGGATGTACTTGAACTGACGCGTAAACAGTTCCGTGCACTTGGAATGCCTGAAGATGCCGAAAGGCGAAACCCGGGTCGTTAGCGACAAAACTCATGGAAAAGTACAAAATTCAAACAATTCAAATTTGATATAGAAATTCCATCAAGCACCCTCAGTCGAAATACTTAATTGAATAAATTGTGTTATAATAGGTCATGAAATAGTAATTTTAACAGCATATTTATATTTATTATATTAAAAATAGGCGTTATTATAAAACTTAAACTAAAAAATATAAACGTTATAGTATGTAAGTAATTTTGCAAGTCTCTAAAAGAAATGAAAAAGCATTTAGTAATGAGTAAAATACGCCCTAAGGCAGTTTAAATGGCAAATCCTTCTGAAGGCATATTTGATAGAATAATATACTAGTAATATCGCGTGTAAAATGCAATTAGAATCCTCTATCATTGGCAATCATTTAAATGTCTATCCATTTGATATTCCCTATAAGCTACTCGTCGAACAAACAGCCATATATTTTGTAAAGTAGGTCATGAAGAGAGAAATGAATTATGAAACATTACACGCTACTATTCTAATTGAAATTTTACTTTCTTTATAGAAAAAATAATTTAGAATCAATAAAAGTAATGCTGTTTTAACATGCTTACATTAGAAAACGACTTTATTATTACAAAAAGTTTTAAATAAAGTCAGAGAAGGTATTAAAAATTACAGTGATTAATTTTCATGCTTTGTATTTAAAAATGTTCGTTGCAAGACTACTTTTTATAATACAGCAGTAGCTATTAATAAAAGGAATACAAGCTATTCTCCTATAGCGTCCAGATTAGAACATCGCTGAAGGAATACAACGTTATAGAATATAGCGGACTAGACCCATATTATTTAAGCTTCTCTTAATTGTGTTTTGTGAGTTGAACGAAATCAGCAATCAAACATTTTGCCCATTTTTATATAATGATGATTATAACATATATGTTTATGAAAATTTATCCAGGGGACTGCCACATTCAATATAAGAATGTTCTCTAAAGGGGGTAACGCTATAGCGTCGGGGGGGGGGGGGGGAGGTGAGGGTAAGATTTACTGCACCAAAAAAATAAGCATTTCAATCACAGTATTCCGGAATTCATTGTGTGTTCTTAATAATGATATACTAGTTTTAAAAGAGCAAACTAAAATGCCGTTACTTAAACGTATTGAAAAGATATTTCTATTAGATTGTCTGCGATCAATTGACATTTTTAGAATCTGATAAGAGTTGCACAGGTTCTAGAATTGATGACCCATTTTAATTATGTATATATTTTTTAGAAACCATAAGTTTTACATAAAAATCATCCACTTATGATTATGATTATTTTTTAAAAACGGTACTTAATACAAAATATCGAAATAGTGATATTGATTTACCAGGTCAGTATTGAGATAAAAATTGGTCGATATTTTTTTGTTTCATATTCCGAAACTATTTTTTCTAATTCCGGTATTTAAACCTTCGTCCCGAATTTCAATATCTATTTAAAACTAGTATAACGTGCACTTTAATGTATATTAATTCTTGCTATCCTAAAGTTTTTTTTTTAATGTATGCATATAGTTTATGCAAGATACACAAAATTAAATTCATTAAAAAGGACTAATAAAATTAAATGCTTGTAAGAACCAAAGAAAAAATAGAAATACTCGTAAATATCAAACAATTTTGTATACTGTTTGAACGCGGATAATTACAGTATTAAAATTTCAGGTATTTTTTAATATTAAAATTAGTGTTTTTTATTTTCCTTTTGAGTACATAAAGTGATTTCCAATTCTTTTTATCTTTACGTAATGAGATTTAGTCATACTAACGAATTATTTTTAGTAGACCTACAATACTTTTATTTTAATAATAAAAACTATGTTTATCTTGAAGCGTGGCCACAAGAGAAATATGTATTATTCTCTCATAAGAATTTGTAAAGCTTCTGAGTACAAGCTGGCTACACGAAGAACCAGGTCAGTTATCGACCAGTGTCCATCGGTAAGATCGGAATAAACACAACCGTTATTCATAAACAATTGACGAGCAAGAGGGT
The DNA here is from genome assembly GCA_030503985.1 of Himalopsyche tibetana. Lineage (NCBI taxonomy): Eukaryota > Metazoa > Arthropoda > Insecta > Trichoptera > Rhyacophilidae > Himalopsyche > Himalopsyche tibetana. The sequence goes on along the minus strand of JAPJYX010000009.1, from coordinate 14,417,758 downwards.
TGGGGTGGTGGAGTAAGTATATACGTTATTGATTCCATTGGTCGGCCGCAGGGACTCGCTTGCCACTGAATAAGTAATGCATTAACTGGCTCGACGTTTATTTCAAAGCTTCAAGACGTTTACTAGAAAGCTATCATATAACTTGATAATGCAAAATTATACGTCTGGAAAATTGCACCGTGGAAAATTTCCCAACTGTCATTACAATAAACGGATGCCAGTGAATAAAGTTTTAGTAAATGAACTACAATGCCAGAGTAGTAGGTTATTATTTCATTTAACTGAATTAATTTGTTTGCATATTAGATGAATAATTTCTTCAAGTTAATGATCAATGATTACTTAAAAAACACAATATTCCTTTGTACTTCTTCCACTTTTATTTAGCGAGATCAAGAGCGGTTTCGCTCATGGTGAGCATTATCAATGGTGTTATTAATACAAAACAAATTGAAATGAAAAGGTGTAATTAATAAGAATTTATAGCTTGTAATAAAATTTTATTTCTTATTAGTTGGTAACGCTCGTCGTGAAACCGGTCCTGATCTTGTAAGACAAAGAAATATCGTGTTTTTTTTATATAATGCCTTTCCACCAAGTATTGACAGTGAACACTTTAAAAGTAATTATTAATTTATTTAATATATATTTATATCACTTTAGGATGTTCACTGTCAATACTTGGTGAAAAGGCGTTATATTAATAAAAACATAATATTTCTTTGTACTTCATTCCACTTCATTAATTAGGTCAGGACCGGTTTCGCAGGATTTACAAATAACATAATTACACAAAATTAAGTGCTTAGCACCTAAAACACAAAATCATCATTAAGTTATTTACTTTAGTAATGTAGAGTTTCACTTTGTTAAAAATTTCTCAAAATTTTAATTGGGTTTATAATCGGCATCATTTGCCACTTATAATTATTTGTCTTTGATGATTTTTTAATTGTATGTTAGAGGTGTTTAGCATTTAATTTTGTGTAATTATAATGTAATTTGTAAGTCCTTTTTATTGTTAATAGTTGCTTACACATTTTATTTCAATTTAAATTTGTATAAATAGCACTGTTTATATATTTTTCTTAACAGTTGAAAATGCTCGCAATGAGCGAAACCGGTCCTGACCTAATTAATAAAGTGGAATGAAGTACAAAGAAATATTGTGTTTTTACTAATATATATATATAATTCGACTGTGGAAAGGAAAAAGGACGTAACCCACACATATCAAATTTTACAGGAGGCGCTAAAAACGTGTTTTGATGATTTTGTGACATATGCAAATTATGAATTATACACAACCCTGAAGTGCACGGAGACTTCTAAACTGGTGTTTAATTGACATAATCTAATATTAATTAAAGAAATTGTCTAGGAAAAACTTTTATTTCAATCTTTTTTCTTTTTTTAAATTTTTTACAAGGTCATTTTTTCAATCTTACAAGCTAAATTAAGATACTAATTCGGCATTTGCAGCTTGCATCCTTTTGATAGAACGTGTATCAAGTTTGATCATTGTGATTATCGAAAAAAAGCTGTTTTGGAGAAACTGTGGGTTAAGTACTTTTTCCTTTCCACAGTCGATATGTACACATAATAAGAAATTTGAACGATTCAAATTTAATATTGAAATTTCACCAAGCACCTTCAGTCGAAAACTTAAATTGCATAATAAGAATCTACAAAAATAATACAAAGAAGAAAACGTGTGATTCAAATAATTTTGAATCATAGTTTGCTCAAATTCGATTGCTTTTTTTCTATCAAATTTTTGTCTTAATTCACACGGTGCTTGAATATTATCAATACGAAGGAAGTCTTTTTTCTGTAAAAAAATATTGGTAAATAAGACAGACAGTTCTGGTTTTAGTGAATTAGTTTAATTCTGAATTCTTTTTTAGATAAGTTTTTTTAATTATAATTTCTTCTTCTTATTTTGTTTTCATTTTTAAAAGTAAATTTGGAAAAAACTGTTATTCCTCTTCTCATCACTTGATCAACGGAAAATTAGGTACCTCAACATTTATTTTTTTGTGTTCAGTAATATAAAAAAAATTCTCAATAACACGCAGATATTCTGAAAACTATAATACGTTATGAAGCGGAATAATAAAAACTTTCATATAAGCGATGCTTTTAATTTGTTCATTGTCATTAGAAACTTCACATTACCACTTAGTATAAGAACAGTCTAGGAAAATAATGCTACTAAATGCTTACTGTAATGGCTACTATGAACGTTTAACATACGCTACCAAAAACAATAAAATTGTGCATAAAGAGTGGCGACGCAAAATACTTAAAACAGCTAAACGGTAATTTGTGTTGTCTATTCACTTCCTCCTGATGATAATAAGCGAGAAAATAATAGATAAACGGGTTTTAGAGTAATTAATATCCGCGCTTTTAACGCCCAAGCGCGTGTGCATTTAAAAATAATTGTAAGGCGCCAACCAACCAGACTGATAATTCATTGTTAGACGATCATTTTTACTGAATAATTTGTGACTGTAAAAACTCTCTCCTGTCTTATTTTAAAATTAAAATAAAATACGTGAAAATCAGTGTTGATTTCATAATATTGTTTGCTAGTTTGCCAGTGCGTACTCCAAAAATGTCAAATTGTCGACTAACAATTTTCCGAGTGTCATTATTTTTTAATCTTAACGTAATGAAAAATTTCATTAAGTTAATCATAAAATTTGTATTTTAAAGTTTACACTTGCCTGGTAGATATTTTAAGCTTAATTATTTGAATGTAATACTAAAATCAGTAATAAGCTCTGTCACTTTTTTTTTTAAATCTAAAAAGTGATCTTATCAGCTTGAAAATTATTTCAGGGATATATTTTAATATATCGACTGTGGAAAGGAAAAGGGACGTAACTCACAGTTTTTTCAAAACAGCTTTTTTTCGATAATCACAATGTATCAAATTTGATACACGTTATATCAAAAGGATGCAAGCATTAAATGCCGAATAAGTGTCTAAATTTAGCTTTTAATTTTGAAAAAGATGACCTTGTAAAAATTAAAACCAAGAAAAAATACTGAAATAAAGGTTTTTCCTGGACAATTTCTTTAATTAACATTAGATTACGTCAATTAAACGCCAGTTCAGAAGTCTCTGTGCACTTCAAGGTTGTGTATAATTCATAATTTGCATATGGCCCAATATCATCAAAACACGTTTTTGCGCCTCCTGTAAAATTTGATATTTGTGACGTCCTTTTTCCTTTCCACAGTTGAATGTATATACTGCTTAATTTTTCATTTTGTATTGTTTTAAAATACATTTTTTTTACTTAGTGACTGACCCAATTCGAGGAAAAATAAATTCACTTTCCCTTTAAGCAAAACGAGTTTTTATAAAAACGCATATTCGTGTGATTCCAATCAAAACAATTTATCAACCCTCTTATCATTAAAACCACAAAAAAAATATATGAAATTGTGGAATAAGTATATTTCATTGTTGAATTATCAAAATGAAGCACTAGAAAAAACTACCGTACTTTTTTATTCGAGCTTTTTATTTCCCCAACTAAAAGTCAGGGAAATTTCTTGCACGGAAATTTATACGCCATTCTTTTATAATTGAATATTTTGTAGATAGTGTGGTGATAATGCAGCAGTTTTAATGTATGAACAGCGTGCGGAAAATTAAAATCACTTTGCAGTCAACACGTGGTCGAAAGCACCCCCCTCTCCTTCGTGATTAACTGCACAAGTTTGTTACTGCCCTAAAGCTGCATGCGATGATGGCAAAGTCAGATAGTGGAGCTTCGACACCGCATCATTATGAAGTACGAGCAGAAAAGCCTCAGTGGTATCAATTAACGTACTGTTTACTTTACTTATGCGAAATGAACAATGCAATTTGCAATTAAGATCGCAAATGATATGCCTATCGAATAATTACACTGAACCTGAAACTAACGATTATTTTTTAAAAAAATATCAATTGAAATAAAATATGAGATTTTATTTCATAATATTATATTAAATTGTTATATATTTAAAAATAACATGATCTATCAAAATATCTTTTTTTAAAGGAAGCCTAGAACTCGCACTAACAATATTTATTACCAATCATCCTCCAGCCAAAAAGCATTGTCCTGTAGATTGATTTCATACAACACACAAGCTATACAAGATGATAGACAGTGACTCTACGAGCAGTAACGGGTAGCAAGTAAATTATTATTGAGAATTCCGAACGAATATATTAGTTTTTTTTAATATTGGGATAATATACCAACACTACCGGGAACCAACAAATGTCATTCGATGTCGCATTATATCTTGATTTTAATCAATATTATTTATAACACCATACAATGTCCAAAATACACGTGCTGGCGGCAAATAGCATGTGTCATAAAAATGAGGAACTTAATAAATAAATGATTAAATTGCATTCTAAAATTATTTCTATCAACCTCAGCTTCTATTTTAATCGCCTCTCTTATTATTATGGTTGTCGCTCATGGAAACGCGTTAATAAGTGAATCTTTTGTTTTTTATAGTGCCTTTTTCTACAATTTATCGATACTTTTCACAGAAAAGAAAAGTACTTCATTTCATCAATAAAATAGCACTAGAATACCAAAAGTTGACATTGTTATTGCTACAATTATTTTCACGGGTTTTTTGATTATATTTGAATATAGTGTATTCGTAATTATTTAACTATTTAAAATCAATATGATATTGCTATTTTTTATTCCGATATATAATAAAGTTTACAATGTAAATAAGAAGACGTAAGAAACAGTCAGTATTTGTTTTACAATTGTTTAATTTATAATACGTAGATAATGAAAGGAATCCTACTGAAAGAAAAATAAGAAACGTAGCACAGAACAAATTGAAGTTCAACCATTAACTTCGATGGAGCTTGATAACTTTTTGATTAGATTGGCATATCCCGCTCGATCGGGCGTACGAGGTTTATCCTTCACACGTATATATCTGATTAGTGTATAACCCGATTGATTGGTTAATTGGGGACTTGTTGAGTTACTGAAGCACGGAAGCATCATCTCTGTAGCGTGGTAGTGGTGTGATATTTTAACGAGATTATCCTCGGCGCCCATTAGGTACTCCCTCCGAGCCTTACCCTGCCCATTTGCCTATTCACCCACCCAGAGAAGCCGCCTATATGCGTCTTTATTCAATTAGCAACATGGCAGGAATTCTATAAACGCTAGATTGACCACGTAATTTTATTTTTAATATCATAATAATAAACAAAAACATGATTGCCATATTGCTAGAGTTTCTTAACATTTCTGCTTTATTCGGAAAGCGTAAAATTCGATTTAATTTCATTAAATAATTAATTTTAAAATTGACATAATAAGTCTTGTAGAAAGTATTCATGGAAACTATATTAACTTTAGTCAGATCTGTTTTTTAAATGTTTATTAATATTGTCATGTAAAAAATATACTCCACAATATCTATATTCAATACAATTTTGCACAAACACAAACATAAATCGAAAATTCACTACAATCCTCGATGATTATTAAGAATGACAGACTGAACTCTTTTATCACCAGAGCATTGATCGCATTTTTTTGCATTTCCACTAATAAACGACAGGTAAAAGCCTTAAATAACGGACAGGTGAAACATTAAATATGAACAACACACAACCAAGAAATCGGTAATGAAAATTTAGTAAACACGACAGATAGGCATCATAATAAAATATTACGCTAAAATATATTTGTTTTCAGTGTTTATTGAAACATTAAAATATGATTTGTCATATAAATATTTCTTGCTGAAAAATATTGACTAAATCATCACTATACTATAAGCTTCTGGTAGTTGGTTATATCAATTTTTACACGGTCTACAAACATTTCTACCTGTTTTACCCAATTGAGATTATTTAACGTTAAAACAAACTAGTGTGGTAACTGTAACTACTCTGTTGAACTGTAGAAACCCCCATTTTTATTTGAAATTTAAAGTCCAGCTCAAATGCCTGGAAACCATTAATGAATGTTTTTTTATCAGATAGAATGTATGCAATACGAATTTCATGACGCATGAATTATTAATTTTTGTATGTTTTTGGAAACTTATAAAGAATACTATTGTAGGTTAAAAATTGTATACACAGTACAATACAATTGTCAATGCATGACAGAGTGCAATGCAAATAGCCACAGCAAAAACAAAATTTGTAATAACTCAAAAAAGCTCGTAACTTATTAACTTCTCATATTTGATGACAATAAATCAATTATATCTCTTTATAGACAGATTTTTAAAAAAAAGGTATGAAACAATATCTAAAAATCTAAAAATTAAATGCTAATAGAATATAAATGCAATATTTTTTGATGATCTACGTAAAAATAATTACTTAACTGTAACGGTGTGTTTATCTGACAACTTTTGGTGGAAAGAATATTATATTTGTAGAAATGTTGTTTTTTTTTAACAAAAACAATGGCGAATAGTTCTTGAATAATGTGTGACAAATAGTTTAACCCAATACAAGTATTTTAAAAAAGCAGACATTTTATTTTATTGATTTAACAATAACGATATAGAACATTAAATTTATATGATAAATTGTATTAAAAAAATATGTTTGAATTTGTAAGATTTATATAAATATTGATTACATTATTTTGATTACATTATTTTGATTTTCATCGAAAACTGTTGACAGTTTTCGATGAAAACATGCCACAAAAAGAATTAAAATTGTTTTATTTTCTGTTATCGCATTAGCTTACAATTCCACTTGACAAACCAAAGAAGCAAGTTTGAAAGCCGGTCTGGAGAATTACCAGGGTTCAATTTGCATTATTAAAGACCGTGAAATGTTGTTGATAATGGTGGTCTTTTAAAAGTAATTAAGCGACTGCAAAGTAAAATAAAATTATTCTAAGTTTGCGGGAGAGCGCCGCGCCCGGTCGGCTACGTTGCTTGAATTTTTAATTATGAAATGCGTCGATTCAAATTTACACCTCGTTCTGTAAACATCGGACTAAGCTTTAGTGCACTTTTTAATTATTCATTTCGGCAAAGAGAAGCTTTTTAGAGGCTCTGTTTTATCTGTATACACAACCATCGAGACATCTGTACTTTTTTAAAAATCTTTTGTATTATAAATACGGGTTTTAATTTAAATTTTGTGTCAGTAGTTTGTATAATCTTTTTTTAATAAAATAAATATAGCTTTTAAAACAAATAATGAATTGCTGTCAATCATAGTTAAAAGTTTTCCACAAGTTGTATACCTATAAATTAATTTATAATTCAAATTTAAAATCTATTATAATGTATGCTATTTCTATTTAAGTATGTAAATAATTTCGCATGATGTCGAGAAAAACATAATAAACTGTAAATAAATATTTTCCAAATGGTTACTATTACAATACAGTCCGAAAAATACTTTATACGAAAGAAGTAATTCTTTCGTCTAAAGCATATGTTCTCAACCTTTTCGGGTGACAATCCCTTTTTATAAAAACCATGTGACTAGGTGACCCCCCCGAGGAATTTGAAATCCTCGATTTGCTATACTTTTTCTCCAGATTGTCTCCGAAACTTCTTTTGTTGTTCAAATCCAAAAATGGAAAAACATGACGACCCTCCAGAAAACCCTTGGTGACCCCAGGATGGGAACCCGTGGTCTAAAGTATTTTTTAAATCTTATTAATATATTATGTACCTTAAAATAGTCTGACTATTTTTAAAATACTAATTTTTAAGCTAACAAATCCGAAAAATGTTGAAACCAAGAAACAAAAAAAAAAAAGATTTAATAACAGTTTAACTGTTCCGACTAGCTTCAGAGCACTAATCTATTAGCAGATCTAGACTGTGCTAAAAGCCTCTCAGCGCCAATCTTTCAACGAAATCTTTGATGTTTTATATTTTTGAAAAAATCTATGACATTTTGTCTGTAATGTATCTTATGTTATTGTATACAATACGATAAAAAAAAACCAAATGCTTGGATGTTAAAAGACAGCTTAGGTACGCCGATAAATTGAGGATACATGAAGTTACTACTTAAAGTGATAACGAGAAAATTTTCTTTAAAGCCACTAAAACATTGCTGCCGAGACATTGCCACCAAAACGAATTCACCCGGCATTAGTGCCGGCAAAAAGTAAACAATATTTAAAACATGTATTTTTTCAGTTTTTTGAATTGCTGATCGATATTAATTTACATTCTTGCGATAATAGGTAAAGCTTAAGATTAAATCAATTTTCAATTGTGTCAAAGTGTAAATACATATGCGTATTATATAAAATTTAGCGAAAGACTATAAGAGTTATTGGCTTTGTAGGATGGTTGTTTTTATAATTTAGACCAGGCGTGGGGAACCTGCGGCCTTTTGGCCACCCTGGTGCGGCCTTCTGGCCAATTCTGTATTTTTTTTATAAATTCGTAATTTCCTGAGAATCTGAGAAGTAAATTCGTAAATTCCGGCCAAAGATTCCCTAGTCAATGTTTACTGCGGCCTTATGTCGAATCAGAAAAAATATTGCGGCCTTAAAATAAGAAAAGATTCCCCACCCCTGATTTAGACTTTTTAAGTTGTTAATCATACAAAATAGAAATTTAATTTTAAATAATTTTTGTTTTCCTTGTTCTCATCTACTTATATCTTTTTTTTTAATTTGTGCATCTTAAATATAATGTTATGAAAATTGTCTCATTTCTATGTCATTGGTGACTTTATTTTGACGGCAATGTCCGAGCGGTATTATTGGGTCCTTTTTATATTTGATGTCTTTAGAAATGTAAAAAAATATGTTTAGCAATGAAAAGTAGGTCTTATTTATTTTTAGAGTACGTATGTATGTAATGGGAGAACTGTGCATTGTAAACAATATTATCATCCATATCACGTTTTGCACGCCAAGATAATGTGTGAATGTGATTCTCACTAAAAGACAATATACACTTGGCAGGCGTCCTGGAATCAAGCTTAAATAATTTGTCACGACAGGATGATAAAGAAATTTTCTCCAACTTGATGTACCGTACCTACTACTGCCGAAACGGACTAGTGTTTTGGATTGAGTCCAAGCGATTCACACTTAACTAATTATTAACGCATTTTATAGCCCAGCAGCCGCAATCTTATCTGTATCTGAATCGCTTCCACATTTGAATACATCATTTGACATTGAAATAGACGCAGACGTAAACTTTTCTGGATGCATAAATTTATAAAAAAATACGAGTTGCTTCAAATATTCCGTACTCTCATAGAGTGTTAGAGTTTTGAATGATCTTATTTAGAAACACAAATCAATCCCACATTGCCAGAATATTATAAAGCGACGAAATATTACTTGAGTTCTAATGCCAATATACTTTATTTTTCATCGTCGCATAAACTAATTTACAACATTTACAAATAAAACATAAATACTTTACTAATACTTCATTTAAATTGGTATATTATTTGATACTACGCAGAAAATGAACACACAAAGACTGCAAATTTTATTTTAAATATATATGTGAATAAGTGTCTCATAAACAAATATTAATTTAAAGACACGTGTTAGTCTGTTTGAAACAATAATTATTGTCATTCGTACACAGAGAGAAACTAAAAAAAATACATTTTTAAAAATAGTTTTTTGTCTTTTATAGGCGAAGGCAACACTGAAGATTGACAGTTGGAAACTATCAAATTTTCAACGTTTTTCAGAACACAAAAGTCTTGTTTTTTACGTGCAGCTTAAAACCTTAGCATCCGTACGTCTTTCTCGTTATGTAGAATAGGTTTACGCCACAAAAATCCAAGCAAATTAGAGAAATATCTCTAGCAAAAATAGTCTTCAGCTTGTTACAACAGTAAACTGTTTCAAGTTCTTAGATTGTTATTCATATTCAATTATGCAATATTTTTTTATAAACTAGATTAAGTCTTTATTAAAAATACCATTTAATGCTGTATCATTACAGCTGCTGGGAAGTTAAACACATATTCATGAAAGAACCTCGATACGCCGCTGTTAATAAATTCGTTTATTCACGACGAATTTTTGAACGCTTCTCATACGATAGACGAAGAAAAACATGTTCTTTTAAGCGGTATAATGTGCGAGATAATTTTATGTGAGCACATATCATTATATTTGTAGCACGCATCAACTCTCAGAATTGCACGTAGTCTCTGTCAGTTGTTTACTAAATTCTTAATAAAATTTGAAAGATTTTAGTTAGCTACTAATTCTGTTGTACGTGAATCAGCCCAGTACAACGTGGCGCGTGGGTGTATCGTTGCAGACAGACGAATTGTGTTGTGGATAATGTAATTTAATTGTTTTCTAGCTTTGCAATATAATTTCAAAACATGTTAGCTATATTGAAAAGAGTTGCACAAAAATTTATCTTCGTGGTTTTGAAAATATTTCGGATTTGTTATTATGAAACATGTATTTTATTCCACTAGAACTATTTTTAAATCACTTTTTAAGTATTATAGTTATCACTTTAAAGCATTATCATCCGCTCCATATTTGACGAATCTGACCACCACGCGGCAACTCAAAAGATTTTCTGTCATACATCATCACTTTGTATCCTCTGATGACAACCCAACATCATTAAATTCAATACAGTTAGCGCTTTAGATGGTAGACGATAGTTGTCCAGGACGCCTGATTACCAATTGAAAGAAGACGTCAGAAGACTTAGACTTGGTAAATGCAATCGCTTCACGTTTCCCAGACGCCTTACCTCTTACTAGCTAGCAGGGAATTGCCTGGTCCGTCTTTTATATTATGTAAGAAAAGAAATATGTGTCTAATTTAAGGTGCTACAGATTTGTCACTAACCGACAAATAAAAATAAATATAATTTTTAAAACTACTCACCATTCAAATCTGTGGGCATTCCCATGGGCAAATATTTTTCGCCAGCAATGGCTTTAAGCTCAATTTGTTTATTATATGAATACGAAACATTCATTTACTTAGCGTCAGTTCAAGTTCATCCGTGCACTTGTGCCCAGGTCGTTAGTGACAAAATCTGTGAGAATGTACATAATTTTACCGATTCAAATTTAAATATGTGTGTATTTAATTTGGACACGCATTAATAAAACATATTATTAATTTTCTGTTATGAAATGACTGCTGTTTTACATAGTACATCCATCGACAGCCTGAATAAAAATTGTTTCATTTATAACGAATTAAAAAAAAAAGTCTACCAGTAATAAATGAAACTTATATAGTCTAATTCATATATGCCGAGTTATATGGCGTAATAGTTAGTGCTGTGGGCGTCCGTGCCGGATCTCACGGATTCGAAGCACAGTAAGAACAGCATATTTTCGATTTCTGTTAAAAGGCATGGGTGTTTGAGATGTGTAAAAATTTCCTCCCACCCTTTCTGATCCTGTCATAACCGGGCATAGCGAGAGCTATTAATTAACCGCTAGTACTGTTACCTAGGCTTATCCTTCTATTCCTACTACTCTACGAGTGGTTGAGCGACTGAGTAACAAACAGTTCCCGTAGAAAAACTTCTGATGAGATACCACCACTATGATGCCGTATGCTCCATATTGGGAGTGGACATGGATAAAAAAGTAATAAATAGCAACTAAGAAAGCGTCAACGAAAAACAGTGTTTTTCTCAATGTTTCAGAATGGATTACGTAAGTTTTCAACGCACATACCCTTCAATATATTTGATAAATGAAACGAAATGTGTCAATTTGTCTGCTATCGTTTTTTTCTAAAAAAAAATAGTATTTTGGCTGATCGACTGTGTATCATCTGTCTTAGATTTTATTCTTTAGGGCTGTAGTATTTTAAGCGCACTCATATTTTCTTCTATCTGTCTTTATATTAATATATCAAAATACCATCAACCTAATGATTATACTCTTCACTGCCAGTTAAGTGTCATGATCTATCAATTTTCACTATATGGTTTCAAGTTTTTAATTGAAAAAATAATATTTAAATTTAACTCAGTATGCTTCATTTCATTGCATTTATCCCATATATGAATTAACTAAACGTCACAGTAAGACGTTGAAAAAAAAATAGGATCATGTAAAAAGATATTTTAACCCCGATATAATTTTTCCTTTGCGTTTAATCATACATTATCTATTTTGTTAGGAATATTCTTTCATATAACTTAAATAGCTGCTATGTCATATGAGCCTTCGAGGGGTGAAATCAGCCAAGTACTAAAATGGTGAAAATATCTATTACACTTTTAAGTTCACTTCGCTTTTATGATACTTTAAGAATTGTAGAATATTGTAGAATGTATCTCATTATTTTTTTCCCTAAAATAGCACTTGACCCATTTCACATCTCAGGAGCTCATATTATGTTAACCTTCATCGATTTCGTTACATGTTTTGTTTCTTAATTTTCTCTTCTTTGCACATTTAAACACTATGATTGAGACTTGATTTTTGAGTCAATTGACCAGGCGTGAGTAACCTGCGGCCTTTTGGCTACTCTAGTTCTGTAATTCTGATATATTCTGAACGTAAATTGCTGTTCCTGACCAAAGATTCCGTAGTTAATGTTTACTGCGGCCTTATGTCGAATCAGAAAAATGAATGCGGCCTTTAGACAAGAAAAGGTTCCCCACCCCTGCACTTGAGATAGCAATTTTAAACAGTCATCGTATAAAAAAAATACAAATAATCATTGAATATAATGCTTTATAATATCTATACTCAGATTATTTGAGATTCAAAAGAGAGTCATAATTTGATTAATTATTTTAGCTAGTGTCGTGTTTCATATCTTATATTCTTCAGTAGAAAGTAATACTGGTAATCAAACTAAATTGTAAATGTTCTCTAAAATAGTTAGAACCTTTATTATATAATACGATCATCATTAGTTAACGTAGGAATTGCGGCTCCATTGCTATTAATGCATCTCTAAATGACGTAGGTTAGGAACAAAGTATTAGTAGAAATTTTCGATAAGAGGTCGAGGCAAGTGTAGAAGTTTGACCCTCTGGCATGTGAGAGGTCGCACTTATCATTACGCGTTCGGTAGCTCTTACTATCGTTATCTCGTTTTAAATGAGCTTAAGATGCACTTGGGAAGTATTTCTCAAATATTTAATCTAGATTGCATTTATTTGCTATTTAAAAAAGACGTGATATGTTTTTAAATGTATATACTTACGTGAAAGCGTGGACATTTCTTGTATATAAATATAATAAATACGTGACAAGGTACAAAGATTTTATTTGTCCGTAAATTAAAAAAAAATCGCCTGCTGTGGCCCAGTTGGTTAGAGCTTGCTCTACCGATCACGCATGTCTGGGTTCGATTCCTGGAATCAGATCACAGTGAATTTGAGAATTATTAAATTCAATGTTGCGATCAAAGACTGCGTGCTTGTGATGTAAACTCACGTTATTTCCTCTCTTCCCATTCTTCTGATCCTTTAATAACTGGGTGCAGCAAAAGCGATTAGTCAACCACTAGTTCTGTTCTAGCCTTATCATTTTTCCCCTACTACTCACTTTGAAAAAAGTGAGGTCGAGCGACTGAGTAACAAACAGTTTTCGTAGAGAAAACTTCTGTTGAGATACTTCCATTAGGAGGGCATATGCTCCACATTTAAAGCGGACATGGATAAAAAATCTAGTAAGCGTCATCTATAATATTTAGTACCTTCCTGTGATCTAGTTGGTTAAAGCTTGCTCTAGCGACCAGGTGTGTCTGGGTTCGATTCTCGGTGAGGTCAATTTCAAATTTATTAAAGATTTTTCAATTTAAAGTACTTTAAACATGCGTGTTTCTGATGTCAATGAGACTGAAAATAAAAGTTTTCTCGTTTGATCTTTTAAATTTTAAATATTTGGCGCATTGGCTTTACTTATAATGTCAAATATTTTATAAAAATTATGTTGCCTCTTTTCATGTCAATTTTTCAAAATTTTACGCCACTCAAATCAGAGTTCTACTCTTGCATATTTTTGTAGCTATGAGCGTATAAAACAATTGTTATCAAAATATTATTCATTTTTTTTATTTACATATTGAACAACCGTTCACTTTTTGGGATAATCTGCCATCTAGTTCTCAGTTTCTATATTATCATGTTAACTATACATTATTACCACGATGGTAAAATATGATATGTCATAGAAAATGATCTAATTATTTAATCCTGTACAATTTAATGTTTAGGCAATCATATAATTTAATTGAAATGAAATATTCTGTATTAAAAATATAATATCAAATACCATATATAGAATCGGATACATTTCAGTAATTAGGTAAATATTTTTTTTTAACGCATATTACAAAAATGTGCGGTACTCGTATAGGTTCATGAGACATATTGTTTACTGCCATTACGAAACTTGCAAACATTGTGAAAGTTTGAAAATCCGTGATTGATCATTAATAATAACATGTAAAAAAGTTACTGGTGTCCTCGTGTTATTTATTAATTGTATGATTAATAGCCTATTTATTATGAATACGAATAAATAGCAAGAATCTGACGCTGCTCATTTACGACTTTAATAAGTCTCATTTGAACAAGATTAGCATGACTCAACAATAAAATAGTTTGTTTAGGTTATTATTTAAAAAAACGATAAATAGACTTCTGTGTTTTGACTTTAAAGTTCAATTTATTTATTGTTGACTATATAAATTTAGATGGTTGAAATGTTATGCTTAAATAAGGTTAAAAATTTAAGTATATACAATTTTATTATATTATAAATATTAGCAAAAATATTTTTATTTTTTAATTAATACTATTTTTTAATAATACATTATCAATACGACTTACTTGCCCTCTTTCACTCACTACAGTTTTCTTACCCGCTAACTATTGATACGGAATAAGTTGAGTGAAGACATATATAAATATGACCAGCAACTTCCCAAGACATGACAGTTTGCATATATTATGTAGTTTCAAATCTTTTGACTAAAAAATGATGAGAATACAGTAATGCAGCCACCATGGACCTGGCTTGGAAATGTGATGAGAATACCCCAAAATAGTTCAAACTCTACAAGTCTCTTCTATTAACCGGATGGATCCCGTCATCGTGGAAGACCAATGATGACTATACTATGACGTGGGAGGACACAAAAAGACTGGCATGGGATATAGAATCTTGGAGGAACCGTTTGGTGGTCATATGGTTCAATGTAAAGCAAATATGAAGAAAAAGAGAGATCTGTTTGCATCATGTTATTTCTTTGCTTCACAGTTTTGTCGCTATTCTTTCTGTGAAAGTAGGAGTACTTGCATACAAATGTAAGCGGTAAGATTTATTAAAGGTGTTTGTAAAATATTGTTACATAATATTATGATTTAAAAAATAATGAATATTACAAATATATTTAAAAGTTCAAAAAAAGAAGAGGACTATCAACTTAAACTTCTCTTTTCCACCTTATTTAAAAGGAAATAAATATGCTAATCCTCTTGCATCCCCAGTCGACAATATTGATTAACGTGTCTGTGTTCAATTCCAGTTATATGATGAGAATAGACTTGTGCAAATACATATATGTTCGGTAATGATATTTGGCGGACGATCCCATTGTCGCTGTACGGTGTCTTTGACGAGACAAAATTAGCATCTGAGTAATATGCAGTTTTATTCATACAAGTTGCATCTAAATTGGTAGAAACTAACTGTGCCCATTATTGGATTAATTGACATAATTTAATAAGCAAGTGACAAGTGCCATTTTAAATATATTACGCCCATTGGTCGCCGCTCTCAGTGCAATAGTTTCGACTTTCGTACAAACTGTTTCATATATTGATTTGACACTCGAATCTATGATGTCTGTGATTTTTATCGTCCCTTTGATTAGCTTATAAATAGTCTTCATATATTTCTATCATTTTTCTATTCCTTTTTTCATATACCCTACATAGGAAGCGGATATATTTTGAAAAAAATATTATTTTATTAATAAAAGTAATGTATACATGCTTGTACACTAATCGGTTGATATCACATTTACAACCGAGAATTTAAATAAAAAATATTCAATCATTAAGATGGCTGACAACTGTTTAATCGGAGACTAATTAAAAAAATACTTATTTCTGATACATATCCCTGGTTTTTAAATACGGGGTTTCTAAAAATAGACGTTCATAATAACTGCGAAAATCACCAAAAACATAATATTTGATTTGAATCGTTCAAACTATGTACATTCACACAAGTTTTGTCACTAACGATCCGTTTTTCGCCTTTCGGCATCTTCTTGCGTTCAAGTGCACGAATGAACTTAAACTGACAAAACTTGTGTGAATGTACATAATTTGAACGATTCAAATTTAATATTGAAATTCCACCAAGTACCTTCAGTTGAAATCTTAATTTATAATATTTGATGTCCTCAATGATGATTTGAGTGTTAAGTTTAATCAGGCTAGGCGAACCTCATAAGACTCGTTTAATACCATGTTGAAGATGCATACTTGCTTACCAAAATCAGCCTTTCTCTCTTTGATTATTAAAAAGTGATTTTTCTATTTAAAAAAAATAAGTTGTAATAATTACACGCTACGTCTTTCAGTATGACTTGTACTTGACACTAGAATAGATTCATAATTATCATTTAAATAACATACTCTTATGTTTGCAACTATTGAAACAAATAAGATCAACTGTTTGAATAGAACTGGCCATGAATTTCATTTGAAATTAAAATATTTCATTCGCTATCTGCTTAACACAATTAAAATGAACCTTGAAATTGAAAAATAAATGTTCGAATAAAATTACTGACCTACACTACGGCGATATATAAAAAAAGTATTTTTACGTCAAAAATAAAAGACATTTTATTATTTTTATCATCGTAATAAATATTCACAAATATGTTCGATATCGTACTAATATAATTAATGACAATTCATTTGTGTGATAGCAAGTTACAGTAAACTTTTGAATATCATAGTTTTTGTTTAAATATTGCTTTGTAAATATTTTATTATTCATTCCTAAATGTGTATTCGATTGGAAACCAATAACTCGTTGGAACGCAAATCGGTATGCTTATCGCAGTTCAGAAATAAAAGTAAAAATAAATACTGATAAGTGTATCTGGAACAAACGCCGACTGTGCAGTTGTGTCAACAGTTGAGTGTCAATTGACTCTTCTGGTAGTGCTAGAATATCCATATTATAGCGTATAGTTTACGCATAATAAACTGAAAAATATTATTGCAATATTATCTGGATAGCATTTTTATTTTATTTTACTTCAACTAAATAATTTAACGAATTACAACTTCATCACCCGAACAAACAGAGTGTAGGAAAAGAAAGAATATAAGAAAGAAAAAGAATAGGGCTTTTATATCCACTTGAAAAAGAAAACCTAAACGAATTTTCACTTAACCGGATATACTGAAAGTTGTATCGTAGTTATATTATATTCCTCGACTTGTTTGTCGAAACTGTTCACTTTATTTCACAATATATTGTGCAAATAATATCTTCAGCTATGGGAATGTACACAGAGAGCAACAAGTTCAGCCCGGGGGGAAATCTTTGTTTTTTTCTTACCTCTGTATCAAATCTTTGTTATTTTCTCTTTATAAGGCACTCAATGGTAGGAACTTATATTTGAGGGGCTTTACAGGTGAACTCAGTAAAGTGTTCACTTTAATAATGCACTTGTTTTCTTATATTTAACTAACATCACCTGTTAATAAATTTAAACAATAACAAACAATGCACTCTCTGTTACGCGTACGAATTAGATTTTGGTTTTTAATTAGGGTAAAAATATAAATAACAATTAAGAACACTTTATTATGATTTTTATTTTTTAATTAAAATTGTGTTTAAAATTCTTATTGAAATTTCACACAAACGTGGAAAGGTCATCCGAGAAACGTGATTCAAAAGATACGTTGGAGAATTTCGTTCACAAAAATTGCACGTGTTTTTTTGGGGGGCGGCGGTCGTGTCGACGGCGTCGGCCGATCAGCTGTTTAACCGGCCGGCGGGTGCAGGGGGGCTGAACACGTGGGGGCAAGACGCGGGAACAAAGACACAGAGACGAATCAAATTGGCCCGCACCGGTTTAACACTGGTCACATACTGGGCTAGCGGACCGGACGCGCGTCTGTGTGGCTATCGCGACGTCGCGATGCCCGTACCTCGCCCTCTATAGCTGTTTTCCCGCACAACAGGTGATTCGTATAAGCGCGCACTATAAACGATGCCTGGACAGGTGTGGAAAATGACACACTCATTTTTGATCGCATCACACGTCTAATTGATCAGATTATATATTCCAAGAGTTTTTTTTTCCGAGTGCTTAAATGAAGGTTTATTTTTAAAATCGATTACTAAAACAATTTATCCGTGTTTAATTCAATTGAATACTTTGTTTTTCTTTAAAAAAAATGCTTCTTACGGAGTATATTTTAAGAAAAGAAAAATGATTTCTAAGAACTGCTTGTCCTTCAATGTAATTTAATCGGATATTGAAGGATAGGGTGAAGGAAAAAATATTACTAAGCTCATAACATATAACCCATATATTCTGCTTTCAGAATCGGATTGGTGGGTGAGAATTTACTCAGCACAGAGATTCATGTTTTTCAACACAAAACCATAAATCAATAGAACAATCGATTTATGATAGTGTCCATTCTACGATTTGAGCCCGGGAATTTCGGAGCAGATGCCAACAGCGTTTATCACTAGGCTACAGACTTTGTAATTAAATGATAGTAGTTGCGTAGTAACTAGTCAGGCACTCGATTTCCTCAATGGTCACGTTCTAGCCTATCGTGTATTATGTCAATAAATTACTGATTTTTATCAAATCTGCAATTTTTTTTCAATTAATCTGCAAAAAATCGAAAACGGACCACTAAGGTTATATTTGTATCTTAGCCCTTTTAAGAAAGTAGCCTTGACCAGAACTTATTCTAGCGTAGGATAAGAATAAAAAAAATCGACAACACCGCAACAAAAATTGTTACTATTTTCACAATAAGTAAACTTATTGAAAAATCTTTTTTTTCTGAATATGTAACGTATAAAGTGCTCCACGCCATCCGCGGAGCTGAAACGGAAGCTCTTTCATAAAATTGGATACTTATCGGTTCCTTATATTTAAACGTAAAATATTGATGTTATCAGCATGTTTATAAAACACTCTCATAGTCGCTTACATAATTAGATGCGACATATTTGTTTGAACGTCAGCTATCGTGAAATAATTGCAACAAGAGATCATTGTGACACTGAATCGGGTTTTTTCAAATGAGACACAAAGTTCACAGCCTCGTCATTTTTTGTACATCAAGAGCTTTAAGTACTAGGGCGCGACAGCGTCAATGTTCTTCGAGTCTCGTTCGTCGCTGATGTTTTGGTAGTTTGTATTCCCTTACCATCGTTGCCAACGGAATGGCGTGAGCGCTACAGAGGTGGGAAATCCTTAGTAAAGCCAGTTTTCGGGTACTGCATATGCGTTCATTTGCAAATCACATTATATATACCTCTCCAGTCTCCACATACTTTACCCATACATGTACACACACATGCGCATAAATACGTAAACACATACAATACACAAAGAATGTCTATAAATACAAATAATAACGGAAAGTTGTCTTACGCATTAATATTTTTGAAAATTGAGAATTGAAAAAAAATGTATTTTCAAATGTGTTAAAACTTACATTCATATAGTAAAATCATTTATATCAGTGAGCGATTTTATTTTCGACTTGTACGAAGGGTTTCCGGTATCGATGAAATGGTTTTTAATTTATTAATGTACGTACGTAATATGATTCAGGAAAATATTATGTACACCTATTAACTGAAATGAAAACGTATCGATTAGTCACTCGTACATGCCTGGATGGAACAATGGCATACAAAAAAGCTTTCAAATTAATTGTCAGAAATATCGCTAACATTCTATAAAAACTTAACACTTAAAAATAATACAGCCCAAATAAACAAAACTAAATTACATATTGTTATATTTACATAATATGACTTAGATTTTTTTAGGTATTGGGAAAATATATAAAACTTGTATAAATACTGTTATTCGCTGTATGTATTGTATGCTTGTATAATTAGTCACACTAGCTAACTAAACTGTTGTTACCAAAAAAAATGAATCAACTTCTACATTGAAGTTGACAAGTATTAAAAAGCCATATACATAATTTTGTTGGGTGATAAAACATTATAAATTACATAAATCGATGTCAATATTAGGCTGATAAAATGTGTGTAAAAAATGTATAATACCAAAAGCAACTATGAGACTGTGTAAATAAATTACACGATTGTGTTATTTTGACGAATCGTCTGAAATGCAGACGCAGTATTTTTTAAAACGAGCGAAAGATAAGATTTCATTTTATGATATAACTAGCAGACATGACTCAAATGACGCCCCCTGTTGCATTTCTAATTACGGTGTCGGGTGTCACAAACTGTGGGATAACCACTGTATCATGTAAATTTTTGAGAAACGTTAAACCTAAACTCCCAGTACTGGCATAGTTGTCACAACATACTGTGAGACCTATATTAACGACGCAACGCGGTTTATTTATTTACGGAGCATTTGATATTCGTTGAATTGAAAAAGAAATAGGAGTTGCGAAATGACATTTTGTTGAGACTTTTTTTGCCTACGCAGGTTTGTGGATGATTCCAATTTGTCGCTTCGTCGGCTGGCGCACATTTTTTAGTTTTATTTCATTCTGCAAATTGATGGTGTCCTATTTTTCAAATACCCAACAACAGTTCGTTTTTTAGTGGACAGGTGTTTGTAGAGGTTTGCTGTTATTATATTAATACAGATTCCACAAAAACAGATTGACTTTATAATTATGTATCACTTTTTATGATATAAATAATTAACTTTTTATAATAACACTGAACAATCATATATAATGTATCGACAGCTTTCAAAAGTGTCTAATGTTATGATTTTCAGATACTGACAGCCGCCATTCACTAGGGAACAAATTGTTCCAGAACATGTCCAGGAACACAACATTAATGTATTCTCGTAATATCGTGGAACATTTCACGTGACCCGAGATAGGTTCCCATGTTCACGGTCTGGGAGCGAGCGCATACGGAACATGCGATGCACTCGCAGCTGTAGACGAACTCTCAAAGTCATATTATTATATTTCATCATAAGTATTTATATTTCATCAATCACTGACCATCATAAACCCATTGGGTGTCATTTTAGAGATTTATTTTCGACTTCGAAGTGTATCTTTTATGGTGAGAGCTGTCAAAATAAACGCTTTTGCATAAGTTATATTACCCTATGGCTAAAAGTGTATTGTCTATAGTGTATATGCTGTCATCGTGGATGATCAACATTAGTAATTAACTTTACGCGCATTGTTTGCATCCAATAAAATCAAATAACGTTCGTTCGGACGCAACACTGACCCCTCGTGTATTCAAAAAAATGTTCTGGGACATGGTTCCCGAAACATAACGTAGATGTTCAGGATCATTTTTCCCCGGTAAATCGTCAGCATGAGAAGAACGCAAACTTCCTGAACACATAAACGAAATGAGTGTTTTATGTTAGGTCATGTTATTTTTTAGTGTTTTAAAAATTATATACAAATCAAACCAATAAATTAACCTATATAACTTCAATGTTTTTTTTTAAATGAATAACTAATTTGTTACACATTTGTTTCTATCGTGCAGAGTAATGTTTAAAATATTTTTTACACGTGCAACGAACATAACGATGATATTTAAATAGTATAATATAATGTGACAGGCCGCCTGTGTGGTGAAGTGGTCAACGTCGTTGGCTACCACTACGCGGGTTCGAATCCCAGTACGCGCAGTTTTATAAATTGATTTTTCAATCGACGATGTATGTGATGTCTTGAATTCTTCCCTCCCACCCATCCTATCCTACGAACGGGGCGTATCGAGAGCTATCAGCTCACCACTAGTCCTGTCCTTTCCTTCTATTCCTACTCTCTTTGGAAAAAGAGAGGTTGAGCAACTGAGTAACAAGCAGTTCTCGTAGAAACACTAATGTTGAGATAAACTTCATTAGGAGTCCATATGCTCCACATTGGGGCGGACATGGTAAAAAAATAATATATAATGTAGGCAATTTATTTCCACTGGTTTAATTAGATTCAAGTAATTTTGCCTTTTCTTATTGTAGCATTACAGTCGGTTTTTTTTTTTATTTTTTCATTTTTTATAATTTGTTATATCTTGAAATATTTTTACGTAACTCATTTAAATTTTATTTTCAGGAGTGAGTTATGAGCGTTAAATCCAATACCATTGATGTAGATAACTACGTAAATAATGTATTTTTTTATCATTTTAAGAAATATAATGTAAATTTTTTAACTCAAGGTTTTTACTTGATTATTTTTGTTATGTTGGATATTTATAAATGTTAAAATATTGTAGAATGATTGAATAAATATCGCGATTCAAATAACGTATATTTATTTTTTGTATCGGGATTCAAGAAAAATATATATTTATAATATTTCACCTAATGACCTTGAGATAGAACTAATTGACTGTTTTATTGAGTGTTTGTTAGTGCCGGGTAAAGAATTCGGGAATGCGATCGTATATTTTTATCCCGAACTCCTTTTTGCGTTTTATATAAACACGATGCTGCACTACTTTTGGACGCGAGCCAGGTTTCAGACTCAGCTTTCGATAAATATTCAATCGCATCTGTTTTATTATGAAATCCCACAATTTAAGTGCTCCAGATTTTAATTGAGATATAAGACAATAAATTGCTGGTGGTCTCGCAATTGACTTACATATTATTTTCTTTATTATCGTTTAAATACTCGTTATTAAAATAAGTTTAAATTTAACTTAATTATCAAAATAAATTATTTCAATTTTATACATTGTATGTTGGATGAAGCAAGATGAACATAACTGAATGACGGAATAATTGTTAGTCGTACTGTTAAGTAATAGATTTGACTGAAGTCTAATTAATGCCCAAGTATGCCGTGAAAGTTTATTCCTCCAAGTCATCACTCATATGATGAATGCATTGATCTTCAAAACATAGTATCATATTTCAAAATAAATAAACGACTACAGTTGAAGGGGTAAGAAGCAAAGTTAGCAATCTTGAAAAAAAATCAAACTATGGATGCAGAATTATAGAGATAAAAATTCTTCAGCTTGTGAGCTGACATTTAAATAGTAAATATGTTTTTATTTCGTAGATAATTGTTTTTTTTATTTACTTTAGACATAAATTCAGTTTCTTACTCTTAACGTTTCATCAAATACAAAGAGTTGCGTGATAACATTTTTTCTCAGTACACTTGACGAATTCATTGTGAAACACATAAATTAAAGTTTTTCTCAAAACAACTTCCATGATAGAATGCTGCCTTAACTTTTGACTCCCTCAATTGCTTTAAATGTTTTAAATGATAGAAGTGACGCGTATTTTAAAAGAATTCAAAATATGTATATATGAATATAAGGATGTATTTCACTTAATCCAATGGATGCGTTTCTGAGTGTGTCGCATTTTTCGTCTCGTTTAAGGCTCAGGCGTATCCTTATTTAGATTTTTATTCTTATTTATTGACCATATGTTTCACTATTTTTTTCTTCCTTAATTTGGCTATAATTCAAGTCAAGTCCTGACTTTTTCCACCACTAACCTGTAACTGTCATAGTCTTCAGCACTCCTTTTTTAATTTTAGAGCTTTAAAAGCCTGCTGTCTTTCTCTGATATTGCACTTCAACATATTATACTAATTATTGCATTTAAAAATAAATTATTTTAACAGAGATCATCCTAAAATTGTGACAGTGGGATATTTTTATTTACTTGCCACGAAAATAAAGTAAACTGATGGGAGCCACGAAAAGGAAATGAACATCAGAAACATTCAATTTAAGATGTCTGTGATTATCAAAATCGGTATTAGTGAAAAATAAGAAAGAAGTACAAAAATAAATGCCTAATTCATGTTTACAGCAAGAATATAAATTGTATAATATGAAAGTGATTATAACAGATCATTATCAATTTCTAATATAGACAAGTAAATAAAAAAGTATTTGTATTTAACCACTTGAATACCAAGCGAACACCGGTGTCCGGAACATATGCAAGCAAACATGTCCAAGACATTTAAAAAATCAAATACTTGGTATTCTAATAGAATATAAGCAATGTTTTGCTGAATATGTGTAGTTCCATCTATACTGAGTCAATATAGGTTTTTAAAATATCGAATTTGAGTGTTTATTAGGCAAAAATATTTTTCTCAAAAACACGCAGTATCTCTGGAACATATTAATGATTGATTTTTGCGGTATTCAAGCGGTTAATATCACTTTTTATTTATTATGAAATATACTTATATTATATTTGAGTGAAAAACAAACAAAAAAAGTATGAATTTCATGTTATTTATGTTATAGATAGACAACGAATCTAAAAAAAATAGCCAAATTTTTTGTACCTGTTGCCATTTTCTTTATACCATTTACTACAGAATTATAATCAAAAAGCAGACTCTGTCATACGAATACGTATACGATAATATATCAAACAAACGTGTCCTATTTGTCACAGTCTTACAGAGAAACGTCTCCACTGGATTTGAATTCCCAAAGTATTTGCGTTATACATTATGATACCCATCTACGGTTATGGCTCACACCCGTGTAAGTCTCAATTTTTCGAACTGAGTGTATTTCCCATTTCAAACCTCTCGAGACAATTTGTACTCGGTAATATTATTCATTCATATAGAATCTACTCCTTATTTGAATGATTATTTTTTTATTAAATATAATTGTAGTTAGGCATTTTTTTAAAGATTTCGGTTTGGAATTAGAGCTTTTTAAATAAAACAATTTGTTTTAATTCCGCATTATTTATTTTAGATCAAGACTGGTTTTGCTCATGACAAGCATTTTCAATTAATAAAATATATAAAGATACATAGTTATTTAAAATATTTCTGATAAAAAGTCTTGTGACCTCTAAATATGCATACTACTAATTTGAAATTTAAAAAAACCGAATTATGCATTACAATATTAAGTAATGGACCTGTTATAAGCTAACAACTAAATAATCATCAACACAACAAATTAACGTATGATAAATGTTAGCAATACATTTTATAACATCAAAAATTATTAATATTTTTTATTGTTATTTCTCAGTAGTAATCAAAATATAATTTAATTAAAAAGTCCTTGTCTGATATCTTATTCATGATAATTATTCAATATCAGTTTAAAATATCAATATATTAGAACATTAATGTTTCAATTGGTAAATTTAATTTTCGATAATGCAATCGGATAAGAAAAAATATCGCAAATTGACTGTGGAACAGCCACTGAGAAAATTAAAACTGCACCCAAAAATATATGAATTTCGCTATTCAATCAAATCTTCAAAAATCCCCATCATAAAATTTTCATCTTTTCTTGGAGGTAGTAAATTAAGCAGAACTAACAACATTATCGCTTTGAAGATGTTCACTGTGTAAACACTTCTGTATCAGTTGATAATGCTTGCTACGAGCGCAAACCGATCCCAATATAAAATAAATAATATGAAAGAATATTAAACATTTTTTTTTATATTTCACCATTTTTATTAAAAAAATATTTTAAATAAGTGCTTCTTTTTTAAATTCAGTTAATTACAAACTGTTGTGTAGTGTGGTTTAGTGAAGTAAATATTGGTGACAATAGAAGTAAAACAAAAAGAAGTTATATACTGATGAGTGATGACCATAGCCACTACAGAGAAATTAAGCCAGAAACAGGAACAATTTACTCATTTACTTGTTTTGGTGGATATAGGAATTTTATCACTGATGACTATAAGAATACTGTTGCAAGCCCAAGAACGTTTACGTGGTTGACAATAGTACATGGTCCAAAGACTAACTAAAATATTGTTTACATGGTAACACAGTCAGTCACACTACGAGTCTAGTGTGACTGACGCTAGGATTTCTAAATAGGTAGAAATCTGTTACTCACGGCAGTCATTTTTTCGGTATGTTACCAACCCGAATATAAGTATTAAAAAAGATTTTCATTCTGAGTGCCGCTTAAGCGTAAATGATTATATGTTTGTCAGTCTAATTATTTTTTAATGTATGACTTTTAAGAATCAATACAAATTAAATAACGAAATGGGTATAACCTTTTTTTATTTGAATAAGCAAACAAACGACATGTATTACAAAATGTAACATTTTGTTATGAACTTTCCTCCATTTCGAAACAATATCATTGAACGAGGTCTCAGATAATTGGTGTTTATTTCAATAATACCACTGAAACAAAGAAACGTTTTTCTTAACAATATTTGACTTTGAAAAACATACTACAAAAATTGGTTATAATATTATGTTTATGAAGCATTTTCACTCGTTCGAAGCATTGCACCGCACCGAGTGGTTGTTGTTTTAACACTTGAAAGGTTTACGCTTTGTAACGTCATTTTTAATCAAGTCCTTTATTATAGCTAAAACTTTTGAGAACTTTTTAAATTTCGTCTTAATTAAATAAAAACTTAGAAAACTACGTTTGAACTTTTAACATCAAACAAGGTAGTGAATGTTTTTATTTTTATTGATAAAGCATACGAAAGTTGATTTATATACCTCAATATAAATTATATTTCACTATAACTGCTCTCTATAAAAATTCTGTACAAAGTTTATGCCAACAAAATATATTTTTTCAGTTTCTTAACTTATTTTTTTATCGAAGAGAGTAAGGATATAGCGATATGGCTAGGGCAGGGCTAGTGGTTACGTAATTACTACCTCTACTCTTTGATCTTAGAATTGGTGACGTCTAATGAAATTTCAAATAATAAATAAATCAATGCTGTATTACGACGAGTTAAAAATCAATTAATGAATTAATTTGCACTGGGATTCGAGTCAGCAAGCACATTCACCGAAGTAAACGACGTCCACTCACCACTTGGCTTAGAATATTTTAATAAAATTATGTAATTTATATAGCTCAAATGAAAGATATTATTACACAAAACTTTATAGTTAACCAATTCGAAACAATAAAGATCTAAACTTGTTTTTGCCAGCGTAAACCTATTTATAAATTGAAATAAGAAATGATTATAAAATTTTGACGCATTTTGATTTTGCCTTATTTTTTTTTATAGCGAAGCATATAATATAGACTTCTTGTGGGCGATTTGAAAATCAGTTGCTTAACGATAACTGGTTCATCAACCATCAATCAGTTGGTTCATCAACCTCTTTGTATAATGCAACGAAAAGATAATGCTATTTTATCCTCATAGCTTAACAATAAGTTTGAGGTGTGTCTTTTTAGTTGAATTACAAACTGACTTTTAATACAAGAGTGAAATAAATCGTCAGTGATAAAAAGCACACCGGCGTTAACCACTCAACTTCGGAATTACATAAAAATAAAAAAAGTGATAACATATCGCAAACTATTAATTAACAGCTCCAATAAAAAAGTTCATTTTAAAATGTCAACATGTTTTTTTATTGGAAATGAAATAAATCCACAGAATTCAATCAGAAAAGTTGCAGTCGCGTAAACAAAATTTATTACATTCTGTCGCTGATCCCACCCAAACTTTATTGTCATTTCTAAATCTTCCTCCGATTCATTCCGTTCGTACGGCATATCTATTGTCACGGATCTATTTAATGGTTTTCCTCTTCTTCCGGTTTTTGGATGAAGTCTTTCTTAGGAAATAAAGACGGAGAGATTGCAAAATATTCCGACGATTTTGTAAAACGTTCTCTTCACTCCGCCGTCTCGTTTTCCAGGTTTTAAATCGACCTTCTATAGACAACTCGTCGTCGAGTTTTCATTTATTATCTCTAGAATTTATACGGATTTTTTTAGCAAAGGTATTTGAAAATATGTAATATATATACGCAAGTCATGAATAAAAAAAATCACGCTTGTGTTAAATGATATAAATAACGATAAAAAATAAATAATTTTACAGCAAATATCAAAGTACAATATGATATTTTGAGTTTTTGCGTTGATCTTATATAAGCTTATATTTTTGCTGCTACACATTATTCTAGAAATTTAAAAGTAAAAGATAAAACTCCCATATAAGGAATTATGACATATTATCATAGGCTTTAAAACTATTTTCTGTAAATCTAATTAATTTCTGTTAAATTATTTTTGTTTGTGTGTCCAGTTATAAAAGCGTAATCAAATAATCATACGTAATAAGAACAAACATTTTGTAAACATTTTTTCAAAGAAAAATATAATGTGTTGCCATATAAACATAGATTTTAATCACAGAAAATGCAATAATCCGTAAATTTAATAGATTATAAAAAACATGATTTATTTTATAATTTTTCATAGTCAATATGATAAATATATAAAAAAAAATATGTATTTTCGTGCAATTTATAATTAGCTATATTATATTACCATAAACTGGGTTTTGACAAGGCCACAATTATTAGGTTTAATGTATGCTGAAAGGCACCCGACGCAGTATAGGGTAGCACACAATTAACAGGTAGATATGACTGTGCGACCAGTAAATGCTGTGACAGCTGAGTCACGAAGATGTATATCTCTTTAAAAATAACATTCAAAGTTCATTTTTTAACGATCAATTCAAATAAAACTCAAAAATCTTAGTAAATTCATATAAAACATCTACAATACAAAACCTACTATTGCACCAAAACACACTATTTTATATCAGTAAAGCAGTGTTCATATTAAATGAAAGACGCCTAATCATCCACAACTATTTTTAAGTTTTTTGAGAGTAGTATACATAATATACAAAAATACAGTTTGCACTAATACATTACTTTCGCGGACATTTTCGCGGCAAAATCAAAAGAGCACATCAAGAAGGAATCTGTGCCAGCTCCACAACGGAGCGCAGCGCAGAGCAGACGAATGCATACGTCGTATCTGCACTTGCGGCAGCGTACTCGAGTCAGTGTTTCTTCATGTGATACAACATCTGTGCTGCACTGCTCTGCATTGCCTGCATCAAAGCATACGTTTAACCTAATATAGAAAATTTAAAACATACTAGTTCTATACTTTAACAATATTATCTATTAAATTATTCTTATGAATTTATTTTTTTCCTGAGTTAACTTTCAATTTGAACGATTTGTTTAGGCAGACATCTGGATTGTCTCCATTTTCTTCGCTGTAAGCATCTCTAGTCGCATAAAGATGTTATTGTCACAGTAGGCGCATATACTCATCTGCAGTACATGTCTGGGCTCCTAAGGAATTTTGCTACGTATGAAAATCGCAAAAGTACTGTATAATTCAATGAAAAAAAATGACAATATGAATGTCATTATTTTAATTACAATTCATAATTTATTATCCGGTATCACGTATACAGACTAAGATAAAAAAAAGTATAATATTTTCTTGAGGACAGATAAATCTACATTGGCCATTCGAATATTGGTTTCCCATTATCTGAAAAAAAAATGCTTAGACCTGTCTGAAGAAGTTATTACAGAATGTGTAGAAAAAAGTTGAAATAGCGAAGAATTGATTGGCTCTGATTTTGAGTACGGCTTCTCAGTTCTGCCTTGGTTATACCTAAAATAAAATCAATTTCCTCAACCAAATGAAAATTTAGTCCAATTACTAAAAATAAGTTGGCATGGAACATTTAAATCATTTAACCGAAAAAATATACTGACTTCTCTTTGAAAGTAAATATTTTAATAATAAACACAAATCGAAAACGTGGTAGGTACCTGCGTGAGATTGCGATCAAAGTTTCTGAAGTAAAATCAGAAACAAAATACATCCAAAGAGTCTTAGCCTGACAAACTTTTCACTCATGAGCTTTGGAACTTATATTTCACAGTTGAGGTAGTAAGTCGCTAACTTAGACGAAAGCTTATGAATTTCGGGCGGCCAATCCAAAGTATAGTTTGGAACATAATTCTGTGACTTCATATTTTACTTCGAAGCGAACGACAATTTTCAGTAAAATATTCTAACAAACTTTAGCAATGATTTATATTTTTAATATTTCATAAAGTTTAAGTAACAATAATGCTTTTTGATAACGTTAAATTTGCCTTTTTGAATTTTCAAGATAATTGTCTTTAATTTCATTCACATCTTAAATGCAAATACGAATGTGAAATAAAAAATACTGAAGAAATAAATTTTCAACCCAACTCACTATCACTTTAAAGTTATTGTCACTACACTGCTATTACTTGTGTAGCAGTGAAAAGGCATTATATTAAAAAAATCATTTGTATTTATTCATTTTTAATTTTAAATGATCAGGACTGATGATTAGTTGATAACGCTTTCCGTGAGCGAAACTGGTTTTGATCATTTTAAAAAAGTGGAATCATTACAAATGAGTATTTTATAATTCAAGTACCACCTCTATATTTTTTTCTTAACATTTTTAATCTATAATTATTCATATTGATAGGAGTATCGAATCACAAGTAGGGAAACTAAAACTTCATTCTTACAAGCTACTAGCGTAACAATGATACCACGACATAATAGGTAACTTTACCCATATATTTTATGGAAGAAATCATCTTTATATATTAAAATGTATATGTCTTTCATAGTCTTTAAAGTGCTCGTTTTATTTTTAATTTGCAGTTATAAAATTTATTGTTATAAAAATATAAAGCAGATAAGATTAGGATGAGTGAATGAAGGTTAAGTTAAAAACAATAAAAATCCAAGTTTACTTGATTGTACTGGATATAATTGAAATCATCTCTTTTAGTCTATCGCTGCAAGTCAGAGCAAATCAATTCATAACTTAACGCGTGAATAATTTGCCGAGCAATACTTGAATAAATCAACCCTGCTTCCCCCTTTCACAACACAATACGAATTCAGTAAACACTCGCTGCGTTCAGGGTCGCTTCACTCGTTCTCATTAATTTTCAAGAGGCCATTCAGAGCTTTTTAATAAAATCATCCAAACGAAAACGGGGCTGAGTGAGATTCCAGGACACAATTCTTTCGAGTGGGATTACAGCCAGGATTTGCGATCACTGCAGAATGTAGTTATGCTGACTGATTGCTCTTTTTTGATGCAATAGGTAGATAAATATAGTCATTATATTTACTATTCATAAGCTCTTAATCGCCATACCTCAAAATGATTTGTTATTACTATTTAGAGTGATGCAATCGAATAAATAAACAAATATTATATATATTATATGCACACTTTTTAAGCTTTTAAAGTGACACAGCATAAACCGAAAAAGCAACTAGCTTTTGTATCAGTTTGTATCAAATTTTGTTATTTCATTTTGATTAAGTTTTTAGGCAATGTTTGATCGGTAAAAAGCATGAGACATTGTTGATTAACAAAACCGTTATTGCAAATATAATATTTACAAAAAAAGTATGTAGATAATAATATACTTTTAAAAAATAGAATGAGTATTAGTTTTATGCTAAGAAGCTTAATTTTAAGC
Source organism: Himalopsyche tibetana (assembly GCA_030503985.1). NCBI lineage: Eukaryota > Metazoa > Arthropoda > Insecta > Trichoptera > Rhyacophilidae > Himalopsyche > Himalopsyche tibetana. Next base: position 14,386,198 of record JAPJYX010000009.1, on the reverse strand, counting down.
TTTTCTAATAAATGTTTCAAAATACTTTTCTGGACGACACAAGATAAAGCATTTAAAATAATAGTTTAATCGATTTATCTGACCATAAAATTAATGTGTAACTTAAAATGACTCTTGGTTTATTCCCAAATAAAAGCATTTTCTTACATTTATATTATACATAGATCATATAACTTGATATATGACATGGCATGGTTATATCGATAAATTGGAATATATAGATATGCAATACTTCATGCCTTTAAACTAATATCAACAATTATTCTGAGAATTTATTCGATGATCATTTAAAAAAATCTAATAACAAAGAAAATTATTTTGATTTAAAACTTAAAATAAATTTTCCTTTAAAGTTACTGCGTGATTTATCGAAAATTTTGGAGACGAATCATGCAAATAAGTAAATGATACATAGTTTTGTAAATATATATTTTCAGTGCCCTGCTTGATAAGCATAGTGCTAGTAAACACGTTACTTCGATTAATTTGAAAGCGATATTCGTTAGCACAAATTTACCGAGTACACAGGTAACGATATATCAAGAGCAATATAATACGTGTTCCAACACCCATCGTGAGCTTTATTCGAGGCAAGAAATATGGCGCATTCGCTAAACTGTAAGTATCGCTGGCGGTTCGGCGGCGACTGGTACCTGGAATACCGTAAGATGAATAGATCGGAATTGAAAAGCTCCAGTGCAAACATATAAGCCATAGCTTGCTTCTACACCTGGTAAAAATATACACCAAGCCTGCTTCCTGCGTCGTGAACTCAAAAGTTTTTGTACTTTTCTTGCGTATACTATGAAAGCTTCTCGGAGCACGATGGAGTTTAAGAAACTTTACGTTTTCCCAGCATTGTGAGTTATACAATCTGTTGTATTTTACTGTGTCGAATAATGAAGACATTTTTTGTGTCCATATATAGTTAACGTCAACAAAGTAACAACTATATTATAAACAAAAATGTGTATTAGGGCATTTTTTTTATTTTTTAAATGTAAAAAGAGATCTCACTATGCAAACCTCGTATTCTCATATTTTTACGAGTTACGATTGTTTTTTTTTTGTGGTGGCAAAAAAGCACACATCTCCCGGCTCCCAGCTATTTGAGAACACAACTGACTTTTCATATGAAGGAGAAAAGCATATTTAAATAATGTTTAATTGTGTTATTTGAACTGTTTATAATGGGACACAGAATTATGAGTCTCTTAATTTCACCTAGGTATTATTCCATACTAAGTTGGTCTAAAATATCTTATAAATTTTTGATGATGTTTCTAAAACAAAAATACAAGGATAGTTACGTATATTAATTAATCTAGACAAAAAAAAATGTTCCATGCATTAATTGTATGACTAATGCTATTTGTTAAGGGCTTCAAAATATTCAGAAGCATCATTTTATAATTTTATTTGACTATGAAATCTTTAAAAAAATATATTTTGCACCGGCAATATTATATATTTTTTTTCATTTTACAATTGGACAAAACGACTACTTAGAAATGAAGACGTGATTGTGGTCTACCGGCTTAAAAACAGTTATAATATGCGATATATTATAATAAATATTTTATAGTAATTATTTTACAATGCGTTTTCTATTGATGATTTTTATTTTTCGATCACTTAGCGTTTAATTTTATTTTCAAAACATAAATTAAACTTTAATTTCGTTATGTAACTATTTTTTTTATTAAATTCACTTTATAATTCGAAAAACTGGGCGTAGCGATGCCGAAAAGTTAACCACTAGATCTGTCCTAGCCTTATCATACTATTCCTACTACTATTTTTGAAAAAGATATATTGAGCGACTGAGTAAAAAGCGGTTATCGTAGGAAAATAAGGTCATAAGCTTCACATTGGGAGTGGATATGGATAAAAAATCTAAGAAAAAAAACCTTTCCCGATAGCGTGTTATATTTTATCATGAAAACGATAATATTAAACTTTTTATTAGTGTTAAGTATTATGATTTTGTTTACGTTAGTATTTTTATACAAACACCAAGAATGTATGAATGTTGTTTATTGTTTAAAATTCTCATACCATTCACCACAAAAGCTTACAAAATATATTCGATCGAAAGTTTTTTCATTTCACTTCTTCGGTGAAATTTTGTTGTTATTCTTGCTCTATAATATTTTGAATGGAACGATGAAGAAATACTGTTGAGCTGACGCAATACTTTCCCGTAGAAAAATAAAAATATATAATATAAACACGAAAGTTCGTACAAAGTTTTTTATTGTTTATTATTCTTACTCTTTTTGCCAGGGAAACAAAAGCAACGTTCAAAGTTTACACTGTAAGCTTGGGTGTATTTTTAAGAAACACAGTTGACAGTTCAATACAAAGCACGGCGTTCTGCTCCTTAACGAGAGCTTTTGAACTTTTATCTTAAAAGTGGAGTACCTGTACTTTACATTTGAAGAAGGAAATAATTGCAATATAAAATTTTATCTTCTCCTCTTACTCAAAGCGAAACGTTTTATTAAGCGTCAATTGGTACTTAATAAAATAAGATATTTGATCAAATTTAATAATCTTAAATTGGGAAATAGTCACTTGAAAAATGTGTTTTTAAGTAATGTTCTTGAAAAACAAGATTAATGTTTCCTTAGGCTTATAACATTATTTAATCAAATGTCTAGTGGCTTTGTTTTTTTTTGTTGAGTTTTTTTGTACATTTTAAAGAAGTATTTATCAATGCCTTTATGACTAAACTATTTTAGTATGCCTGGGTAATCTACGGCTCAACACTATGTAAGTACTTGTAAAAGTTTACTTTTATCTGTCTTTTGAAAAATAATTTAAAAATCGATTCAATACATTATATATTAATACATTGAAGAATTATACGACTATTGATCAAATGAAAACGCGTTAATGTAAATATAAAAAAATCTCTTAATTTGGAAAACACGAGAAGCTTTGAATTTTTTCTCTGAAAAAAGTTTGATTATTTTTGCATTTGATAAACTGTATATTTGCGTATGCTTCACTAATGAAAATATTACATCAATTCTAAGAATCTCTACAGTTAAATTTTCTCTTGAATTCAATCAACACTACATTAAAAAAACAGTATTTTGTGAAGAAATTTATTTTTTGTGATAATACATTTTGTAAATATATTTAGAAAAAAACATATTTTCCCTTAAGTTCTCGACTTATTTTGAGTTGTTTGTTTGGGCCTCTAACCGAAAAGTTTGCCCACTTCTGTACATTAAATAGTCTGTCGAGGCTTTCTTGCCTCAGGTCAGAGACAGTATGATAGATGATATTTTCGTTTAAGTTAGGTAAATTATTTTGTATTACCGCAATTCTTTTAACGTGATCCAACTAACGCTCTTGAATACATATTTTAACACTAGACTAGAAACGTGGTGATACAGTTAATTTAAAATAAAATTTGAATTGTTTGAATTTTGTACTTTTGTACTTTTCCATGAGTTTTGTCGTTAACGACCCGGGTTTCGACTTTCGGCATCTTCAGGCATTCCAAGTGCACGGATGTACTTGAACTGACGCGTAGTAAACAGTTTGTATCGTTTATATACAAAAATATAAGTAGATCACTAAGTTAAAAGGCTATTAAAATGTAAATTAGCGAAAATTGAATGTATAAAAGATTCAATGAAGATAATTCATTCCCTTTACGTGAGCAGGTGAGCAGCTTTAAAGAACATTTAGCCTGCTCACGCAAAGGGAATGAATTATCTTCATTTGGGAACCATTTGTTCCTAAATAAGCATACATTTGATATCTCTAAAAACTTTAAAATCCTGCATGGTAACAATAAATCTTTAAAACTTGATAAACAAGAGATCTTAGAAATAAATAGACATAAATTCTTGCCGAACTCTAATTTATTAAACGAACAGCTTGTATTTGCATCATCACCTTTGTTATATCCGTTTCATTAACCTAATTCTAGCCTATTATATTTCCATTTTTGTACTGTTTTATTTCTTTAGAATTTTAATTTTCTCAGTTTGTTTTTATTTTGTAAGAATTGATATTGCCTTTATTCTTTTTGCAGGAATCAATTTTGCTTAATTGAACTCTACTGGTTTTTCCAAACTCAATTTTGGTTGACAGACATTTTATTATATATTGACAGATTTATTTATTATATACACTAATTGTTGGTTTTTACTTTGTTAATGGTAATTCATACCTAATTGGTTTTTGCTGTAATAGTTTTCATTGCTAAGTGGTCTTCAACTTTTTATTTATAGTTTATTTTCCTTGTATTTTGCTTCAATTCTTTTGCTAGGTTGTAATACCAATTGTTTGTCATACCTTGTTTTTATCACTTAACTTTTGTATAAATATCACTGTTTTATTGTTTTTCTTATCAGTTGACAATGCTCATCATGAGCGAAACCGTTCCTGATCTAATAAATTTTATGTGGAAAAAGTACTAAAAATGTTTTATTATTTTTATTATAATGCCATTCTACCAAGTATTGACAGTGAACACCTTATATCATCTTTATTATTTATCAATAATTTACCCAAAGAGTTCTTACAATTGAAAGCTGGTCTAACACTTTCTGAGAGCTGCTTCTTTATCTTTAAACTGGTGTGTTATATGTTATTAATTCTACGCCAAAACCTAATATCACCTGAGTCTTTCGTTATTAATCCCTTGTGTAAGATTTGTTGTGCTAGCTTAATACGTTTTTTATATAAAAGATTGTCTATAAGAGACATATCCTAACCATTGTTAATGGCGATTTGCTTGATGATCTTCTTTAAAACCATAACTATAATTTTTCGTTCTAAGCACTTCACGAAATTCTATAATGATTAATGAATTTGATTCACATATTTAAAAGCGTTGTTATTTATAGTTTTTTTTTTTTTGCCAAAAATAACTTAAATTGAAATTGAATTGATGTATTGACACACAGTGACGTCCTGAGAGCATAGGTGACTAGGCAGTTGCATAGGGGCGGAAAATGAACATATACTATATTTGACCCACGAATTAGGCTTATAATAGTTGATATGATACCTCAATATTTTTGATAAAAAAATGTTGAAAAATGCATTTTAATAATATTATGACGAATGGGTATAAAGTTTTTGATTATTTAGAATTAGTAGATAATTTGAATTTCTATGTTTCTATATTTTTTTCCTAGAATAACGGAAAATAATGGAAAAAATACATACACTAGAATGTAATTTTAGTTCGAAATATAGTAAGGGCGCTATTTTAAACTCTGTCCAGAGGCGGCACATGACCTAGAAACGTCACTGTGTATACTGTTTAAATTATGTAAAAATACACTCAACATATCTATCTATCTGCATTCATAGCTAAAAGCAGTCGGTTTTCGACTTAACGCTTTCTGGCTATTAATATATCGGTGATATGTTAATTCATTGAAAAATCTTTGGAAAAAATTAGAAATTTTTTTGTAAATTAGTAATAAAAATGTGTCTTATGTAATTAAGAAATCTGTCATGATATTAGGAAGAAGTAGGTTAAAACTTCAAAGGTAACTTCAATCTTATTTATAAAAATCGGCTAACTTTCTCGTGACTTTTGAGGGAGGATTGGTGGGCATTTATATGTGGGTACGTTTATCGGAGACGCCAGTGTGATGTGACATTGAATTAGCAGGCGTCTAAAGTGAGGCGATGCGACGCCCAAAATGGGACAAGGGTTCAGTTCTCATTGACAGGAAACACGGGTCTGCGATTTCCACCCAATGATACAAAGGATGGACTTACTTGATTCACTTTGGCTCCTCTCAGTCCCCCTCCGACGCTGTAGCTGTGCCACCACGTGCTCACGTGTGCAATGTCACTCATTTAATTGAGTTGGGTCAATGGATCTGCACCCTAAGAATCAGATGTCCGTGGATCAGTTAAGGTGATATACCTTTATACCTCTAATTGAATAATATTGAATCGATTAATTTAATAGTATGCATGCTTGCTGCAGCTTTTAGATAAATATACGATCACTCATTCTGATGATAGAATGAATTAAATTATGAATTTATTTAGAAATAGAAAAAAATGATTTAAAAAAGAAACAACTTTGTTTTTGATTGTTTTTAAGCACGTCTGCTCACAATGTGGATCACATAGACTCGTAACGGAGGTTATCTTGACAGAATGAGTATGATATGTAACTCATTATTATTGTAACGTGATCAATCAAATCGTTTGTAAAAAAATATCGATAAAGTTTTCATTGATACTTATATATAATAATTTGTAACGATATGCGTTCTCATCAGCCAAATGGATACAGATGTAACCATTTTATGTTAAGTAATAATTTACTAATATATTTAGTAACACTTGGAGGGTATTAAAAATTATGCAATATAAGTGAACACACTGAGTATTTAAATAATAAAGAAGTATAATGAATCTGAAGATTCCAACACTTGAGAATGACGCTACTATGAATAATCCGTGAAGTATTTTAGACGTTCCGAAGAGGCTGATGAATATTCAATAAGGTGCTGCGATCGACAACTTTTAGCACTCAGTACACAAGTATACCCATCGTCTCTTATAATAAGGGATGCTTAGTAAAATTCCTCCTTGTCCGTACTATTATTTTCCATGTATTAACACTGAAACATTATTATTTTGAGAATAAACATATAACTGTTACGAACTATATAGATTTGAATCGTTCAAAGTATGTACATTCTCACAGATTTTGTCACTAACGACCCGGGTTTTGCCTTTCGGCATCTTCAGGCGTTCAAATGCACGGATGAACTTGAACTGACGCTTAGTAAATGAAAGTTTCGTGTTTATATAAGAAATAAATGTATCATTGAGTTTAAAGCCATTGCTGGCGAAAAGGATAAGCTCATGGGAATGCCCACAGATTTGAGTAGTAAGTAGTTTTAAGAATATATTTATTTGTTTATCGGCAAAGGTTTTATGATTATATTTATATTGGGTATAGAAGTGGAGATCCCGGTAGGTTTAATATTTTATTTAAAATCGGAAGACTATGCAATTGTGCTCTCAAATGCTCTCGATTCAAATTTAATATTGCAATTCCACCAAGCACCTTCAGTCGAAATCTTAAATGAACTATATAGAGTCAAAAATTATAAGACAGAACGATTTCTATAAATATTAACAAATTTCGTTTATAAAAAAAAAAAAAAGTAATTTCTTTAAAAGGTACGTTTATTCATTTAATTAATAAATTAACTTAGATAAATGCAAATTGTAGAGAACGATCTATGTGTTACATATATTAAAAGTGCTAAGCAGTCTAGTCGGGGCTTCTAGCCCCGGTGGAACCGGAACCGTATTACCGAGTAAACGCATGTTTTTAAAATTACCGAAAACTAGATAATTTTTAACGGGTATCTAGATACCACTACCCGGTCTTCTTAATTTTACTTTAATATTTAATTTTTCCATATTAAATATAAATCTTTTCAAGATGAAAAATCATCATTATTTTATATTTCTTAAAAAACAAATATTAAGAATTATACACCTGTTAAAAAATGTTCAACTATTTTTGTATTTATCAGTTAATTAATTCACTACTGTAATTAAATACTATTGATGGGAAATAGTGTAATGAAATGTGTCTATATATATTATACATACACTCGAAATATACCATATTTTAATTGTGGGTCAGTAGCATTATGATATTTAACAAAAATACCTGGAAGCGAACCGGGAACTAGGTAATGCATTATGGCGGATATTTCAATGATTTAAGTCTAGCTAAACAATTTCCAGTGTTACCTTTGCATTAAATAAAAATCTTTCAGGTTGATGTCAATTCAAACAATAAATATTGTTTTAAGTAACAACGTCAGGTTCACTAAGGTGAAAATATGATTCCAAATTACGGGATATTTAAATATTTCCTGAAGTTTCACTGTACTATGACAAAGAGTGAACAATATGCAATACTCATTGTAATTCTTTATGCGTCAAATTAATTGTCGTATTAAATAAGTGATTTTATCGTTAATAATAATAATAGCAAGTATAATATTGGAAAATATTCTATTACCATTATTAGTTTTATCTCTCACCGCCATTTTCGTGATACTGTAAACGTGTAAACGTTGTAAGAATTGAGATAGTAAATTACGTACCACTTGAATAACTCGAGGGTACTTTTCAGTGTTGAGAAATGATGTAGCGTTTTTCATCGTTGAGAATAATATATCGGCTTCATTAAGTGCCGCATGTGTTTACCCCAAGTAGAATAAGTAATCAAATTCTCCGATTTAAGCGATCGTGAATTTATCATTTTTTTATACCATAAAAGCAAAGCTCTTCTGCATGTTATAAAAATAACTAAATTCTACATCAATAGTAAAAAAAAATGTTTAAAATGAATTTTTCCGTTTGAACCACAACTTTGAACGCATATTTTTAACTGATTTAAAATAAATATATTTTTTTATAGAATAAGCATTTACTTAGCAGAAGTTGAATTTAATAGATTAAGCATTTGAAACTGAAAATTACGTAAAGAAAACAATCATCATCACTATTTGAGCCACAAATCATATGCAATTATGTCAGTTATGTTAAAAATATAAAACAATATTTAAGTACCAATTCTGTTATTTTATTGAATTCTGTCAATCGGTGCGGTATAACATAGTTGACCTCTTGAAAAGTGAAATGAGCCAAGTGGCATTTTCGGAAAATATTGGACGTGTTATAATATTTTACATGTCTTAAAGTATCGTAAAATTTAAGTGAGGTCAGTAAATATAAACTCAAATAGTGTTATCTCTAAAATAATAATATGCAATCCACCAAAACACCAACTAGTGTCGAGAATGTACGTAAAAGTCTAATAGCAAAGTTTTACCGTGTTACTACTTGGCTCACTTTACCTTTTGAGGGCTCAATTATTGTAAAGTAATAATTATATAATACCGTAAAGGTTATTTCGTATTCTATATTTATAGCACATGTACATTTTTAATGGTATATTCCAGTCAATGACCATTTTTCTGTTTCATTAAAATTTGAAATATACTTTTCCTCTCAATCTATTGTATTTATTCGTTGAACATATTAATATATATAAAAAATGATGACTTGTGACACTTATTTCATATATGCGGTGTTACGAAAACAATGCGATTTTAACACTGTAAACTTTACTCTGACGAAATAGCAGTTGTCACAAAGATAACTTTAGACCGTGTGAACTGGATTACAGCTACATGTAAAATGAACAATGATTATCCTAGTGGCATTTTTTATACAAATCAGCCTTCAATGATCAATATGAGAAATATTTTGATGAATGTGTGTAGTGCCATCTATTCTGAGTCAATATAGGTTTATAAAATATCGAATTCGAGTGTACATTAGGTAAAAATATTGTTCTCAAAAACACACAGTATCTCTGGGACATATTAATGATTTATCTACGCGATATTCAAACGGTTAAGTAAATGTTAAAAGCAGTTAATTGTTTATTGGTGACTTTATTATATTTTTCGAAATTCTAAAAAGTGTCTTACTCCAAACTATACATGAATTCATACGCAGAAAAACCGGACAATAAGCAATTTATTACCTGCTCACGACTTTATCATGATAATTTCCTTTGACTATTGGTGGTGTCGAAATCCGTAGCTTGTAAGTGACAAAGCTGGCTTTAAAATAAGACGGTGTTAATTCATGCCTACGTAAGTAAGTCTCACCACGGCGGTATTTGCTGCGTGATTCAGAAATCCAAGCCTATAAGTCAATTGAATTATTTCCTCAGCGAGAAGGCCGTGATATTTCTGCCAAGCCACACGCGTAAATCCCGGAGTGAGCCGCTTGATATGCGAGAAAGGTGCACTGTAATAATATTACCGCTTCACATCTCACACCACTTGCAGAAACGGTGTTAAGAATAGGCAACCTCCTTATACTACATTCCGCCCCATTATAGCGACTCGATCTACAGAGTGGGTACAAACTATTTTTATATGACACATTTTTAGTATCAACGTGATTTTGAGTAGTTTTTTTACACGTAGAAAGATGACTTGCATGTTTTTTTCAATCCATGTCTGCTCTCAATGTGAATCATGTGGCCGTTTTATTTATACGAAAACTGTTTTCCACTCAGTTGTTCAACATCTCTTTTTCAAAGAGAGAAGAAGGACAAAATGATATAGCTAATACAATATAGATTAATTAATTGTTCTCGCATCACCCTGTTATTAAAGAATCGGTAAGTGGAGACAAAACTCGGAAAATCGATTGAAAAAAATCTACTCGTATTGGGTCTCGAACCAGTTGAACGTTGCGCTACGGTCCAATCGTTGCTGGAGTATTTAAAATGAAGTTAATCTTAACAAAGTAAATACAAGAACTACTTTTTTAAGATATAAGGGATAGAAGAACATGGCTGGGACAGGAAGAGTGATTAGCTAAACGTTTTGGGTATGCTCCATTTTTTTATATTTAGACATCACAGACATACACGCCTTCGAACATAAATCCACAAATCTATCACTCTTTTTTTAATAACTAATATTTTTAAATTCTGTAAACAAATTTATGTTTTCATTTTTTTTATTTACTTTTTAAAAATAGTCAAAAAAAGCGTCTAAATGTGTGTCACACGTTGTTACAAATTAAAAAAGATAACACGTGTAAAGCATTCGGGTTAGCTCGAAGGATGGTTTAAAGTTCGTTAAAAAATGATAATACACTGCAAAGCCTTTATGATATTTATATTTTATTCATTCTACAGCCATTAAAAGCATATGAAATATTCCATAGATATGAACGATTTTACTCTTTCACATAATAAAATATTTAAATTCAGACACTAAATATATACATTTTACCGGTCGATATTTTTTACGCCTACTAAGAATTCTAAAATTAATCTTATTTGGTAAATTTTGAGTATTATTTTTATGTATGGCTGCGAGCTTTTTATATCAAATATATATTATATTTCAAATAACCTGTGTACTTTAAATAAAATAATATCGTATGACTTATATTTACCAAATTTTAAAAGTAAGTAGCGAGGCGTTTAGTATCAAACTCGGCTATGTCAGTTTCACTTTATTTTTCAGAAGAGTCGAAGTTCGGTTTGAAAAATCCACCAAACGTAACGCATTTAAATTCAATACAATATACCAAATGACAATCAGTTATAAGGTAAAAATATACATAACAAAGTATTTTAGTTCTAAAAATATTATTTTATATATATTTGAAAGCTATTTTTTATATAATGCTAATGCGCCAAATTGAAAAATTTGAAATATCATACAAGAAAATCTTGATAAGATTATTTTTCTCACTCGAGATCAACTCGAGGTAAATTGACATCACAAATATCAACGGTCTAAAATTTTCGGCGTTAATGAACTCAGGTTTATATACTGGCTTGGAATAGATACACAATATATCTTGTCATCCACACTCGAATACATCATCCACACTCCACATTCGAATTTACATAAAAAAATATAATATTTTATTAAATAACGTGGCTTTAGTGTTTTTTGTGACGATACAAAATATGGGATTGTTCAAAGTAAATAAGTTTAAATTAAAAATTCAGTTGATTAAAGTCCTTCGATCAGATTTTATTTTAATGACTCGGTCAATGTGACAACAAAATGGCGGTTATCTTTAAGAATAGCGTCGTGAAGCATTTGACATTTAATCGAAATTGCCGCCAACACCGAAATCGTTTGTGAGTTATTTGTTTTAATTAATTATACAAATCTAAGAAGCGTTATTATGTTTGATTACTGTCAGAATAAATGAAAAAAATAAATGTATACTCAATCGTATCTTAACTAAGATGTATAAGTAGTTACACAAAGCTTCCAATATTAACGATTTCGTGGCGAAATCGGTACGATTTAATATATTTTTTTTTTCATTTATTCTGACAGTAATCAAAGATCATAACGCTTCTTAGATTTGTGTGATTAATTAAAACAAATAATTCACAAACGATTTCTGTGTTGGCGGCAATTTCGATTAAACGTTAAATGCTTCACGACGCTATTCTTTAAGATAACCAAAATGGCTTTGACTAATAATCATTTAAGTTTGATTTTAGCACACTGGAAGTAAAATTTTGAAACTGAAACATACATTGGTTTGTAGGTATGAAAATTAGTTTAAATAATAACAGAGAATAACAAAATAAAACTACATCGGCAATACTATATAGCCAGGCCATGCTTTGTACAAAGCGCCCTAGCTATATCGAATTAATATAGCTTAAAATCAATATTTTGCTCTATTGTTCTACAGGTTTGGAATAAAATAATAAAAATATATATTTTTTCATATAATATTCAATAAATTTTAAATAAATATAAAATGTAAATCAATTTCAAAAACAATGACTAAGCTTTTTAACCCTCGAAAGATAGATTTTGTATGAGTTATTTGAAGTGGTTTTTTTTGCGATTATCAATAAAAAAAAATCAATTCCCAAATTAACAAAACAAATCCGTATCATACAAGCCGATAAGTTGGTCGAGTAATTGCACTTATTTAACAAATAAGAATGTGGATGACTAAGAAATATTTAGATTTATGAATAAATTTGGAAGATTATTTGGTTATAAATATAATGATCGTTTTTAGCAATAAGAAAGATTATTTTTATACGTTCTGTATAAACATTCTAGCCATAGTCGACGAGGTGAACCATAAATCCTTTGCGAAGCCGACGGCGTGGTGTCGGTCGGGAAATGTGGTTTCAGAGAGGAAGCAAAAGGCGCAAGACCAACGTCGTTGACTGATAATATACTGAAATGGAATGCTCTGATCTTCTAACGAATATAACGAGTGAGTATTTGTCATATCTTTATTTTTTTTAAAAAAATATTAATCTTTTTAAAATTATATTATTATACAAATACACATAATTTTTTATACAACAGACAGTAGCCGTGATTAAGATATTTAAAAAATCACCTGATATCAAATCAATAAGAAGAAGCATCACTCAAATACACTTTTTGGTAGGTAATTCAAGCAACGGCAAATGTTAAATTTTACGCAGTTATAGCAATAATACCTAACGCCCTTGTCTTATATATATTAAAAAACTTCTGTACAGTTCTAGAATTTATATACATACATATATGATATTTACAAGAAAAAAATCCCCTCTCATTCTGAGCAAAAATACTTTTTTAACATTAAAATTGTGAAAAGACTATAAGAGTATATTTTTTTGCATTATGTAGGTATAATAAATTAAAAACGAAATTTGTCTTTTCTATATTCGATAATTGTACCTCAGAATGAAATTATTAATGATGTTAATAATAAATAAATCATAGATTGATTTCTCCAACAAATAAATCGTTCAAGTCGTTCTTAGCCGTTTTATAACAAGATCAAATATAAGTAGGTACCTATAGTTTGTCTAAGTAAAGGGTTTACTTGAAGAAGAAGTGAAGTATAGTATTATCAACCAGTCACAACACAACGGAAATTTGATCGATCTGTATATTATATTAACAATATTCATAACTAAATAAATTGTGTCATAATAATTTTACAATTAACCTTTGTTTTAAAACTGAAATTTACTGTATTGACTGTTGCCAACTATTAATACAAAAATGTTGTAAAATTTTATAGTTCTTAACTATTTTGACCGCCTGTGTGGTCGAGTGGTCAACGTTGTTGGCTTCGGCTACGGAGGGCCCGGGTTCAAATCCTGGTACGGACAGTTTTTTTTATAAATTGATTTTTCAATCGATTTATGAATTTCTGTTCAAAGGCATGGATGTATGTGATGTCTGAACTCCCCCCTCTCACCCATCCTATTCTATGAACGGGGCGTATCGAGAGCGATTACCTTACCACTAATCCTGCCCTAGCCCTATCCTTCTATCCCTACTCTCTTTGGAAAAAGAGAGGTTGAGCAACTGAGTAACAAGCAGTTCTCGTAGAAACATTTCTGTTGAGATAAACTCCATTAGGAGTCCATATGCTCCACATTGGGAGCGGACATGGTTAAAAAAAAAAAAAAAACTATTTTGTGAATGAAAAATTATCTCTTTTACATGATTAAATTTACAGTTCAATAATGAGCAAACATATTGGGTGAATACTTTCATGCACACAAATAAATCCATCTTCAAAATATATATTGCACATATAGCGTTCAATATGTTGTTACATACGAAGACCGGAAAAATATGGTTCAAAATTGATATCTTTTTGTTCTTAATTACATTGTTTTTATCGTACAGCTCCTACATAATATTTGCAAAAAGATTAGCGTATCGGTGTCAGATATAATTCTGTATTTTGTCCTTCTATTTTTACAATCATTATTGAAACTTCTGCAATTGTTTCCTTTCGTGGTCTCTTGTTGTCATTTCTAATTGAAATCCGTGTTTTCAGTATATATTTTTTTGTTTATCGTGAAACGACTCGTGTATCATTATCATCTATCAGATTAATTAAAAATTAAAAATATAAACCATTCATTAAGTCACTCGGAAAGAGTGTTTCTGACTTAATTTGGGGTTAATATTAACTGTTAAACGTTTGATATTTATTTAAATATTTTAGCTTCATATTGAGTTTTTGGGTTGTAATCTAGTGGTCAAATTGTTGACTTCTGTCACGGGCAGCTTTATTTTTCAATTGAAAAATAAATTTCTGTTCCAGGGCATGGATGTTTGTGATGTTTTAAACAACCTCCCACCCATTCGATTCCTTGACAGATGACGTCTAGAGAGCGATTAGCTACTACTTCTACTTTTGTCATATCCTTTTATCCCTATCCACTTTGAAAAAGAAAGGTTGAGATTAAAAACACTTATAATGTTGAGTTGCAAATGATAGAATTGCCAGTTGAGCTAGCACAAGTCTTATGCGTATAACGATAAAGTTTAGGGTATAGTGAATTGTCACACCTAGTTGAATAAGCTGTAATATTGAGCAAAAGGGACAAAAATAACCGTTTGTTATGTCGAGGAAAATGAAAACAGTTGACTGTGGACAATTTTGTCGCCTTCTTTCACTTCCTCTCCAGACCTTTTTATGGGATCATATAAATGTCAACAAGAAAAACAAATTAAGCCTGCGTAGGTTTTACTTTTACAAGGCTCCGTTTTTGTTTTCCCTATTTTTGCGGTAGGGATTACTTTGTATACGTTTCGTTTGTTTTGAGCTTCAGTGGTAATTAAGGACGATCCTTGAAATATATTTTTTTAGACTATAAGTAATAAGTACAAATAATGTCCTTGTTCTGAGCATTAAGTTTGAGTCTTTGAGAATAGGTTTATACGAAAATAATTTCGTTTCATTATTCAGAATTTTCTAGTTAAATTAAAAAATGTTTTAATTCAAAGTAATGATTAACTTTATTTCCATTGAGATACATATGATTGTTGCCACGTTATTTTAACGGAGCGACGTAAATGTGTTGATCTTATTTTTCATAAAATTTGACAATATTACTTATGATGCAAACAAAACGGACTTTTCTTATATTAAACTATTTTCCTCTTAATATGATCGATAAAAGTCTATAATTTATTATTTTTTATATGTCTCTTTTTTTAACCACTATATTGTAGCGCTTAGTCATCAAAAGAGTAGTTTAGCACTTAGTCCGAGCTAAATTCATAGCAATATCAACATTAAAAAAATTGATTGTGTTAAATTATCGTTTGATTTCGGAAAATCCTTTTAGTTCAGTAATTACTTAGCACGCCGGCTATAATTTTCAACTATTATTTTAATTATTTATCGACGAAATAATTCGTCTCTGGCGTATTGAACACGAAAATTATTATGAGATATCTCGCCTGTGGCAGCCACTGAGTTAACCATAAGTGTGACCGAAAAATGTCCAACAAGCTGCATTGTCTAGTATATATACGATCTTTAGCTGTTTTTAATATATTGGTAAAAAACTATCTATATTTTTACATATAAATATTTTCATTAAAACATATGTATGTTATATCGACTGTGGAAAGGAAAAAAGACGTAACGCACACAATTATGTAATGTAAACATACTTGAAATGCACGAAAACTTGTAAACTGATGTTTAATTGACATAATTATTCAATAAATTTTTTAAGACAAACCTTTTTTTAAATCTATTTTACTGATTGAAATTTTGACAGGTCCAATTTAAAAGTTAAATTTTGATACTAATTTGGCATTTGCAGCTTACATAATTTTGGTAGAACTTGTATATATTGTGATTATCGAAAAAAATCTGTTTTGAAAAAACTGTGGGATACGTCTTTTTTCCTTTCCACATTCGATAAGTATAAACTTACCATTTTTTCGTCGCTTAGGTGACAAAGAATTGTTTGTTCGGTGCTACTTATATACTTCCACGAGACATAAGAGACTTACAAAATGACAACATATCTAGATAGCTGTCTCAGCTATCAGTGTCAACACCGTCAAGTCAACACATTTATAACGATCATCACATCATTACATCACCACCAAAACTACCTATTGACAGAAACATCAGCATTATTTAATATGAAAATGATACAAATTCATCTTCAATTCCTGACACATAATGAAAATATTTGTGTTATTGAAATGATGACTTTAATTTGTTGGGAAAGCTTAGACGTATTCAATAAAAAATATTTCAATTTAAGAACCACGACTTATCATTAATTTTAATAAAGTGTTTTTGTAAAATAGACAAATGTGAGATTTCAAATCCGCATCCTATAAATTTCGTACAAACACACCACTTTCTTGAATTAAACAGTAAGTTGAAAAGCAATTAATTAAAAGTATATGAGTACACCGTGTTCAGAGATTGTTTTAAACACCCCGGGTGTTACGATTTTCAAATGTGAAGTCAACACAACACGTTCTCAAATTTCCCAACTTCAAAGTGTTCATAGAGTATCTAAACTTTATCCCCTGTCATAATTATAGCAACCGAGTGCTTAGTGTGGATTGAATTTAGCAAAAGGCTGCCAAATAAAACAATACATATTCAACATACGACAAGGTATTACTTATTTCTACAGGTTTTAAGCAGTGCTTTTTTCCCCATGTAACGCGGTGAAACGGCGTTCCGACACTTTTTCTCTCTGCATTTTTAATGTTTAAATCAATATTAGAAAAAAAAATATTCTGCTTTGAAAACTGTTCATTTTCGAATCTTGAACTGTTATTTCAATGTGAATCTTTATACTTATTACAAATCAAAAAATAAATGCACTAGTTAAAGTTTTTGATGAGAATAAACATAATTTGGACCCTTTTACAAATGTGCTGCAGCTGCTGTAGGCAATCGGCGTTTTTTGGAGATACAATTTAGGAGACAAATTAGAGTTTTATTAACTGAGTAACAAGCAGTTTTCGTATAAAAACACTTTCGAAATATCCCAATTATGAAGCCGTATACTCTACATAAAGATCGGGCATGGAGTAGAAAGACAGAAGACAAGAAGTGAGTTCCGGCATATTTTTTGTTTAAAAATAAACACGGTTTTAAGTATTTTTTAATACTACGCTACAAAGTTATGCATGAATATGTAATGTAGATCATGTTAACTACGCATCCATTAAACGACAAAAAGTTTTCAGCGATAACGATGTGCAGTTCCCTTCTTGTAAAATTAAAATAGTTTTTAAGTACTTTAAATCATAACTATGTTGATAATATTTATTGTGTAGGTGTTCACTATCAATTATTGATGAAAAAATTACATTTATTTAAGAAATATTATTTTTTACTAGAAAGGAAAATATTTTGTTGTTCCTACTTTGAAGAAATGAAAATTTATCTAGTAATGATAGCCTTTTGTTAAGCCATTTTTGATGTTGTTAAAAAGTCATTTTTAATGTAGATAAACAAATATAACAATGATGATTATATTCTTAGAATCTGTCTTTTTATCATTTATGTCGCTTTTTGTTTGCGTTTTCCATCACACAATACAATATTAATATCGTCCCAACCCCAGGCAACTCATCTGCGCTTTCTTTGTATCCAATTATTCCGGAACACGTACGCAAAACACGCAACGCGAGGTAAGCATCTCCACACAACGCAATCTTAATTTACACACAAGTATATTTGTATAATTTATTTGTCGAATCCCGCAAGCTTGTCTCAAGACAGGATTTGCTAAGCTCGATTACATTACAGACTCGGTCGATCACTCGCGCCTGTTTAAACGCTTTACAATATGCACACAAAATGTGACCAAAAGTTGTTTCTTAGCGTTTATGTTTATTAGAAACCACAAAATTTCATCTTAACAACAAACAATCTCGGGTAAAAATTTAATTCAAGTACACCCTCTTTTAGAGCTGTATTTAATATTTCTCCTGAAAGCATAAAAAAAACTTTCTTTTTCAAATCCATTGATATGTAGGCTAAGAACCTGTTACAGTAATTTAAGTATTGGAAGGGTGAGAAGGAATTTTTAGACATAACAAACAGTCGGTCGAAAAATGCTGTTCGTACTGGGGCTCGAACTTGTAAGATCCGGCACGGAAGCCCACAACGCTAACCGCTGCGCCATTAGACCCGGCAAATAGAAATTACCCATTATTAAATAAAATTTGAAATTGTACAGACGTAGAAATATAATAAAATGGTAGGCCATAGCTCGTTGAATACTTATATTCATTTGCAAATATTCAATTAAAAATACTACAGCGTGTGGTGAATTATTCTTGAATTTTTTTAAAAAGAGTAAGTACTGCAAGTTACTCAAAAATATTATGTGCTTCTTTGTTGCGTTGTCAATGTACAGTTTTTTGGCTACGACTTGCGTCAACATTTTCATACAAAAATCGCTAAGTTATAGCCGAAGTATGAAATAAAAGTTACTGCGTTATTTTTATAAATAAACTGGTGTGTTGCACCTATAATGATTGTGACTGAGTGTTTGATTTGCTTTGCCATTGTTCCTAATTAATTATTTCCTAAATTTGTACAAGGAGCCTACGTTATACCAAAGCTAGTCGTTATGGTGAAAAACGGATAACTCTGTCTTTCGTCTAATTACTAGTGACGGAGACTCACAGCGTAATACTTCAAATAAACTTTGTTAATTCATTGTTTATTTTGACCAAGCAGTACCTAAATATTAGAATCACAAATGAAGTTTTGGTTGGTACACTTACTAATACAAATTGATAATAAATAACTTTTTTTAGTCAAACATGAAAATTTATTTGTTTTTTTTTTGTTTGTAGTAATTCTGACATACTCATTTTATACAATACAATGCAAACATAAAATAAATATTGTTATATTTTATTTAACCAAAACGTATTCACCCTAGATGTACGCCATATTTACAACCTTGCGGGAAGGGAAATTTTGACACAAGATATGATTATTATATCGCATTGATGAATTTCATTTGCATATATTAATGAGAATAAAGTTTCAACCGCTAAGAACAAACACGGAAATCTATTGACTTTGTTTGAAGTATCTGTAGACCCAAAATTGAATACGCCTTCAAATAAACTCGCTTGTTTATCTTAACTATTTTGTACATACAAGTCAACTTGTGTTAATGTGATACATAGTGTTAACTACAAGTAAATATTGTTTAAAAAAAACAGAATAATTCGTATTTTTGCATTGATTTTTTTTATTGTAATTTTTCAAATGGGTTTTAATGCATGAAGTAGAAATAATTATTTGAAAATTTTCATTTTTAAAATACCACTATTTTCTATAACTGCCAAATCCCTTATAACACATTCAATAATTTAATCATAAATTAAATGTATAAATGCATTTATTTCACATTACGATTTATTATAGTGAAATACAATTATTTAACTTTATAGAAGGGTTAAACTCTTTGATAAAATAATAAAAGAAATTAAAAAACTCAATGGTTCATAAAAGATGAAGTAAATAATAATTTTAAGCTTTGGGTCCAAACTGAGTATTTTAATAAAATTTCTAGATGTCCAAACCATTACCATCCAAAAATATTCATAAAATGCATTCAGTTGAACGAGGTAATAATGTCATGAACTGCGATGGTACAAGGCACTTGGCTTGCGACAAGAAATTTTAAGGACACCGTCTGGCCTTATTATGGTACGTACTCGTAACATACAGGCAGTATGAAAAAGAAAAATTAGTTACAGTATATTTTGATATTACCATTATCTTACTTACTTAACTTACATTAATAGTTAGCCTAAAAGCAATTTTTTTCAATTGATTTTTACTCAAAACTTTTTTTTTTAATCCATATCCGCTCCCTATACAGATCATATGGTCACCACGAAGTTCTTCCACGAATCTCTATCTCCAGTCAGTCTCCTCGCCTCCTCCCAGGTCATCTTAGCGTCCCGTAACTCCGCTGAGTACATCCTGTGGATGGTCATCAGTGGCCTTCCACGACGCCGGGATCCATCCGGCCGGAAGAAGAGACAGGCAGGGTTCAGGCTCTCTTCAGGCATCTTCAACACGTTTCCAAGCCATGTCCACCACCGTTTCTTTATTTTGGACGTGATAAGAGGCTGCTTAGTCCGCTCTCTAATCTCCGTATTCCTGACAAAGTCAGACCATTTCACCTATATTACCATTTCACTATCAATATGTTAATTATCTATTTTTGCAGTGTCAGATTTATACTTTTAACAACGTTTTGAAGGTTTTTTTGTTTGATATGTTTGATCGGACACCATTCATAAGTAAGCGATCACTCGATTTATTAGATTGTCGAACTAAAAGCTTACAAACAGTTTCACCCCCGTTTATTTGAGTTCAAGCTAATTGTTTTCGTTCTATCGCTCCACTACCGGACTGGCTTTTCAGAGATAAATGCAAATTCAACCGTTAGGTGAATACACAAATACCCATCTATTACCGCGTTACAAATTTAACTTACATAGATTTGCTTTTACATTCAAGTAGTAGCCTACAAAGTCTCTGTGTATATTTTGGAGAAAGGTGAACGTATTCGTATAGAGCTTAAATTTTCTCGACTGCCTTGCAAACCTGTTATTTGAGTATAAAATAGTTACAATACACAAAATATTGCTCTACTATAAAATTTTCTTTCATTTTCATTTAAAAATTAGTATTGTGACTAATGTGCTACTATTTTAAAATATGAAAGAACTGTCAATATACGTATAAAATTATTATAAATTATAAAGTTTTTTTTAAAAGACAGAAAGAAGGCAAATAATATTAATCGAAAGCTGATTCGGTAATGGAAAATAGTTTGTGATCAAAAATAAATGAGCGATAAGATCGTTCAAACGATGTATGTGGTGTGGTATCTTTAGAAATTTCATTGTAAAACAGTTACGATTGAGATAAATGTACGAAAACGAGTTGTAAGCTTTATTTGTGTAGAGTCAACCAAACAGGACATACGAGTAATTATTGTAAAGAGTAACATCTTGCATGGTAATAAACTGATATTTGAAACGCTGTATAAAAAACATTGTTTAATTGTAGTAATAAGTTAAATTTGAAGAATAAAATACTCATTTGATAATGCTATTAGTGAGCAAAACCCGTCTTAATCTATAAAAAATGTACAATTAGAAAATGTTTTATTTTATAATAGAATTCCTTTCTATCAACAATCGACAATGAATAATTTGAAAGTGATATGTAAGACACTGTTGCCGAAAAGAAAGAGCTAGGACTTGTTTGTATTTTTTTAAAATGAAAACATAGAGCAGGGAGACACGGATCGTGATAAGTTTGAACGCAATGCATAAAATACAATGCTTAACTAGTAATGACTTTTTTTTTGAATTTCGCAAATTTTCGAACGGGAAAATTATTTAAGTTTATATTTAAATGATAGGTCTTTTACCACCTAATATAATATATCAGTACGATATTTAACGTGAGACTTAAAAATATAATCCATTTTAGTTAACTGTAGCGGCATTTGTAATAAATATTATAAATAAACTTTTATATTCAACACACTATTAGAAAATAATGAAACACTCTTTTGCACTTTTCCCTCCCAATATTTTGTTTTGAATATGACTGACTTCGTTCATCACAAGAATTTTCAATGAGTGTTTTTATAATATTATGCCTTTCCACCAAGTATTTGACAGCAAACACCTTGAATGTAATAAACACAATAGTTGACTTTGTACAAAACACTTGAATCAAAAAATTAAGGCTATAACAATATTTATCTATTTTAAATGGATTTGGGGAACTTTTTATAAGTTTATTTTTTATCATTTTTATTCTACTTATTGTTTTATAAAATGTGACACGTGTTTCGCTTCTTTGAAAAATATCATTAGACACAACATGACTGATAACTCTCACACACATCACATTTTGTAACAAAACAAGTGGAACAAGAAAAGGATCAAGTTTAAATTTATATAATATTTATCAAGATTATATATATTGTCGTCAATCATAAAAAATCAACATTTAATCACAGAAACCATTTTCCCTCAAAGAAAAAGAGAATGATAATTTTAACGATCGAAATACAAATCTTGTTTTTTTAAATGTGTTTCTTCAAATTTATTTAATTCATACCTAGAGAATAAATAAATTTGTAAACAGAAACAAACAAGCAACTGTTTTGTAACGTTTAACCTGTTCTCTCAGGAAGGCAATGAATTTACCTAACGAGAAACCCTAATGGGTAAGGTGATTTCATATTTACATAGTTAGGTCGGCAGGCAGACGTACATTAAACCCGCGAGAGCACAAAACCTCATTGAATATGAATCGCAATTAAAACGAAACGCTTTGAGTTTTTATGTCTTGTCAATTTATGGAAATTCGTTTGCATGCTAATATTTCACATTTTTAAACAGCATGCTCGCGTTTTTTTTGTTTACAATTATGCAACGCGTTTTTAAATAAATAACTGATAGTACTCAGTATTAATAAAAATCTTTAATCGACTTTAATTTTTATATACAACAACCATAATAATTCTAAATGTTCTATAACCTCAGTTTTTTAAGTAAAACAAAAATTCATTGTAATCTTATAATTAATTATTAAATTAGTAAAGATCGATAACAATATTGTACATTTTTTACACGTTACATTATTGCTAAAGAAATCTTAAATGACATCAACTAACTTTGGAACCGAATAAAAAAAGCATTAGAAATCATAAAAATTAAATCTGCTTTAAGCAAAATCGGCAGTTTAAGTTGTTGTTTACAATGCAAAATTTGATAATTCTCATTGACTAAGCAGTGGTGGATACAAAAATTGTCCAAGAAGTAGGCCATTATATTCGAAAATAAACATGATACATCAAAAAATGGACGATTTAAAAAATATATATCAATGGCCAATACCTAAATATGTATTTTATAAAACATAGTAAACTGAACAATCAAAGATCACATTTCACAATAATGTTTTAATAAATTAGAAAAATGGAAAGTAAATTATCATTAGGAAGGGGGCCATGACACCCATGGATCCGCCAATGAGTCAATGCTTAAATTACTTTTAATTGTATAAACTTACTAACGAACGCAAACCATGGTAGAAATGATGTAACTGTTTAGATAAGGTTAGGATATATTAAATGATATTTGATAGATTTAATATAAAAAATACAAGAATGGCAACAAGACGTTGCAATTCAGTAAAGCACGTAACTCCACGATTGCGACGGCATTGCAGTTGAAAGTCACAAATTAAAAAAAAAAAGTCGTTAAATAACAGTTCTTATAGTCCATAATTAAATCTATTAATGAAAATCACAATTAGTTTTCAAAAAAAGTTTTTTCATATAAAAATTAAATCATAAAGTTGATACATTCAAGTAAACCGTGATTTCTCCAACACTCAAATCATCATTTTCCGAAGTGTGTGTTTGTGTGACAAATCAATTTTTGAATGTTTGCTCCTAAAGTATACTTATATGTATACTTTGATTGCAAATGGAATTTGATATCGAAATTGTCTATAAACACCATTTCAAAAGCAACTTTGGCAAGCAGTTAGTCTTTATAATACTTTGGATGGAGTTAATTTACTGTAAATACTGATTTGGTAGCTCAATCGTGATGAAAATCGTAGAATTTATCAAAGAAAATGTGAAAAGCCAAGCTTTGATTAAGACGCCAAATTTTAAATAACAGATTTCAACTGGCCAGAAAACTTTTCACGAATTATGTCGTTAAGTTGAGTCAAACAGCGCTGTGAAATCTTTGTAGTGAAAGAAAATTTAATCAGCATTTCGCGTAATGTGCAGCTTGTATTAGAAATTTTACCTTGCGCTAGGATTTTCCCAACTTTACATGGCTAAAAAGTTGAACAGATTGGACATTTTGTGAGAGAGATGGGACATTTTGTAAAGGCATGTTATATAAAGTAAAATAAATTTATTTCATATGCAACGCTTGAAATAAAATTCGGAACAAGTTTTGTTGAATTACTTCTTTTATGGGTAAAACTTATATTGGATAGAAGTTAGTTGCAAAATTTTTCTCAATATTTCTGAAAAGTTCTCTTCACTATTTTCAACGCTATTTTTTTTAATTACTGCAAAAAATACAAAAAACGTGTCTATGTATATTTAATTTTTATTTTTAACATAATACTTCATTATTATATAATATACAAACAATAAAATATAATATGACCCTATTATTTCAATGTTTATACAACATATGTGAGAATTTTATGAATCTTACTGTGGAACCTTTTTAGTATAATGATGCTCAAAAATTATATTTTTGTCAAATCGAATGCAAAAAAAAGAAAACTTATTTTTCGTCTTCTATTTATATGCGATTTTAGAAAAAGTTTTTTCAACAGATTTGAATGATCATTTATTTTATCACAAAGATCGGTAATCATTCTCCTCATGCAAGAAAATAATGAGATATAATCACTTTTAAGGTCACTGTCAATTCTTTGTGCAAGAGCAATATGTCATTAAATAAAACACCTTTTGTAATAATTGTACAATTAATAATATTTATCAGCTTATAATGTTTCGTCGAATAAAACTAATGCTGGTATATAATAAGTTCTTTGAAATTAGTACAAATTTAGTTATTATTTTTTCATAAACGATAGTAAATATTTGACAAACGGGTTGACAACCTTAAACCTTATACAAGTGAATGCTTCATTCACCAAAATTATCAAAGGTTAATAAAAAATTACAAACTACTGGAAAATCAATTGAACATTTTCTGGTATATTTTCATGATAATGGTTTGTAAATCAATGTTATTTATACTGAAAGGCATTGTATTAAAAAAAATAAAGCACTCTTTTGTACTAATTCCACATTTATTTAATATGATGGGGACAAGTTTTGCTCATTACAACCGTGATCAACTAATTAGAATATTCATTAATACAAGGCTATTTATATTTATTATCATTTGATAATGCTCATGATAAGTGAAACTAGTTCTGATTTTTTTTACTTTATGTTGAATTAGAACAAAAGAGTGTTACATTTTTTGAACGTTTCAAATAGTGAGAGAAAATACTTAAAATTCACGAAAAATAAAATTTTAATAAAAACAATTCATTTTTTAGTGCTATAAAGTAAAAATTATTCTTGGTAAAATTTCCTGAAGGAGAAATTATAATGTAATACCCGATAGATTAAATTTATAAATGTAC
This sequence comes from Himalopsyche tibetana, assembly GCA_030503985.1. Taxonomy (NCBI): domain Eukaryota; kingdom Metazoa; phylum Arthropoda; class Insecta; order Trichoptera; family Rhyacophilidae; genus Himalopsyche; species Himalopsyche tibetana. The sequence goes on along the minus strand of JAPJYX010000009.1, from coordinate 14,360,587 downwards.
AGGAGAACTCGATGCGGACATAATTTAAGATTTCATCCATTTGGCTTTCATTGTTTTCGTCCTTCTCTTGTCCCATGGGGTATACCTAACAACACGAATATAGGTACCTATGCTGTGCGCCACTCGTAGACTGTATTTAGCAAGTTAGGGCACTTGTCTACCGCATCAAGTCCCAGAGCTCCCCTTTAACGATTAAGTACTTTGAAAGTAGTAGATGCTCAGTATAAGGAAAATTTACAAGGAATAGGCGATGAATCATTTCGTAATTAAAATATTTACATTTCTCTGATTAATACTGAATTTATCAAAAATTCGATTAGAAAATACGGATTTGTTTTATCAATAGATTAAGAGATTTTTATTTAACAATACTTTATTGAAATAAAACAATAATTTATATATAATATAACTAAAATACAATATTTTAGGTAATATTATATTGAATATAAATGCACATAGACTATGACAACAGCATGCAGTGTCTTCAGTAAAAATATTTTTTATCTGCTTATAAAAAATACGCTCCGTTAAATAATATTTTTGTTGCTTTAATTAATGATGGCTCAAATGTTTTTTTAAATTATTTTATATTTCGTTTTTATTGAGTAATATCCAATGTTTTCTACTAATAAATCAAACAATATAACATTTCATCCCTTAATAATTATAATATTTTTAATAAAATTTTGGAAGAATTGTGGACTATCGTAGACAAGAATATAAACAATACTATAAACAAGAATACAACTCAAATATAAAAATTGTGTATTTGTCTCTCTTTTATAAAATTTAGTTGTAGAAATTCAATAATAGTATATCAACTGTGAAAGCGTTTGTAATAAAACAAATTAAATAATTTATTTACATTCGCGCTAAAAACGTGACCAAAACTGTTTATTTTTACTAAGACACCGTGCAAAGTGTTCATCGTCTTTTGTTACTCAAAAGGTAAACACTATAACCAATTTAAATATCGGGCTAAAACGATCATAATAAACTCAACGTTTTTTTAATAATACGATTCGAGTTGCCAGTGTTAAGTTGCTAAAAACTTATAAAAACACTATTTTGGTGCTAATAATGGTAAATTATTAATATGACGTTTTCTATAAATAGGATAATGAAATACTTTTATATCAAACTCATCTTTCTTAAATCTGTTAAAAATGTACATGCCCTGAGAGTTTACTATACAATCTAGCGTATACAGTCCCCAACGGCGCTATTTTAGTGGGCAGTGTGTTGGTGGACCGCTTTTATTGGGCGATAATATTTTTTATACCCGAATGATCTTCTGTGTTGCTTTGGAAGGAAGTCCCGTCATAAAGTCACCACTAGAAAAAATACTTGACTGGCTTCCAAGGGTTTCGCTGCAAAGAGTACTTTTTTCTATCCGAAGCTGAATTTTAGTTTAAGCATGACTTTTTCAATTACAAATAAAAATGTTCGTACCTGAGCAGATACGTCATGAAAAATTTAATGCAATATATATAAATTAAGCAACAGACAAATGTATTCCAATATTATTTATATTCGTAATAGCAATTTCATATATTTGTATTCGACAGAACACAAAGTTTATCATTCGATTGTTTTACATATGTTTTGACATATCGTAATATATTTTCACCATTTTTATTTCAAATGTGCCTGTCAGTCTACAGAAGTAATAGTTGGTCTCATTAATTATATTTTTTAACCGTTGATTTGATTTTCTTTTTGACAAATAATGTCTAATTATAAACAATTCTACATCTGAAGCCTCCTCTAGTTAACGTTCATATTGTAATGAAAAGGTTTGAAGATCCCTGATAAGGTCAATAAAATATCCAAAGTCTTGAACAAAGGCGAAGTCTTGTCTCACTGAGTTGATGTTGAGTGACGCATCTACAATTTATATATATTATTAAATAAATATCGGATTAATTGATTTCTAAATGTTTTGACAGACACGTGTTCAAAAATCAATTTAAGAAAAGATATAACGAGATATTTAACAATTTCAAATATATATTATATCCTAGCAAAACAATAATAACAATTCATGAGTTTATAACACTTTCTCAGCTTTATAAAATCCTTACGAAAGTGTTAATGATGAAGTTTAGTATAAGGCCGTAATAAACTAATTAAAAGTTATTTCTTTCCACTGTCTTTTATTATTAAATATGTACTGCAGTTTGTATAAATTACGACGCTTACTTTGTGCGAAAAAAAATACTTCGTTAGGGTATTAGTAGAGGGGTAGAAGTTAGTATGATGATTTACGAATAATGAAAAACTTTAATTTAACGAAATATGGTTTAAAATTTATGTCTAATTATGCTACTTATATCAGTGTTTTATCTGTTTTAATTCAAACGCCACAATTAAGCCAACCACACGAGTATTAGAAAGAGATAAAACATTTGCAGCCGTTTTAAAGTGTGCCGGCTGATAATTCGGGATTCTAAAATTTATCAACTGCGTTGTACATACATAATGGCTCTAAAAACAATGATAGCAGTCTCTATGTGTTGGCGAAAATTATAAAGATATGTCATCGTGTAGAGCTGGCAATCAACATATGGTTGTAAGTAGAATATTTTAAAAAATCGTGTTATAAGCAAAAGCATTTTTTAAGACTTAAAATTGAGTTTGAAACAAAAAGCGGACAATTACATAGTTTTGTCTAGCAAACGGATTTAAAAATAAATAAATATTATATTAAGTACCGAGAAAAATATTTAACATTACTTATTTCAAAAGTTTCAATTATTTTTTTAATCTTTTAGGAGTATAAAGACCTTGCTCATTGTTTTCCAAACCTTCAAATGTATTATGTCAGCAATTTTACTAACAGTAAATGAAGTCTTTAAGAACTTTTACTATTCGGTTCCTATTCTATGTTTGAGCAATTTCATGTCTGGATTTTTTGATCAATTTATGGAGCTGAGCCCAAAAGCAATAATGTTCTTTACTTTTTTTCTTTTTGACCGAATTTGATGATAACAAGGCGTTGTGTAGCAACATCTATAACAACTAGTCCAGTACACTAACTTTTATTCCAGTCATATCCCCATTAATCTTTACTTACTCTTAAAAAAGCCATGTTAATTTACTTAATCATAACTTGTAGTCGACAAAACAACATCTGTTTATATGATTATCTTAGATAAAAAGTTATATGCTTTAAAATAAGAGAAGACTTGGTTTACAAACTGTTATATAAACAATCAAGGAGATTAAAGACTTTTTAGTTAATTTTAGATGAAAAATATCATAATAATTATCAATGATGATGATGATGACAATATTATTTTAATGTTGTCAATATAATATTCTGGAAAAATCGAATCACGCTGTACCACAAAGAAAAGTAATCAAAACATGTTTCAAAGAAAACGTGATTTATTTTCTTATTTATAGAGTCATATTAAGCTATATTTTACAATGATAAAAGTTCAAATTTCTGAAAAACATGCGTATAAAAAGCTTCGGTAATCATATTTATTCGTCCCCGGCGCTTGTCATTTTTCCATAAAATGATCAAAAGCAAAACGAACAACACTCTTATTCCAGGTATGAGTAACATAAGTTTTGATAGAAGTAAAAAGGATACGGGAAGAAACCTTAAATTTATCGAAAAAGTTTTTTAGTTACAAGGAGTTCCGAAATGTAGGGAAAAATATCACTTCGCTCCCTTGTCCCAGAGGAGTAGCGCAAAAGAGTAGGATACATTGTTATTGTTCACGGACAATTTGTATCCTGATTTTTTTTAACCATTTATCTCTTCTTGAAATTATAAAGTTTGTATTTACTTTTTATTAACTCGAATTCTTAACGAATAAACTAAATTTTTGAAGGCAATTGAGAACTCATTTAGAATATATAAAATCCTTAAATGTGAGTCTGCATTCAACAATATATTAAAATAAAATTTCTCCATTCTTTGCAGACAAAAAATATATTTGTTACATAATATGAGCACTCAAGAAGTCAAGTTGGCCTATTAGAAAAATGGTTGAACTTTTTTCTTGGACTTTTAGTATCATTCATTAAGTATGTTTTTTATTCTTATTCCGGTGGATTGCATATTTTTATTTTAGAGAAATAAAACTTTTACAGTGTGTCAGCTCACGTCTTTTCCACGCTTCTTTAACATAGAATATTATAACGTATCTAACTATTGTTTTTTTTATATAAATTTTACTTAACTGACTTTACTTCTTTGACTCATATATAATATTGCCGGTATACTGGCAGAAGACGATAAGTCAAAAAACCTTGTTTTGAGATAATTTTTATTTCCATAATGTAATAAAAGGTTAACATCTCTATTTAAGCACTATGATTATTACTTATCGTTCTTAAGCTTCATAAAATTCGATTATGATTAATTAACGAATTCGATTCACATATTAAAAACTTCAAGTTGTTTATAGTTTTTTTGTTGCTGAAAATAGAGGTTAAAACTATTGAAATTCACTTGATGTATATAAAGTTATAATTATATAAAAATACACGAAATATGGCTGTACTTTTAGCGTGAAAAAATTAATATATCTGCACTCATAACTGAACACAGCTGGTTTTTGACATAACACCTTTAGCTAGTATACTGACGATAGTATATTATATATCCCATAAATGTTTAATATATTTATGAAACTATTTCAAGTATATAACACTATATCTTATTTACTGGTACGAATTGTCATTGACAAAACCAGCAAGTATCAGGCGCTCAGAATAAAGCGAGAGGTTTGCACTTTATTCAGAAGATGCGATATTACAAAGGGATTGTCGTTTTTATGTTATTGCATCCATCGTAAAAAATCCACATACAATTTTTACTAAAAAAGATTCAAGGGTAACGTAAATTACCTCTTGGCAATGCTATTATTAAATCACACTTATTTAAATAATACAATAAACACATTTTTAGTGCTCATTATATTTTGTATTATTAAGGTCATGAGTATCACAATTGCTTTCACTCGTTAAGTGCGTATGTTTGAATGTCATTAATGAGATCTAAGACCTACAAACTGTGTTTCATTTACGTAAAAAAATATTTGCTCATCGAGCTGAAATCTTATGATTCATTAAGAATACAAAAGTCATTTAAAGCATTCTGCGTATTTGCAATATAAGCAATAGCTAAATATCATAATAATATGTTTGTGTTAAATTAAAAATTTAAAAAAATATTTAAAAATGGCCTTCCTCAAGATCGTAATGTACGTAAAATTCAGAGATTGACAAGCCATGAAATAATAACGATCATGCCCTTGGTAATAAACAATAAATTTTTCTACTTAAGGAATTTTCAATATTAAAAATGAAATTGATAGGTGGATTGCGTAGTTTTTATTTTCCGAGGAAGAAATTTGTTTTGAATGACAAGCTGTCACATTTCATCAGACATTAGATTTTTATTACGGATTATTAAAATTCTTTTCTCTTTTTTTCTATACGATAACTGAAATAATAAATTCATAGTTTTTTAAATATAAATCTGAAAACTTTAATATTATTTTGACATAATATATTAGAGTTTCAAAGTATGTTCTTTTTCATCTTGAACAAAAGCGACGTGTACTTGGTCTCTCAGAATCTTCAAGCCATGAAGCTGATGAACGACCTCAAACTCATTTTATACGATGTTTTATATGTACCTTGTGCATTTTTAACATTTTGTAAAGTTTTATATTTTATACTCGGAATTATTTTGTACACAGTAAAAATAGTGAATCTTTATAAAATATCATCGTTTAATAATTTACAAAATATACGTAAACTAGGTTGGTGATTGGAGACATGTGGCTCACAGTTACCCACGTACATAGATACGTATATTTTTTAAGTTTATTTCAAGCTTGAAACATTAAAAAATATGTTTGCCATACGTAATTATTAAGGGTGATTGATGATAACTTGGCTTAGATAATTTTACATCGAAGAAAAAAAATATTCAAATAAAAGTTTTAAAAGCATATTATTAGGCTGTCAAAAAAGTGATAATCTTGTTACTAACAAGATATATAATCTTTATATGGGACAAATAATGATGATTTATCTATAAATATTTTGTTAAACGATTAAAAATAGTAAATAATAAAACATTTCCCTTTCTTAGGTTTACAAACACAAAACCTAAGCGGGACTATATCGTAAACCAATATGTAACAAACATATTTTTTTGTAATACAAAATGATATCACTCTACTAAAAGATATCAGTATTAAGGATTGGTTTATTTATTAAAAAAAGTTTTAGGATACCTGTATAAATGCAGATTTGTATGAGTCTTTCACTGTTCGCTAACGATATTAAAAGAACAAAGCTCGTTATTTACATTTTATTCTAATAAAAATATGATTTATATCTTACAGTTCACCCTATCTTATTGTATCATTTCTAAAATACGTATTGAAAATATACGCATAAATTTGCGTAAAAAATAGAATCCAATAAAATCAAAGTGATACTATATTCTGTCCACTGCATACATAATCATTTTTTATTTCTCTCCCCTGCGGACTGACGACAAGATTTTACCCTACAAAGAGGGGTTGATTGAAGGATATTGCCACAAATACACATTTTATCCTTATATAATGGATAACGCGCAAGTACGCTGTCGCTTTATTTTATGGAGGAAAAGGATACGAGATATTTTATTTACGTCCTCATAATTTCTCACTACCCCATAATAGAAGAAAGCCCTCACCTCAACAATGGTAGATTTTTTTGAGATTTTTATCCCTGAAATTATGTCCTTGTAACATCCTACTTGCTTTTCATAACAAAAGTGAACTCGTATAATAATATGAATTAAATACTTGTAAAGATATTTTGTAAAATAACCATAGGCGTATTTCCCTTTTTAAGTATTTTTTATGTTTTTCTGACAGAAACGTTGCGTTGGAGACAAAAAGAAAACGGGTTACATTCATTTTATTATTATATTATATTATAATATAGTATTTTATTTAGAAATTTAAAGGGATTATATAAAACTTTACAGACGTAATAAAGAAATTCAATTTCTAACAGTGACAAAGTAACAAACAATATTTTGTCATACTCCATCATATTCTTACATTTTCTGAAACGAAGAAAATTTACAACTAAATATTTAGAATAAAAAATCTCTATCTGGTCTCATTACATTCTACTTATGAAATAAAGTAAAAATTATTTGGATATTTGCAGTAAAGAAACATTTATTGCGGTTGAGGTATTGTATTTTAATACACGATTAAAACACAAATCAATTAAATTGTAAATCAATAAATATTAATTACTTTCATATGAACACCAGTTTTAAGTTTTTTAAATTACTGATTAAATAAAATATAAGTGGGAATAGGGGAAATAAAAAACCTAGATTAGTGACATATGTTTAAATAAAACTCTTTCGATTTAATAAATTGATAGATTTTGTCATCCACGTCGTCAAAGGTGGGGAAATAATTTTTGACCCTAAATTTTACTTAATTAAAAAGTAAGTAATTTGAATTGATTTTTTTACATTTCATACTCGAGTTGTGAAGAATAAAAACGTTGATTTGGGTATAAAATGTATTTAAATAGAACTGGACTGCAGAAGTTTTATGAAAATTCCGAGAAAACGTGAATTAAAGACATTTTAAATCGGAGTAAAAAAAATTGGCTTACAGATCTGCTATGATTGATATTCATATTTCAATTTAATTCCTTAAAATAATATATTAGGCCACTTGCCGAAAGCTGAATGTTTAATTATGACAACAGTATTAAACATAATCTTTAGTAAATCTTTAACTGTCAAAATTACTTTTCTAGGCTGTACACTACCAATACTTGGTGGAAAGGTATTATAGAAAATGTGAAATTCTTTTGTACTTTATTTCCATTTTATTTATAAAGGTCAGGACCGGTTTCACTCATCAACTGATATGAAATATGATTAAAGAATGCTTTTTATACAAAAACAAATTTAAATTAAAAGGTGTCAACAACAATTGACATTGAAAAGAATTTATAAATTACAGTAGAAGTGACTCTATGATCACACAAAATTAAAAAAATTAACACCTAAATGTAATTAATTAAAAAATCATCAAGGAGTAATAATACTTACATTAACTATTGGTTGGGTGTGGAATGTAAATAAATTGTATTAAGATTTATCGAATATGTACTAACATATTGACAAAATTTAATGTACAGTTCAAAGTAATGTACATTGTGTCCAATGACAATTATATCCAATACTAACTTGCGTTAGATGTACCGTGATATTGCCCATCTGAGCATTTCCATCGTGGTCGTAATTCGTAATAGAACGTCAAGGCGTGTAGCAAAGCCGATGGGCACACAGTGTGTTGAGCCCAGTGCTGTTACAAAGTATATTACATATAATTATATTTGTAGGAGTATTAATCTTCTGGTTCAATCAAAAAGTTCTACCGTAAGACAAACAATAAAATGGTACTTCAGTGAACAATTTTGCTGTGATAATGTAAATTTTTGTTTTGGTTGTATGTTTCTACAGCTTTCATTGTTTCATTTGCATTTTTTTAAATCCATGGTACGGTAATGTAAAATAAGGTATACAAATACAAGCAAAAAATGGGATATTCTATATCGCACAACAAGTAAGTTAGCGGTTAACGTATACCTTTTGGAAAGTTTACGACTACAGCACTGTGTGGGCTTCTTCATTGACACAGTGACTACAAGATGTGAACATAAATGTAAGAGTGTGAATGCTCAGGTTTTAAAGTTTAACATATATTCCACTATAATATGTTTAAGTCGAGTCCATGACACAGTGAAACAGCTTCGAATTCATGGATGTATATTTGAAATGTCAGAAATTCTTCTTGAAGAAGAAAGAACTTGAACTGTCAGTTCAAGTTCATCCGTGCACTTGAACTCTGAAGATGCCGAAAGGCGAAACCCGGGTCGTTAGTAACAAAACTGTGTGAATGTACATATAATAATTTGACCAATTCAAATTTAATAAAGAAACAATTTTTTTGTTAGATATTTATTTATGAGAACGTTACTTTGTGGAAATTTATTTTTAGTATAAAATTGAATTTATTCACTTTTTTAATTCATTGATTTTGTTACTAATTGCGGTGTGTGAATGTGTTTCACCTTACTGAGAAGTATTTTCAAACTATCATTAGGTTATTTATTTGTAAAGTAAAGATGTAGGGATTTTTCGTTATACCTGACACAGAGGAGGATTATTTGATTTTACCATATTATATAGATATTAAGTAACTAAATCTTAAAAGAAAAAAAATCAAAAAATATTAACCTCGTAATAAAATTAAATAACTTATCAAGTGACTGTCTCCAAGATACACCTTATTTTTATTTTCAGATCTTGTATTTTCTTTAACGACTCCTGCCCCCGCGACGTGAAGTCTACGCCTGTATAGCTTCCCCACGTGTCCGCGCACCGGCAAATGAACACCGGGATGGCACTTTCCCCTCGCAAGGTGCAGTAGATTGAGTTGGGGATACTTATTCATGCACCAGCAAGTGCAACACAAATATCAGCAAGATATGTATCTATTGACGAAAGATTGAAACCCTACCAAAAATTTAATAACCTTATTGCCTGCAGACATAATCGGATTCAGCCCAAATAAGTCCAAAATACAGCTATTGAAATTATTTACATATAATTAAATTATACCAAATATATTTTATGTACTGACGTATTTGATTATTTTTGAGAATTACACGTTATCCATAAAAGTGCATAATTTAATTTTTATATCAATTCAGATACCATGAATAATAGTAAAAATTGTATTCCTTTCTACGAGAATTATTGTCAAATAATAAAGGAAAATTATTATTTTAATTTTAAAGCTTGAATCAATCGTAATAGATTCTTATCCTGGTAAGTTTGTGATTTGAAATTTAGTAGAACTTTGAATGACGGCATAAAGAAAAACATGATTCTTTTTAAATATGTTAATTATAACAATTGAATGCGTCAAAAAATTATAAAAATCCTTTTGACAAAACACCAATAATAGATCATTTTGAATTTGAATGATCACTAACCATATTAGCTAGTTTAGACATTTTGGTTTCTATTGTTATTAACGAAAAACGAAAAAATATAATCTTTAGTATAAAAGTGCTGTCTTTTACATTATCGTGGATTTTTTAAAAGTAAAATATCCATCGTGCCACAGTTTTTTTCCATTATTCTTTAAAATAAAATGTATTTCAAAATTCTATGAGAATTTTCTCTGTTAGAAAATACTTCAAATGATTGAAAAACTAAGTACCAACTATCGACATCTTTTTATTTTCAATAAAGCTTAAACGATGTTCTGTTTGGAACTCAAAGTGAAATCAATCACTGACTATAACATTCAAAAGAACAGTCGCTTAGCAATATCAATGAGAAGAAAGCATTTTGTTTTCAAACTGATGTGAAATCAAGTATGCAAGTTGAATTTTAAAATGTCCAACTATAAAGTGGAACATTAGACGTTCTCGTGTATCAATTTCAAAGTATCTGCTGAAAGAGCATAATATTTGTATTCATATGTGGAAAATATGTTTGTCTCTCGGATCAAAGTGCATCTTTCAATGTAAAAAACATTTATTTTGCAACATACTTTTAAAGCTTTGTTTTACTCTAGTTTTAATAGAAACGGGTTTCAGTCTTCCTATCATTTATTCAAAACTGTTTAAATTTGCCTAGTTTTCCAAATCAACACTTCTTTTCATAGTAATATTTTAATATTTATATATAATATTATAATTATGCTTTCATTAAACACTTTCGCATATTATATTGTTAAATACGCAGATTTTTTTAATAAGTATAACTCTGATAAGGGCTTCTAATGTTAGAAATGTAGACTTTTAATAAATAATAAAATAAAAAGTCGAACAAATAAAAAACGTCAAAAAATCGATGTTTTTTTCCAAGCTTATATAATTTCAATGTGTCACTCAGTTGTACTTGAAAAAAATATGAAGCTTCGGTTTTTTTCATGTCCCTGGGACATGAGACATAAAAGTATCATGTTCTGGGTAATTCTAGTATACCGAGAGCGTGATGATCACTGTTGGTAACTAAAAACTCGTGGAAACTTCTAATTTTTTTCTAAGAAATACTGCAAAATATGAATATGTTGTATTGTTGGTATTTTTTTATTACACATTATTCGAGAGATTTTGCTAATAAAAACAGTTCCATCGAAAGATAAAACATTATGTGCGTAGTTTTATGGTTATAATTGTAAAATAGCTTGTGTTAAACGTATGAACAGTGATTATATTGTATTTTATTTAATAAATACAAGATTTTTAAACTATTACTTTTTTTATTTCCTTCCAAAATTTACAAAGGTTCTCAAATTCTAGAGATTCTCAATTAATACACGTATTAATACAATAAAATCTATTTCATAAAAAGTATTAATATATGAGCAAGTCTTAAGTTTTGGGTTGTTTTATTTAAATGTCCCGGGAAAAGACTGCAAAAAAGCGAAAGTTTCCCAAGAATTAATTCTTGGATTGTATTTACTCAGAAAACCCTAGTTGCATTATAGTCAAATATATGATGACAAAGGTTTCCCGTCGTCTGTTGTGATTTTAGTAATGAAGCGTTTTTTTAATTCAACTTCTCTCCTGTTTATCAAAATGAGCTCAAACAAAATTGTAATATAATACATCATTGTTGCCAGAACATATTATGCTCAGCGAATTGATCAAGATGTATAGTACATGCTTTTTTCAACAATTTTAAAATATCGGATTATAAATTATTACTTTCAGATATCTACTTAAGATCAAGTAGCTCAAACTCCAATAAACATGGGAATTACTATAGAAACTGCATAGATTTTTTTAAGATGTAAATATTTTACTATGTCCAATTGGCTTATCATGAATCTGTGCATGATGTATAAGACAAATATACAAAGACATTAAGAAAAAACTTTAAATTAACCACCGAAATCACCTGACGAGCATTCGCGATTTCTGATTTAGATTGATACGATAGTTATTTAACATTATACTTGAAATTACTAACTCAAAGAAGGTGCACTTACAATATCCGTGACAAAAGAATTGGAAAACTAACGCTTAGAGATAATTTTCCCCTGCAGATTGAATTCTCATCTCCATTCTTTGTCTCGGATCGAATTGTAATTGAATAATGCAAATGTAATCCATTTCCTTCGGTTTTTGGCCATTCTCAAACACCGAGACCCGCCGCTCACTCGCGTCGTTCCGGGCGATAAAAGAAATTGTATCCATTTGGCGGGACATTTGCATGTGATAGCTACGCCCCGTACCCTTGCATTTCGAATACTATCATCACGCCATTGTAGTTTAAATAAACTTATGTATTTTTTCTTGGGGTGCGCACTTATGCCATCAGGAATTGTCTCTTTCTTAAAATTATAATATGATATTTAAACAATCGTAGCAAAATCAGTCATGGAGGAAAAACTTTTCTTAATTTTTTAAATGTGTGCTCAGAAATTATAAAAGAATTTATCAAAACAAAAATACATGAAACATGAATAAATAATCGAAAATTTATCAATCAATCAGAAAAGAAAAAATAAATACATTAAGAAAATTATTTTTTATATTATAAAGATTATACAAATATTATATGTAAAGGCAAATAAAATGAAAAAAAAACAAAGTTTCGCCATTGATCGCCATCACCATTGGTCGTTTTTTCCTCTTTTAACAATCCATTGATAAGCGTAACAACCCTTACAGCTTGCGCATCATATGACTGACTTTTATTTTTCAAGCCTCATTTCTTTTATAGATATTTCATAATTTCTGCTATATTTTTCATTTGTGTATATTAGTTTGAGACAAACTAGACTGGTGACGAAAGCGTTTTGATATAAATAACTCAATTATTATAACAGGTGGGTACAGTTAATTTTAATAATCTTATGATTTTTCACAATAATTGGCTTAAATTTTGCTTTATATAATTGCATATAAATAAAAATAACAACGATCTTTTTCAAACAAAATTAAAAACAACCAGTGTTGGTGGTTAAGAATTAAAAGTAGCAATCAGTATGCTTACTTAAAAATAATATTGTTTTTTATACATATCATGTTATATTTATTAATACAGATTTTTTTAAAAAATAAGACATGCTGGTTTTTTACACAAACTTTATGAAATAATTAGATCTGATTTTACATAACTGATAAATGATATAGTTTTATACACTAATTGCTAGACGAGTGTTTTAATTTAATGATTGTGAGTATACATACATAGACGGAGTTATGCATATATTACTAATGAATACCTAAATAAAGGCAGTATACTTTTATGATTTGCATAAGACCGTGAATCGTACTGTAGCGATCATAATATGAAGCTCTTTCCACTCTAGACTGTTAACACGTCTCCCGCCATATTGTTTTGCAATGCCCCTTCCAGCTAGCTGCGACACTCGCTTTTTATTATCATTGCACTCCCACAGTTTTGGAAACATAATTTCTCAGATAAATTGGAAAAAAGTAACTCACCGGTGTACATTACCAACTTCTTTTTGGCACGTGTAATATTACTTTTTATCAATTGTGTGCAATAAAAACCATTTCGGATTGGTATAATGGATAAAATTTTCTAACAATTTTGAAAATCATCATATCAAGTCATAAAACATATTTTGAATAACTACTTAAATTTAAAACTTACTGAAAATTTGAAAAAAAAAAACAAAGACATCATACTGAAGGAAAAACATATTATTACGTAGATCAATTGTAATAATCAAAATAATCGGCATAAAAAAAATACCAAAAAATATCATTGAGTCTATTACATCTACAAAATCTGAGGAAAATTATGATGCTTTTTGAAATTGGAAAAAAAATGTTTATTCTATCAGTTTTTCAATTAAGACAAAGATAAAAGCGAAATTGTTTAGAAAACATATTGCATACGCTATTAAAATTTACAAAAAAAGAAACGTAGTTCAATAAAAAAAAACAAATACAAATACTGTGCAATTCGTATTAAATATCATACATAAGAGTAGCTTTAGATTTGATATAGCCTATAAATGGTTTAATAATATTTTAATGAAGCCGTTATAATAATTTGGTATGATGACAATATGTAGTGAACACATTTAGCACATGGGTATAGTTTCAAACACACTTAACTTTTATAAATTGCTATTCATCAATAACTTTCATGAATGACTGTTTCAATATTATATTAGACGTTACTTCATGCTAAGGCGCTTTCCAATCAAATTCTAAGAAAATACGAATTAGCTCAAACTGAATGTATATATATATAGATACATTATTTAGAACCTTTTCAACTCTCATACTTATCAAAACTAAATTCTAAAATTGAATATCATTTAATGTCTTATATTGTGCTGTAGTAAACAATATATTATATCAAGAATTGCTAGTTATGTCTATAATACAACTGATCGATGTAAGACGCTAATATATTTATGTTGTTTAAGTATAATCACATTTTTTTTTAAATTTTATTTGTAATATTATGTAACAATTCAACGTGTTGCCCGAGGTAATTTTTTTATTGAACGCTGGGTTCCAAAACAAAACAACACAAAAAAGAATGCCGTGGCAAGTATTATTTTCGCGTGTAAATGCGCATTTTCAATAATATAATCTTGAATTTATTTAAAAATTATAAGTATTCTTCTAAAAAAGTTAATAATTTTACGTATTTTTTTACTATTAAGAATTTAAATTAATTTTGATCTAATAGGAATACATTAACGATTTTTTTAACCAAATTATGCGGATCCTGCGAAACGTGTTCTCAGTTTTCTGACTATTGATATTTCTTTTGAGGGCATAAGCTAATTTTGTTTATTTATTTATCAAATATATTCTATTAAAAACACAATATTCCTTTGTACTACTTCCTGTAAGGTATATGTATTATTATATTTATGCTATAAATGTATAGCTTAGAACTCTATTAATAAACATTTATTCAGATGAAGGTTTTGAATGAGAAAACCCACATTAGAATAATGAATGTGAGTGTTCAATAAACACAAATGTTTCATTCCTACCAGGATTATGTGATAGGAAACATGAAAAATTCAATTTTAATTGATCAGTCTCTAGCCGACTTTCTAGAGTTGATCGAGACATTGTCTATACAAACAAAAATACTATCCGTTTGGCATAATATAGCTACAAAATATTCAAAATCAAAGAAATTTAATATGATTCCAAAATACTGGACAGAAATAAATAATTAGAACTATTCAAACACTGAATCGAAGTTTATGTCGTCGTGTGTGTCTAAAAATCGAGTAATTCGGGTGTGTAACATGAATGTTTCGCTTCCCGAGTCTCGTAGCGTTAAGCCTACAATCCCGAACAAACCGTTTTTTAGCCTTGCCAGCACTGTGTAAATTTGATTTTATCAGACAATAATGCGTTTTACTACATCATGCATTTGGACAAAGCAAAGTGTGTAAAACAGAGACGACAGTCGGAAAAGACGAACACTTTACAGATAATAAAAAGAGATGAAACGGCTTTTGTCGAGCACTACTTTTGTGCATGTATATATAATATATTTTATCGAATCGTTAACAGGTTCATGTTTTTTCTATTACCCAGTGGATAATGTCGAGCATTCTTTAAAGCTGTTTGGTTGAGCTTTGTTTTTATTGATAGTCTTTCTCTTTCTTTTTTTCTTTGTGTAATGGGGGAGAAAAGATTTTATTGAGAGACTTATAAGATTAAAGCTCAACGCTTTGAAATGGATACATATTTACATCTTAAGAATAAACAAATTGGCTTTGTTTTTTCTGTACGATAACAACATACATTTTAAGAATGTGATTCTAGAAAATTTTAAATACATTAAGAGCGATATACAAATAACACAATTTATATTTTTTTTCGTATATTCAATGATTCAGCCATTGCTGTTTTTGTATATTTTTTTTATGTTCATTATGTAAGAAATAACATGACGTTATAATTCAGGGCTTTAATACCTTTTATAAACTTATAAACCAGACATGCACAATCTTCATCTTCTAGCGGGCCGCATATAAAAAAATATGATATGTTCAGGCCGCAAAGAAAAAAAATAAGGTACGCTCTTTTATACGGCAGATACGTTCCATGTAAAACAGCCGTGCAAAATAGCCAAGTAAAAAAGATGAAGTGAATTTAGATAAATGAATGAAAGGTTCTATTACATTATTTTGACCGCGTTATTTTTAAAACGTAAAAATAAATAAGCCACGCAAAAAAAGTTATTGTTTATTAAAATTATTGTGAAATATTTAAATATACATATTTATTTATATGTAATTTAAAAATTAATGCGATTTTGGCATTTGTTAACTTTAAACTAATTCTTTATAATTTGACTTAATATTTAAAGTTTTAAGCCGCACAACCAAATCCACATTTGCATCAGTAAGCCCTCTTTTATGAACCGATTTATTCTCCGTCATTAAAAAAGCTTGCTTAAATTTATTAAAAAAATGTTTTACGCGAAAAAATATGTATTATGTTTAATTTTAAGAAAAAAAATTGAGAGTTGCCACAAACTTCAAAAAGAGCCGCGTGTTGTGTACCACTGCTATAAACAATACTACGTTTGCTTAAATTATTAACAGTATATTACAATCATTAAAACAAAAAACATCACTTTAATTGTTTTTATTTTCAGCTTGCATAAAATATCTTCTTTGCTTCAAAAGTGAATTCTTTACTATAATACATAGGGCATAAAATTTTCATTTGGAGAAATTACTATAAATGATCTCAGGTGAAATTTCTTAGTAAAATTATTTGTTGAAAATCATTGTGATACATTTTGGGCAATTATTTGGCTTTTACATTTTTTTTTATGTCAAACTTTCATCTTTATATGTGTACCTATGTGTGTTATCTATCTAAATTGTCTATCTAAGTAAACTTTATATCTTCATTTATTTTATAATGCGTGGTTAATATTTATAAACATAAAAACATTTTATTAATTACGGTTGGAAATAATGAGCTAACTACTCAGAATTCTTTAATCAAAATTATTGATAATTTTATTGTACATCACCTTAAAAGTTTTTCACTGTCGAGACTCTTTTGTAATAATTTTACATTTAGTTTAGTGTCAATTATATATATTTTTTGTATCATTCTCTATAAAATATTTACATTTTTCTATTACCAATTGTTTGTAACCTTTATAAGTCTTGCTTGGTCTATTATAAATAACTTTGTGTGTGATATAAATGTTAGTAATGAGTAAAACCTGTCCACATCTTAATACATAATTGAAGAATTAGTATAATGGAGAGATTCAATGTGCTTTATGTTTTTATACCATGTCAGCGTTACATTTACAGACAATGATTTAAATTGAAGTGAAAATTGTAAATTAATATTGGGCCATCCAGAGATGAAACTAGCCAACTAGTAAAATGGTAAACCTTTTTTCTTGAACATTTAAGTACAATCACGTCTTTATTTAAGTTTTGGTTGATTTCATATAGCATTAACTGAAGTTGCTTCACTTTTATAATACTTTGAGACGTGTAGAATATTACAAAACATTTAGCTTATTTTTTTTCTAAAATACCGCTCTACTCAATTTGTCTTTAATGGACCCATATATATGTGATCAAAAGGACCGCAATAGATAGGTCTTTTAAAACTCGACAACTTTGAACTCTTAATCTTAAATAAAGATAAATAGAGAAAAAATTTAAACGGTTTTTTTTTTAGTGTGCGTTTGTTTATTATTTAAATAGTGATAATAAAGTCGTTTTGCCCAAATTTTCGTCGACAACCAATACTGAACATCTGTTTCTTTGCGATAATTTATACACGCCTAACTTTTAAAGAAAACTCCACCTTTGTTTGCTTACAACAACAACAATAATTAATAAAGAAAATTTGTAAAAGTACCGAGACGTCATGTTAGATATAATACAGTTTCACTTTATATTAAATCCTCATGTTCGAAAGTTTAAACAAGCTTCAAGATTTATGCTTTTCGCGGAGTCAGGTGCAAGTGAATGTCTCCCTTCTGATTTATTTTGCTCCTTTCTTCAATTTCCTCACGCATCCTCCTCGTCCTCTTTCTGTGCGCAACAACCGACAAAGTGGAATATTAAACTTATAAAATTAATTAACATTCTGCTTGCCACAATAATGTCACAAAGGATTATTTTATAAAGCACAGATGCTAACAATACAAACTGCTCAGTATTATTATTGTTCGGGAAAGTAATACGGCTGTGTTTATGTAGTCAACGGCAATTTTGTGAAATTGTTTGATTGTAGAAATTCACATTTTTTTTACAACTCTATATTTTTTTTATTTTATTTTAAAATTACTACTGTACCATTTTTATGGCTAAGAAAATATGTTTTTTTTTTGTTTATTCATAATTTTGATGTTTACACAGCTATTTAATTTGTTTTTTAAAACACTTCTACTTTTATATGTAAAATGTTTTCGTTTAAAGTACATAAAGAATCTTTTTTGTTTTGTTTTACTTTTCGAAACATTAAATGGAAATTTTATTTAAAAACATAAAATCAGAGAAATTAAGCCTAATATATAAGTTGATATTTTTCATGATGAGCTAAGCCCGTCCTGAACAAATTAAATAAATAAGTACAAAAGAGTAGTTTATTTTTTCAATATAATAATATAATAGATACTGTGTTAGGATGTTTTTTAAAATTATTCTATGAAACCTTTCACGATTACACATTTTCTTTATTATATTTTACGCAATATGTTTTTTATTGTTTTATTGATTTTATTAAGACGGATGTATAAAAAAATGCAGTTTGTATGAATAAACACATTTCACAAAATATTTTTGCAAAACTCGTCAACAGTCAAACATATAGGCACTTAAAAAACCGCCCGAACAGGGATTTGAACCCTGGACCCTTGGATTAAAAGTCCAATGCTCTACCGACTGAGCTATCCGGGCTTACATGCGTATCTTTGAATGTTAATAAACATTTATTCAATAATCTCAACATTTAATGTGTGCATAAAATTGATTGTTAATTGCTTACAAGATTGAAATGTGATTTTCTATTAAATAATAAGTTTTCATAATGGCAGTACCGCGTTTTGAGTAGTGATATTTTCTCAAGTTTTTTCAGCTGTCAGTCTCTTTATCTTTAAGGAAAGGTAATGTTCACTAAATTCACTACACACCCAGACGTTCATTATTGCATCAATTTCCGGGATCCCGACGAATCGCCTTAAAACCGATCACATATTATAATAATAAAACATTTTTTGACTGTGTACGTCAAATTGTTTTACCTACACTGTCCTACACTACAATACCTACATACAGTATAAATGAATTGTGGTCCTTCACCCTCATATATATAATTTTAGCAGTCGTGGAGACTCCGACTCCAATATTTTTTTTCAATCATTTCATTCTATGTATACATATACCATCAGAACATCTTTACCTAGCCTATCATGCAGTAGCAATACTATGTACTACTGTGGTTGGAATACATATTATAGATTATTTTTTTCGTAATTTGAGTCGTAAGATTTTTCCGACTCCAACTCTACAGCTCAACATTTTCCATACGATGCATCTGTTCATCACATTTTGTCTTTTCAAACTTTTGTTAAAGCACCAAAAATACACAT
Source organism: Himalopsyche tibetana (assembly GCA_030503985.1). Taxonomy (NCBI): domain Eukaryota; kingdom Metazoa; phylum Arthropoda; class Insecta; order Trichoptera; family Rhyacophilidae; genus Himalopsyche; species Himalopsyche tibetana. The sequence goes on along the minus strand of JAPJYX010000009.1, from coordinate 14,340,903 downwards.
GTGAACACATTATACAAGTTCAACATTTACTTCAAATCTAGCAAATGCAAAATTAAAGCAGTAGCACATACAACTGTACCAAAGGATCTTGGTCAAAGTTTCAGTAAGTTCAACGATATTTTAACTGAAACATAGCTATATTTAGATGAGATATCCAACATCTCTGGTACCACCTCGTGGCCCAGGTTTTCCACTCACCGAGTCGAGAAGTGTTTGAATAATATTACTGTTGCATTTGGAAATAAGTTAATGTTAGTTACTTTTACTTTGAATTCTACGAACGGGGAAAGATTTGTTTTAATAAATCTCCGTAGAAAAATCCCTTAAATAATGTCATAATATTATCATAAAGGCTATTTTGTGTTATTTATATAACATATCTATTTATTTATTGACTTGGTAGAACTCAATTATAATATGGTACTCCATTAAAAACTGTTGAACTAAATACGTTGCTATTTTCACCCTATTAATATATCTATAGCTGTTACGCAGGTTTTTTTATGGTATCTTTTTGAAGTTATGACGATTTTTATTCTAATGTTTTGACAAATGTTCACTGTTTTTGAGTTTAACACAACAATGTGATATGATTCAACTTTAAATGCAAACCTAATTATAAATAAAACAACTTTAGCAAAGCATTTTTTAAATTGTGTTATTTATAATATTTTTTTGGTTGCTATTACCAACGGTAATAAACGATGTCTTTAAAATTGTTCGAATTGTTATATAATAACAATTTACGACACGTTGCGGCTAGAGGTTATGCAAGTGATAGGCGTAGCTTGTTTATCATTAAATCAAGCAACATTGATTTCCAAGTCAAAGATTTTGTAACAGTTTTTACTTATACTGTGATTAGCACCAACAATTGCACGGTATGAAAACCTATGATTCTGTAGAGAGCTGTACCCGGCAGTTTATATTTGTATAGTAAATAAATATAAATACATCTTATTTGGGGCTAATACGATGGCGCCATGTCGTTAGAGCGTGAGACATTAGCACGCCGACATTAGCGCACCGACGTTAGTACGCCAACATAGCGGTCAATACTATTATTTTTTACATATTAATAAAAAAAATACCGATTGAATAATCTTGTTTGGATGCACAACAGTGTGCAGAATGATCAGTAAAAAAATGATCCGAAATGGTTCAACGAGAGTCCATCAAAACGTGCATTCTCCCCTTATCATAAAAATTTAGACTAATAGTGCGCAGAAAATAACTTTTTAATATTGAAGCCATTAACGATTATTTTATGTTTACATTCAATTTTATGGTGCAGTAATTCATTTTTTTTAGTTGTAGTTTTTATGAAGTAGACATAACAGGCCACACCTTATCAGCCCGGATAGCTCAGTCGGTAGAGCATTGGACTTTTAATCCAAGGGTCCAGGGTTCAAATCCCTGTTCGGGCGGTTTTTTTAGTGTTGCTTAAGAATCTAATTATGCGCATATTGCACTATTGCATAAGATAAAAACAAAATAAATCATGTCAGCAATTGCCATTAAATTTAAGTTGCGTTTGATTAGCACTTTTTTTAAATTTTATTGAAATTTTAATGTTACCAAACATAAAATTATATATTTTCTAAGTTGTAACATATTTTTTTTTTTTTAATAATTTCTCCAAGCAACTGTATGTCTACGAACCAAGCAAACATAAATTAATATTTGTATCATTTTACAACTTAATGTTTCTGTTTTATTCAAATACAAATTAATAAACAAAATATTTTATTATTGAAGCGTATTTATGATGCCATTTATCGTTATTAAATATACTGAAAAGAAATTCGTGCATGTTTTTGATGACGTGACGTTTTAATTTTTGACATATTCTTTTTACTCCCACGGCACTTTTTGATTTTCCTTCTTAGATGCGAAATATTTTTAGAAATATGTTATCATACTCATCTTTTTTTCAAAAATGATAATTTCATTGAAAAACGTTCTCTCAAGTCTAAATTGTTTTTTTTATCTTATACATATTAACTATTTTATTTACAACACACATTCAACAGACATTTTGTGTTATAACAAACATAATAACATTTGTTATCTGATATATTTGAAGTATAATATCTCGTATTTTGAATTGTGTATGAACCGCCCAAAACAAACATGTTCATAATGAAAGCTGTACAAGGACAAAAGTAACCGCAGTTATGTTATATGTAATATAAAACATCGAACAGGGAAAGTTCCCAAAGACAGACAATAGACCTTTCCCGGGGAATACGCGCCGGGTAAATCTACACCACCTCATCTATACAATCGCTAATATAAAGCACGATGAATACGGACAAAATAATCAACGAGACCGCATGGCGAATGGATGTCTGACCCGTCACATGAATACTTAATAAAATCGTATACACAATAAAATCTAACCACTTGGTATGAATCCACTTAAATGCTTATTAGCTTTCCTTTATAATATTACGTCATATAATCACCCAATAATATTACGTCATTTTCTATATAATTTTGTTTAATTAACAAGAGTATCTCATGCCATCAAATATTGTAGAAAAAAACATTCTTTTAATCGTATTCCTGATTCCCATGATATTTACTAAGGTATTCGATGCCAGACGATTCTTTTCAGGATTCAAAAAATGCCAGTTTCGGATTCCAAAAATTATCATTTATCATAATTTAGATTATTAATACAAAAAAGACAGTACAGTTAATCACCAAGGTGAAAAAAAATGAGTTTTTAAGTCAATTTGAACACAAAAAATATCACTAACACCCGTGTCCGATATCTTTCAATTAATTTTTTTAAAAAAAGTCTTATCACACCCTAATAAAGTAATGAATGCCACTGAATGTTGTTTAAAATTATGAAAAAAACCAAAAAAATTGTCTGCTACTGTCTACGAATGCTGAACAAGACAAGATGGCGTAAGAACACGATTCAATTATTTATTATGTTTGTATTATACAAAAATATGTACATAAACACAGTCAGAAATTATTTTATTTTGAAATATTGTAATAAATCAGAAAGTATTTAATTTTGTATATGTAATAGTAAATCCCGAAATCCCGGGATCGTTATTTCGATGATACAGGGATTATGGGATCCTCAAATTTATTGGAATAAAAAAAACCAGCATTCGGTGATTTAAGCCGCGAACTGCTATGCTTAACCACTAGAAAATAGTCATAGTGATTTCAATGTGACCAATAAATAACCTTGCGGTAAAAACATACCTTTTATATCAGCTGTAAATATTTTATTTGTTTATATGAATTATACATTACTCACAATGTTTATTTTTTTGTTATCATTGCGTTTTATTGTTTACAAAATGATAGCACTGTTCGTTACTAGTATAACTGTTTTTTTAGAAAAGTATTTTTTTAATAAACAAAATATTTCGTTAACGTTATTTTATAGTTGAATGTTTATACAATATGTATATTTAAAAAACTAAAAAATATTTATTTCGTATAATATTTTATTTGACTCGTAAATGCATTTTCCTTAATTTTATTACCACAAATAAATATTAAAAAACGAAAAAAAAAAATCGCTTATTTCAAAAGTTGTTTTAGAATTGTTACACATGTTGCTGAAAATAAATCAGGAATAAATTAAAAACAAATATTTTTTTCTATGAACATAATATTTTTTCATAAAAAATGATAGTTGGAATATTTTATTTTTTTTATAATTTGTTTTCAAATGAAAAATCAGTGCTATTCAATGACATTGATCACTTTAATATTTCAATTTACGAATTTCAAAACATTATCATTTTACTAAAACCCTCAGCAACAGAACAAATTTTCATGTATGTTTTTTTTTTCAAAAGAACCCTTAATTTTACATCTCTATGTACGTTAGGACAGGCATTGTTCTCGTACTGGACATCACAATAAAAACAACGCATCTGATAATTTCAGAAAACTCAAATTTTTCCCACGTGTATATTCCAGACTACACAATTTTTTTGAGCGAGTTATTTATTCCAAGTAATGAACAATATCAAAATAAAATTTGTTATTCATGTTGAATATATCGTCATGTTTTAACGTAATGGATTTCTCATCTTTTCTCCCATTAGTTTATTTAACTTTGATGGATTTTAAGGTTATAGATTTCAAAATAGATTGATTGGCTTAAAAACTATTCAAAACGTACAACCAAAAAACGTACTTTAGTAACCAACGATATGGCACTGTCATTTTATTAGTAATTTCTTACTAATTTAGCATAATCATTTAACTAATATTGGCACTATCATTTAATTAAGTAATTTTTTGGCTGTAGAAATTATGCTCAAAAATTAAAAAAAATTCATTCTACTTCAATATCATGACCACATTATCTCGTCACGAGAATTATCAACATTGTTCATATAATGATAATCTATGAAGTATACGAATATACAAAAAAAGTATAACATTATTAATATTACTCTAGAATATTTAAATTACTATCATACTTCATCTTACGTAGACGAGGCAGATTCTAACGCAATTTAGACGCGGCTTGAAGCGATAGAAAACATAGCGGCAGCGTTGCTCTACATGCTTATTGTCTGTTCTACATTAAAAACTCAGCATCACACAATCATCGTGTATTTTTACTATAAGTCAAACAAAATACACATTATTACTTCCAATTCTTTGTTATAGTTAAAGACACATTCATGGACAGTTTCATCATTTTTACATATGACAATGATGAAATAGAAAACACCATGAGCTCGCGAAAAAATATTAAACCAATTAATCGCATTGCTGACGCTCCTTGTCGCTTCTCACCGCACGCCGTGTGCTATTTGTCACGATGGCCACTCTATATCGGCGGAGACTGTTTGATGCTTTCGTAGCGTGCCGCATCGCGTCGCATTCGCTTGAACTTCGCCTACTTGAGAGTCTTACGGTAAGACACAGTATAGAATATTTGATAAAGAATACATCTTAAAAGTATTTAATTACAATTAAATTAAACTACGATTGCAGTAGCAAAATAATGTCAATTTTAAAACTTTGTTTCAATTAATGTTTACTTACATTATTCAACAAAATCATCCAACTTAGCCATGTTTAAGTATGTAGCAATCTTTAGGAAAGAAACAATCAGTACTAACAGTATTTTTTACGTTTAAAAATAAAGATATCGTTTTGTATCAGACCCAATATTGAATTAATGAAGTATGAAACTGCCCTCTACCTTTGGCATAAAGGGAATAAAAAATAGCATGACGTGTGTATTTGTCAATTGTTTTTGTTTGTAAGAAAAATTACAATCACCATTGTTCTTTTACTTTATCATAAATATCGATGTTTCTGGATTAGTTTATTTTAAATGATATATTTTATGTTTCTTCATCAACTATATAAACTATTATGTATATTATTTTGAACGATAATCATTAGATAAGCAAACGGTGTTCACGCCACATTGAACGCCAATTAAACGGTGTTTAAGTTTTTTCAATGTACTTTATTATGTTATTTGTTTGTGTAAAACTAAGATAGATCACCACGTTTCGGCAACAAAAATGAAAGTAGAAAAAAAACATTTTTAAAACTTTTTCATCTTAAAGCGCTAAATAACACAGCTACACTCCACTAAGCCGAACGTTTATTAAGCTACCAAAACTTTTATAGATAAAATGGAAAAAAAAATGTATTTTATGAGAGCAATAAAAAGCGGCTGGATTTTCAAACAACTGGTTGATGCTTACGAATTTGATGGCTGCAGTGTGTGCTTGTGACGCGACCGGTTGATTGATTACACCGAATAGTTTAATGCCGTATGAGGCCAGGAAGATACGACATTTTCAACAAAATACCGCATGTATTATCCTACCTACAGTCTTTCTGATGACAAAACAGTATTTTATACCTCTCTAGAGGTTTTTTAAATTTAAATTTCTGTCTCAAAAACTCAACATGTGATAGTCGTGAAGTAAAAGAGGACTTCACGAAAAATTAATGAAATCATCATGTAATTTTTTACTCTAATCATGTTTTGTTTAGATATTAAACCTAAATAAATCTCAATAAAGTAGCCATTGCATAATTTACTAATGAAATGCATTTATTGAAACACAAACCATTAAACGAGATTTAATCTTGATAGGGAGAAAGTTTTTATTAATAATTAAAAGGAGCCAGCTTGAGATGATTCTATCGTATCGGATTCCCTTGGCACCGCAGCGTTGTAAACGTACAAGTTACTATTCAACCCCCTCAACTTGGAGCATATTTGAATGTTGATTCTAGATAAAGGCAAAATGCAGTGAAACTTTTACTGTATTGAAATGTTTCTCAAACTATGTTTCGTATATCCGTGAGATTGCAGAACTCCTGCTTTTCATTAATATTCTAAAACAATATGGTCGAATAGATAGGAATTGGTGCTACGTAAATACGTTATACTAAAATACATAAAACTTGACTTACACATGGAAAATTTTACTGAGTAAAAATAATAACGCAAATTTTTATACATTTGTAAAAATATAATTTTTCAGAATCTACACTTGTGGGATAAATATTTTTTTAATAATCAGTAAATATACTTATAGTTTTAGGTGTTTTTTGTAAAATCTTTTCTCGCAAATAAACATTTTGTTAAAGAAATTTTTGTGAATACAATTTTATATTAAGTCTAGTGTATGTATTTTAATATTCTAAAACAGGGTTCACTTTTTATTAATCGAAATTCAATATTATTTTTAAGTGATCCGATAATCGGCTTATAAGATTTACTATTATATATACCAACAGCATCATCGATATCAACATCGCTACCGTTATCAAATTCAATGTTGTAATTTAAAAAAAAATATATTGTTTTGTATAGTTAGTGTTAAACTTCCATGCCGTTTTTGCATCTAAATAACACTGCCATTATTGCTATTTTTTTTTTATTATTGACACTTGTATTACCATTCTGACCATGATTTTGCAAAACATAATAATATGTAGTTTGCCTTTTTTGACGCGTTCGATAAATTCATTTTAAGTTTATCACTCAGTGTACTATTCACAGCCTATATATTTACCTTTTAATATCTGTAATATAAAATCTGCAGTCGGTAAATTTGCATGCATCGCAAAAAAAGTATTAAAGGGACTTTTAAATATATAGAACGATTATTCAATATATTTCATTGTACCTTAGTATAGTAAGACTCAACGTTTAATAAATCAACATAACACTTTCTTCTAGAAAATTTAATTAAAAACGTTCCGATGTGTCGAAGAATATTCCGTCTTGTTTTTAAGGTAAGTATTTAATAAATTTTTTCTAACACTCTGATTATCGACATATTTATGTTTTCATATTTTTTTGTGAAGGTATTTTCAGCATTTTCACAGTTATCTTTTATACAAAGTTTTTAAGTATTAATAATATAATTTTCTTTGAATATATTGCCCATACCGATACTATTCTCAATACGTTTTTCAATATCATCACAATCTTCTGTTAATTCAATAATGTCACGACTTATTTGACTTTCCAATCGACCGTATGTTAACCGACCGAATAAATAACTCGTTCGAAAAATAATTCTACTGATATATTTTTTTGTACAACAGTATTTAATTCGGGTTTAAAAAAAAGTTGATTCTTGCCAAATTAATGGTTTCACTGATATTGAAATCCATAATATAATTTTTCATAGTATTTTTTAATGGCTTTAATCTTTTCAATTTTTATTTTTATTATTGGTAGATGAGAATGAAGTAAAACTAAAAAAATGCTTTTTATGTAGGTACTTAGGTATACATCAGTATTAAAAATCATGTTTTTTTATGAATATAAATATTACTGTAAATTTATTTTTCAAAAAAGTTTATGTTATTATAAGTTTCATAGAAGTGAAATTTTTGACAATCTCACCATCTTTTCATCTATCTATATACGCCATTCCGATTGAAGAACTTTTCCTTAGATATATACATATATAATATTTATTTTTGTATATATGTCTAAAGTACATAATGCGTCTAGGGTGTAAACTTTTGACATTTTTTCACGACTTTTCAACATTTTGCAAGGGGTGAAATAATAATCACGAAAGCTTTCATCCTAAAAAGTATACTCTTTCCTTATATTCAAATATTTAGAACTTGACTTTTCTAAGACCGAAACGGTTCACGGTTTTTTTTATTTGAATTTGCGTTGAAATGAAAACTTTCTCAAATATGTAAGTGATTTTATTTATAAAAATGTATACAACATGAAAATCGAAAAATGAAAGTTTATTAAAAGATTATATTGGACATGAAATAAGATATTTTTTCTATTTTCATTTGTATTTGTAATTTACTAATTACTATGTCTTCATGAACATTTATTTTTATTGACAATAAATATTATATTATTAATTTGCGAGGCATATTTTTAATTAAAAATATATTTTTTTGTTTATAAGTAATCTGTTATTTTTATATTAACTTTATTCAGGTAGTGATGTAAATGATTTAATATTTATTCTTTCGGAACCATATCCGCTTTCAATGTAGAAATATAAAACACCCTTATGGAATTTTTCTCTGAACACGTTTATCTACAAGAAGTGTTTCTTAATCGTATAACCTATTATTTTTTTGTATTTGAGTCAGTTCAAATGAATACTGTATCTGATTAAAAGATTTGCTTGGATATCTTTTAAAAACAAAGCGAATAAAAAACTTTTAGCTTTTTTAAAAATATTCATTTGTAAAATTTATATTCTAACTTGAATGATTCTAGTTTTAATTGAAACACTGTTGAAATCCCCCGCAGACATCATTATCAAAATGAAAACTGTAAAATTGTGAGCCCACTCACGTACGCACCCTGTGCATATTACAATTCCATGTTTCGCTGTAAAAGTCCACACCAACTGTGACGGACAGACCAGGGGAGAACACAGTGGCATTCATTTCCTCTCCAGATTGACTTAAATCAAATAATTTTCACTTACGATGTGCTAGGTCTTAAAAATATAAAATGCGAATACAAAGAATGCTGTTATTGATACTGCGAATAAAAAGCTCTTCTTAATTTCATAAATATTGTATAAACTAGAAATTGATAACAAAATTAGATTTGATCACGTTGTTTTTTGACAAATTGTGTTAATTTCAATGGGTGAAACACGAATCAGAATTTGTACCACATCAATTTATTTTTTAAATAAAATTCAAAGCGTAAAATACATCGAAGACGAAGGTTGAGTGTAGTGGTTTACAAAATTGTACTTAACGTTAACAAAATCAAATACATTTACATTAATATTAAATTTCTTTTTTTTTAGATCCTCATTTAACGGTTACTATTTCAACATTTAATTGGCTATGGATGTCCAATAAAAGCTGAAAAGGTTAATGTTTATATTCATGTATTTGATTTTTTCAACGCTTAATAAAATTTAAAAAAATAAATAATGCGTTTGGAGGTTACTTCTTAAGCACACCACTGGATTTTCAATTATTTTTTACAAATAAATTTTATTGAAATTTTATAATAAGAAATTTCAACTCAACTGGGATGTTTTAAAAGCCATATTAAGCTAGATTTTATCAATTACACGAATGTGTGTAAATAAGTATTTTAATAATTTCTCCTAATAATTATAGATGTCGCTGTAAAGCGCTATTCTCACCATTATATTCAATTATACGAACAAAAAAAAAATGAAAAATATTGATCAATTTGGCGGAACTCCATTGTTATTATATTTATTAGTTGATAACTATTTCGGAATACGCCATTGAACTAATAAATATAAAAACTGTAGAAATAAATACGTTGCTATTTTTACCCTATTATAATGGAGTTCTACCAAGTAAATGCCTAGTCATTGAATTATTTCTTATTGATGTAAGTATAATAAATGATTTATTTTAAATAGTTGTTGTAACTGCCTCAACAAGATTAATGATTTGTTTGTTTCTTGTCTTAACAATAATGACTTTAATATTCAATTGTAAGTCATTGATCATGACCGTAACTTTATGATGACGGCTTGATTCAAAAATAGCTTTTAGTAAGATTATGCTTGTGGATCATTTCTTTTCCTTTTTAAGAAATCATGTTCGTAACAGAATTGCCATTGTTATGGCTAAGAGTGAACTCAAATGCACTTAATGTAAAATAGTGATTTATTGTTATAAATACTTTCATCCCCGACTTCACTGTGTGGTAGGTGTCGAGGGAAATAGTCAAGGGGCAGCCGTATGAAGGGTAAAGGCGACAGTAACAACATATCTTTGACTGACAGCTCAATCAGCAAACTCAATAGAACACATGCTAAAAATTTTCAATTTTGTACAATTATTAGAGGAAACTCTCAAAAATAATTGATGAGTTTTGTAGAGATTCCGTCGATAGTCATACAGTAATTTTTTCCAGTATCGAACATAATGAACTAGAAAAAAACTAGTTGTGGGTTATGACTAATTAAAATATTATAATGACTAATTCATTGTATTGTATTATACAATGAGGTGGAGAAGTATATTTTCAAATTAAAAACACTGAAAAAACAATATAGTTTATTTTCAGTTGGTGTTTTGAATCGTTGATCACTCAACATAATTACTTGACTACAATGATTGTCATCTTACACAATTTGTAATAAAATCAAATGTTATTTGCAAGCTAATTTCTAAATTTATTTAAATTCGATTGATTCACTAAAATAAACTACATAAATTTCGAGAATATTGTTAACCTATTAGTTTTTTGGATATTGTATGGCCTAATAATATAAACTAGCTGTAAGCCCGTTGCCCAGCAACGTGAGATTTTTGTTGCAAAGTATTTTATTTTATTTTATTTTTATAGTAAGCAGAAATTTCGTAAATTATTTAATTTTTGGAATAGTGTTTATGTTTGCTAACAACCATTTTTTGTAGTAGCCGAAATTTCGTTTATATTTGATATTTGGAATAATGTTCAAGTTTGCTAACAACCATTTTTCGTAGGAGCAGAAATTTCGTAAATTATTTAATATTTAGAATAATGTTCAAGTTTGCTGACAACCATTTTTCGTAGGAGTAGAAATTTCGTAAAATATTTAATATTTGAAATAATGTTTAAGTTTGCTAACAATCATTTTTCGTAGTAGCCGAAATTTCGTAAACTATTTAATTTTTGGAATAATGTTTAAGTTTGCTAACAACCATTTCTCGTAGGAGCAGAAATTTCGTAAATTATTTAATATTTGGAATAATGTTCAAGTTTGCTAACAACCATTTTTCGTAGGAGCAGAAATTTCGTAAATTATTTAATATTTGGAATAATGTTCAAGTTTGCTAACAACCATTTCTCGTAGGAGCAGAAATTGCGTAAATTATTTATTATTTGGAATAAATTTCAAGTTTGCTAACAACCATTTTTCGTAGGAGCAGAAATTTCGTAAATTATTTAATATTTAGAATAATGTTCAAGTTTGCTAACAACCATTTTTCGAAGGAGCAGAAATTTTGTAAAATATTTTATTTTTGAAATAATGTTTAAGTTTGCTAACAACCATTTTTCGTAGGAGCAGAAATTTCGTAAATTATTTAATATTTGGAATAATGTTCAAGTTTGCTAACAACCATTTTTTGTAGGAGCATAAATTGCGTAAATTATTTAATATTTGGAATAAATTTCAAGTTTGCTAACAACCATTTTTCGTAGGAGCAGAAATTTCGTAAATTATTTAATGTTTGGAATAATGTTCAAGTTTGCTTACAATCATTTTTCGTAGTAGCAGAAATATCGTAAATTATTATATTTTGGAATAATGTTTAAGTTTGCTAACAACCATTTTTCGTAGTAGCAGAAATTTCGTAAATTATTAAATCTTTGGAATAATGTTCAAGTTTGCTAACAACCATTTTTCGTAGGAGCATAAATTGCGTAAATTATTTAATATTTGGAATAAATTTCAAGTTTGCTAACAACCATTTTTCGTAGGAGCAGAAATTTCGTTAATTATTTAATGTTTGGAATAATGTTCAAGTTTGCTAACAATCATTTTTCGTAGTAGCAGAAATATCGTAAATTATTATATTTTGGAATAATGTTTAAGTTTGCTAACAACCATTTTTCGTAGTAGCAGAAATTTCGTAAATTATTAAATCTTTGGAATAATGTTCAAGTTTGCTATCAATCATTTTTCATAGTACCATAAATCGACCTCGGCGCATATATCGACAGCCCTGCAAAGGTTTCAAGTGTGCAAACAAATATATTTCGTAGAAAAAGAAAAATATCTCGGAATCATTTTTTTTGAATTGGCCACATTTGACATATTCTATTTTTGAATTTTCAATACAAACAAACAATCAAAGTCAAGTTTGAAATAGTTCTTTTTTCAAATGCTTAATATATATAATCTAATTTTGTCGCACCTGAAAGTTTGCCCTTTACCTCAACGGTAAGACGTTTCGTTCATATTGCAAAGTTCCACGTTTCGAATCCGACCCGCGGCAGAAATAAAATGTGAAATAAAGTTTAGCGTTTTTTCACATTTAAAACTATGTGCTTCTTCAGCGTAATGAAAAAATACTTCTAGTATGAAAAAAAAAATGTCGACAGTCGGGCTGGGGATGAGGAGGGGGAGGGGAAATCGGTGACAATCATATAGAAGAAGATGACACTGAACAAAATCTGTCAAATCAGCTCCTAGCCCTATAATTATAGCTTCAAAAAATCGAATCAGTTCATTTGATTATTTAAAAAACTTCGTAGCCATGCAAATTTTGAAATAAAGTTCTCTCAATATTATTACAATGCTTTAGTTCTAAGCCAGGAAATTTGAATTTTGAATATAAAAAAGACGTCCATTCCAATTGGACGAACGAAATATGCGATTCAAAATAAAACGTTTACCATTCGCCAAAAAATGTGCTGTTCAATATAAACCGCTATCATTGGGCGAAGTGGACATCAGTACGCACACATTTGTGAAAAGTGAGTGAAAAGCGAGTGATTATTTTATCGGCTATTAATGTTAAGACTAGCTGTAAGCCCGTTGCCCAGCAACGTGAGATTTTTGTTGCAAAGTATTTAATTTAATTTAATTTAATATTATTTTATGTTATTTTATTTTATTTTATTTTATTTTATTTTATTTTATTTTATTTTATTTTATTTTATTTTATTTTATTTTATTTTATTTTATTTTATTTTATTTTATTTTATTTTATTTTATTTTATTTTATTTTATTTTATTTTATTTTATTTTATTTTATTTTATTTTATTTTATTTTATTTTATTTTATTTTATTTTATTTAATTTTATTTAATTTTATTTAATTTTATTTAATTTTATTTTAATTTATTTTATTTTATTTTATTGTATTTTATTTTTATTTATTTTATTTTTATTAGAAATTTCGTAAATTATTTAATTTTTGGAATAATGTTTAAGTTTGCTTACAACCATTTTTCGTAGTAGCCGAAATTTCGTTTATATTTAATTTTTGGAATAATGTTCAAGTTTGCTAACAACCATTTTTCGTAGGAGCAGAAATTTCGTAAATTATTTAATATTTAGAATAATGTTCAAGTTTGCTAACAACCATTTTTCGTAGTAGCAGAAATTTCGTAAATTATTTAATTTTTGAAATAATGTTTAAGTTTGCTAACAACCATTTTTCGTAGTAGCCGAAATGTCTTAAATTATTTAATTTTTGAAATAATGTTCAAGTTTGCTAACAACCATTTTTCGTAGTAGCAGAAATTTCGTAAATTATTAAATCTTTGGAATAATGTTGAAGTTTGCTAACAACCATTTTTCGTGGTAGCAGAAATTTCGTAAATTATTATATCTTGGAATAATGTTTAAGTTTGCTAACAACCATTTTTCGTAAATTATTAAATCTTTGGAATAATGTTCAAGTTTGCTAACAATCATTTTTCGTAGTACCATAAATCGACCTCGGCGCATATATCGACAGCCCTGCAAAGGTTTCAAGTGTGCAAACAAATATATTTCGTAGAAAAAGAAAAATATCTTGGAATCATTTTTTTTGAATTGGCCACACTAAGTATTTGACATATTCTATTTTTGAATTTTCAATACAAACAAACAATCAAAGTCAAGTTTGAAATAGTTCTTTTTTCGAATGCTTAATATATATAATCTAATTTTGTCGCACCTGAAAGTTTGCCCTTTACCTCAGCGGTAAGACGTTCCGTTCATTTTGCAAAGTTCCACGTTTCGAATCCGACCCGCGGCAGAAATAAAATGTGAAATAAAGTTTAGCGTTTTTTCACATTTAAAACTATGTGCTTCTTCAGCGTAATGAAAAAATACTTCTAGTATGAATAAAAAAAATGTCGACAGTCGGGCTGGGGATGAGGAGGGGGAGGGGAAATCGGTGACAATCATATAGAAGATGGATGACACTGAACAAAATCTGTCAAATCAGCTCCTAGCCCTATAATTATAGCTTTAAAAAATCGAATCAGTTCATTTGATTATTTAAAAAACTTCGTAGCCATGCAAATTTTGAAATAAAGTTCTCTCAATATTAATTACGATGCTTTAGTTCTAAGCCAGGAAATTTGAATTTTGAATATAAAAAGACGTCCATGCCAATTGGCCGAAAAATGTGATGTTCAAAATATGTTCAAAATAAATCGCTATCATTGGGCGAAGTGGACATCAGTACGCACACATTTGTGAAAAGTAAAAAGTGAAAAGTGAAAAGTGAAAACTTATTTTATCGGCTATTAATATATAGACTAGCTGTAAGCCCGTTGCCCAGCAACGTGAGATTTTTGTTGCATTGTGTTTAATTTTATTTAATTTAATTTTATTTTATTTAATTTAATTTTATTTTATATTATTTAATTTAATTTAATTTTATTTTATTTTATTTTAATTTATTTTATTTTATTTTATTTTATTTTATTTTATTTTATTTTATTTTATTTTATTTTATTTTATTTTATTTTATTGTATTTTATTTTATTTTATTTTATTTTATTTTATTTTATTTTATTTTATTTTATTTTATTTTATTTTATTTTATTTATTTTATTTTTATAGTTAGCAGAAATTTCGTAAATTATTTAATATTTGGAATAATGTTCAAGTTTGTTAACAACCATTTTTCGTAGGAGCAGAAATTTCGTAAATTATTTAATATTTGGAATAATGTTCAAGTTTGCTAACAACCATTTTTTGTAGTAGCCGAAATTTCGTAAATTATTTAATTTTTGGAATTATGCTTAAGTTTGCTAACAACCATTTTTCGTAGGAGCAGAAATGTCGTAAATTGTTTAATATTTGGAATAATGTTCAAGTTTGCTAACAACCATTTTTCGTAGGAGCAGAAATTTCGTAAATTATTTAATATTTGGAATAATGTTCAAGTTTGCTAACAATCATTTTTTGTAGTAGCCGAAATTTCGTAAATTATTTAATTTTTGGAATTATGCTTAAGTTTGCTAACAACCATTTTTCGTAGGAGCAGAAATTTCGTAAATTGTTTAATATTTGGAATAATGTTCAAGTTTGCTAACAACCATTTTTTGTAGTAGCCGAAATTTCGTAAATTATTTAATTTTTGGAATTATGCTTAAGTTTGCTAACAACCATTTTTCGTAGGGCAGAAATTTCGTAAATTGTTTAATATTTGGAATAATGTTCAAGTTTGCTAACAACCATTTTTCGTAGGAGCAGAAATTTCGTAAATTATTTAATATTTGGAATAATGTTCAAGTTTGCTAACAATCATTTTTCAAAGTACCATAAATCGACCTCGGCGCATATATCGACAGCTCTGCACTATTTAATTGGAAATAATATAATTTTTATAATAATCGAAATGTTTAAGTTTGCTAACAAACATATTTCGTAGAAGAAGAAATAGATTACGGGACATATATCGACACCCCTGTAGTATTTTAATTGTAAATAATGTAATTTTTAGAATAATTGAAATGTTAAATTTTCTAACAAACATATTTCGTAGAAGAAGAAATAGATTTCGGGACATATATCAACACCCCTGCAGTATTTAATTGGAAATAATATAATTTTTAGAATAATTAAAATGTTTTAGTTTGCTAACAAACATATTTCGTAGAAAAAGAAATAGATCTCGGGACATATATCAACACCCCTGCACTATTTAATTGGAAATAATATAATTTTTATAATAATCGAAATGTTTAAGTTTGCTAACAAACATATTTCGTAGAAGAAGAAATAGATTACGGGACATATATCGACACCCCTGTAGTATTTTAATTGTAAATAATGTAATTTTTAGAATAATTGAAATGTTAAATTTTCTAACAAACATATTTCGTAGAAGAAGAAATAGATTTCGGGACATATATCAACACCCCTGCACTATTTAATTGGAAATAATATAATTTTTAGAATAATTGAAATATTTAAGTTTGCTAACAAATATATTTCGTAGAAGAAGAAATAGATCTCGGGACATATATCAACACCCCTGCACTATTTAATTGGAAATAATATAATTTTTAGAATAATTGAAATGTTTAAGTTTGCTAACAAACATATTTCGTAGAAGAAGAAATAGATTTCGGGACATAAATCAACACCCCTGCACTATTTAATTGGAAATAATATAATTTTTATAATAATCGAAATGTTTAAGTTTGCTAACAAACATATTTCGTAGAAAAAGAAATAGATCTCGGGACATATATCAACACCCCTGCACTATTTAATTGGAAATAATATAATTTTTAGAATAATTGAAATGTTTAAGTTTGCTAACAAACATATTTCGTAGAAGAAGAAATAGATTACGGGACATATATCAACACCCCTGCACTATTTAATTGGAAATAATATAATTTTTAGAATAATTGAAATGTTTAAGTTTGCTAACAAACATATTTCGTAGAAGAAGAAATAGATTTCGGGACATAAATCAACACCCCTGCACTATTTAATTGGAAATAATATAATTTTTATAATAATCGAAATGTTTAAGTTTGCTAACAAACATATTTCGTAGAAGAAGAAATAGATTACGGGACATATATCGACACCCCTGTAGTATTTTAATTGTAAATAATGTTATTTTTAGACTAATTGAAATGTTTAAATTTGCTAACAAACATATTTCGTAGAAGAAGAAATAGATTTCGGGACATATATCAACACCCCTGCAGTATTTAATTGGAAATAATATATTTTTTAGAATAATTGAAATATTTAAGTTGGCTAACAAATATATTTCGTAGAAGAAGAAATAGATCACGGGACAAATATCGACACCCCTGCAGTATTTTAATTGTAAAAAATGTAATTTTTAGAATAATTGAAATGTTTAAATTTGCTAACAAACATATTTCGTAGAAGAAGAAATAGATCTCGGGACATATATCAACACCCCTGCACTATTTAATTGGAAATAATATATTTTTTAGAATAATTGAAATATTTAAGTTGGCAAACAAATATATTTCGTAGAAGAAGAAATAGATCACGGGACATATATCGACACCCCTGCACTATTTAATTGTAAATAATGTATTTTTTAGAATAATTGAAATGTTTAAGTTTGCTAACAACCATTTTTCGTAGTAGCAGAAATTTCGTAAATTATTGAATTTTTGGAATAATGTTCAAATTTGCTAACAACCATTTTTCGTAGGAGCAGAAATTTCGTAAATTATTTAATATTTGGAATAATGTTCAACTTTGCTAACAACCATTTTTTGTAGTATATATATTTTATCAAACTAATTTTCAAATACGCTCGAGGACATCAGTACGCACACATTTGTGAAAAGTAAAAAGTAAAAAGTAAAAAGTGAAAAGTGAAAACTTATTTTATCGGCTATTAATATATAGATATTTCTAAGTTTCCTTAACTCCTTGTTACTCAGTTGCTTAACCTTTGTATTTTTAATAGAGTAGGGACTGAAAGGATATAACAAGGACAGGACTAGTGGTTCACTTATCACTCTCGCTATAGTTGAATATTCATCTTATTATCTTAAGAATCTTTAGAATAAAATATCATGGAGTATTTCTGAATGATTTTTAATGCACAATCAAAAAATCACTTTTTCTCTATCCGAAGTTTTTATATTTTCCAGTGTCTTAAATTTAAATTGTAATAAAAAATATCATTCCTTTGAAGATATTTCTTGATAGTAAAAACAAGCACATAATAATGCCGATAAAACTTTTAAGGTGTTACTAATGACAGTAAACCATCGATTTGTAAGTTGGTTGTTAAAAGATTAAGATGAGACTAAAGTATAGAAGAAATCACTCAGGAGATCAAATCACAGTCGTCGAGGGGTCGAATGAATCAGTGAGATTAGAAATTGGGGGATTCGAACGGGGAGAAAAGTATAGACTATAGATGATACTAGGGGACGTGTTAATAATGTTAAGTGTAATGTTGCAATCACTAAATGGAGGGGCGATGAAAGGAAAAACTTGTCAGGATTCTGTAATCGCCTGCGCACAGTGCTTACTCACTATTGCAATGGTAATTCGTGTTAGCGAAGTCTTGCACTCGTCGTGAATAGCCAATAAGCCAATCTGAAGATGTTGCATTACTAAAGCTGCTTTCATAAATATAAAAACAAAAAACGGAAAATTGTTCAGTTGTTCTTATAATTCGAAAAATGTTCACGAAATCTTCAAATACTTTGAGATCCTAATATAAGCCAAGCCTATAATTACAATGCATTCGTAAAAAAAGCATAGGTGAAGATTTAAATATTGAAGATGAATATAGAATTTGCTCAGTTTTGTGACAATTATACAATAATATATGAATTCTCAAGAGTTGAAGTGAATCAACTGGTAAAATTGCTTTACTTTTTTATTGGACTTTTAAGTACAATCAGGTTTAAGGTCACTTCATTTCTACGATACTTTAATACATGTAGAATATTATAAAGCATCCAGCTCAATTTTCTCTTAAATAAGGCTTAGCTCACTTCACCTCTCATGGGTTTTTATATTTGTATTGATTTTATAAAACATAATATTACGATATATAGGATGCTGCACCGGCAGAATATGGTAATTAACAAATCAATAGTTCTGATAATCAGGAAATAAAACGAATAAGATTTTAAGATATAGCTTCTAGCTTTGGTATTTAATATACCATATATAACTTTATGGTACTATGATAATAAGAATGGTCTATGCCGATCTAACATATATAAATATTTTAATAAATAAGCTTGGATGATTGCTTGACGTCAAATCTGTTTTAATAATAATGGAAGATAAAAACTACCATTTTTACCAAAAATGAACAAGTTATACCAAAGTATGTATATCTAATAATTTCAAAACGTTTTTAACTATTTTTTGTCATTTTTGTTACATAGAAAATTTTTCCAGTACAGTGATGATTAAAAGCCGGTATTTTTACCACTTTGTGATAGATTTATAAAAGATGTTAAAATTCATAATATAAGTTCATATTTGCTAATAAAAAAAGAAGCTATAAAAATGATAAAGTTTAACATTTTAAATGCCGTAAAACGCTAAATTGAATATTAAAAAGCTTAAATTAGAAAAAAATTGGGTCTTTATAAATGACATTCGTGCAGATTCCAACAGTCGAATTAAATAGTAAAAAAAATATTAACTTTATCATTTGGATACAGGATACAAAGAAAGGATCAAAAAAATAAGTGTGCAGTAATGTTTAATGTGTCCCATAGAACATTTCTGCAAACTCGCTATTTTTTTAGCACTTAGTGCCTATTTTATTTCCTGTATTTATTTAATTCATAATAACATGTTAATGTGTAAGTAAGTCTTGTGTAATTTCTTTATTTTAATATGTCAAAATTAGATCAAAAAATTAATAAATATCCAAATTATGCTAAAAGATTAAATCAATTGCAAAATTGGTTCAAATGATTATTGGTCACAATACTAGAAGGAGAGAAAACGGAACATTATTTTATTTCGTAATAAAGCGTATTCATTTGAAAATGTCGTAAATATTTTAAATGTTGAAACTCTTTTTGAAAAGAAGGTACATATTAAAAATAAGACACAAATGATTTATATTTCAAAGACTCTTTTCGAAAAAAGATCCTATTTACATATACGAGAAATTAGAATTAAATAACGAACAATTTTTATTTAATTATTCTTTTGATCGGTCGCTCATAAACTTGTTTACTCCAGTATTAAGCTATAAACGTATGTTTTTTTTTATTCAAACATCATTTTGTAAAACGTTTTATTTAAGTAACGATGGTGAAAAAAATCAATGTTAAAATAATATGTACTTTTTTTTCTTTGAAGCTGTAGCACCATCATAATTTATTACATCAATTTCTAAAAGAAGATTAATAAATATAATGTTTACGAAAAAAACAATAAATTTTGTACTAGATTATTTGAAACAATTTAAGCAGGATATTTTTCTTCGTGATTTAATTTATCAAACCTAATTAATATAAAACGATGTTTGAAATAATATATAAAATAAGATATTCTAAAAACACAAGCTTCGTTAGTAGAACATATTAAATATAAAAACAACCTATAACTATCAAAAAATGTTTATTTGAGTGACAAACAATTCTAACGTCCCATTTATATAGCAGTAAAACAATTGTGTAAAAGTTTTTTGACATGAAAAAGTTACTATTTATTGAGATTTATAATTCCATTGTATGATTCAAATTAGTTTGTTACTTTAAACTCCTTAATTTATTACTATAATGCCGTAAATTATCTCTAAAAAAACATCTTTCTACCATGTAATTCAAGTGATCAAATATGTTTTTAAAAGAATGCCTTTATTTTAGATGAGCAGAAGTAAATAATAATATTTTTTCAGTTTATTGACTTGATTTATTATTACGGATTTTCATCATAACGCTTATGATTACACCATTGATATAAATACCTAAATTTCAAATTTATTTTTTAAAAATATATGGAAAAACGAAAAAGATTTAAACGATACTTAATTAAATAATAAATACGAGTCAAAGTATTTATTTAAGTAACGCAATAATTTTGTGATTATTTTAAGCTGCAGAATGTCAAAGTAGGATTTGTTGAAAACTTTTAATAAATACTGAGAAGAAATTTTAACGCTGTTGGCTATATTCAACTTCAAATTCAAAAATTGTTAAATGATCACCTTTATAGTGTGGTGGCTTTTGCATACTTACTCTTCCAAGAATTCTAAGGAACGTGGGTGTTAATATTGAACAAAAAGTTTTTCTTCCCCGAACAAATGCCAAAATTATCCACGAAAGGAAGTGAGTAAATTATTTTTGAACGTAGAACATCCCGTTTCAATTCAACGGCGTGGTTATATTTTTACGTTCTTTCAGTGTGCAAAAAAGTAGGTGCTTTACTTCAAAAACGAAAAAGTTTAATCAGAGTTGAAAAAGTTGTAGAAAAAAATTCACCCGTAGCTCCGGAAACAGTTGGATCAACTTAGTTGAGAGCACTTTGTCGTAAAAATTTGTTGTTTACTACAACCAAACAACAAAACTATTGCGGGCTCAAAACAAAAGAAAATTATCATTTCTCATTTAGAGGGAAAAAAGTTTCATCATTTAAGATTAAAAAAAAGTATATATCAGTGATCCGTGAACATGACGAAACATATGTTTTTATCCCATGTTACAACTTAATTAAGAAATTTGAATCGTTCAAATTTTGTACAAGTTTTGTCAATGATGACCCGGGTTTCGCTTTTTGGCCTCTTTGGGCGTTCAAGTACACGAATAAACTTGAACTGACGCTTGGTAAATGAGTGTATCATGCATATGTAAGAAATCAGTTTATCACTAAGTTAAAAGCTATTATGGAAAATTTTACGAATGACTTGATTTTATTACGTGCAATTGACTGGGGAAATATTTTTTGTAAGTGTTTCAAATTAAATGTGATTATTGTTAAAATGTTGTTTCATGGGAATGCCTACTAATTTAAGTGTTGTGTTGCTTTAAGAATTATATTTGTTGATTATTGATCGCTGGAAAATTTATAATTATTTTATAAAATTTCATTATATTTACTTTCATATTGTATAAGTAAGGTAATAGAAAATTCTAAAGAACTGACACATGATCTTAAGATTTAATTTTAAGCCGCGGGTAAACATAAATTAGTTTACCAAGTAATTTTATAAAAAAAATATTACAGAGTTAAGTAGTTTACCAATTTTAAATGAGCAGGTGAATTTTACCGAATTTAAGCTATACGTATCAAATATATTTAAATTTCATAAAATAGTTGTGAATTCTCTAGCGATCAAATAGAATTCTTGATATTACCCACTATTTGAGTAAGCAATTGGTGACAAAACTTACTTGAATGTACAAAAATTGAACGATTATAATTTAATATTGAAATTTCACCGTCATTCAAAATTTCAAATTAAACCGATGCTGTATTATATGCATACGTTTATAAAACTTCACACAATGTCCATAAATGTTGATAGTTTATTTTTCATGATGCGACAACAATGGTATTTTTTTAAAGATCTCGTATTCTATATTAATCTATATATATAAAAATTTCGTGTCACGGTGTTTGTGGCCAAACTCCTCCGAAACGGCTTGACCGATTTTTATGATTTTTTCTATGTATATTTGTTAGATATGAGAATAGGTTGTAAAGTATATTTCATCCCGTTAGGTGAAGGGTGTCCTTCTTATCCGGATTTTTTTTTCAATATTCCCGACATCCGTCATTCGAATTTAAAACACTTGAAATGGACGTCTTTTTATGTTCAAAATTCAAATTTCCTGGCTTAGAACTGAAGGATCGTAATAATATTGAGAGAACTTTATTTGAAAGTTTGCATCTCTACGACATTTTTTAAATAATCAAATATACTGATTCGATTTTTTGAAGCTATAATTATAGGGCTGGGAGCTGATTCGACAGATTTTGTTCAGTGTCATTCATTCGATTATTGGAAGGTAAGGTTATATTTTGCATCCGGCCTTGAAAATCTTTTTAATTTCTTACATGCATTGGGAATATTCTAATGACGGTATGGATATTTTATAGAACTATATTTAGACTTTTATTTTAAAATCTTCTACTACGAAGAATAATTGTTAGCAAACTTAAACATTATTCCAAAAAATCAATAATTTACGAAATTTCTGCTACTACGAAAAATGGTTGCTAGCAAACTTAAACATTATTCCAAAAATTCAATAATTTACAATTTAAATACTGCAGGGCAGTCGATATATGCCCCGAGGTCTATTTCTTTTACTACGAAATATATTTGTAGACTTTTTAATTATTCTAAAAAATATATTATTTTCAATTTAAATACTGAATGTCTGTCGATATATATCCCGAGATCTTTTTCTTTTTCTACGAAATATATTTATTTGTTAGCAAACTTAAACATTTCAATTATTCTAAAAATTATCTTTATCCTCTATATAGGCTTAACCGATTTTTATGATTTTTTAAAATGTATATTTGTTAGATAGTAGAATAGGTTTTTAAGTATATTTCATCCCGCTAGGTGAAAGATGTCCCTATCTAGATTTTTTTAAAAATATTTTTGACGTCCATCGTTCGTATTTAAAACAGAACGAAATTATTTATGTTGTTGAATGACAGATGGCGCTAAGTGCGCAGCAACTTAAGTCCTAAATAAGCGAATTTTTTATGACTCCTTAGTTACGTTTGATACGTGTCATGGTTACGTCAAACAATCAAAGGGTATTGTAAACAATTATCAAGTGAATTTGTAATATTCATCACAAAGCATTTCTTTCGCTGTCTAACAATTATTCCACTTAAAAGACTTGCTATTAGTTGATCTAGACCTCAAGCACGAAAGAAGACGGCTTCAGAAACAGACGAGCAAGTTTAAAACCCGTTCGAGCTCTCACTGCTCAAGCCCGATCGTCTGATACAATGATATGCAAACAACCCTTTTGACCGTGATTTTGAACGAGAAACACAATTTAATGTCGACAAATTGGGTACACTTGTTCAAACAAATCTTCCGACATTGGTCCCAGAACAACGCATAGCGTATGACAGAATTATGCATGCAATCAATCACAAGCCAAAACGTTGGATCACCAAAACAATTGTCAGATATTGGTAATGAAAAATAGAAATCGATGAATCCACACATTACCACCAAGCTTCTGTAAAATTACAGGAACCGTAAACGAATTGATGCACAAAGTTTTCCCAAATATCGTACAGAATTACAAAAAACATCAGTGGCTCAGTGAACGTGTAATATTAGCAGTCAAAAACAACGATGATAATGCCATCAACTTCAGGATTCAAGACGAAATACCAGGCAAAGAAACAACGTATAAGTCTATCGATACTATAAATTGATCAAGACGAAGTTGTCAATTATCCAACTGAATTCTTAAACTTACTTGATTTGCCAGGCATGCTGCCGCACGTTTTAACACTGAAAATTGGCGTACCTATCGTTCTTTTCCGAAATATAAATCCACCACGACTTTGCAACGGTATCAGGCTTTCAGTGAAAAAGATAATGAATAATATCATCTAAGCTACAATTTTAAATGGAAAATTTAAAGGATGCGATGTACTATTTCCAAGCATCCCAATAATTCCGACAGATAAGCCATTAGAATGTTTGCAGTTTCCGGTGCGAAACGCATTTGGACAATCGCTACAAGTGTGGACTGAATTTTAAAAATCTATGCTTCTCACATGGACAGCTGTATCTGGCCTGCTCACGCGTTGAAAAACCTTAAGATCTATTCATATACGCACCAGACAAAAAAACAATATATATCCAAAAGTACTTCAAAAAACATAATTAAAACACTTACACTTTCTTTCTTTGAGTGGCATTGCAACGCATGCCGGGTCAGCTAGTAATCAATATATATTTTTAAGTCATCTTCGACTTATAAAGAGAAATGGTTCTTTATACAAAATTTTACATAAACTTGTATCAAAGTGCAACGAAAAGAA
The DNA here is from genome assembly GCA_030503985.1 of Himalopsyche tibetana. Lineage (NCBI taxonomy): Eukaryota > Metazoa > Arthropoda > Insecta > Trichoptera > Rhyacophilidae > Himalopsyche > Himalopsyche tibetana. Next base: position 14,315,968 of record JAPJYX010000009.1, on the reverse strand, counting down.
AGCTTTAATTTTTTATAATAGTTCATTTATTCCTATTCCATTGAAATGAGATAAATTTTACCTCGGGCTACATATTGAGTGTATCAATAACGTCTCTATTAAAGTATAAAGTAAATGTTTATCAATGCTTGTGTTATATCCGGTACTTTACTAATACTATGAAACGCTTTTCAACACTATTACAAACTGTGTGTAACCGTTTCACGTCGAATACAAAATAACTTTAATAGTAAAAACATGTGTTTATTAATTACATAATATCATTTATCAATCAAAACTTTGTCCGATGAATTTCTGTAGAAACTTGGTAAAAACACATTTTTTGTAAAATTGAATTCTTACTTTGTTAGTCGATTTGTGTTTTTCAACCAGTGGAATAATAAGTTATACATTTTTATTGAACATGAATATTTAACTCATTGCCTGATTTAATTCCAATTTTCAATTCAGAATAAAAAAAACTTCAATTATGGAAATACGTTCTACGAAAATTTAGCCAAACTGTCAATCATTTGTGAATATTTCACACAATTGCTAATTGATCGTTAAAAAAGAAACATAAGATTAGCATCATATGATTTTAAGTTTTCCGATGTTTTTTTCTGTCATCGTTCAATGCTTTTGCACTTTTGGCCTAAAAATAACGACGTATGTTTTCTTAGGTAAGAATTAAAAAAAAAACAGCTCAAATTGATACTCTTATAAAAGAATTTGACACACAAGTGATTCATAGACACATATAACACGAAATATCTTTAAGAATTTTATATATAGATTATGTAACTAAATACTTATTTTTGTAGTTACATTTCGCACCATCAAAAATCCGTTGATATTGTTATACTCAAATTTCAAAGAACTGTCTATACCGAATAAAAGTTGTTAATAAAAAACGTTGTCTCATAATCCGTTATTATTATTCTAGAACAAAATTGAAATGAAAGATTATAAAGTCTATTTAATATTCCACGTGATTTTTCTACCCAGCTAAGCCAACAATTAATTTGACACGAGGTTTACGGCTTTAAATACTGCTTATATTTTCTATGCTATATAAAAACCTTGTATTTTATTGTTTTTGTCAGTTATTATCACAAATGGAAGTTTGTGACCTTTTTAATAAAACACTCACCATCTAAAGGCGATGCAAAAATGTACAGATTGAAAACATTGCCTTTTAAATTTGCATCCCAAGTTAATGACATTGACGAATTATATAAAGATTTTTTCAAAGAATACTGTGACAGCAAAATTATAAAAAAAAAATTCTCCAACTTATTAAGGGCAAAATTGTATTATTACAGTATAAATAGCATCGATGGGAACATTTATAAAAAAATCAATAATATTTTTATCCACGGCCAATGTTTTCCGTAAAGCAACGTTCAGTTTTTTTTAACTAGATGCACCATCTTAGATCAAAGTTATTTTTATTACTTGACTTGGTGTCATCACGATTGGTTGTTGGGCCTTGTGGATTGCTCCAATTGCCCTTTCGGCTGTTGTTGGGAGTATTTTTTCTCCCTTTTTCGTGTTGGGTCCTGTTTGTTTTTTTTTATTATTATTTTTATTACAGAAACATCTAACCTTAAAACGCGACTTAATGCAGCATGTTAAACAAATCATGAAAAATTACAAAATGTATGCAAACATTCGATGAGTGGGATTTAATAACAGCTTATACTTTTGCATTAATTATCATAGTTGTTACTTCTCACTGTTAATTTTCAATTATTATTTGCTTACGATAATTTACTAGATATCCTGATTCCAATCGAATAAAATGTATTTGAATCACAATATCAATATTTTTTAAAAATATTTGTGTGTTATCATAATGGTGGTATTTTAATCTGTCTAACCTTAATCCTTAAGTTACATATTTTTTACCATGTCCGCTCCCAATGTGAAGCATATGGCCCCTTAAAAGAGGTATCTCAACCGAAGTTTTTCTACAAGAACTGTTTGTTGCGCAGTCGCTCAACCTCTCTTTTTCAAAAAGAGTTTCAGGGACAAAAGGAAAAAGGATGGATAGAACTAATGATTAACTTATAGTAAGAATCGGAAGGGTAGGAGGGAATTTTCAAATATCACAAATACCCATGCTTTCGAACAGAAATTGATAAATTGATCGAAAAAATGCCGTTCATGCAGGGTCTCCGGCACGGAAGCCCACAACACTAACCAATTCGCCTAAGGAACCGACATAAGCCATGACTCAAAACATGACGTTCGTCACTTTCAAAAATGATAATTTTTAAACAGGGAAATTTAGCTCAATTTTAATCATAAAACTCAAAAAATAGGTCTGACTAAATGTTTTATTTATGCAATGCCCACACATAATTTTAAATGATTTATTTATTTACAACTAGTAAACTTTTGTATTACTTTATAGTAGTCTACGTGCATTAGGTTAATTTCCATGTAATGGTATTACATCTATGTTGGGTGTGTTTGGGATAGTATTTTGAGAGTTTTACACAAGTTTGCAAGCGGCTAGCTAGAGCTAGCGTCCATTAGTTCATTAAACAAACTAGCCATTAGCCGCGAATTGGTCTGCCATTAGTCACTAGGGCGCTGAAAACGGCCAATAACGATGCCTCTTTAATCTTGCTGCGCTCCTGTCACTTCACTACATGCTAGAAACCCCCAGATATATCACTGGTTTTTTAATACACAATAATAAAGTCACAATCTCGCGTAAATTCTAACTTGGGACCCGAACCGGAACCTAACCGAAAGTCGGAAAAAAACGTTATTTTTTCCGGAACGAAAACCGAAACCGAACCGATATTTTTTTTCGGTTTCCAAAAAATAATATTTAACCGCGGGCCACACCAAAAATAATACAGTTCATTTACCAAATTCTATCGTTGATAAAGTTTAGCGGGTGGTTTTACAAATACTAGAAATAAAAAGTCATAGTTTTTTTTAAATCAATTGTACTAAAAACAACGCATATATTTTTTAGTCGCATTTTGTAAAACGAAAGTTTGTTTATATGTGTAAACATTTTTAATATTTAAAACAGCTTATTTTTTCCTTAAAAATTAAACTTTAATATTGGACAAAAGGATGCAGCAATCAGTGCACTACACTATACAATAGTTGAATTCAGAGTGTTTTATTTGTAAATAATATATTTCACGACAAAAGCTTTTAATTATTTTTGTCAAAAACCAATCGACAGAAACGACAAAAATGAAAAAACTCGAAAAAATTGCAAAAGCTTTTTGATGGCAAAATAATTCATTTACTTTAAAATGATAAATATCTTGTGTCTGTGTGTGAGTGTGGATATTTTAACTTAAAAAAAGACACTTAAAAATGTTTAACAATTTTTAAATATTGTGTACATCACAACAATATGTTGTTTGCTATACTTATTTTATTTTTCATCCTTTTCAATATTTTTGAAACCAAAAGATGATTCTTCCTTCTACTTGGCTACTGACTTTTGTTTTATCAGAAAAGCCAGAGCAGCTAAAATATGAGTATATGCATAAATACCCATTTTTTATTAACTATATTATAAAAAACAATATTATTTTTCATTTAAATAACCGAAACCTAAGTATTTACCTTGTACAGTAAACATATAATTTAGCAAATAGTATTTATAGTTCATATCACAATGAAAGCATGAAAATTGTAATTAATTTTTAATTAACACCATGCGTACTTATGTTATTGTACAACAACGGATCTGTTAGGCAACTGCTCTATGGTTCATTATTTGTATTTGTAAATATGGCATAAGTCGCAAAAATGTTTTTTAATTAAATATCATTGTTCTATAGAAAGACAAATAATGAAAATTGAATAATATTTTCAATTCATTTGATGCCTGTATTACTGATTTCATAGAATAATATAAATTTATTGAGAGGGGCCAACAATTGAAACACCAGGCATTCGAGGGAGATCCATTAGTGTGGCCTCTTATTTAACGTCAATAAGGTTCATGGGGAAGCGATCAAATTAACACCTCGCTAAAATAATAATTCCATATCTTTTAAGTGCATTTTTTGCGATGAACTCCATCGCTCCATCAGACCCGCAAATGGTCCTGGTAGTATGTGGTCGGTGTCAACAGACCTTTCTCCTGATTCTCAGTATTCTTCTGGTATTTCTTCCACCAACACATGTGTTAATAATTTTCGATCTAAGAACCGGCGCTTGTTAAGTCGCGTGGGTTTTTTGACAACCTTTTCCTGATTTCGGTTCTTCGAATCTTTAATTTTTTTGGGATCAGCTTTACTGTTCTTCAGCTTTCGGCCTGGCTCACTCTTCAGTTTTTTCCCGTGTATTTTTAAAAATTCGTTGTGCCTTCCCCCCGCCCCTCTCCGGAATCTATGAACATCAGTGGTGAATGATGTAATATCACATCTATATAAACATCATGAACATCAAAATCCTTTGGTAAAACATCAATAAACAGAATAATCAATACATGAAGTTGTTCATTCGGGGACTTCAACCTATTAACTCACAACTGAATCGGGTTAACGCTCAAGGGCACTGATCACTCCACTGCGCGATCCTGCCATCCCCTTTCTGATTCTACAAATTTTAGTTTATTTCTAGCCCCAGTCTTATATCATCACACATTCTAAAAAAAAAATGCTGAGATTCTCCATATTATGTTGCACATCGAGAGCGAAAATGGTATTTCCGATATCAAAAATAGCTTGACACAATATGTTGTAACTTTATGGTTATTTTTTATAAATTTATGTGTGTATATACAAAAAAGTGATTTAACGTTCGCATAAATTCGTTCTTTTTTTAAATAAATCAAAGCAATGAAAAAAAACATCAACGAGAATTTACCTCATTTTATGACAAAATTCTAAAATCACCTGAGGATATGAATGATACACAAAAAAGCGTTTCGCTGAAAGCTCTCATAATGGGCCACACTTAATCGACTCTGCGATAGCCTAAAGCGAAATCTGCTCTATCTCTACATCAAATAAACACAGAAAGCGAAATATACAGAGCGTTAGCAGAATGGGGTGAGGTTTTGTAATTTCACTGTAGATTTAAAATTATTATTTTGACTGCGATCGAATTTCTGGAAAACTTTTCCCATTTATTTTGTTATTTTTGTCTGAATGCTTTTTTACAGGAATAAGTTTACGCAATACTCTTAATTGCTGTTTATTGATATTGAAGCAAATAAAGCCATTAAAAGTTTCATTGATAATATTTCAGGTAAATTTTACTTCTAGTTAGATTCAAGTTGAAATATTCTTCAAAACCTACTTATAAGTTTTCGGTATCGCGAATAATTATAGTCCTTCATATTTTAAATACTTCGTGTCTTCTTTGTGTTAGCTTTAGTAATACTTTATTTGTATTAAACACTAACAAGAATTTTCAATTGTAACTATTGAAGTTGAATTAAGGTGTGTTTATTTATCTATGATATAGAAATTCATGAAGATAAGTTTTTTCAATGACGTGTCATTTCTTCTTTAATAAATCAAATTTTGTCACACATTTTATGCTTTCAAATTTTCCATTCTACGTCAGGTTTGTGGCAATATGGATCCACTCAAACTACCAAATATATCGCCTCGTCAATACTTAGCTTCACTAATTTGATAATTACCGGAAAAATATATTCTAAGCTAAATTAAAATTAAAATGTTGAATGGAATTTTGTAGAAATTAATAAGAGAGCATATTAAAAAAAATACCTACATGTAGTATTTAGGTGGAAATATGATTGATATACATATGTATAGATCAAACATAGTTTTATTATTTTACTAAGATGTTTAATGTGCTGTCAAATTATAATTTATATTTCGTAAAATTATTATACCGTTATTTATCAGTCAAGTATTTAAAACGAAAAAAATATTCTTAAAAAAACGCGGGTCCCGTATGACAACGTCAACGCAGTTCAATCAAACAAAACGATCAAGTAATGAGTGATAATAAAATCTTAAGCAGTGTATGAGATTGAGAAGTGTCAGCCCATGAATTTCTTTGCTAGAAAAGTTGTTATTCGTAAGAACGTCATTGGAATACCATCATACTAAATAGAAATTAGTGGTTGGAGCTATTGTTCGAAGTCTGTACCTTGCTCAGGTTGCGAGATTATGATGATGCTAATATTTTTATCGAAATATTTTATGTACACAATATATTTTGTATTGGTATTCGCTTTAATGTTTAAGACAAACGTAAAGGTCTGAGAATATTTTAACCATTATTTTATAATACATTATAGTAAAAAAGATTCCATTTTATTAGATTTTTAAGTGTGTATTTTTTATATAAAAATGGAACGGCAATGCTTTAAAAAATCCCATAAGTTGTATTTTTTTTCGTTTTGTAATTTCTAATTCAATTCGGCTACAAACATAAATAAGCTTTTTTCAATAAGCCTATGCCAAATCAGCAGAAAATCGAACCCACATAAAGTTTATGTTCCCCATTCTCAATAAGCCCTCGTTTGTAGGCAATGAAAAATTCCAATTATCTTGGAGTAAAACCACTAAAGGAAGCATTTAAACTGACCCTCTGGTGGTATACATTATTTTCCACAGCCGACCCTTTTCATCGGCGTTCATAAATGTCATTACTTCCTCTCAAACAAAAGTTCGGATAGGCTCTGAAACCGTTATATTAGTGCCATAAACGAAAACTTTGCCACTGTGCTTCTAAAACATGTCCGTGATAGGAATACGGCTTCTCCGTGTGAGATGTGACATGATGACGAAAAAACTATCAAAACAGCCGTATAGCAAAGAAAAACCATAAAATATGTAAGGCTTGACGTTTGCCTATATCGAAAAACTATAAACTTCAAGGCACAATAAATAATAGTTTTATATACCCATAGTATATTATTATACAAAAGTTTTTGCATAACAGATATACCAAGATAACTCTCAAGAAATTTCGCATCGCAACAAAATGTCAAAGACAGTTGCGATTTGCGAACATTATTTTCCGTTATTTCATTGTTATATATATAAGGAAAACTTAAACCAAAATAAACAAAAAATGTTTCTTGATATTTAATTGAAAAAAAAAACACTAAGGTTTTGTAACGCCATACCGTCAATTCGGAATAATTGCCTGCGGGGAAGAAACTATTTTAATTTTCATTAAGTTAATATACATAAACAGAAAAACAATAAAATACAATATAATAAAGTAATTGAGACGTTTTGTTAAAATTTCTTAAATAGTTTGAAAATCTTAAAAAACAATAAAACTTGAATATTTAAGACTTCGAATAAGATTGATGAAATTTTGTTAATGATTTTTTATCAAATTGGATTCTTAACGAAGGGAATATTTATTCTTGTATTTTGTTCGTATCATTAGCAAAATCTGAAATAATTTTACCTTTACTGATTACTATTTACGCCAGGGATGCATTACCTGCGGCCTTCTTGAAGATTTTCGCGGCCTTTAAATGTTTTATATAAAATGATTCAAACATATTATGAATATAATAATTCAAATATAAAGTCTAACATTATATTTAAATATTACTTAATGCAATTAATTTTGGAAAATGCCTTTAAATTATTTATTTTTCTTTCGGCCTGAAGCCATTTTTTTTTCATGCCAACTAGAAGAAAAATGTGGTGCATGCCTGATTTACTCCGTATTATAAAAACAAAACGGTTTATTATTTCAATAATAAAGAATATCGTAGTTTTTTCAAAAATTTTAATATTCAAAAAATATTACGTACAAATATTCGCTAAAATTTGATATATAAAACGGTTGTTCAGTATAATATCTGTGAATTATGCCAGTGACCATTTTGAACTGGATGGTATAGAAGTGCATTATTCGCTTGAAAATCATCACATTACCGCAGGAGTGTCTCTTGCAGAAATATTTGCAAACTCTTCTTATGACTTTCCACTTGTGTATTCTACTCGTCTCCAAGACTCTCAAATGAGTCATCTCAAACGCTGTTTTATTTAATCGCCATAGTAATTTATGAAACTATTTTATTATGAAAAAAACGACAATTACTATAAGGTGTTGGTGTACACTTTATTCATAATTCAATTGAAATTTTCCAAATGCATTGAAAGGTCTAAACGTAAACGGCCCAAAAAGGTAGTTATACGATCAAAAATCACGATATTGTGTTTTAATAAATTTACAGTTATCTGATTACAAAAATATAAATAAATCAGCTCTTAAGCATTACTTAGCAAGTTTCTATATATTTATCATTCTTGTCAATAAATTACTTATATATATATATTTTTATTGTTTATTCAATAACTTACTTTTAACACTTCTCCTACGGTGTTAAAAAGAACCGATATGTTGCTAGCCCTTAAAGAACATAGTGAAAAAACATGTTTTAGCACTTACCGCCCTTTAATGGACGGTTAAAAGCTAGGACGTATTTAAAAAAAAACATGTTTTTCAATTGGTTACTAAAGGGCCATAAACGTATCAGAAGTATTTTTAGCAACGCAAGGAAAGTATTAACAGTAATAACAGTAAACATTATGGTATACTGGTATGTGTACCTATGCTCTAACAACACAATTAACTCATGGTTTTTACCTAACACTTTATCTAATTGTTCTTTTTCTTTCGTTCGGTTGTCTTTTTGGACTTGTACTGCAAATTTTTCCCATAATTAATACACTATTATAAAAATTAAAAAAAAAACAAAAATCTAAATGCAATAAAAATCAGAAAAAAAAGTGTGACAAAACCATGCAAAATAAAATATTAAAATATACGCAAGTATCCAAATATTTATCCTATCATTATAATGAAATTTTTGCCGCGATTTATTAGTATAACTTCACTAAATGCTTTATATCATTTATCATGTGAAAAGCTCGTTAATATTTACATAAATATATTTTTTCACTTCTTATGGAGTAATATCCTTATAAAACAGTCAATTCATAACAAAAGCTTAAGTTACAGATAATAATTAATTGACTAGGCCATAAACAATTGATCAAGTAATCGTTAAGCCCTTCATTAGGCATGAATACATTTTATTTTAATATAATATATTTGAAGTACGAATTAGAATTAAGTGAATATATAATAAATGTTTATGTAAAAATTTTCCTTTATGTTAATTTAGGTTATAATTTTTTACAAAAACTGAAATTAAAATGTTAATAATATTAAAAAAAAGATTTCATTAGATTTTTTCTCATAAAATAAATATTTTAAAGCTAAGAAGCACTGTTTTACCCTTAGCAAAGCTTTTCTAGCTCTTGTGAAGCCTCACGACGTCCTGCCAACAGGGTTGAGATGTTTGCACTCTTCTGACATCTCCAGGAAATTACCCAAGCTGTCCTCTTGTTGTTATGATTTATTCTCATTCAAAGAAAAAATAAATGTATCGGGCTTTGTAATCAATATGCGGTAGAAACAGCGTGGTCTAAACTTTTAACCTAGCTTCACCAATACATTTCTTTGCTATTTCTTCAGAAAGAAAATTTATATCGACAATGTACATACTTTTTCGTTAAATACAAAAAAAATCTAATATATTTAAATAATCGCTTAGATGCATAAAGCAATTTAAATGCAATTGTTATGTATACACAACATTATAGCATAAAGTGATATGTTTAATTATCCATGACAACTTGTAACAATAAACCTTTCAACTAAGCCGATATCCTTCTTCTTTCTCGCCAGTTACAATCGAAAGTTCAAATCGAAACGTCTTACTACTAAGTAGAAACTTCTCAATAAACATATCGATATTATTTTGATTAATAAGATTAAGTGATTTATTTATAAAGTGTAAATTATATATATATGGAATAAAGTTGAAATAACATTGAATTTAAATTAAGTGATTTAGTAACAATATATCCATAAAACAATATATATATTTTTAAGCGCCATAAAACGTAATTTAGCTGAGTGGCACGAAGGCTGGTGTCGTGATCAATTTGAATTTAAAAAATCTCGACAAACTAAGGCGATTTTATTTAAAAGATTCAATGGTTTTAAATACACGCGAATTTATGTTCGATTCAAATGTATTTTGTCAGACGTCCATCTAGTGGTGGCAAACACAGAATGAGGGTATTAGATGTATATTACTATTTTACTTCTTAATTAAAATGCCCCAAAACTTTGGTTAGCCATATCTCAAAACTACCGATTTGTAGTTGTAAAACTATGGATCTAGGCCATCGATATTATATGATTTATAAATTTTGTGGAAAAAGCTTCTGAGAAAGTATTTCATTTTGCGTACATAACTGAGCGTAGTAGAAGACACGATAATATCTGTTATGATAAATAACCCTTCAATATTTTTTTCTTCAATTCTGTTTTTGATCCATTAGAAACAAATATTAGCATTTTTTCAATATACGTAGTCTCATTGACTTAAATACAGTTATGCAAAAATACTGCATGCTTTATTTTTGTTTTTTAACAAAGTGCAATATATTACTCAACCATCAATATTCATTTTGAATTCAAACGAATGCTTTTTTTATTATGAATTTTTACAAACAGCATAAATAAAAAAAACCTTCAATCTACAATAATTCATAATAAAATATAACGAGGACTCGTATTCAAAGTAATTATTATATTTAACAAATATATCAAATTTCATGTGTGCCATACTTTTTTTTATATTCTGACAATAATATCGACTGCGGAAAGTCAAATGGACACACGGTTTTTTCAAAATAACTTTTTTTCGATAATCCCAATGTTTGTAACTTGATACACGTTCTATTAAAAGTATGTAAGCTGAAAATGGCAAATAAGTATTTAAATTTAGCTTAATGTTTGAAAAAGAAGGGCTTGTATAAATAATTGCGATCAGAAAGAAGGAATGAAGAAAAGATTTTTATATCACAAATTATTCACCTAATATTAGATTTACGTCAATTAAACACTAGTTTATTAGTTTCTGTGCACTTAAAGGTTGTGTATATTTTAAAATTTGCCTTCGGATATAAATGTTTAAAACATGTTTTTGTATATCATCTAAAAATATATGTGTGGGCTGCGTCTTTTTTCCTTTCCACGGTCGATATTGATAAGTTGTTTATTTCAGTTAAATTTCTTCCATTTCTCTGATATTGAAAGTTTCCATTGCCTGGAAGTAGCATTAAGCGGGCGTATTTTTCGTGAAATGATGTCACGTGACAAAATTCTCACGAGCTTATATAATCAGAAGTACTGGTGTCCTTTTTTCTGTTGACAAATTTCACCCTTGAAGGATTTCAGGACGAGGGAGTCCTTTTTGTGCAAAAAAGGTAAAGTGCTTACCTTAATCAAACATTTCATGTGGGAGGGTCCAAGTAACTAACTGCTGGTCGCCGTTTAAATTTGAGATGTGCGCTCTTTTGATGGGGATAAATTTAATTAACGTTTTTTAATTTGATTTCACGTCAAGCCTTATTAATAAAAGTGCTTTGAGTCTGAAAAAAGCACTAATTAAGATGATTCAAAATGTAATAAAGCCTAGGCGTGAGGATTGCAGTTTTGAATTAAAACGACAATGTGCTTATTTTTTTAAATTTAAATTTAAATAAAATGATATTCACGTACGTCAATCATTTTAATTTATTTTATCCTATCGATTAAAAAAAGCTTATCATCTAAAGGAGCTTATTCAATGATCTTTTATTTCTTCATTAAGTCCATACAACTAACACATAATTCTTTGTATTTATCACACAATGTTAAAAATCTAAGGCTTAGATTTATGTCGAATAGCTTAGATCAACGATTCCCAAATGATGGGTCGCGACCCGGTACCGGTTCGTAGAAAACAAAATGCCAGATCGCCAATTTCCTAAAATAAATCTGTTTATTTACTATATAATTTCGAAACACCTCATTAACAGATTATTGGTACATATAATTTCATTATAGGTTTATCAGAGCCAATTATTTCATATTATGACATATAAAGACTGTACATAAATATACTGTTTTATTTTACCTATAGGCCGGTAGTATAGGTCATAACAAATTTAGTGGATCACGAAGAAGAAATATTAAAATAACCGGGTCGCGGGGGAAATAGTTTGGGAACCGCTGGATTAGATTCTAAGCTATTCAACATAAATGTAAAACAAAAATCACTTCCAAATAGACACGAATGATCCAGATTTTACAAGCGAAAAACTACCCTGTGGTTTTATTTCACTGTCAAATCAAACAAAGTTCGATAATAAATAATTTGCCATTCGTGGACTGTTGAAAGGTTATTAACTGTAACACTGTTGGAAATGACCAAATTTTGCACTTATCAATTTATGAAAAAATAAATATATATAGAAAAAAAATTGCCACTACACCTTATAATTGATAAGGCATAGAATCAAATGATATAGGCTTGACGAGATTTTTCTTATTACTCTATGTCAATTTTAATGGAAATCTTTCCCATGTCTATTGACCTTGCTGGAACCCAGACCTTTCTGCAGACTTCTGGCGCTGCAGATGTTCACAAAATTCATAAAGTTTACCCACAAAAACTTACGATTATAATTCAAAGTATATTATATATCAATAGATATTTATATATTTGGTTGTTACCATATTCGTTCCCAATGTGGAGCATATGGACTCCTAATGGAGTTTATCTCAACAGAAGTGTTTCTATGAGAACTGCTTGTTACTCAATTGCTCAACCTCTCTTTTTCCAAAGAGAGTAGGAATATAAGGATAGGGCTAGGACAGGACTAGTGATTAGCTAATCGCTTTCGATACGCTCCGTTCATAGGGTAGGTTGGGTGGGTGGGGGAAATTCAAGACATCACATGCATTCATGCCTTCGAACAGAAATTCATAAATCGATAGAAAAATCAATTTATAAAACTCTCCGTTTTAGGATTCGAACCCGTGACTTCCGTAATCGAAGCCAACGACGTTGATCACTTGACCACACAGGCGGTTAATATTATAAGTATCGGAAAAACTTTTCAGCTAAAAATCACGCAAAGTTTGTCAATTTTAATTGCATTGTTCATACTGAAGAAAAAATAGATTATTTATTTTACAATACGCAACTATAATAAATATTACTTCATAGCGGTAGCAAAAAGATGTATGTAGAAATTTTGTATTTTCAGATGGTGAGATTTTATAGTACACTGCCAATTCAAATTGCAATGTAAATTATTCAATTTATTTCAGTTGCGTTTCAAGACAAGGCTATAAGAATCGCTTCACAAGGCAGCGGTTTCTTCGTTATCTTTGTTACCGACGCCATAACTGCATTGAGACTGGGAATTCATAAGAATATAGCAGCCGTAGGTATTTCTATCCGGTGAAACTGTGAAAAAGCTAATTTATCTTCATAATTTATGATGAATCCACAATGAGAATTACACAACCGTAAGAACTATGTAAACTATTTCTTTCCCTTGAGCAGAAAAATCGTTTTGTGTCTGAGAAACGTATTATTAACATTCCGCGTGCATATAAAGCGTTCATTTTCAATCCATTTTTTTTAAAAGAAAATAAATACTTAAGAAGGATACTGCCGTGCTTTATGCCGTAGTTTAATTATTATTTATTACGATGCCAATGTATACAATACAACAGAGATTCCTTACACTCATAGCACAGACAATATTTTTTATTTTAAAAACACTTTATCATTAAATTTATAATGTTTAGAGATTAAGTTTAGTGTACGAATAATACGATAGCATAATAAATTGAGAGAAATATTTTCACTCTCTAAGTTAAAAAAAAGTACTGCTTAACTATTTCTAAAATATTGCGTACAGCTTTTACATGTTTTTTTTTTATTTCCATCAATGGCAGCCCGTGTGAAATTATAGTAGTAAAGCTGCAGTGATAAAAATGAAAAATCAGCCAAAATTCAACGATGAAAATATATTTTTTCACTGCGTTCTTTGTAAGTAGTGCTTAAAATTTTTATTATTTTATGAACGTAAAAACATCGATCATAAAACAGATTTATACTGAATTAAATAAACTACTCATTTTTTGCATGGTTTTATGTAACTGCACAATGAATAATCTACTATGAAAATAATTTTATTATTATCATCGTCATGCTCAGATTGATGTGTTGAACGCTTGCAAAGTGTTTTTATTATGGAATAAATATATTAAAAACCTCACCTTCATACTACATAATCCTAAGCTCATAAGTATAACATCATTAAAAATCAATTTCGTAAAAATGAATATTCTTGGAATCTTTTCATTTTCTTAGCAATACGTCAAAATTGTTCATCGATATTTGTTTTTATAATAACAAGTTCCGAGTATACGTGAGTGGTTTCATAGAAATACTGTTTTATTGTTTACAAGTAAATTTTCTTCCGTATACTGGCTTGCCAATTTTAAATATATTATTTGTTTATTTACATATACATCAAAGGTAGGCAATAGTTCAAATAATGTTTTAATAAAAATAACCTAGCAATTGGCAGTCTTTGAATTGGAATGTGTAAGAATGAATTTATTATTGTATTCATATTTAAATAGAATAACTGGAAGAGAACAAGTAATTGAGCGATTAAAAAATCCACTTGTTCATACTGTACGTACTAGGATTCCAATCTATAAGCATCCGAATCAAACAACAGTTTCATACAGAAAGACGCGGCGTTAATAGGGCGCAGGAGAGTGAAATGCTGACCATTAATCTTGCCCTAGCCATATTATTATATACTCACAACCATTAAACAAATAAAAGTTAAAAAAATGAATGTAGTTTACGTTGAAAACGTAACGTTGTCGGTTTCCCTATTTTCCTTCTACTCTCTTTGTAAAAGATAACAAACAGTTCTCGTAGTAACAAAAAGTTCTCGTAGAAAAAGTGCTGTTGAGATACCTCCATTAAAAGGCCATTAGAAATATACGGATGAGATGGAACTAGTGGTTAACTAATCACGGATCTCACGGGTTCAAGTCCCAGTACAAACAACATTTTTTCGGTTGATTGATTGATTTCTGTTCGAAGGCATGGGTGTTTGTGGTGTCTAAAAAATCTCTACCAATCTTTCCGATCCTTTTATAACTGGGAGTAGCGAGAGAGGTTAGTTGACCACAAGTCCTGTTCTAGCCTTATCTTGGTATCCCTACTACTCTTTTAAAAAAAGAGAGGTTGAGCGACTGAGTAACACACAGTCCTCCTAGAAAAAACTTCTCCATTACGAGGGCACATGCTCCATATTGGGAGCGGACATGAATTTTAAAAAAATTAGACAACACAAGCACAGCCCTTCGAGGAGTTATCGATAAATTAGTTGAATTTTTTTTTTGTACTGAGACTACGTCGTTGACTACTATACCACTAACCCACGGACTACAATTGTAATTCTTCGTTATAATAATAAAAGAAACGAAATCTAGATTTAATTTCTTGATTAACAATAGATATCATTATATTAAAGTGATAATATTACCAAAGTTATTTAATTTACTTTACTTTATTTCTAAGAAGCATTATATAAAATCCATATTGGGAGCGGACATTGTAAAAACACATATAAATTAAAAAAAAAAAACAATTATTTTTCAACCTTACCGATGATTTTTATGATTGTATTTTTAATAAACTGGTAGATAACTAAAACGTGTATTCTATGAATCAATTAAAATTTAATTAAAACCAACAATATATACACAGCCGTTTTTTGTAGACGAAAAAGCCATTTAGTATTAAATACATCATTATACTGACTTATTCTTAGCTAGGCATGGCGGTGAGTATTCTCTTTGTGTCAATAAAGAAGAAAAAGGCGGAAAAAACGTAATAGAAGCGATATTATGGTTCATTTATTATTGACCGCGTGTCGGTTTTAGTATGAAGACAAACGTATCGTTTCAGAACACGCATTATGTTGTAAGGGAACTGGTAGGAAAATTGCTACTCAAAGTAACAAATTGAAGCGTTTTAGAGCAATAAAAAACTATGCCTTCTTATAAATTGGTAGAAGCACCCCAAATGGTATTTCAGCTCGGTAATATTTTTACACGCATTACGTTTTCATAAAGACTGTTAGTATATTAAGCTAACAGCAGCATGACTGAAAAATATTTATCATACATAATTTTAGCCACGGCGCATTCTCAGTATACACAGGATACTTTTTATGAACAACTTCTATCTACCACTTTTTTCTCACTTTCTATCTATCTTTATTTTTTTAAGCAAAACATTGGATGGATAAAATACGAGTACCGTGCAGCTCTGTATCGAACCAAGAATATAAGGAGTAAATTATTTTTTTCTTCTTGGTCGTATTGTGTTATGAAAGGCGGCCGTGAAACAGCGGCTGCATACTAATAATCTGAATACATTATTTTAGCTTCGAAATTCTTGTGGCTTAGTTTTCTATTTTCAATTAACTAAAGTCATTATATAGAATTAATAGAATTTTTCTAACCTATCACTTGATTTTTGAAAATAAGCGTGTTCAATGCGAATGAAGGAATTAAAATGCTACACCCGAATACAGACGGGCATAAGTTGTTTTTCTAGGAAATTTTAGAAATAAGTAGACGCAGCTTAATTACTGAACGTCATTTCAAGTTTATCCGTAAACTTGAACGCCTGAATATGCCGAAAGGCGAAACCAGGGTCGTTAGTGACAAATGGGTGAATTTACATAATTTTAAAGATTCAAATT
The DNA here is from genome assembly GCA_030503985.1 of Himalopsyche tibetana. Taxonomy (NCBI): domain Eukaryota; kingdom Metazoa; phylum Arthropoda; class Insecta; order Trichoptera; family Rhyacophilidae; genus Himalopsyche; species Himalopsyche tibetana. The sequence continues at coordinate 14,299,331 of JAPJYX010000009.1, read as the reverse complement.
CAATCTTAATTTGTGTTTTCTATTTGGTCGTGAACTGTTGTCGAATATACATTTATCTTCTTCTTGGCGCTACAGTCCCTGAAACCTTGGCTACCTCAGTCAAAATACTCCACAAAACTCGACTCTCTACCTTCCTACGTCAGTCGCTGACCTCCAGCACTCGGAAAAGGATACAACTAAACCTATCATCGATGACTTTACAGTTTAGTGGAAAATTCATACTAACAATAATCTTCTTCCAGCTGACTGTGTCTAAGTAAAGCACAATACTATATATTCGATATCTCTTTACCTTAAACTTAAGCAATTAAAAGAAAATCTGTTATGATATCTATATAATATACGTAATAACTATTTTCATTGAAAATTTAATACGATTGTTTTATTTTGATATTTTTATAAATATGGCGACCAAAAAAATTATTTTTGCAATTCCAACTTATGATCTGCATGATAAGACTATGGGTAAATCATAACAAAACAAATTCATCCCGAAAGTAGTGGAGTTTTTGATATGAACCAACGATAAAAACTTTTTCGATCAACGATTTCCGTCCCTTTGGTCGGTATTGTTAGACATTCAGACCACCTGTTTAAATAGTAAAGATATTGAAATACACATTTATTTCAGAACTGTATTCAAAATCGCACCATTCAAAACATATTAATATCTTTTATTCATATTTTTCGCGTTATTTTTTAATGTCAGTATTATAATCAAAATACAAAGTTCATAAATTCAGTAATGCAGTGGACTGATGAAATAATCAGAGTTGATAAAAAAGTACGTGCTAGTTTATTACTAGGAATTTAAAAGAGGCGATAAAGATCGGTGAGACCTTAATTTAGCAGCAGATTGACAGCATGCTAATAACAATTTGCTCTTATTTTGACACTGTGGTTTTTGTAGAGTTTTACTTAAGCGAGGGTAGTGGAGATTAATTCAGAGTCAAAAAATCCTACGATTTTGACCCACTTAAAAAAATATATTCAATGATTTATATTCAAACCAAAAGAGTCCATAGTGCTGTTACTGCGTACTAAGTTGACTAAATATGATCTGATGGTTTACATATATGTATGTAAGTTGAGCGGAAATGATTGACAACATCAATTTAGATTCGGAATCGTTTTTTTGCCCTTCTCAACAACCTTGGCTAAAACAATGATTTCCTTACGATTGATTATACCGCGTGACAAATTGATTTCATTGCTTTTTTTGTCGTAATTTTGAAATGAGGTATGACCGTGAATCAACAGCTGTATGGATACATTCAATGAGTGATGGTTGATCAACCACCTTTTTTTATAATTTCGTCAATATTTTTTGTTTAGTATTATTATATTTTCAATTGATCATGGTTTTATTATACACGGCTTATCAAATTAATGCTTTTTGCTATGTATTGATTCCGTTGTACCCAACAAGTAAAATCAATTGATTAAAATTTGTAATATTCATACTTTTTCATTCGGACCGTTTTATTTCAGTAAACTTGTGAAATCTACATAAAATGGTGTAATATCTGTAATAATATATGATCCAATTCTGCACACTTCCATAGGTAAGGATGGGTACTAAGATATTGGGATGACTCACTTATTTGTGGAAATGTTCTCGTACTAAAAGTGCGCTCTACTGGTAACATCTAGAAGTTTAGCAGTGGTGTCCTTTGATAATTTAGTAAAAAATGTGAAATAAAAAAATGTTTTTCAATAACGATTGTCAGTTTTGTAATATTTTGAAAAATATGTCTTATAATCTTATAATATAATAAGTTTTAATAAATTAAATTGGATAAAGTCTTCTCTGTTGTTGTATAATAAATTTCAGCGTTTTATAAAGTGAAGCATTATTAGATTAGAATAAAATGTTAACTGTTGATATTTTCAACCCTGTGATTGCGAGAAATTTTAAAGTTGATGACAAAAAGCAGTTATTCCGACGGTTATAGGTGTATACAAAACAATAAAGAAATACAAACATAACTCTACTTATTACAAATTCCTACGCATACAACAAAATATTTTTGCGAATGCGTTTAAAAACGATAAGAGCATTTTTTAATTCAAATATTTCATCAATAAATCAGGGGTTAATCTTTCATATATTTAATTATGTATAAAAACAATTATTTTTGTTATAAAAATGTGACTGTCGCCGTAATCGATTAATAATCTAGTAACTTCAAAGTGTCAAATCCCTGAATGAGCACAATGCTTTATCATTTTCTTGAACTGATAAAAATGGAAAGAAAATATGTAAGGTTTGTAATATGGAAAGAATGATTTGAAACATCGGACGAATGAAACAATATCAATTAGTATTTCAAGCATGTTTTTTGTATCAATACAGTATTATGAACATGAGTTTATCTCTTATTACATCATCAAAAGATGTGCTTTTGATTTTATACATTGGAGCTTTTTCATATTATGTAATACTGAATATCTATTGACAAACTATTGAGTACTACACTGCAATGAAGTAGTAGGCATTTGTATGACCGCTCAGGATATTGGATTGCACCCTCCGTCCGGTGGCTGCGGTATGTCAAGAACGAAGGATAAGATATTTCTCATATTGATTTCAGGATATTGCGCAAGACTAAATGTGCGATTGTTCAATGCTACCTTTTTGTTTGCGACATATTTCAAGAGCGTCAATAAGCTCGAATAAATATGCTGTAGTGCAATGCAACCATCATCATCTTTAAGCATTCAAACAATTTCTTTATAACATATTTTTTATAATAATTCTCTTAAAAATTTACAGATAAAAACAATGAATCCCTTGTGTATAGAACAGAGTTCTCAAGCAAGGAAGAGTTATTATCATTCGTGTTAAGAGCTTTATAAGGTTCATGAAAATAATATTTAAAATAACAGTAATAATTAATAAATGAAATAATTTCACCGATTTTTACTTTGTTCTCAACCAATGATAGCATCTCATGAACGTTTTTACAATAGTTGGATTTAATTTAATCAATCAATACGCAAAATGAATTGACTCTTGGCGTCCCAGCAAATAAAGTTTCTGTTCAGTTACTAAACAAAACAAACATAATATACTTAATCGATGTTAAGTATCGAGTACACATGTTTATACTCTTTAAGCTTGAAGGGTCCACTGTCTTATACTTTTATTTATACTTGGTGGAAAGGCATTATATTTTTAAAAATATAACACTCTTTTGGAATAACTCCGATTTTTTTTATATATTATCAGGACAGGATTCGCTCATTATGATTATATAAATACAGGATTATTATACTAAGCCAAGTAAAATTATCAAGGGTGAAACAGAAAATTGGTAGTAGAAATGTGTATATATCTACTGTAAATGAATTTACAAAAACTAATGTTGTTTTGTCTGAATTTATGTTATACCTTCATGCCTTGAACTCAACATTACGTTATTGCAGTGTTTCTAGTGCAGCCGCACAAGGGAATTCCCAGTTAGCGCGCTGCAGTTGTCTGGAAATTTTACAGTTTCATCCCTAAACAGACCGGTCACGTTTTGGCGCTGCTTCTCTGAAATCCATCTTGTTAGGGTAGATGGTTTAGCCGGAGAAAATGGCGTTTAGGCTTTAGACAAAACCCAGACATGTTTACCTTGGAGGATCAAACTCTTGCATCGTTGCAATAATTCCCAGATGTGAGATTTCGCCTCAAACGTGTACCGTGATTCCTATAAAGTAATTCAATGGTAGGTAGTCAATAATTTACCTACATATGTAATATATATTTTTAATGCGTAGTTGTTTTTGGCTTATGCGAAAATGTTGACTCAATTGTAAGGAGGTATCGTTTTATTTATTTTATAAAACTCTTAAAATAGGATCAAGATTAGGACAATTATAAAAAAATATTCTGTATTTATTTTTTATTTATTAATATATAATATATAAACATATTCAGTGTTAAAATACTTTTTGTACCCATTTCACATTATTTTTAAGATCACGACCATATTCAATCATTGAAAGCAGTATCAACTGATGATAATATAAATTTAAACAGGATTTTTCATGACTCAAATCATGCTTGAAAATTGAATTGAGTTTTTTTTTATTAAAATATTATTTTATTACATATTTTGTATCTAACATATCAAATTTTTATCTATCTGAATATTTTAGTAGAATATTTACGTGTACATTATAATATTTTTTTTCACATATTTCTGTTTTTTATCGCTGGTTGTTTTCAACAAGTTTTTGTTCAACTCTACAGTAAAAAATGGAAGACTAACCGAATGATAGGTATATATTACTTATTTATTCTAAAAAAAATATACATTAAGAAGAAAAACACATGAAAGTTGACGAACGTCTAACAGTACAATTGAATAAGATTTTCGGTGGAATCGACGGTAACTTTATGAAATTTAATTTTTAATTTAATTACAATTGAAAATTTAATTGTTTCACAGGTTGTGAAATAAATTGTGGCACGGATAAAGAAGGAAAACACATGTCACAATTTATTACACACACTGTGGAATAAGTATGTTATCAAATTTAATATTAATTAATAACAATTTCTGTACAAATTGTGTCTTATTTCATCAAACCTGTCAGATTTATATACTTTTATTTACAAAATGTTTTTTTTTCAACACACAAAGTGTATTACGTCCGTTAATAACTTCATTAAAAATGTGAATTGCTTGTAAGCTTTCGTAATTTTAATTCAAATTTATACAAAAAATACAAAATGCACTTTATTATAGGTATTATTCGTGGAAATGTAAAGCAAGGGTTGTTTTACTAAATCTAATTCATAGTTGAATAGTTATATGTAAATGTTACAGCCTGTGATTTATAGCGTCTTAGAACGCAGTAATTAGACCATTTGGCAGCGTTTCAACCATTTCAAATACATCAAGAGTTGCAAGTTGCCTAGGAAAGGAAATGTTTCTAAGATCTGACTGTGATAAAAATAAACGATTTAATAAATATATTTATGTATAAAATCATATCAAAGATATAATACGTCATAGGTCTATATCAAATTTCAGGTCGTAAATACTATTTTTTTTAATCTGTACATCTGTTTCTCAATACGTAAATATCAGTATTTGGTGAAAATATAGTAAAAATCGTAATTTTTGAGCAATCAACGAACACGAAACACGGTTTGGTTTTAATTTGAAGTGAACCGGTTTCTCTCTAAACACGGTTTAAAAAATTGATGAGATTATCATATTTTATTACGCAATTCATATAGTATCCACATTGTACGATTCGAGCTTAGTGCATTAAAATAGACAGATAGCACTGGCATTAAAAGTATTACTCTTTATCACAAAATTTGTCAGTCATCATAATTCTTCTTAATGTTTCTCAAACAAATAACAATAATAGCTTTTAACTGAATAATAATAAATTTTATTTTTATCTACTTAATCTACCAAGCTTCAATTTAAGTTCATCCGTGCACTTAATGTCTGATAATGTGACTAGACAAAACCCGGGTCGTTAATGAAAGAATCGTTTGGAAACATACAAAACCTGAAAGATTTAAACCTTAATAACAATCACTATTAAATTTGTACTTAATTTATCGATGGTCTTAATCAAAACATTGTTTCATTTATGAAGATATAATTTCATAAAAAAAAGGTTTTTTTATAACAAGCATTTGGGAAACAAATGAATGAAGTTTTAGGTTTTAAAAGATTTTTATATACTTTCTTAAGGTATACAGAAAAAAATTTTTTTTTTTATAAACATATGTTAAGTAAGTTTCTTCAAATGGATTTCATTGTGTTTTTTTTTTATTTCTTCATGTTAATTTAATTCTTATTTTAAAGAAGCTTTGCTATCTTGACGGTCCAAACAAAAATACAGTGATTGGGAAACATTTTTTTTACCTTTGCCATATGTATTTTAGCTCATTAGAATTAAAATTAGTCGACAAAAAAATATACTTAGAATAAGGGTGTAAAATAATAATTTTAAAAATAATTTAAAATTTATGTTATATCAGCACTATTGACTAACTATCCCTACTTACATCAAAAGATGACAAAAAAGGTAGTACTGACAAACTTTCAAAATTGATCGTATTTTATCTACGCTTTGGATATAAAAAATCCTATACAGAAATAGATACCGTAAATAAAAAATATTGCTGATAAGAGACATACTAGCGAAGAGCTTTAGTACGGAATCAAAAAAAGATTCGGAATCACTAGCAGAAAGCACACGTAGCGGTTAGGTTGCGCTCTGTTGAGCTTTCCCAAACAACACAAGTGTGGGAAACGAATAACACGAGATCGAATTAAGTAAAATAGATTTGTTTCCGGTGACTACCATCCCGTTAGATAAGGCTCTTGCTTCTTGCTTGGATAGATATCGACTATAGGTTGTGGAGCTTGAATCTTTATTTTTATGTTTCTCTTTCTTTATATACTTCTTTAGAAATCCTTCAATTGACAGTAAACTTTTCAAAAATGAAATATAAGGTTTTCTATTGAATTCCTTTTTTCGTTTTAATAAAAACATATTTTTTATCCGAAGCTTTTGCAACTTAACCAGGTTAAAAATAAAGAATACACAAACATACTCGCTAACATTATCAATTCTCACAGAATACAAATTTATAGATAATTTAAATATCAACTGAGTATATTATTGTTATTACACTTCAATACAATGAGGGTGGGTAATGAAAATCATCTTTCACCTCGACTTGAAACATTTGATACATTTAAGTTATGAAAAACATTAAAAACTTTTCATTGTTTTCATTTGCGATCATATCACACATAAATATTAATTTAAAAAAAAATCATAAAAAATAAAGTGTAAATAAAAAGATATCTAGATATAATCAACAATTACGAGCTGATAAGGAACATGTCAGCTGCCCTTTCTGTCAACACCACGTCTTGCGTCTTTATACAAATATTTTTTTTTTATTTCAAAGTAGGCTTTTTTTAATGTTTTGTTTTATCTAAATTATCTGATTATCTTATATCAGGGTTAAAAGTACATATTTCAATTTTAACCGCAAAATGTAAAAATATCAATATTGGTTCGAGCTATTCAATTCCACGCTGGTGAACTATTTCGAAACAATTGGCTTTCATAGAAATGACAAATCACTTTGCTTTTCAGGTAGTTTAAGCTACAATGCCATTTTGTAACCGACATAAATTATTATTCAAATATCTTACCGGCAAAATGTTGCTTGTAATTTTGCGTGTATTTTCATACGCTTACGTTATTTGTTTTTAAAAGCTAAGACATCCGAAAACTCATACCTCTCAATGTTGATTTACAGCATGTATTTATAAATTGCTTTTGTGAATTGTTCACTTTTAGGGTGTTCACTGTCAACACTTCCTTTGTACTTATACACAATATTCCTTTGTACTTATTTCCATATAAATGACACTGTTAAATTATATTTCTTATTAGTTGATAATGCTTGCCATGAGCGAAACCGGTCTTGATCTTAGTAAACAAAAGTAGAAAGGAATATTGTGTGTTTTTTTTTATTAAATTTGTAAATTGTGATGATTACCCAATCATTGAAGAAATCAAACGGAAGGTAGCGGAGGTTTTTATTATTATTTCTTTTAAAAATTTGTTGAAGAAACTGTATTGAAATTAAAGAAAAATATAATTTATTTATCTAATTCAATCTAACATCAATTCATTCGTTGTATTAATTTAAATAATTATGGGCGCACATTGATCAAAACTTATGAAAATATTTTCAGGCCATTAGCAGTCATTTTGTTTCTCAAAAACCGCGAGTGATTTAAAATCGTTTTTATCAAGTGAAAAGTGAATATTAAATAGTTTAATTATTTTTCATCTAGTGGATCATATCCGTTTATAATTTCATAAGTAGTGCCATTATTAACCTACAAAGAAAATGTATCGCATTGAAATCTATCCAAAATATGTTTTAATTCGTTTTTTATGGTGTAAATATTTTTAATAAATAACATAAATAACTTTTTTTCCATATCAAGTATTTTATTATACATTTATATAAAGTTATTAATTATATAATAATCCACTTTAAGCCAATAGATTCATCCCATAAAATTAGCCATCATATAAACAGTGTACATAAAGTAACGCTGTCATTTTAGATTATGGTGAACCTCACATATAGAACTCAATTACATACAGTTGAAATAGTACTGAATCAAAATAACTGATATGAATGAAAGCGTAGAATAATAAAAGGGGTTATAAAAATGAATAATAGAATTTCGAATTAATAATATCATTTTTATTATTGTTTGTTATCTTAAACGACCCCCTTTGCCAATACTGAAGTATTTACACAAGTAGTCACTGACCATTTACCTAGCAAAACGCAATAAACTCAGACTCGGTACAAGTTGTTGGAGTCGCATAGCTTCCGCTCCATCTTCCATTGGACTCTCTTCACTCGAGCACTATAAGTAATAATAGCATTCGAATAACCAGAGCATCTGTGTCCGCTTATTTATTGCACAATTTATCGGGGGAATTGCGTTCGATGATAATAATTCATATGAAAAGCAATAGTACAGTGTTCAGAGGCGAAACGAGAGGCAGTTTACGTGGAAATGCTCACTTTTGCTTGCCCAATACGGTTTCTCAATTTGTGCGTTCGAAAGATTGGTTTATTTTTGTGTTATTTTGTAAAATCTACACAATTATTTCTCAACATGCAATATTGATACTAAAATACCACGCAACTTGAGCTAATTTGTTTAAAATTCACCTGTACATACGATTCTGTTTTACGCGATACATTGGTTTCAGAAATTGACACGTATAAAGACGCGAAGAAATAAATCACGTAACAATGATTATATCGCGTAAATGAAAGGAACGAATGTAAACGTAAAAAGAGTACTGGGTGTACTTTAGCAGTACACACCGATATCATATGAAAGGTTACAGCTTCAATTCCCGGAAAATTTAACATTGAAAGTTCTATTGTAACTTTGACATTTGATTTAAAATCTGATCATTGGTGTCTGTTGAGAATCTTTTTCATCTAATTAGTTGTCTTTGCATAGCATTTTTAACTGATTTCTATTCTTTTAGTGGCGATTAAAGTTGATTTCAAATCTTGGAATAAAAAAAAATGTTACGTGCATATGACATTGTTATTTACCAAACCTAGTTATTACTTTCAGTTAAGTCGAATAAGCCCTCTATTCGAAATAAGTAATCAACGACTTTAAGCTTATAATAATAAATAAAAAAATATATAACTTACTAAGTAAAAGTTATGTTTTAGTATAAATTGTTTTTTTTCTACATTGAATAATCAGTAAATAAAAACTCAGTTACAAACTGAATTTGAATACAAAAATGCGATATTGATTCAAACTTTACTTCACACGTGTTCAGCTGTTTTTTATAGAGGTTACGTGTTTATTATTGAATATTATAATATTATGAGATAGCGTCATACATTGCCAGGTTTTCATTATATGTAATTTAATATTTTAAAGTGTGAATTCAGGATAAAACAAAAACTATTTAGTTTCAAATATGGAGATAAGTAAAATAAATAATATCTTACGAAACCATGGAAACCCTGAAAACATTTGGAAAACATAATATTTTTTGAGTATTATATTTTGCACATTTTACCGACGGCACCCGTGATTAAAATTATCAACGCTTAACCTGATAATAGCATTATTGTTATTTGAAACAATTTTATATACGGTTTAAAAATTAATATCAAGTTTTTTTAGTTTACCCGTTGGAAGAATCGGTTAGCTAGACCAATGTTTCTCAAACTTAACCAGTTCTACGCAAAAATTTTCAGTGAATTTGCTTGAAGCAGAATTAAATAAAAAAAGTATTTCAGAATTTTAGATTAGGCGACAGAAAAAGTATCCGTCTATTGAAAAATAAGTCGTTGTAATGTAACCCGCAACTATCTTATTGAATTGTTTTTGTAAGCTTCATGACTATGTTTTTTTCTAAAATTTGTTCATAAGTAAGTTCAAATTTATTGTGATAAAAATTAATTAAGCATGTATTAAATGTAAAATAATGATTTTAAAAATCTTTTTTCGAGAGATTCGTAGATTACTTTTTCAGATCCGTGGCATGAAAAAGCTTAGGAAGCACTGAGCAAGACCATACTAGCCGTGAACCTTGTTCGATCTGATGTACGGTAAGGTTACAATCTGTACCTGCCAAGTATGAGATGGTACAACACTTTGTATTGAAAACGTGATTTGTACTCTATCTTTTGCCATGCAGGATCGTGAATGATTCATAGCAACTGGTGAACATAATAAATTATACTTGCACATTAAATACGTGACAAAGAACAGCCTACGAGAATACGTTTTCATAAGAAGAATGAATTCAAATATTATTATTATTAGTTTCTCATGATATTGAAAATATTATTAGAGTACGTTACTTGTGTATTGAATACATTATTGTTATTATGCTTAATATTGTAATATGGTATTGACATAATATTTTTATTTAAAGTATTTTTTATTAGGAATTTAACAAACTTTCTAAGTGACATCATTACATATAAAATCTTAAAGAACTGTACAAAGTGAGTTCAACATCCATAATATGTATATTAAAAACTTTTCAAATATACTAGTTATTCAGGTTCTCATGGGGTAAATCAAAATTCTGTACAATTAATAGTTCAGAATAATTCAATCTCTTCTTAGTAGCATCTTTTTGAAAAGTTTATTTCAAAATTTAAAAGAAACCTTCTCTATTCACGAGTATGTAAGTAATCGTTTAAAAATTAAATTTTATATTATATTTTAAAGATTGATTGAATTCTTATTTCTTTTGAGTAATAAAAATACATTTTGAAGCATTAAAATATTTGATACATAAGACCAAGTATTCTTTAATTTAGTTCATTAAATATTGCTACTACAGTACTCAATAGCGATCAACTTACTACCAGTCCTGTCTTGACCCCATTTTTATATTGTTGCTACTACGAAAAAGATAGCTTGGACCAGGGTTTCTCAACGGGGGGCCACAGCATGTTCCAAGGGTCTACAGGGATTTTTTAAAGGAGCCACAGTACAGTTTTGGGGGGCCACGTGAAAAGTTTGCTCAATCCGTAAATTGTTGTGTTTTAGATATTAGAATGTCTGAGAAAAACTATAAAAAGGGTGTCACATTTTGGAAAATCCGCAAATTTCTGAGATTTTGGATTCAAAATTCTCGAAAGAGCCAAAAAAAAGTTTCGCGTATCTTCGTTTCGGGTCCCAAAATTCCTTATAATATTTCAATAGTACAAAACAGGTATGGGGGCCACAAAAAAATAAGACACTCAAAACTGGCCCCGGTCCAAAAAGGTTGAAAAACACTGATTTAGACAATTTAATAACAAGCAGTTGTTTTGAAACAACTGTTGAAATAAGCTCCGTTGCGACACCATAATATAATCTGAACTATGAGCTGACATGATAAAAAACACGAATATTACAGAACAAATTGTAGATCAGTTATCTTATTACGTGTAAATTTTAAATGATAGTAATTAAAATCAGTTTTTGCGTACAAATAAGTGCGTAGTATTATAATGTTATGTTTTTTTATTGAACCATCATATTTCCTTTGAGCTTTGGCCGAGCTTTTGATCCTAATAGTCAGCTATTGAAAGTCAAAGTTGGTCTTATCACAAGCTTACTGTAATTTTTATATTATTCTTGTAACTTCATAATAAGACACATTTTACAGCTAAAATGTACACCCTTAGGCTTTATCAAACTCCTTCAAATCAAAACATACCGTGACATGCTTTCTATTTATAATATTAATTTGCAAACGTTTAATGAAAATTTTGCTATCGTGTCACTCAACATCACATTATAACAGATCCTTTGAAACGGGGAAAAGGCATTTACTGCTTTACTACTATGTTAAATTTATTTGACATTTATTCATATCAAATAATAATAATATGCTCTCAGTCTTATTTCGCGCGTGTCATATCCAAATTTATTTCACTGTTTTAATATAATATAATATGAGCTAGGATAGAAAGGCTGTCGTGTAAGAAATTTTAATAAATTCTGAATATTTGCGCCTTTGTGTAATTTCAAGGAGATTTATGATACTCAAATTCTTTTAATAATGCACCTTTTTCATATAAAAATGTATTGAATAAATCAAAAACGTTTATTTTGAAAATCATGAACAAAATTTAAATTCGAAATATTCAAACATTTTTTGACGTATAAATTTTTTTAAATAAAAAAAAATCACATCGTCTTGAAAACTTAATAAGAATATTTAAATTTTCTTTAAAAAATGGGCGCCTGAGAGGTGAAGTAAGCTAAGTGGTATTTAATAAAAATGAGATTTAGATGCGTTATAATATTCTACATGCTAGTTTAGTATTATATTAGTGAGCTCAGATAATACATGCTGAAATATGGAGTCCACCAAAACATCAAGTTACATGATTGTTTGTTAAAATTCAATAAAAAATTTTATACCATTTACTACTTGCTTCATTTCACCTCTCTAGAGCTCAAAAGTTACTTACATCATTGTATATCTCATAAGCACGTCGATCAGCTTTTGGTAACATATTTCTACCTTTATTATTAGTTTATGACATACATTTTCGATCATTTTTAACATTATTTCTTAATAATTATTATTTTTCAAAACACGTTGTAGACCTGCTGGGAATGCAACGAAATAAATTTTGACTGGCCACTTAGATAAAATTCCAGTATAGATTATAATTTGTTTGACTATGTTATATTTAGTTATTCATTAGTTTGAGTCATTATCTATGACAGTGAGATCTATGATATAAATGACAAAGCATGTTAAGTAATTTTTGTGTTAACGTTGTTATCTAACTGAGTAGAATTTCGAATATTTCTCTTTTGTATCCTCTGTCACCCTTTTGAATAAAATATTGCATTTCAACAACAAAATGAAACCTTTAAAGAAAATTCAAATAAATTAATATGTTCACACCATAAAAAGCTGTTACACGGTATTGCAAATATATAAATCAGTAATTTCGCTTCATATCACCATTTATTTTAAAAAATCGTTTATTAGTTTGTTTGTTAAAATATTTTTTTAATTAATTCCACATTTCTTACATTATTTTAGATCAGGACCGGTTTCACTCATCGAATAAAATAAGTGTTGTAGTAAATTTATTCAAGCCATTTAAGTCAGTGAACAGCCTATAAAATAATGAATAATGAACTTATTGATTTATTTATTTTAATAAAAAAAAAGTTTAAAAAATCGAAGTAGAAGTTTTTTTTAAATTGAAGCATTTATTTAGCTTAAGTTGAAATATATTTACGTCATGTCAGGTAATTAATTGTAGTTCTTAAGCATTTTACACATAATAAACTAAAAATGATTATTACTCACATAATATGTATAGTAAGAATTTTCGGGATTAATTAGCAGCAATATATTTCAACGTGCATAGTATATGGAAATCGTTCTAGACAGCATGAATGAGAAAATCGATTAATTTGGAGTAAAACCTTTTGTGTTCAGTTGAGCATACGAGGTTATTACAAAAGGCTGCAAGTGGAGGTGAGGTATTCCAAAACTGTGTTCATCTAAGCTCTTACACAAAAGACAGGCAACGACCATAGTACACGCTCACAAGAAATTGTGTATCAAGTATCTTTGTAAGCTTTTAAACATAAAATAAAATTGCTGAAATATTTTTCTTTTTTAAACTATTGGCTTTAGTTATAAAACATCACTTTGAACGTATAATTAAAATAAAATATGCAAAAGCCATTATTATTTTACAAGATAAATGACCTGCAATGATTTATTTATGTATACACAAATCGGTAGAAAACATGTCAAATTATAATATTTTTTAGTGGATCAAATAGACTTCCCAATCGTCAATTTTTTTTTTCTTTATTTTAACATGACAATTTTCATTGAGCTAAAAATAAATTTATAAAATTCATTTCAAACAAAAGTCCTAACAATAACTATTAACGTAAAAAACCATTTTTTACCTATAACAAGAGGTTGATAAACTATTCTGATTTATAAATACTTATTAAAAAAAATGTTCATTCTTTTTCGAAATTATTACAATATAAAATATAACGGAAAACGAACAGTGATTAATGGAAAAAAAAATAATCAGTCGCTTAACTTCTCCTTTCGGAAAAAGTAATAATAATATAAGATTGAGGCTAGGAAAGGAAAAACAAATTATCATTTGCAATGAATACTTAACAGATATTAATTAGTTAAACACCATATATCGATAAAAATAGAACAATATTTTCGGTATTCGAATCCTTAACAGCAAATTTGGGTATATAAATAGCCTATATCAGGGGTTCATAAAATTTTTCGTCATAGGGACAATTTTGTATTTTGTTTTATAAAAAAACATTGAATGTATTTAATTTTTAGTTTTTTTGAAACTAAATTCTGTACAATATGGTTGGCTGCTAATTTTGATCTTAATAATAATAATAATTAAGCTCATTGCAGAAAATTTTTGTTCACAAATATTAATATATACTTCAAAATAATTCCATTTGATAAGCATGTTTAATTACTATCAACATGCTGAACCATTCGTTCTTGTAAGAGCACGTTATTATTTAAAAAGTAACTGTTAATATTCCGTATGAAAAAAAATAGTAATATCTAGATTTAAAACAAATCACTCGGGACACACTTTGTGAACCCCTAGCCCATATATTCTAAAAACATTTGTGTACTAGCCAGTAAAACGAATTTCTGAAAATAATGATATTGGAATTGTTACGCTTATTTTTTAATGAATAAAAAAAACAAATAATAAATATATTTATGTTATTTACATAAATGCTTTTATAACAATATGAATTGGGAAAGCAAACGATAAATCCCGTAAGTGTCAATTCCCACACGTCTGAGTATCACGTGGAGTTTGACGTTTGGAGGTGTGTGGCATGCGGTGTTTCCATGGAAACCACGTTCACCTCTGCACGATAGAATTATTAAAACGACAAAGTGCTTTGCTGGATATTCGCTGATGAGGAGAGCGCCGCCTTTATTATGGAAGCCACACTAAAACATTTGACGAGTTTTGAGTTTCGCTTTGCCGTCGAACGCAGTCCGGTTCGCTTGTCAAATGCTATATTGAATGGGGAAGTCGGGAATGGGAAACACCTACCACACTAGTGGTTACAATGTGCCTTTTGATATGAACTTAATGAACTGTCATTTTATTATTTTTTAAATATAAAGTTCGCAACACAATTCTGAAATAACAATGAACAATAGCGTAAATGGGTATCAACCTGATTGTACATTAATTTAAGTAAAATGTATTTTTTACTGGTCAATCTAAATCCATCTGTATTTTAATTTTCTCGTTGTAAATATAAAATTGTTTTTGTTATGAAATTTAAAATAATGAAATATGAGTTGTTTGGCTGACAAACTGGTAACAAGTTATTTTATTGAGATAGTAACTTTGTATTGACTTCATTATAGTATTTTTTTTTAATAAGTAGCTTAGGTTCCGTAAATATTCAAAAATCTTTAAAATATTTAAATTTACTTGTCATAATTGTGATGGTAGCTTTTCATATGTTATGGGGCGCTTGTGGAGCAAGCTCCAATCTCCTTTTCATCGTTGGTTAGTGTTTTTTATTTTTAGATGTTGAGGACCCAATTTTTTTATTCACACACTGGTTATAAATGCATCTAAAATTTTCTTTAATGAAAGCTATTTTATTAAAGAAATGCTTCAATACAATAAGCCATTACATTCTATTTCGGAGGAAACAAGCCCAACTCTAGGGTACCACACACAGTTACTCATTACAACACCCAACGTTTTATCTGTTTATTTTATAAAAAAATCTTCACTTCAATATTTTACTCAATTTCAATTTTTTAAATTTTAAACATCATTAATTATCCTAATAATAAGCACACTTATTAGTGAATATAGATTTACCGTAGAGCTTTCTACAATTTAAAAAGCTCAATTATTCGTTAACTTACTTAAAATGGATCTCTGATTATCTATTAACCTCAGCTTACAGGAAGGAATTATCCAGTCGCTCGCTGCTTTTCTGAAATTGAGCTTCTAAATTAGTCGGGATATAGTATTAATACGGGTTTGATATGTGTCAAGAATGGTCGTCAGACAGTAGTGTCGTTCATGCTTACAGTATTTATAGTATATATGTATCATTAAAATTGTTTTAAAATTTTCAAAGTTGTATTGGTTCAAAAACTGAACTGAACACGTTATTCAGTTCTCTCGTATCTGATTTGCGTGTTTTTGATATTTTTTAATAGATTTGCGAAGTTGTATGGTAGCTTTTCTTCTCTTTCTTATAAAATATGTTTAATTAAATCCTTTAGAAATAACTGGTGACAAAGATATCACAATGAGACTACAAAAAAAACAAACGTTATCTATTTGCTTTAATCCTAAAAATTATATCATTCATATGATTGGAAAAACGTTTCTTAAAAAGTTTAAAAAAATATATCTTATATATGTAAATAAATTTTAACCAGCGACTATTAATAAACATGAAATTTAAATCAAAAACTTTCAGCCTCAAAGCTCAGACTTTTCAACAAAATCGGTACACATTGAATCAATATAAATACATTCATCCAACAGTACAAAGAATGTTGGAAGAATATTGATATAAAATTATATTATTGTAGCATGGTCTTCGATTAGCGCTAAAACTATTTTATATTAAAAATCAACACAATACAATATTTAAAGACCAACATTATTTTCACTGTCGTTGTAGAAAAGTAAATATTCTCAAAATATTTTTGCTTTCGAAATATTTTTATCCGACAATAGTAAATATATTGATAAATATTTATTGATAGAAATACATATGAACTCGAGCATAATTTTTATGTTGGTTAATTCGAATAAAAACTTTTCAAGCGTAAAAATAGATGTCATAGGCAAAATTTACTGTTATCGTTTTAATGAGATCTAACAGTTGGTGACAGGGAAAGTTGACCGGATATTACGGTTACATATTTTATCGTTTGCTCATGTATAATTATATAACGATGCGACACACATAATATTAAGTGTGCTGTAGAATCGTTTTTCAATATATTTTAATAAAACTTTCTTTTCTGGAACTATAAATGTATATAATTGTATTATGGAACTTTTTCATTTGCTGGATAGAATGATTAAAAATATAGGTGAAGTCGAATATAAAATTTATATAAAATGACATTTGCTTGATTGTGACAAAAATAATGAGGATATGTACTTTTCTATGTCTCGAATCGTATGATCAGTTGAATAACTATTATATTTTTATTTACCTCCGATCCAGTTAATTAGTAAATGACCATTTTTTTTCCTCCGTATTTCGACGATTATACCATTCATTGTATTATTTTTATTTAAAATATTATTATTAGCTTGAGATTTTAGTTACTCTTTCCCTTTCCGTATTCATATTCCTTTTGGAAGCCTTTAATATCACATTCAATGGAAAAAAATCTTCGTTATTTTCTACAATGAGAGAACTAAAAAAAAACAGCATCGTCGTCTTCGTTTTCGAGAAAAGATTTTTGCTATTCTTCGTCGTTTTGTTGGATAATGTATATAAAACATTTTAAATCATATATAATTTCAAAGCTAATAACATATATAACTATATTAAAAAAGGATTCTTTTTTTTAAATATACTCAGCTAGTTACGACTGTTATGAAACAGCACAGTTCTAATCTAATAATACCCGAACTTTAAAAACTTATTTATAAATTACAACATGCATTTTCATTTAATTATGTGTATTAAATTAATATAATTATCACGTAATTTGTTTTTTTCTTTAAAAAAGAGTAAAAACCAGTTATCTTTAAATATAAGCCAAATAAGATTTTATGTAGCCAAATACCTGTGTAAAATATAACTGCATCAGAACCAATACAAAACCGCATTAACTAGATTAACACTGGCAGTGAAAACACAACGTGTCCCTCCAGGTGAATGACTACCGACGCATTTCCATTAAATTTTTCCCTTTCAAGTTCACATCCCCGCCTTTCATTCGACACACATAAATACAAACCACCAACACACATTCGCGTGTAGACACACATTCACCAGGAGAGCAGAAAGTTGTACGTACAAGTGGAATTAGACGAGGGTTGGAATAGCATTATAAATCTTAAGCAGCAAACGGCCTGGCCCTCTCGGCCTAACCAACTTTGTTGTAAACTAAACTCACTGGCTGAGTTTAAGAGGTCGCTACTGCTGCTCCACTATTTATACAAACTCGTAAACATCGTGTCCGCAGACAAACTCATCGAAAATACCGTGAATTTTTTTTATGCAGTTTAACTATTTCGTTTTTAAATCCTCGTATTATAAAAAAACTTATATATTTGTTTTGATTGCCATGAACATGAAGCTAGTCAAATTGTCAACTAAAATATCTACTAGTTAAATATTGTTTAATATATAAACTGGTTATGAATTTTAAATATTTAAATAGGAAAAAATAAATATACAAATCCTTCTTCATTTCAATTGTTTTATTTTCGACATCGATGATTTTTTAAAAAAAAAAGATTTCTAGTTTGATATTTGTATTTCGTATGAGACGACAAAGTTTTAAAAAATTAATACTGCAAAACATGTTTTTTTATTGATGAATATTATATAAATAGTATCGCTTAGAATAGGCGTCACTAAAATTTTATAGAATAGGGCCAGAAGATATTGGAGAGACAGACAAAAAGTTTTTTTTTTGAAATCCTGTAAGAAATATGGAAATTATATTTATTAATCAATCAACTTTTAAGGTTGCTTGTAATACCAAAACTTGCAGCTTCCGTACAAATGTACAATCATATTTCGCGATCACGCGAATGAAACCTTGAGTATACTTATTTGTACCGTAAATTTTCAATAAATTGTTTGACTGTCTTTCAAAGTATTGAACTTATGTGATTTATAAATCTTCCGCTAAAAACACAATCCAAAAATCTTAGTTTAAATAGATTAATCAAATTGATATTCACCAATACTTTACCTTTGTCCACACTTTACTCACCATTTACATTACAAGTGGTTAAAATTCTTACTTAAAACTAGATATCGATTGCTAATTTCTCTCAAAATATATCAATTGTGGTCCATGTGCTAGGAGGGAACAATATAACTTAAAAAAATATTTAACCAGCACTATTATTAAATTAGTCTCTAGTTAGTATTTTAGGCGTAGCCGCTATCACAATTATCAAACAATTCCGAAGTGTTTGTTCATGAGCAATAATAGAGTTTATGAAACATTTTCGCCAAAGAGAATTTTTTGATTTCTTACAGCAAAATTACATGTATGTATATTATTGAGACAGCTTTCTGAAATTCAATGTTAAGATATTTTCATGTAAAAATAAAATGAAGGTAATAAAGCTACTTTATTGGTGCAAACAAATATAGCAGCACACGCGTGTCTAAATACCGCAGCAAAAGTAATCAAGGGTATTTTCAAATAGCAACCCAAAACTTTAAAAAAAGTTTTTCAATACGACTACATTGAGTATTTCTTTTTTCGTAAAAGGTAAAAAAGTATTTATATTTTAACCGTATACGTTTTCTAACCCAAAACATGGGAATCGATTGCGTCAGTTGAAAAAAGTTAAGAATCACGACACGTATTCGAAAGTTTTCATCAACTCTAGAGGAGGAGGAAAAAAGTTTTCCTATTACGCCAAAAAAAAGGATTGGATTAATGCAATATGTTAAAAGTGTTGTATAGCATTCTACCTGTGTTATGCTTAAGTGAAAATTTATATCTATTTAACGCAGATGTCGTTAGTGGATAATGATTTCATGTGTGTTTCAGTGTTTGTGTTGAAAACAATATATTTTTAATGTTTTGGTTAAAAGCAATAAAGATTACTTACCACCAACCAGATAATGCATTTTTAATAAAGTGACGAGTTTGTTAGTATTCGTTGTAACCATAGAAACAGTCAAAGTAAAATAAACAGTCACCTTCCAATATAAGTTCAATTTAATTAAATTATTTTACATAAAAATAAAAAATGATCGGAGTGAAGAAATTATTTTTACTATATTTAATTTTTAAGTAAAGTCTTTATTATTTATTGTTAAACGTGTGAATATAAAATAAGTCTAAATAATTTTGATTACCAGTGCAGCCTTTAACATATTAGTAAATCAATGTTGAAAATAAAATAACGTTCTTAATCATTTTCTTGGCACTCAAAATTGATGTAAATTTTAGAGTTTTTTTGTCACTCTCAGTGTTGTATTTTCATAATAACATCCATTTAAACAATTAAATGGACTGTATAAAAACTTTTTTTTTTAAATAAGTATATTACATTGAATTTTTATAACACATATTTTTCATAACAATAGAAAAAGATTTTTTCAAACCTATGTGTTGTGTATTCACTCGCATACCATTTTATTAAATAAAAAAGTGTTTTAAGATAAAAGAAAAAAACAAAATAAAACAAAACGTTCTGCCTTTGTTATTATTTTATTCCGTTTATTAAAACTTTTCTGAATTTTCCAAAAGCATCGAGATATCAAATGTATTTTTAATAATGACTGGTGAACCAATAACGAGGGTATAAGTAACTAACTCGCAAAAGGAAGTTTATTCGACAGGTGAGTTTGACTTGGATTTCATTCGGAAGCTTTTAGGCTCATTGATTTTCTGTCCCTCTTCGTTTAGCAGTGCAGCTATCATCATCCTTTCAATTAGTAAAATTAAAAGTGGTTTTAAATCTTATTTTTTTTAAATACGGTTAAAACACAAATTAATCTCAAATAGGTTTGAACTTATAACATTAATTTGCCTAAAAATAATGTCAAATTTATTTACTTTTGATTTAAAGTTTTCGACAAATATGCAGATACATTCTTTAAAACTTGTTACACTTGATAATAAATGATATGTAATATATTGTTTTCCAGTTAAACATTTCACCTTTTCAATACTCAAAAAGGAAAATGAGATAATATCAAAAAGCGACTGAAAAATCTATATTTTCCTTGGAGCATGTGGTCTTCTAATGAAGGTGTCTCAACAGAAGTTTTTCTACGAGAAATTCTTGTAATACAATTTCCCAACCTCTCTTTTTCTGAATAGGGTAGAGCTAGGACAAGAGTAGTTAAATATTGTAGAATTTAAGACATACATCCATGCCTTCGTACAAAAATCCATAAATCGATTGAAAAATCAATCTATAAAAACTGTCTGTACTGGGAGTCAAACTTGTGATTTCCGTGTTCTACGTAAACTACGTCAATCGACGAATAGTTTGCTAAATTATTTTATTAAACAAATTGCGAAAACTTAAATAATTGATCCCACATAGCGTGTTCACTTAGGTCGCAGTTATATGGAATTAGTAACTTGTCCGTAACATAAAAAAACTCGACGTAACGATTACTTCAACCGATCCCTTTGTTATATCAATTAATTGCGAATGTCTGCAGTCTAAAACTCTTGAGAGTCGTAAGCCGCGCTCTTGTTTTTGCCAACTGATAATTTCCCCCTAACCCTTTTATTTTATCCCTGACATTTCAATGGCGCACAAACAGAGCGAGAGCTTCAGTGAAATATTTTTTGGGGTTGTAATTTGTTGTCACATAGAATTAATGTATCATAACGAACGATCTATTTCAAATTGTATATTTTACACAGATTTATTTTAATTTGATTGGGATATGTTCAAATAATCATACATGTTATAAACACCGCTGATTTTTCGTATGACAATCGCAATATCAAAACAGAACTAGGGTGAAAACTGTTTACTTTTTTCATAATTTGCCAATATTTGATTAGACTTTTTTGAATTATAAAACAGTATGGGCTGTTTATACTATGTTTGTTGCATAATTAATTTTAAAAATTATTAGTACATAGTACATAGTATATAATGCAATATTTTTATACTTAAAATAATCCTCTCGTCACGCAAAATGAATAAATTTTAGGTTTATATTCTTAAGTTAGTTCCATAAGTTCCATGTTTTTGTAGGCTTCTGTTTATTTTAAGCAACCGCAGTACAATAGGTAATACCATCATTTCAACTATTTTTTTTTATCTTTATTATTCATTATTTTAAAATTAATCTAGTTATACTTATTTTTCTCACATTAAAATGTTTTTATTGTTTCATGGGAAACGTTATGTGCAGGAATCTGTTTTATTGTCATCTATTTACTATGCCGAATTGTCACTGAGCACATTAAGTGCGATTTATCTGTGTGCCTGTCTTGTTTTTGTGCAATAGTAATATGCGCGTAATTCTGGTTGACTGTACGACTTACGTGGACGAAATCAAAGGGACTCGGTGCGGCACGAAAATTTCAAATGGTCTCCGCCAATATAGTTTGATATGTTTATTCGTTTTAAGCCGTGCTTCAATTGCGTTGGCAGTGATTTCACGCAGGTAAGACGTAGCGTTAGTCTTAAATTTATAATTTGATTGGATTTCGATAGAATTTTGGTAACAAAAAAAAAACTCAAAAAATCACATGGCATGTTTGAAAATGACGCAACAACAGAAAGTTTATTTTCTAATAGATTGTGTAGACTTTAGCCGATGTCTGTACGCCACTAATTTCACTCTGTAGGGAATTAGTCCGTTATTAAAGTAAGAGTCTAGCAATAGCAACAGACAGAAAAGAAGGAAGGGGAGATATTAATTGCGAGACACATGATGTTTGGTTCCCCGATATTTCGAAACCGAGTGCCTTCGTTGCATCAAAATGTTCAAAGTTTGAGTGGGGTTGCGAAACACTCGAAAGATTTATCACCCTCTGTCTGAGAATGCAAGAAAACAAATTTCACCCATCATTTCAGAACTTTGCTACTTCACAGATATAGTTGGCATAAACATATCTGGCACTTATTTTAAATAATTACAAACATTGAAAATACAGCAAAGGTAATTAATTTAATAGAACTTAATTGGAAAAAAATATGAAAGAAACCGAATAAATAATTTTACTCTTTTTTAAATTTTAATCATGCCGAATCGAGAGAAGAGCTTATAATTAAAACTATGATTTTTTTTGTATCACAACATAAAAAGAAGTCTTAGTTTATTTTGAATATACACTGTATTTTTGTTAATGCGTACCATATTAAATATTTCGGCGTAATAACTTTTATGATAACTGAATGATAGTTAGTTTCAAAGTGTCCAATTTTGAGAAACGAGACTGGTTTTAAAGTAAAATTATTTTTCTCTCTCTACATTTTTAAAAGATTTAATGTAATGTCAGAGAAACGCAATTCACAAAACAATTGAAAAGTACTGCAAATAATGTCAAAATTTAATGCCCAGCCTTTTTTGAGAAAGAAGGTTTTTAAGCACAACGATCGATCACACATGTCATTATTTAATCCCCACCATTGGGACACATCCCACCATCCCCACAAAATTAAAAAATATTTTCCAATATTACAATATTTTCAATATTATTTGTTTTGAAATCACACAATTTCTTCATCATTGCGTTTAATATTCTTTAAATTAATACTGTATATTATATTGACTATCCAATTTGTCTAGTTGACTTTTATAGATTTTACTAAGCACTCAAGAACCCCTAAATACCTGTGATCTTTTAACTATAACCTTATAAATACTGCACTGTCATATGTTTATGAAATCTTAATAATAAGGTTTTAAAATATGATTAAGATTTGCTGCAACTCAATTCATTTCGTAGTCTGATGAATTAACCGTAATTTAATTAGGTACATTCTTGTAAAGTTTTAATCTCAAAAAATCTTAACATTATCATTTAAAATTTCAATATCACCATGCTTTATATGATAATTGAGCAAGGCTTAAAGTAACTTGGGCAACACCCTCCCTGACAGCTTGATTCTTAATACCCTCATTACGTTTCCAGCGTAATCTCGTAGACTTTTATATTCTGAGCCGTCAGGGGAGGTCCCTGCAAAAACTTTCCTCTTTCGTTCGTTGCCCAACGTGAACATAATTTGCAAATGAAGCTGAAGACTCGCTTTATATATGGAACATTTAATATCCGGTGATATTTTCAAACAGATTGTGTCGCCTCAAGATATTAAGCGCCAGACTGCGACCTACCTGTCCGCCATTAAGGCAGGCCATCTACCTTATCATTGCCAGAACAGGTGTAGCTTCGAACAGGTTTTGCTCAGGACGCCCTTTTGCGTAAATATGTTGCAAAATATTTTGTTATTTCTAAAGAAAATTGCTTTGCTCCCAAAATATAAAGTCATAAAGAAATTAATATAGAAGTACATTTTTACAACGAACGTGTTCTTTCATAAAATACACGAAAATGTACTGATGGTTATTATAACTATTGTAGTGGTGTAACTACATTTGTCACAATATTTTATTTATAAAGTCATCTCATTAGTCATGTCCCCTTCATTTTTGTTCGTGTTTTGATGTAGCAATTGATTACTGAATATTTTGGTATTAAATAACCTAGCCAAGCTCATAAACGTTCATTAAAAAGAGTATTTACAACCATTTTTTTTAATCGATACACAATGGAATACCCCAAAAGTTATCTGTTACCAATCATTATTTATTTTTGAATGATATACAAAATCAAACCGAACTCCTTAAAGACAAAGATTAGAAAATTTATTTTTATGTTTTTTGTTTAATTTTGAAGGTTAATATACAAAAACAGCATATAAACATTGACTATCCTGCATTGAATAAAAAACCCGGTTATTAGTTTTTGCAAAGCTTACGGAGAAAATTTGTGAAAAGCTGATGACCAAAATTAGATTTTTTCGATGTATTTTGAGCAAGTTTATTACCGTTAAGTAAAAGTCTCAAATGAAGTTGTAATCTATTGGCATTAGTATATTTTTTTATTAGAAATATTGTTATAATTGTTTTAAAGTTATTGGCCGTATTAAATTTGAATCGTTCAAATTATGTACATTCACTTGAACTGACAGTTCAAGTTCATCCGTCCACTTGAACGCATGAAGATACCGAAAGGCGAAACTTGGATCGTTAGTAACAAAATTTGTGTGAATGTACATACTTTGAAAGATTGAAATTCCACCAAGCACCTTCAGTCGAAATCTTAAATTACTAGCCGTACGTAATTAAAAAATCATGATCAAGGATTTTTTACGACGAATATTTTCTACTAGATTTTCTAATTTTATAACCTTATATTATATGAATAAAAGAGTACATGCAATATTGAATTACAATTAAAATTTAATTTCTTCAATGTTGTAAACCCAATAAAAATTAATTCATCTTTATTAAATTATTCAAATATAAAGAGTCCTAAAATAAAATAATACAGAATGTTTTGGAGTGGGCTTAGAACAAACATTTTTTACATCTGCTATTCACGGTAAGAATTTTTTAATCACAGAAAATGAAGCTAGATTATATTTGCTTTTTTCTGATTTCTATCTTCTACGAAATTCGCCTTAATTAGTTTGCTTTGTAAATTCAATGTTTTTTTACAGTCCTGTTTGTTTGCGAGTATTTAAAAAATAATGATGTTTTACTTGATTCCATAGCGAGATGTATGTCCAATTAGAATATATATATTTTACAAAACTCATTTGCCTGAAATTCAATTTGATATGTTTATTTGGCTATTTAATGAAATTTACGAAAGAAATTGTTTGTTGTTTATTCGGCTTTTGCCTTTTACGGCTTTGTTTTTTAATTAAAAAGGGAATCCGAAAATACAATAATTATTATTTGGTCTCTTCCGACGAATTATATCCCAATTGAAGAATATTTGTTTTGCCGTGAATTCACTGAAACGTCCAATATCATTTTAATTTTTGATTAAAGCATTTTTAGTTTTCTTTTCAACGAAAGAATATCAGAATTTAATTTTCCATCGCAAAACCGAATTACACAATTGAAATGCGTAAATTATTATTTTCATTATTTTAGGCAAAAAAACATGTTATTTATAAAATCTTTTTCAGAGATATTTTACGTACATAGTATTGTAAAAACACGATGTTTTTTGCTTGTACATATATGTCGGAGCTATAACAGATATTGTATATAATCCTAATCATAAATAAATAAGATAAAAATTCTTTTTGATAAATCTTACTAAGCTCATGTGACAAAAAGTTATGTTTTTTAACTTTAAAAAATATTAAAACAGCTTGCACATATTTTACAATTCAGCTTTCAGTGTCACCCTCTCGCTATGAATTAAATTTTATTGCGAAAAACAATTTAATCACTACTTGTTATACAACGCCATGCCAGAGGCTTGCCTACCCACTCGATTCCATAACGAAGTGTCACGTAGAGGCAGGAATAACTGGCAGTCAGCCAACGTTGAAGCGTAGCACTGTACCATGGTAGCAGAAACGAGACAGAGGCCTATACACACCAGACTGCAGTTTTGCAAAATCATAAATACCCACAGCATAGATTTAAAATATCTTTGCTATATGTAAAACCAATACCGACCATTTTTAATTAATTGTATCGCATATTCTTTTCATCCCAACAAACTACAATATAATATGTATACAAACAAGCGTTCCTTGATTCAATTGTCTATCTGTAACACAATGTACACACACATTATTTTATATGAGTTAACGCAAACGTAGATAACTAGATTTTATGTATCGTATGTAATGAGTATTTCAGGCTAGTCACTTTTCAGTAAAAACGACACACATTCTCTCAATATCTCTCATTCTCTCAATATCTCTGTCTGCGCATGTTTTGCATCAAGCGTATTCAGTAAGAGCTGATAAGTGGTAATATGAGTTGGTTATTGTTTCAAGTAATTTAATAAGAAACAAAATTGGTTCGTTATTATTTCTTAATTAAATTAAATTAATTTGATCAATATATACAATCAATAATTTTAATGAATTAACCCTCCAAGGACGAGCGTCACCATATGGTCACACAAAACACCGTTGTCTATTGATCCCACTATTCATACTTTTTCTACCTGAATATCGTTGCTTTTGCTCATATTTGGTTAAGAAGGGTACGGTCTACAGTTAGCCATCAGCCGTAGGAACAGGAACGGTCTCCAAAAGCACATGTGATTTTTTGAATTTCCGTTTTTTTGAATTTACTTTTTGAAACTGTTAAGATATTTTTTTATAAAAACATAAAATTATTTACAGTTATTTTGCTAATATATTTTTTTTGAAATTATGTTGATCTAAAGAGGTCAAATTGTAAATATTTAAAAAAAAATCACGTTTAGCTATATTTCAACCCCGAATGTTTGCAAGCCCATACGGTTACTTTTGTCCTTACTACTGTCCGTACTCAATATTACACGGTAATAAAAGGATGAGCATGACTATATAGTTATGCGGGGTTTCTATACAACGACTTTGCGTTTTTTTTTTTTTTAATTTTGGATAGGAATAAAAGTTATCCGTGATTTCAATATGGCTTAGAAAATATTTTTTTTATCGGAAAAAAGCTCTCGTCTCTGGAGGGTTAATAAAAACAAAATAAGTACAATGGATATCCTTTTGGCAATAACCAAAATAAATGATCTTCAATTTGTACATTTCTTGGCTTCCTCCAGGTCCGTCTTCGAAAAAATTTTGTACGAACATATTATTGTTCTCATAATGATACGATATGTTTTATTGTACAAGTAAATATTCTCAACCAATAGCAAAAAAACTATTGTATCAGTTGAAATAAGCTCATATAGGATTCCATAAACCATATTTTTGACTTTCATGATTCAATAGCCAATCAATCGATCGCACATGTTATATTTACTGTTATTGTTATAAATGTTTTGTGTTTTTCTATTAAAAAAAATGAATTAATGTTTTTTATTTTGAATTAAGTCACCAATTAATATTAAAAACCTGGTTAACGTTTATATACCGTTTATTTCTCACCTGTATGGCTGCTTATTACAGTTTATGACTGTTTGTTTATGAAAAAATGTTGACTTATAACATAATGAGACCCTCATATTTTTAATAACTTCGAAGCTTTATGGCTTGTTTTATTGGGAGAATTAAAATAATGGGACGTAGAAAAAAATGTATGTACATAAAAATGCACCAACCCCTTTGAATAGCGCAACGCTAAATTATAGGTCATTTCAAGCTGTTTTGTCGCAAATGGTCGAGCAATAAAACCAAAGTGCGCTAATAAATTGTTCCTCTATGGAGAGCGATGTGAATGAGTTTCTTTGGTGGCATGACACATTTGTGGGCGACCATTAATATCATAATTCTTAAGCTAGATACAGAGTAGCTTTTAACCATGCATGCATGTATCACAATAAATTAAGCTTTATATACCAAAGCTCTTTAAAAGCACTATTTGCATTTTTGATGTTAAAGCAATTTTTATACTCATTTAGTCCTTTGAGAAAACTTGTCGCTATACATTTATCTATAAACAAATATTTATTATAGCTTATCAAAAAAAATATAACTTAAATTTAGTAAGATATCAATTTTAATTTGTTTTTTTTATGTTCGCCGTGTGTAACCAATTGCTAATAGTATAATAATTATCAAATTCTAGCACACTAGGATAAAATATTAATGTTCAGGAGCATAAATTTAAAAAAACTAAACGACAACTGTTTTTAATTAAGTTAAATAGGTTATCGTCATTGGAACATTATCTAAACGTCAATCGTTTACTGAACTTTATCCATGAAATATATCACAATGGTACTCTAGAAAGTCTGGTTGTTGATTCTTCTACAACCACCTGTTAGTGAATGCTTTACCATTGTTTTACAACTATCTTTCATAACGCAATAACAATAAAAAATATAAAATAAATTAACTCCACATATTCTTGGTCTCGTCAGAACCTATCAATAACCATTGTTTTTCTCAAAAATTTACCTAGTACAAAGACTGAATTATTGTTTTCAGCGATTTCACTTTCAGCTAGTACCTAGTTATTATTTAGGTAAAACGAAAATCAATAAATTTTCATAGAAGTATGTAAAAGTTAATGAGAACTTAGGAATAATCAGAAAGTTTTTTTAATTAGATTCAAATCAAAAAAGTATTTGCTTCCTAACAGATTTTAGTTTTAACTAAGAATAGGATATTAATGAAATTGTTAAGGTCATATAATATATATTCTTCAGTAAATAAAATATATTTTTTATATAGTACGAGCTGAATGGTTAAAGTCACTGTCAATGTCTACCAAATTGATAAATAAAAACTTATTTTCGAACGAAATGTACAAAAAGACGAAATCAAATTACTGCCATTAGATTTTATAGCCAAAAGTATGAATAGAAATCGTTCATTGAAAAGAATTCAAGCACAAACAAATTGTTTCGTAATGTTTTCGAAAAACAATTTTATTGCTTAGAGATTTTTTTTACATTGAATCAAATAAAACAAAAGTACAATAATGAAAAGTTATGAATTGTAGGAAGAATCTGGATTTATAACATTGAACACATTAAGTCTTTAAAACCATTGTAGGTAATATAACGAAAATACTTCGTGAAGTATATTTTCAAATAAGCAGTTTTACAACCATCATAGATTTTAAAAACGTCGTGGGGAAACATATATTTCGAAATATGTTTCCAACTAGGAATGTGATTTTTTAGCACGGCTCATTAAATATTTTCGTTTATTTCATACATACAAGTATTTATGAAAAAATATTATTTTTATATTTATGGTAATACTATTTTGGTAAAGTTGTTACCAATACTTGTAATTAAAAGTTGACGCAAAAGCTGAACCTCTCTTAATCTTACTTATCCATAAACGAGTTAATTTCAGAAAAAATGGTAAAATATTTCAGTAATATTTATATTCATGTTTATATTTATATGATTATATATTTCTTACAGCTGAGGTATTCGAGAAAATAACTAAAAAACTCTTAATTAACGAAATATTTTTTATCAAATTAATCAATAAAAATATCAAAATTACTTTTATGGTGGATATATTTCTTTAGGTTATTAAATGAAGAAAAAAATACTACTTTTTATAATATATATTAGACACAGAATAATGATAATATCTGTATATATATATTTATAAATATATTCAGCTTACGTACGTTTTAATACGTTTGAAAATTTTAAATACTCAGATCTAACTAATCCTTCTAAGCATCTTAATTTCTAATCTTTAAAACAAAGCTTAAGAATTTTGCAAAGCAGTGTCCCATACAAACTGAGGTGTAAGTTTGTCTCGTAGAACTTTTATGTGTATTCTTACTTTATTATTTACTTTTAAATAGCTTTTGAACACTATTAAGAGCTTCGAAAATATTTACATAACCAGGCTATTTTATGCATACAAAAATTCTCTTCCATGATCTATATTACATTTAGACTACTCTTTAAATGGGCGACTATTATTTGAATAACATTTCTGTGGTTCGTAAATTACGTTTGTTTTGACAAATAATAAAACACTTTCATTTGATATAACCACATGAAATTCGCATAAAAAACGTTTAATCAATTTACATACACCTTTCCCCATCAATTTCCCAACGTCATGTCTTTTTATAGCTTTATTATTTAACTTTTACGTTTTTTGAGCATAATTTTTAGAGCTACTTAATTTAAAATAGCTTTTGAGATATTATAAGTCTATATGATTACCATTATAAGAAAATTTAATCTAATTTTCTAAGCTTTACAATGTACGTTTACATATTTATTTGTATTTCTTTTAAGAATGTTTATTATTTGTTATATGTTTCGCTTAAAAAGTCTGAGGAATCACTTTATTAAATGAGGTCTGTAAGATCAAATTACTAACCATCCAGTTTTAATGTGTTTTTCGCAAACAAGTACCAAACTAAAGCATTTTATTTTCCAAGTTCAGTTAAGACAATCTGCTGGAGTGTTGCTGGAGCACAATCGCACATAAAAATCCCGCAAATGTGTTTCAATTTAGTTCGATTGTATTACGTGGAGCAGAAATAGCGGTGATAGTTTGAATCGATCCCGCGATTTTTACAATGGCGTCTCATTTTTTATAGAGCTTAACTCATTCTTACAAAAAATGGCTTCTCATTTTGAATCGTTAAATGTTACTTTTTAGTACATAATTACTGGTTCGCAAATGATTCTGTTAACCATTGGATTGATTTGAACGAGAAAAACAATTAAAATTGCACGTAGCAGAAAAATATGGCTTGTGAGATAAGACTAACAGACGTATGGTGGAGGTCATGCTATTTCTTGGATCTGAAATGCGGCTTTTTAACTAAATTCCATAACTTCCTCTGTCTGCTTTTTTTTACATTTAAACGAAATCAATTAATGTTCATATATTTTGAAGTGTGTACATAAATTTAGTTGCTTAAATTTAATATTTTTACGTGTAGAGTTTGCCACCCATTGCAAAAATCTTCTACCAAACCTTGTATTAATTTTTACACCAGTAAGAATATTTTACCCTAAGACTACGGTCACCAATCAGAAACGAAGTGTTACAAAAAAAATCAATATTATTTTTTACCACTCTATTCATTGCCCAATCCCTAAAGATTATTATATTTTAATAAATAAAAACTTTTTTTATCACATACACAAAGGTACACATTAATTTACTTGAATGTGACAAAATGTATACACAGTTAAATAAATAGAGCAAAAAATACTAATTTATTTAATTTTATCAAGTTATGACTTCAAATAATACAACAATTTTTCAAAAAAACCGCCCGAACAGGGATTTGAACCCTGGACCCTTGGATTAAAAGTCCAATGCTCTACCGACTGAGCTATCCGGGCTGACTGCTTCTGGCTACATTTCGTAAAAATGATTACGAGAAATAATTAATATGCAGTACCGATTTATTCTATCGGTCAAAAATTGAATTGAATGATAATGTTATATATATTATATTTGTTATATTTAAAACATCAAATATGTCTTGCTTATCCGCTCTCTGCGATAGCATTACTAAATAGTTATTAAATGTATCCAACTTTTCTTTTTTGACAGAAGGCATGTTTGAAAACAGCATTAGTGTTTTAGAGAGTTTTTTTCATTCATTTATAGCTTCTAGCTGACTGAAATATCTTTAATACAGTACCTAGCTATAAAAAGTGTAACCACACGTAGTTGAATATCTCTACAGCAATCGACATGTCTATAACAATAAATGTTAGCTCTATGGTATTCAAACCCGAGACATATGAATCAAATACGAAAACCCAAGAGTCTAATTGCTCAACGCATATATGAGTTTTGTTTAACGGTATATGTACAGGTGATAATTTAACGTAAAATTAAAAAAAAATCATTACCAACATGTTTTTTCTATCGAGACACCACTGATTTTCAATATAGGTATATATGTGTGTGTGATTCTTGGAGACGATTGCCACGGTGCATTATCCTTGAGGGCAGACCAAAAGCATCCAGATAATCAGATCAACAGACCTTTGTGTTCCTGGCTGATGCTGCGAGCCACACAAAGTCTCATCACTGTTTCATTAGTGCTGGAGAGACACGGTTTGATAGGATCTCTTTTATACGGGAAAGATTACGATGGGTTGTTTTAATTGCAAAAAATGCTATCTTTTGTAATTATGAGAACGTTTTTGACCACCTTTATAGCGATTCTGTGATAAAAATAATGAAATTGAGGGCAAAAACACACCTACATTTTTAAAATAAAACATCTTTTTAATTTATATGATTTAATCAACGTAAATATTTTCTTTTCTTTTCAATGATTATTTTAACAAGTATGATAACAATACAATCATACATGAAATTGATTTAAAGGATACTTGTACATATTACGCAAATAATAAATATGATAAAGTTTTAATAGATACATTAACTTCTGGATTACATGTAAGAACAAGAGTTTTTATAACTGATTTTTATATTTTTTTTCTTTACAAAAATTGAAATATAATATGAAGTTTTCATTTAACTATTTTATAATATCTATTTTCAATCACTGTAAATTATAATTATTTTTAGACTTGTGCTTTATTTTATGGATTATTATAAATAATAGAAAAGTATTCTACCTAGAATAAACAAGCATCTTGTATTTAATTATGATACTAAAATAAAACATTTTACAACTCTAAAGCTGTTCATAATCAATTCTTGGCATTATAATATATATTTAAAAATAAAACACAGTACTCAGTTTTGTACTGATAGTGAAAGGCTAATTTTAAAACAAATCTTAACTAAACGTCACGAATCAAAGGCATTTTAAGTCAAAATATTAAATAGAAAATCAAACAACCATTTTGTTTCTTTATAAAATTTTAGCCAAATAAGTTTTATACAGTAAGCATTTATGCTATTTTATTTCCTGTTTTATAGCAAACATTGTATTATATGGATACCCCAAGACCATTTTAATTCATATATACATAATTAAATACAATTGCAACGCTTTTCTCTTGAAACTGAACTGAATTTTAAAGTTTTAAACAATATTTAAACAAAAGCTTAACTTATATACCGTAATTTAGAAGCCGCATTTGATGAGCTTTGTTTGATAAACAAGTAAAGTTTTGAGCGCTCGCGTGGATATTTTGAAAGTCTACCGTTAACACATGAGGTTATGTTTCGTCATTATTAGAGGGTTCTCTATTGTTCCTATCGCCAAATCGTGTACATTTCATGGACCACAAAATGTGAGCGATTGATTATTCAAAAGGAATATATTTTATTTCTATTCCCTAATACCCAATCAGAAGCATATAAACTCTTAGTTTATTATTTTGAACATTGTAAAGAAATATATTTGTCAATATCAATTGACTGGAGACTTTTGAATTTATTGTCACTTGGTATAAATGCAAGAGTTAAATTGATTTATTTTAAGCACATCAAAACGAATCTTATTCCAGTTATGAAGTAGTAAATTATGAAAACTATAATTTTGTGGATTTTTATGTTTATACAGGCTTTTACAATATATCTTAAATATCAACTAGATTAGAATACAAAAAATCTTATTCAATATAAGATGCTAATTGAGTTACGAACGTTACTGAATGTTTTCTGTTTTTTTATCTTTTGAGTAATGACGTTCATTTTTATATAGTTTGTCAACTATTAAAAATGCTTGGTATATTAGAAAAATAGCTATTTGATTATTTTTTAAAAACAGTGCAATCTATAATACCACGGATAGTACACCGTCTACATGTTTAATTAGGTAACGAGAATAAATTTACTTTATTAAGTCCACTCACATACATATATTATCTTTCTTAATAAAGTGCAGCAAGTTGATGTTTCATTGATATTCAGCGAAGACTCTCGAGGTATTGCTTGTGTAACCGAGTAGTAGACATGCTTTAACGCATTAAATTGGTATCCATATTTGTCATTATTTATTCATATTCGATCTCAGTCGTAAGTTTGACATACAAATTTATCTTAAATTTAAAAATGGGTAAATTAAAATTTACAATTTGAAATGATAATTTTAAACAATGATAATGGTATCATGATATTAAACGAGATATTTCAATCATTTTTTTCTACGAGAACTGTCTTGTTACTCGGTTGGTCAACATCTCTTTTTCTCGAAGAGAGAAAGGAATAGAAAGAAACAAAAATGACGTTCGGTTAAATGTCGCACATCTTTCTATAATAATATCACTCTGTCATCGTTTTATGTTAATTTATATATCACTTCTTTTGTTGAGTTGAATTTAAATAAATTTATTGTGTATACACTCATCTCCAAATAACAGAATTATACAACGTTTTTCGTAATACTTGATCGCATACTACCATTGTTGTCAGTATTAGAGAACTTTTTATGATTGATGTGAAGAGAATTCATTGTCTTTTTGATCCTCGCGTGGATTATATGAGTGCGCATATATTCATACAAACGAATCAGCAAAAATTTAAACGGTATGTTTTATGTCTGAAATTTATTTAAAAATATGAGAAAATGCAAACTTTTCATTGATTATTTATTTGCTAAAGATTTTTTAACACAACTTTGTTTTTACTTTGTGAGAATTACAAATGATGATAATCTTTACGTTGGCGTACTCAAAAGTGGTATTTCAATAAAATGCAATTTTACCAAGAATTGACAGATCTCAACTTAGAAGTGATTTTTTTTTAAATTCATGTTCTCTCCCAATGTAGAGTGTGGTCTCTCACAGAGGTATCTCAACAGATTTTTTTCTACAAGAACTACTTATTTATCAGTTTCTCAACGTTTCCTTATTTTAGAGGAAAGAAGAAATAAATAAATTTGATGAAAGTTTTCTATACATAAAAAAACGTATTTCAGAATTGAATTTAGTAACATCACAAAGACCGAGGAAAAGTAAGCTGCAGTTTTGAAAATTCGAGTTTCATTAAGAATTTTTTCATAATAATGAATAAGTTTTACAAATTGTGTGTTATGTGAAGGGCTTGATATCAAAACTCATTATTTCGATAGTTTTTATATTTTTGGGATAAGTTTGCCAAAAAAATTGAAATGCATAAAATATCAAAAAATATATTTGTATTCAAACTTACTTTTTTACTTAAGAAAGAACCAATCGATGATTAGTATTTTTCATGTTGTAATAGTATATTTTGCACATTAAGAAAGTGATTTTTTTACGATATATAAATATAATATAATGTACATGGTAATTTATAACATTTTTTAAAATTATGAAAAATTGGCCTCCAGTGGTTTTTTGCAATTTTCTCATATCTGGAGTATTGTAAAATGTGAGTTATGATACTATAACCATCATACTAAGTTGAATTCACCGTTAAATAAGTATCTAAAAATATAATTGTTTTTATTTTTTTATGAATATTCAAAATGGTTTCAATAAAAAAATTTATGAGGAATTTTACGAAACTATTTTATTGATTATGTCTCTTTATGTTAATGAAGTTTATTTTTTTATGATTATAGTTATCATATTTATCGAAATAAATCTAACCCACATAAAACCACGAAGAATTCAGTTATATTTTTCCAATAAGATGATAATATACATATATGTGTGTGTGTTTATGTGTATTATACAAAAAAGCTTAAAAATGTTTATATGTCTATAAAAAATGAATACTTTTATTTTAAGCGAAAGTAATAATTTAGATTACGTGCGTATTGTGTTTTTAGTATCCAGTTTCGGGGTAAATGTTTGTTAAAATTGTAATTAACGGTGATACTTTAAGTTAGTTAATCGTATAAGTTTTGTAATAATAATGAAGCTTTCAAGTTTGCGCACCTGTTATTGAAATGCAAAGTTGCCCTTGGCTGAATGGTTTAGAGTCGGGCTATTCAGCGCCGCGACGCCGACGCCGATACTAGAGCACGCACATTATTCAAAATAATGGTCCGCGGCTCCCTTTCCTTGCGGCGCCGTTTATCTGAGGTACGCCCTCTGGGCCTATTATCTACGCCTCGCCTTAGCTTGCGAAGCCTTTTATGCTCCAGAAAAGCTCTCCTTCGCTGAAAAATGCCTCCGTATTTCGAATATTAAAAATACATCATGTACAATTTGAAGTAATAATCTGGACCATTTTTCCATTTGTGGTTAATTTAAGTCGTAAATATCCAACTACCTGATTTTTCCATTTTCGTTCCGAGATATTTTCATTCTGTTAATATACACCGACAGTGTTTTTTTTGTTTTAACTAGCTCAGGGGTGGGGAACCTTTTTTTCTCTAAAGGCCGCATTCATTTATCTGATTGGACATAAGGCCGCAGTAAGCATTGACTAAGGAATCTTTGACCGGAAACAGGAATTTTCGGTCAGAATATGTCAGGAATTTACCCATTAACATAAATTTACACAATTACAGAATTGGCCTCGCACCAGAGTAGCCAAAAGACTAGCTAGTAATACTTGCAATAAATAATGACAAAAAACACTTTTAAAAATATGCAGTTCGAAAATTAAACCCAAATACGTTTTTCAAACACAATACGTAGAACTTTAAAATTATCTTATTTGTTTATGCAAACGTAATTCAACCCTAAAACCATTTAATATAATTATTGTACTACATGTTTCAGTTTCATAAACGTACGTAAAGAAGAAAATTTTCATCAACAAATGAAGGTTTATTATAGTCGTGTAATCAGGCAATACAATATTTCAAGAGAAACGGTAAAATATTTCATAATTAAATTCTATAACAGTTTCAATTTCCACAAAGAGTTTCTCTGTCAGCGATTTCCAAACATTTTCTGCAAAACACGTAAAACACGTGCCTGTTAATATTCATACACCAACGTATAACACGGGCTCTAATTATTGTTCTTGCTATTAAGAGCAACACGGATTAAGGTAGGTAGATTGGCAAGGGAGAGAGAATGAGAAGCTGAAGTCCAGACAGAGAAGAGAACACTAGCATTGTTTTCCTTTAGTATTTACATGAATGGTTTCATCGGGTGGTACAAACACACACGATCCAATTGCACAGAAACAGACTTGGGTGATAATTGGTCAACAGTCACTGTATAATTATTTTGAGCCAAAAAAAATATTTATTCTTGACTATCTAAATGTTTTTTCACTTTTAGGGTGTTCACTGTCAATACTTGGTGGAAAAGCATTATATTAATAAAAACACAATATTCCTTTGTAATTTTTTCTCATTAGTTGACAATACTCGCAATGAGGGAAACCGGTCCTGACCTAATTAATAAAGTGGAATGAAGTACAAAGGAATATTGTGTTTTTATTAATACATGTTTTTTGTTTAACAATTATATTGCTGTCACTATAAAAGAACATAGTTTAAGATTTATTGTCGAAAAACAAATTGCTTTATAACACAAATTAAATAGGTACGTTTTTTTTAATCCACGTCCACTCCAAATGTAGAGCATATTGACTCTTTATGGGAGGTATCTCAACAAATGTTTGTTGCTCAGTCCTTCTATTTCTCTGTTTTAAAGAGAATAGTAGGTATAGAAATCATGAGGCAACACACGACTAGTGATAGGCTAATCACTTTTGCTTTACCCCGTTATTTTAAGATTGGAATGGTGAGGGGGGGAATTTTTGGACTTCACAAACATCCATGTCTTCGAACAGAAATCGATAAATCAATTGAAAAAATGCTGTTCGTACTGGGATTCGAGCCCGTGAGGTCTATCATGGAAGTCTGACATATATATGCAAATAACAACTCCGTTTACGCCCAATTTAAATAAGTGGATACTTTTATATGAATCATTTTACTATTATAATAATTGACAAAACTCTAGTCAATTAAAATGTATCAATAGTAAGTGATTGAATTATTTTTATTTTTTTAAATTCTACTCCCAGAGTATGAAATAATTAACTTAACGAACTCATACTATTATTCCATTAAAATCAAGAATTACTTCTCAACCATCCAATTCTATAAATAAATAAGACTAAGATAAGAGAATTATTAGCCACACACGTCTTATTCTTGTAACTTCTCAATTTTATTATCTTTCTTTTCCAACTCGTTCACGATAATAAGAGATTTCGACGAAAAACTTCCGCTGAAGTACACTTTATCAGGAGTTCACATACTTTAAATTGAATTCGGACATGTTTTAAAAATATGTATTTTACTGCTATTTTTGTAACATTGATGAAGTATTTCATACATAAATAAACATTTATTGTAGATTTTGTTGTATTATGTATATTTGAGTATTCCAATACTTATATTATATATATTTTTTTGTGTATAAAAGAGTCAGTATTTAATACAAGTCAGCTTACATGTAATAGATTATTTATGTGAAATTCAATCATACCTGGGCACTGGCATGCTTGAGTTAAATATCTTTTTTTCGTTAACAATGAAACAAAAACGATTGTCTAGAAAATAATTGATAAGCATACGTTTATAGTCAGTATATTCTGTCTCTTTTTAATATTCTGATATGTATCCTTACTGTTGTTGTAGTTGCTATCCACCCTATACAATATTGTACGTACGTTTTCCGTTAAACTAACAAGCCAACCTAGGAATCTTTCATTAAAGGCATTGTTAGGAAATGAAATGGAAACGGCTCGGTTGCTTCTAGATAACCATCGTTTTTGGATGAACATACACACAATTTTATATAGGGATGGCGTCGTGATTTTTATCACATCCGTGTTTGCAACATTAAGGATACACTAAAGTTACCCAACAAGGATGTATCCGCTCTTATCTGAAATTCCCAAACGCAAAATTTACATTTTGAAGCCCTTGTTTGAAGTGAATTACGCATGTGGGAAATATAGTCTACTTTAAATGTTTGCGCCGTGAAAATCTCTGACTGTGGAATTTTAAACAACCTGGATTACTAAGCGGGGTCATTTAAAGATTTTATTACGAATAGTTATTTTTATTGTCATCGTAAACATTAAAAGTTATATAAAAACGATATATTTATCTTTCGATTATTGAAGTAAAAAACACTTTTATTGGACTTATCTTTTATTGTCTTATGAAATTGCTCCTGAACTTTTTAAACTTATCAATAAAATTTAAAAAGAATTCATATTATGTTCCTTTAAATCAGTGTCTGCCTAACTGTGTACTGCGGCACACTACTGTGCCGCAAGAAATCTCAGGTGTGCCGCGGAGGAAGACGCTTCAATTTTTTTTTATTTTAAATAATGCCTATTTATTTATATTTTCTTCAATTTTTAATTAATTCAACATCTACGTATTCAAATAAATATTTGTCACGTTCGCATATACATACATTTATATAGTGGTAGACTCGACACATTTTTCACATTTCCGTTTTTTTAAGCATTTTTATTTGGTGTGCCGCAGAACAAATCCCATTCACCAGTGTGCCGTAGAGTAAAAAATTTTGGCAGACACTGCTTTAAATAAATATATTTTCATTTGTGATACTTTGCTTTGGCGAGTTTTATTAAAATATTTAATAGCTGATGGATAGAAACATTTTTCGCAAACAGTTGCAGTGATACATTGTAAATGTTGTTTTTTGTAAAGATAATAAATAGTTAACTATTTGAAATAAAATACCATCATTTTAAAAAACATTCTGCTTTAAGCCATAGAAAAATCAATTATATAGTTTTTGAGAATGGCATTGGAAAACATATTTTCAATAACGTTCATTACCAAGCACAATATCACAATAATTTTCGAAATACGCGTCAAAATTCTGTCAATATATTTTACTTATAAAACACTCAATTTAGTTTTTTGACAACAAACGATATAATTTCGAAAAGAAAAAAATGATTGTTTTCAAATATCATTTATATATTTTTATTGAAAAAATTAAAAACCCTATGATGCCGTTAAATACGAAACGTTTCAGGATAATTTTATAAATAGTAGTAAACCGTTTGAATAACGCAAATAAATCATTATTATGTCCCAGAGATACTGCTTGTTTTTAAGAAAAATAATTTTGCCTAATATACACTCGAATTCGATATTTTAAAAACCTATATTGACTCAGTATAGATGGCACTACACATATTCATCAACATATTGCTTATATTCTATTAGAATACCAAGTATTTGATTTTTAAATGTCTTGGACATCCGTGTTTGCTTGCATATGTTCCGGACACCTGTATCCGCTCGGTATTCAAGTGGTAGTAGATCTTACCAAACACAACAATATTTTAAGATAATTTTTCAATATACTAATTTGAAAATACACACATATTTAATCATGCAAACAAATTAAAGTAATTATGATACAATGTCATAATATTTTAATTTTCTGCCGTAAAAATTTACATAAATATAATACTTAAACAAAAATAGTCTCTACCAATTTTAATGATTACATTTTATTTTTCTCGTTCGAATAAGAAAGCTTTCTGAATGTTAAATTTCTTACTTTGACTGTAAATGGTAATATCCAAATAAAAAGAAGCTGGATTCATTTCACGTATACTACAATCATTTTTTTATACACATAAATTTATGTTACATTTTTATGCTATAATATGTACCTATGTTATGTTCACTTATATTATGTATGTTTATTATGAAAAAATCTCTGTTCACTTGACAATAAATTATGCTCTGCTATGTTCATGAATCAAACCCTAGAATGATAGAATGAAGGCATTTTTAAAGGGTAGTGTTAGTAAGGTAGAGCTAAAAATTGACAAAATTAACAATTTAAATGTTATAATTATTGTTCATGCGTACGGTCATCATATTTTCTCTGGTTCAAATAAATATTGAAAATCAATCGTTCTGTTTTATTTTTAAGGAATGTGTTACAATATTTAACTTCCTAATGTCTCATATTATATTCCCCCATAGTTTTTTTTTTTTTTGATATTATTATACACTGTATACTTGAAAAAAAAATATGTTTAAGCATTTGTTTGAAAATTGGCGAATTATTATACATTATACATTCATACCAACCAAACCGTATGATTTTATGTTATGTTAACTATCTGTAAGTTTGTACTAATTATTAATATGTTATTTGAAAGGTAAATAAAATATTCTGATAAATGACTATGAGAGAATTAGTTGTAAGCTAGTCGCCCTCTTTCTGAACAAGTTATTTTCTGAAAAAGTTATTTTTTGAACATTTATTAATTGCTATGAATGAAATTTTTAGAAAAATATTTGAATTTTTCAATACGAGGAGTTAAAGCGAGGTAATATAAAATTCCTAGACCGTAACCACCCAGCGCGACGATATGTAACAGTTTTAAAGTTTTGTATTTTTTATAACAAAGAGCTTCAAACGCATTCTTTTTAGTTCCCTTTACATAATTTACAAAAAATATATTCTTTGATGTGGGAAAAAATAAATTACATGCAGTAAAGAGAGTGGTGAAAAAATGTGTCTTTTATAAAATATATATCTGATAAGAATGACTAATGACTATGAATGAGAAATTTTCATAAAAAGGTTACCTTATAATTTTATTATAATTAAATAATACTTTCCATCAAATTTTATATTTATTTTAAATAACTTGCTGCAAAATAATGTGGTGTCAATTTTAAAATACGTTTAGTTTTTTTTTTTTTTTGAATTTTAATCATTCAAATTATGTACATTCTCACAGATTTTGTCACTAACGACCCGGGTTTCGCCTTTCGGCATTTTCAGGCGTTCAAGTGCACGGATGAACTTGAAATGACACTTAGTAAATGAATGTTTCCCTGTATAAATATAATCATAAAACCTTTTTTAGGGTGTTCACTGTCAATACTTGGTGGAAAGGCATTATATTAATAAAAACAATAATCCTTTGTACTTCATTCTAAAATAACACAAAATTAAAATGTTCAACACATCTAACATATAATTAAAAAGTCATCCCAGATTCATAAATTCAGAATGCGATTGAAAGTAATTACAAACATAATTAAAATTTGGGAAATTTTTGACTAAGTGATAAAATGCTACATTAATAATCACTTTAATGTAATTGGCAATTTCTTTTCAATGCCAACTGTTGTGTATAACTTTTCAATTTTGTATAAATAGCATTGTTAAATTATATTTCTAATCAGTTGACAATGCTCGCAATGAGCGAAACCGGTCCTGACATATTAAATAAAGTGGAATGAAGTACAAAGGATTATTGTTTTTAATAACATAAAACTTTTGCCGACAAATAAATAAATATAATTCTTAAAAACACTTACTACTCAAATCTGTTGGCATTCCCATGAGCTTATCCTTTTCGCCAGCAATGGCTTTAAACTCAATGATACATTTATTTCTTATATAAACACGAAACAATCATTTACTAAGCGTCAGTTCAAGTTTATCCGTGCACTTGAACACCTGAAGATGCCGAAAGGCGAAACCCGGGTCTTTAGTGACAAAATCTGTCAGAATTTACATAGTTGAAACGGTTCAAATTTGTCGAAATCATAAAAAAAAAGTTTAAGTTTTTTTTTAATTCTCAATTCATAGCATTACAACTTTGATACATATGAAATAATATTATATTAGATGTTTTTTTTTGCTTTTTCTTCGAAAAGGTCGATAAGAAAATTCAAAAGACAACCGAAAAGG
This sequence comes from Himalopsyche tibetana, assembly GCA_030503985.1. Taxonomy (NCBI): domain Eukaryota; kingdom Metazoa; phylum Arthropoda; class Insecta; order Trichoptera; family Rhyacophilidae; genus Himalopsyche; species Himalopsyche tibetana. The sequence continues at coordinate 14,256,338 of JAPJYX010000009.1, read as the reverse complement.
CGTTTGTATTCAAAAAATACCGCCGTGTAACGAGAAGAAACTTGCGATGTTTAATGCAAATCGCTTGTTTTCAGTGAAGGGCTCGAACACGATCCTCTTAAACGGCGGAGCGTGTATAAACAAAATGTGTTTCGCTCTACACTAGGCGGTCATACAAAATCAGTTTAAGCAAGTTTAAACCACTGTTCCGGACTATTATCCTGGCTAGGGGGCACTCAGTGAGCTTATAGAAGTAATGCCAGGGGGCGCAACCTCCCTGTCTGACTACTGTCCGGCTTATTATTCAAGAATAACAACAGGGGCTATTGCCCACTGCACGATCATTAAGCGTGGTTTATCTCGAGATTTCATTTAAAACATCATAGTTTGAAAAGGCCTAACATTCACTTTCTGATATACATCTCTTAATTTAAAAATATATTTGATTATAATAAGAAGCAGTGCTTTTTTCACAGAAAAAGTGCCGAAAGTTAATTCTTGTTTTTTTTTAATCTAATTAATGTCAGTTTCCAATTTGGAGGATATGGCTTTGTAATGGAGGTATCACAAAAAAAGTTTTTTTACGAGTACTGCTTGTCAATTGTTTGATCTCCTTTTTTTAGAGGGAGTAGGGATAAAAAGATATGGGTGGTACAGAACAAATGATAAACTAACCGCTCTCGCTGTATCCCGTTAATTTTAGGATTGGAAAAGTGGGAGGTATAGATATCAAAAATAACAGCGCATTCGAACAGAAACCGTTCTTGTAGGTCTAATCTTAGTTCTGGTAATTGTTTTTTACTGTTATAACATTTTTGGGAGATCGTGATTTAAATAAATATTACATTTCAAACGTCTTTCAGCATCAAAAATCAAAAGTTTTCAAATGAAAATAACAAATGAAATTTTACAAATATTGATTTGCACGATTAATAATGTCGAGAAAAAAGGTGCCGTAACGCTGTCCCACCACGTGACATGTAGAAAGAAGCACTGTTAATAACCATGCATGACCAATCAGGTATATTTCACTTTTTTAAGTTTTATGAGCCTCTAATACTATTATATATTTAAAATACTTGTATAATACAAAGAAACAAACTACATTAGACAACGGTAAAAAATCTTTATTTTATATTTTTTACGAAACTTCATACTGTTAGATATTCACAAATATGAAAACAGAGGTTGGCAAATATATTTTTTTATGTGTACAATTAAAATTGTTAAACGTGTTTTGCCTCTAAAGATGCTTCTTTAAGAGTCAAAACACGTGCCATAATTTGTACTTAACCTGTGAAATAACTATGTTATCAATTTTTTATTTTACCTACCACAAAGTAACTACCGATTTTAAACATGTTAGGTATTTTTTTTCTCCGTGTTCGCTTACAATGTGGAGGATATGGCTTTGTAATGGAGGTATCTTAACAGAAGTTGTAGGGTTAAGAGAAAAATGCTAAGGCAAGACTAGCCTTTAACGATTTTTTTGATGTCAAAAACACCCATGCCTTCAAAAAGTGGTAAAAAATCGATTGATAAAATGCTGTTTGTACTGGGGCTCGAGCCCGTGAAGTCTGTCACGGAAGCCAACGACGTTGACTCCTGCGCCACGAACCAACATGGGTGTTTGTGATCTCAAAAAATATAAAACTATGAAATCAATAATAAAACAAAAAATCCTAATATTTTAAAAGTTTAGAGAGAGTGAATTGATGATGATACATCTTTAAATTTTCAATTGTAAGCAGTCACGTGGATTACACTTCCTCCCAACGAAGAATAAACAAGTCAAAAGAGATTTAGAATATCAAGCCGTTTGTGGTACTCTGTTCAAGTTAATTGGATTCTTAGAATATTCAACCCTTCAGTTTCATTTAATTTTTAGCTCAATTCCGACAATTTAATTTATTAAAGTTTTTAAACTTAAAGTATCCACTTGAAATTATACTTTGAAAATAGTGGATTTTGGTTATAAACGATTATTCGTAGCTTTTACGTTTAAAGAACTGTTAAAGCTTATATTTATTTATAATGAATGATGTTTAAAACAGAAATAAACTTTTGTATCTAATAAATTTCATTTTAATTTATTCAAATATATCAATACTTAGTATTTCATCCGAAACGATAAATACTTTATTCATTTTCTCATACATTACTCAATACAATATATATATTATAGTCGTTTATACCCAGTTATGGCATTATAAGATTGTTTTTATTTTTTTTCATGCGGCGTAATTTTTTAAAACTATTTATTATATTCTGATAACCTTAGGATCAGAATACTTACCTGTTAACGAAATATTTATTTGTTAAATAATTTGAATTCCATGAATACACATTACAATTGTTATCTACACAAAAAATATACTAAACTAATAAATTTATGAACAAAGTACTTACATGTATGTTGTCATTTTAAAAGATTTAATTTCAGCTATACGCGTGAACATGAAAAGGCGACAATAACCTACTCCAAATATTTTATATTGTAATTGTGTTGTTATTTCTTGATTTTCAGAGTGAATATGGTGCAATGTTTGAAATAAAGGTTTGTGAAAGTGATTATTTTTACCAAAAGTATAATAAAATGACATGAAACGTTTTGTATGCTTAAAGTCATAGATATCAAACTCAATTTACTGCACAAACTAACACATGTAAGCTACTTAACAAAAAGTGGAGGCCGTATATTTTATTGAATATGAAAAAAAACAAAAATCTAAAATATTTCGCATTTATTTAAAATTTTCAAAACAAAAAAAAAATAATCTAATAATCGGCTTATTTTCATCGTTTTAGATTTTTTGTTTTTTTTATCTTCAAATGTATTTATATTGAATAAAAAATAATTAATACTTCCATAAATAGCAAATATTTTTTTTTCCGTGAAATCATATGGACTCATATAGAGTCAAATGTGGAGCATATGGACTCTCATGGAGTTTATCTCAACGGAATTGTTTCTGCGAGAATTTATTGCTATTCAGTTGCTCAACCTCTCTCTTTTTCCGAAGAGAGTAGAAATAGAAAGATAACAGGACAGGACAAGTGGTTAGCTAATCACTCACGCTACATCCCGTTTTTAGGATTGGATGAGTGGGAGGGGAGAATTCAAGACATCACATACACCCATGGCTTGATTGAAAAATCAATTTATATTAAAAATTTCCGTAGTGGCATATGACCTCCGTAACCGAAGCCAATGACGTTGACCACTCGACCAAATTAGTGATTTAATTTAATTTAATTACCTCATGAAAATACGTACATTTTATGGTGAGCAAAAAAAAGACAGACAACAAATATTTTTATTATAAGTATGTTTGTTAAATCAGCTGGAATTATTAATCTACAAAATAAAATATATTATTACAAAGAATATTACTTAAAAAATACAACTGATATTGATATTATATATTATATTAAATAAAGGTTGTATATTCATAAAAAGATGTATCTAAGAACTTTTTCAAAGTGCTCAAACTATTTTTAGAAATCTTCGTATTACTTAAAGTGATCTCTCAAGCTGAAATTGTAGATAAGTTTCTTTTATAAACATGAATGGCAACGCTGAATATTCGCTCTCATATCACTCACGTTTCGAGCTTTTTTTACCGTAGAATCTTTCGCACAAAATATGAAGGCATTATGACTTGAAAGCGTCTTACGCAATGCCAAAAGCCAAGGTGAAAAGGGCGTATTAGGAGTAACGGAAACGTAAAGTGCGAAGTGCTTGAAAACTTTATATTATATGAACTGAGAATTTTTCGTAAGAAAATGTCGACGTTATTGATATGAAATTTCTGTATCATATGACAAAGTTTTATCATCGAATGTAAAAAAAAAACACGAATTTTCGTTTAAAAATATACTATGGAAAAAAAACTAATAATATTTTATTCAATTAAAATATTTTAAAATATAATTAAAAGTATCGTATTAATATACCAACCAATAATAATTGAATATTGTTACCGACAATTTATAAACTTAACAGGAGAAAGAAGTTCGATAAAGGAATTCCTTAAATGCGGTTAGTTAATAGTAATTAATATGTGGTTAATGTCTATCCTGATATTATACTGACTCCTTTCAGTTCACTAGATCAGCGTTTCTCAACCAGGGTCAAACGATAACAATTCAAAATTATAAAATACACAGGCCCTAAAAATATCAGGCGAATGAGATTACGTTCTAAAAAACTGTTTATTGCTTAAATATTGGTATTAAAAAATTCATACTGAATAATTTATGAGAATATGTTTCATTTTTTATAGTCGCACATTTTTTGAGCTATAAAACGTTTCCGACAGCTGGTTGAAGTACAAATAAACACATTTTTAGACAATAATATAATATAGTACAAAAACCTTACAAAGCTTTCGGATCTAAAAAATAAGAAAGAGACGTTTTAGCAGACACTCAAACATATTTCATAAATAAGTAGATTTATCATAACAACAAAATCCTGTCTCGCTAAGTGTCAGTTTTTAGTATGAGTGGTTTCCTTTATCCCAAGTTAAGCGGCATCTCCAAATTCGTGCAACTTTTGCGTGAATGTATGAAACCGTGAAATCGTAATGAGTTTTCCGCTCTATCACGGATTGTATGCCTGTCGTAGTGTTTCACATTGTAAATATTACATACGATGTTCTACAAGATTTCTTGATTCTCAAGTTATAGGTATCGTTGAACTTTCTATTTCCGCTTTGCCGGGTATCGATTCAGTTATTTATTTAACGAGAATGGCCGCCTATGGGAATCGTCTGGATTATTGATTAGTATTGTTTGATAGGTTTATTCTTTATGAATGAAGCAACTACCGACTAGTTATAATGATTGATTGTTCTTTCGCAAGACACTACCACATAATACATTATAGAACATCTTAATAAACTATTACAAAGCGCTAGAAAAGAAAAATAACTTCACCATAAATTTATAAATCCAATAAAATAACTTTTTTTGTTTGGAAATATTTTGTTTTTTCTTTAATCCAAATGGAGGTATTAGAATAAAAGTTTATCAACGAAAAGTCTTTATTTCTTATTTTTTTATTCAAAGAAAGTAGGTATTAGAGCATGGATGTAAAGACAGGAGAAATGGTTGATTTATTGTTTTCGTTAGACACAGTTATTTAAGAATCAGAAGTTTGGAAAAGAATTTGTACACACCACAAACACACGTACCTTCTAAAAGAAATTTCAAAAAAAAAGTGCTGTTCTTACTGAGGTTTGAAACCGCGAGACCCGCCATAGAAGCCAATGACACTTACCATTGCACCACGATTTATCAATTTCTGTCTTAAAGCATGAATGTTTTTGATATCTAAAAATTCCTTCATTTCCTTCTAATCTTACAAGAGCGATTAGGTAAACTTATTTTTTCTATATTTACTCTCTTCAAAGAAGAGAGGTTGAGTTATAGACAGTTCTCGTAGATGTTCAGATACTTACGTATGCTCCACACTGAGAGCAGATATAGATAAAAAAAAATGTGCTTGGACCAATAACTTTGGATAGGAACCAATAACATAATACACGTGTACGTCATCCTTTTACATTACTCTTTTCGTTATAATTTTGCTCAATCGATATCAATGTTTGTTGTACTTAAAACTTAAAGACTTAAATTATATATATGGTATAACAATGACACACAGCGCCGTACGATCACGATTAAATTTTAGTCATGATTGATCGCACTGTTTCTTTTTATATAAAAGCAGTTTTCACCCCATCATAAATAATTGTATTATTTTGCGTCTGCTTGGTGCTTTAAATTTCTGCCATTTGTCAAATAGGACCTAGTGCAATAACAATCGTTTGCGTCAAAAAATCATACCAGTCATATTTATGATTAAGTATAACATTGAAAAATATTAAACAATAGTGTATGATTACTATACATGCAGCGGTGGACTGCCAATACGCTAAAAAGGGTCTCGCTTAGTCTTAAAGCAATTCTTAGTGTTCTGGGGAAGGAGTGAATTTTGTTATCACTACTATGCAATTATATGCAATATTTAAATCAGCAATCGATGGTTACATAATACAGTTATAATATGTAACAATTTGAAATTTACCGTAAACTCATCAATCTAAATAGCTGAAAATGTACTACTGTGTATACTGAAGTTGTCGTAGATAATATATAAATCAGGAATTGCGTATTTGGTCTGAAAAGATTGTTTTCTCTTAAATCAATAAGGGGCTCGCCGGCCTTTGTACTATTTAACAAGAGGCTCGCGCGAGCCCTTCTGAGCCCCCTCCAGCCCACCCCTGTATACATGTATACTCTCAATGTTCATCTATTTTTAACAAAAGGCAAGAGTAAGACGTTCTATCATCACGCAATCACACTATATCAAATCCAATCATATTGCCAAAAGAGTGTTTAGTAATCAAATTATTTTACAAAAATATCTATAGAAATCTGCACAGCTATAAGTAAATAATTATTTTTTCTTTTCACACTAATGTTTCGCATAGAATTCAAGTAAATTTACTGAAACTGGGTCGTGCGCTACTCTGAGGTAAAATGTTTTAAACATTTTATTATTCCTTTGAGGTCACATAAACCTAAGTACTTAGTCACCTCTTTCAAAATTAGCCTTACCTGATAATGACAAAAGTTTTTTTACGCACGGAATGAAATATTTTTTAAAGTTTTCTTTTCTCACCCTACGGTGGAAAAAAGCTTAACGCGTGGAAATGTCAAGAAGGCATAATATGTCTTTTTACGATTCCACAAAATATGTACAAAGTACTCTCGTAACTTTTGCCATATAAAATCTCAATTCTGCAGGGTGCTGAATAAAATACTGTCATATGAAAAGACAACACTTCAAAGACATAAGTGGAAACTTGACAAATTTTGAGGCCTGCCATAACGTCTTTAATATGATTTTACGTAGACAATTAATTCACTTTGATTGACTGTAGAAGGAACGCTTCTCAAAAGACTTTACATCTTCTGATAATAATTATGCTTTAAATTCAATGTTTCATATTCATATGTAGCGGAAAATTCATAAAATCTTGTTTCCCACGTGACTGAGAGCTTTTATTATACGTTTAAAGTCCCGGCAGCTTATATTCAAATAAAGTTTAACGAGTCGAGTCTCGCAGTACTTGACATTTAAGCCTAAAATTGTATTTGAAATCTTTTGATATAAAGCAAAAATTTACATCGGTTATTTTAAATTGAGATACCTTTATTTTATTACGCACTATTTGAAATGTTTTAAAAATTTTGAATATGTGTTCAATGGATTCCTTGGTAACTTTGTGGATGTTCATTTTAATTCAAAATTTATATAAAATTCAAAATAACTTCAATCATTCCTCTTATCGCTAAAATCGTTTTTCTGGAGATGACTTTGAAAGAGGCGAAACACGCGTCACTATTAGTGGAATACTAAGTGGAATGAACGAATTTATTTAATATAAATTTTGTGTATAAAAAATGATTTATATTTACAATAACCAATTCAAATATTATTTTACAGTACCATCCAAACCGGTGGCGTCTTAAACAAGCAATACCAACTGTCACCAGATGGTGGTTTGACTAAAACTTTGCCGATACGACGATGTAATCGACTTACTACTTACTATCCAGTTTATCTTGGCTAAAATAAGAATATCAGTTGAAGCAATGGTTGGCAAGGGCCAATGCAGAGCAGAAAATAAAATATATTTCATGTCTCAATCTATCTAGTGTATACCTAGTTGTGTTTTTTATAAATATTTTTTTAGCTGCTTAAAACGTATCAGTTTTATAAGTATAATATTAAGATATTTTATAAAAATTTTAAACATGATTGGACAAAATATTTGAAACGAAAGATACTTTTGAAAAAATCGTGCGAATGATGTAAAAAAGTTATTGCAAAAAATCAATATGACTTTCTTTTTAAAGCTAAAACTCTTATATGGACCCTCGAGAGGTAAATAAGATGAGATATACTAATAAAATGCTAAAACTTTGTACGCTTAAATGCAACCACGTCTTTATTTGGTGTTTTGATGGATTGCATATTTTTATTTTACGGAGATAATACTATTGCAATGTGTATTAACTGAGGTTATTTCTCTTTTACGATGCTTAAAGACGTCTAGAATATTAGAACGCATCTAATTTTTTTTCTTCTAAAATACCACTTGGCTCATTTCACCTCTAATGGCCCATGTGACCCACGATTTCTGTCATATAATTTTGTCGTTTCAGAAAAAAATACTAAGTTGAAGCAAATTTTCATATTTACTATGATAGAACGAATGATGATTTTCATTACAAATGTCATTGATGCATGAATCTAAGTTATACCAATAATACATTAATGATTTAAGGAATAGCCAATAATTATCATGATTTTTTAAATAATAGTATGTTTATTATTTATAATTATTTTTAGTATTCAAATTTCAATATTTTTTCACATTTTAAAAACAATAAAGCAATCGCGGTATCTTGTTAATTTGTTCTACGTTACCATACTTACGAATGTGGGCTTTCCTCGCTATGTGGGTACACATAATCAAATATTTTATGAGCTACATTACTTTTACGAGGCGAACCGTCTTTGCGATGACAAGAATTCCAATGCGTTAGCTTATTACTGCTCAAGTATGAAACTCACAAGCTAATAACGAATTTATGAAAATAAACGGAGTGTTCACGTTTGGTTTCATACATGTTGATTTTAATTTACTTACAAAATTATATTATAATTATTAACATTCCGTCAAGTATAATGTTTCTCAGTAAAAATATATGAAATCTAATATTTTCGATAATTTTAGCGGTTGTTTTCAAGAAAATTACTTTATTACAAAATTAAACAGCACAAAGTTTTTATTATTATTATTAATATTGCTGGCATATTAAAATTGTTTTTAGTTGATTAAATAAAGATCCACGTTTTAAATTAATACACTTATCTAAATTGTTCTTAATAAGCTTTTTTACAGGAATTTTCAAGGTACACATTTTGCGGTAATAATAGATTAAATACTTATATTTACCGTTTGTATACCCTATCTACCATTTATCTTAACTAAGATTGAGTATTTGAATTACTATGTGAGTTATTCAACCATTAAATGATGGAAACTGGTGCTAACGTTCTCACTCACAATATTCTTTTTTTACACATTCAAAATGAGACATATAAAAACAAATGCAGCAAACTCCATACTGGTATGTTTTTCAGAAATCAAATAAAACAGTTCAACTCCTATAGATTTGTCTGCATATGGTATTGTTATGATAAAAAAAACTTTATAGCGTTTACGGCTGTTTTAAATTCCAAATTGCTTAATTCATGTACCATAGAAAACATTACACAGATATACTAAAGTTTGCTGCGTTTTATTGTAGAATGCTCATGTAGAAGGTTAAACATACACTTTTTACCTCTACAATAAGTATTAAATTACAATAAAAATTGGCATGTCTCAGAATCTAAGAATTGTTTAAATACGCTGCTTTTAAAAACCTTTATGAAATAAAACACATCGAAGAAAAGTAAAATTGTTATTTTTAATATGCGTTTAATTTACAATATTATACTGGAGTCATACAAATGACCGTTTTATAAAAATACGATGATTATCAGGAACATTTTTACTTTAAAATAAGCAAAACATTGATATACTTTTAACAAACAAAGTCATATATTTACAGGCAATGGTATTTTTCAACTCCCTTTTTTTTAATGTAACCGCATTGAAAGATTCATATTTTGACTTTCGTTGGTGTTTTCGTGTCAACAAGAGCAAGGCAATAATGCACAATTTATAAAAACAGTTTTCCACTGTTGTCCATAGCATTTTTTTACCGGTTGACTGACGTGTAGTCTTCGAAGATTGATACGGGTGCACACGTGTTAACGAAGAACTGTCAGTACAGCAAACAGAAAATCCTTAATTGTTTTACTGACTGAAACGCCGAGAAGTTGCAGTTGGATAGTCTTTCGTTGAGAATACTTACCAATTTACGAATGTATCTTTACGAATCCTTCATTTTTGAGAGGAATAGTAAAACTCCATCGATTATTAAACGCTTCTCGATACACAGACACCGCAAGAGAAAAACACATACACCTTACACTTAATAAAATACATTTTATTATTAAAATATTATAGTATTTTAATCATAATTGTATTGATGTGATATGATTTGTAGATTAAATATTAAAATATCACCATGTAAATCGTTTATTATGGCACGGTGCAACTTACTAACACACCTTTTGTTTCAGGAGTATAAAATAAAACAGTTACAATCTGACGGTTACAGTAAAGACGGTAGGTTACGTAAATAACGGCGTATTGTGTTTATTCATAGACTTTTCCCTTATATCGCTTCCACATAAACCAAGATAACAGTTTGAGAACAATAACAGGTACTTGAATCCAATCATCTGACCTTTTATTTTGTTTCAATACAATGGCTAACTCTAACTTGAAACCAGTAACGTTTCAACGATTTTTACAATGGGGAGGAAAACGTTTATAATAATTATTTTATTAGTACCGCAAGTAAATGGCATTAAGCAACAATAGTGTTATGTATACACATCAACCTCTGTGTTATGTTAATTCTCTATGACATACTTGTAACAATAAACCTTTCAATGGACAACCAATATCCAATTCCTTCTCTTCTGTTTAAATTGAGAATTCAAATCGAAAGGTCGAACAGCTTAGTAGAAACTCTTCAATACTCACATCGATATTATTTTGATTAAGTAAGATTTAAGTGATTTTTTTATAAAGTGTATAAATTATGTTATAGAATAAAGTTGAAACAACATTGAATTAAAAATAAGTGTTTTAGTAAAAATATATCCAAAACAATAGTGTCATTATCAATCGGTTATTTATTTTATGCTGTTAAAAATTCTCACCTTATATTATCATTGCATTTAAATTCTTCTAACTGAAAAAGTGCATTTATTGACTAAAATATAGTTTACGATTTCGGCTGAAGGTGCTGGGTGGAATTTAAATATTAAATTTGAATCGTTCAAATTATGTACATTCACTCAAATTTTGTCACTAACGAACCGGGTTTTGCTTTTCGACATCTTCAGGTGTTCGAAAGCACGGATGAACTTGAACTGCCGGTTAGTAAATAAATGTATCGTGTTTATATAAGAAATAAATTTATTCTGTGGGCATTCCCATGGGCTAATCTTTTTCGTCAGCATTGGCTTTAATTTAAACTCAATTATACATTTTAAAAATATTGTGAATAGTTGAACACTCAATAATTTGTTTTTGCTTTCTGATACTTTTTCAACCATTGCAAAAGATGTAATCTTAATTAAAGTTGTGCGCTGTAAAATACGTATTCAATTTTCTGCTTACTGTAATTGATTAATATGCATTTAAACAATTCTAATATTTGGATGCACGCTACTGATAACAAGGCAATGTGTTTTCAATGTAGCCAGTATCGTAGGTAGGTGTTATTTCTCAGAATTTTCCTGGAAAACAATCTCAGGGGACGAAATAAATAAGTTGGCTGAGTCCATTAAATGCGGGTGGCGGCCGACCGATCGTTCTTCCGTTAGTAATTTTCGGGAAAAAATCCCGCAAAACGTCGGGTCTTTTCGAACTGTCACTTTGATCAAGCAGCCGATAAGTTTCAGCACGGAGAGGAAGCTGCGAGAATATAACGCGCCTTGGAAATGTGTAGCGGAAATGAGAACGAGATTGGAAAATACATGTAAGAGCACTTCTCCATCGGCGCTAATTTTAGGAAAACAACAACATAGAATGAAATGATATTTTTAGCTCACGAGAAGATTTGAAGAATGTAACATATGTATGTAGGTCTACTACATTCAAAATGAAAAGAATATGTGTAGTTGTCTCTTCTTTATTTTAATTATAAAAAATATTCAATCGATAAATAGTTTTTAGTTTTCAGATTTTTTAACTCATTTTATACATATCGACTGTGAAAAGAAAAAGGACGAAATCCAAGTTTTTTCAAAACAGCTTTTTTCGATAATCACAATGTATCAAACGTTGCAGTGTCTGTCTGTAAGCATATATGAGTGCCTTCATTTAAAAATTGACCTAATTCCAAAAACCAAAATTGTTGGCAAAGTGCAAAAAGCCTTTTTGGATTTGAGTATGTTTTGAGACTAGGGTATTTGAGAGAGGTTTTTGAAATTGGAAATTTATTGATTATGTAGATATTGAAATAGAAAACAAGTTGGCATCAAAATTTGAAAATAAATCATAAAAATGGTTTTCAGGTAGATTTTTAAATTAAGAACCTGATATATGATTTAAGTATGAACTACATATATTCATTAGGAAAAGTCACTCAATTGTCATGTTAAAAAAAGGCAGTGAAGTAAAGTAAAATCAGCATAAATCTATGCACTCCTCTAAGCGTTAAGCAAGAGAGACTCCCCATTACTAAGTGTTTCTCTTTTCTTAAGACAGAGTCCCTGAAGTAAGCTCCTTCACTTAGCCACTAAAACATTTCAAAGCTTTTCTTTGTTTCTGTTCTCAAGAAGGCTTCAATACACCACATTCTTCTCCAGAATCATGGTTACACAAATTTGCATTCGTACAACACACACATAGTAGAGCCATTCCATTATAAATTAACTAATTCTGACACTTTTTGGTTCATTAAATTCACGAAAATACAAGTAGAATTCATCTAAAGACTTCTTTTACACTCTCAGTGTAAAGAAAAATCACAGTTTACCTGGCATTTTAAAATTAGCCAAAGACATATTTAATTTACTTACATGGTAATTTGAATACTAAATTGGGGAAAAAACTTGTTATAGAAAGTCTAAAATCACAGCTTAGTGCAAGAACGCTTCTACGATTAAAAATATCTTTAAAAACACCAATTCTTATAAAAATACAAAGAATTTTCATTATCCATGAAGTGCTTTTATGTCTTATTATCTATATTGGCGGAGCAAACACGGCCTTTCAAATAAATGATGAGATTTTTTAAAGAAAAAAATACCAGAAATGTACGAAAGTGTATATTTTATGTCAGATTAACAAGGCAATTTGAACAGACTTTTTACAGAAAAAAATAATGTTCGCATTGCTTTTTTTTGTTTGCGATACAGCTGCAGAAAATTACTCGCTAAGGCATCAGATTATATTATGTCATGTAGGTCTAAACAAACTGTCTCATATTTTTCACATCAAAAAATACTTATTCAAAACAATCTCACGTAAAAAGGACGTCTGGTCAGATGGACAAAAAAGGTAGAGGGAAACATTTTGCAAACAAAAAAAAAACCCTTATCAAATTGACATTTTCTTGACGCTTTTTTACGAGCTGCTCCAAACTCATAGAAAATTAATTTTCCACAGTGACAACTTTTTAAGCACATGTTAGAACCTATAACACAGTTAACTTTTGATATATGACATAGTATATTTATGTATATAATATACATAGGTGCTATTTAAACGCATTTGCTTCAAAATTAAGACTCAGCCGGGAAAACAACTTCCAACCACTTTAAAGGTGTTAACTGTCAATTCTTGGTGGAAAGCATTATATTTTCAAAACAATGAAAAGCAAAACTGCTCTTGATTAATATTAAAAAATATGGATTTTGTAAAAAACTAATATTACTTTCGTTGTATTTACCGTCAATTTTAATTAATGTATATATTTCAGTGTACCAGTATTTAAATAATTTGATAGTCAGTATTTTATTATACAAGTAATCAGTACTATCTAGTATTTAGTCAGTGAAAATTCAAAACTTCTGTTAAATTTGGTCAAAAACTGTAATTATAGAAATGTATAATTTAAGATTTCGACTGAAGGTGCTTGGTGGAATTTCAATATTAAATTTGAATCGTTCAAACTATGTACATTCTCACAAATTTTGTCATTAACGACCCGGGTTTCGCCTTTCGGCATCTTCAGGCATTCAAGTGCACGGATGAACTTGAACTGACGCTTAGTAAATGAAAGTTTCGTGTTTATATAAGATATAAATGCATCACTGAGTCCAAAGCCACTGCTGGCAAAAAGGATAAGCCCATGGGAATGCCAACAGATTTGACTAGTGAGCAGTTTCAACCATAAAATCATATAATCATAAAACCTTTGCCGACAAACAAAAAATTTTAGTATCTAGTTCAAATTTATTAAAGCACTTTATTTAAAAAATGATGTCAGAATATTCCTGTTGATTTAAGCAAAGAACAATTCATCAGATACGTGTGTTTGTTTGTAAGTGCTTTGTTTTAAATTAAAATATAGTTTCATCGACAGTTAGTCAATAAATGTTTTAAAGTCAGATGTTTTTTTAATACATTTTATTTGTTAAATTTTAATAGTCCCTTCTCATATTTACAATACTTATTCCAACTCAATTAGGTTCCGAAATTGGGATTTGAACAGATTTGATTAATATTGGGATATTTTGACCCATAATTGCATGGAAACTTCGAGGCTTTTAGCGATATTCTGTGATATTAAATAAGTATCTCTATTATATTTTTAAATGTTTATTTTTTTATTCAAAATTGGATTTGAGCGTTTGATTCTAAGCTTCTTATTTAGTTATAATTTTATAAGACTAAGATTTGGGTTGATTATGTGATCTAATATGCTGTTTTTGCTATAAAGATAAGTTAATGAAAAATATTTAATCATTTGACAAATCTTTAACAGGTTGTCTTTTTTTGTTTTCTAGCAGCATGGATGAAAGATTTTTTTTCCTACTTTGAAAGAAAGAGCTTTCGTGTAATAAAGTGCAAAGTTCGCATTAGCGCCGAGGCGGGGAGGTTCGTGATTCCAAAATACGCACAACAAAAGAATAAAAAGAAATCTTTGACGCTTTGACTGTTTCCTGTTCAATTTTTCACACATTTCATCTTCACACTCGAATGGCAGAAAAAGAAAAATTCGAGAGGGAAATATAGAAAGCAGGAGATTAATGACGTTCTCACTAAATTCTCTGTATAACTTATATACCTTCATGTATAGGACTTCTTATTTATAAGCGGTAAGGATGTTCGTCACAGTTTTATTTATTATTTCACTACTAACTTGACTTTGTGTTGTTTATTTCTTGTAACAAGTGGATCCTTATATTTAACAAAACAAAGTATATTCTACACTACAAATAAATTATAAAAACAAGTTTTTTGCGAGATTTGAGTATAACAGAATAGACTAGTGGTTAATCGTTTTGATGATTGGCTGTAGTTACTAAGAAGGGATGTAAGTATCACATTAGTACATCTCTAAAAACACAAATAAATAATAAGAAAATGACCTTACGGGAATTTGCTCCTGTTGCAACTTAAAATGACAAAATCTCAACGCGGGATCGGTCTGCCATAAGCTTATAAGACATAATTTTATTGTGCTTGCTTAATATAAAAAGTGAAAAAGAATAATTATCCCTATAAAATTTTGGGGTTGCCTACTTTTAATGTTCTGTGTAAAAATCGTTATATGTTTAATACTTTCGATGGTAACTTTGAGAAAGTTCATTTTAACATAAAATAACTTAGATTATTCCACGTGTTGTGCTACAAACTGTGACACGTGTTTCGCCTCTTTCTTGGGCATCTTCGGGCAGACTACTTTCACAAGTGCTTACTTAAGTACGAATGATTTTAATTTTACTATTCTGATATATTATAATGAGAATCAATTAAAAATGGGGGGCACGGAGGGGATGATAAAAAAAAACAAATGATAATGGTAATACAAATGACATTTACACTAAGAAATTATTAACTTATGAGTTGCATCAATTAGGACGGGTTTAAGTTATGTTTAATTTTTTTTAATAATTACAAATAACGTGATATTTGAACAGTTTAGTATTGTAATAATTAGTTTTAACCAAGTAAAAATCCTCCATTATTTAATATGTAGGGAAATCGTAAAAAAATATAAATATGAATAGCAATAATATCATCAATCAAGTATATTTTTTAAGAAATATTAATGTTTTAATACTTTGTAGATTTTGTGGTAGCCCTAACGATTTTGCCACTAGACAGTCAACATTCGGAAAATCTCTCTTGACTTTTTACTCTGTGACGTGTCTCACCCTTCGCCCTTTCAAGTTGATTGTAGGCACAGCCACCCTCACTAAATGGTAGAGCCTTGCTTCAAATGAAGAATGGATGAAAAACTCACAACACATTGCTTGCTATATTAAATCATTGTAAGTGAATAGCTTCATTTTGTGAATGATAGGAGTTCAATATATTATTCGTAAAAATAAAACACATTTCCATCACAAAATACACATCATTGATCCGGATATCACCCTTAAATGGATGATTTTCTAATTTATAATAAAAAAATATTTTTATATAAAATAGATGGGTGTGATTGCAGGAAAAATAATTTAAAAAAAATCGATATTCATTTTGTATAATAAACAATTAAACAGTCAAAAATGCCGTCAAAACTACAGCTTGCTTTGTTCAAATGAAGATTTTAAAGGCTTAGCACGTGTAGACAAGATATCTTTTGAATCAATATGAAGAGTAAATATGTTTTTTACCATTGGTTATAAGAATAAAAGGTTAAACCAATTCTTGTTTTGAGAAAATTCCAAAACTAAAGTTTGTGTTTTTCGTAGTCAGCTATAAATTTAACCTTTTAGCTGCCGTAGACAAAGGAAGAAATTACTTAGCACACTGGTTTCAATTATTAATTTAATTAGTTATTGGCGAGTTAACTCGTAACTGGCGTGTTGAGCACGAAAAAATGTACGAGACATCTCGCCATCGAGTTAAGAGTTAAATCACATTTTTAAAATATATGTTTATTTTATCCTTTTCTAGTGTAAATGATATTATCTCCGTATGTTATAACTTTTTGAGGATTCATTGAACGAATACTAGATTTAAGTTAGCCACTCGAACTAAATCCTTAACAAGGTAAAGATAAAACGATGGGACTTGAGCTTATTTGTTAAATATTATTTTTTTCTATGGCCAATATTTCATGATACGAGTGGAAAAAAATTCATGCGTTAATGCATTTGTTAAGCCTACAACCCCGCATTTGAGAGAAAGCTATCCGAAGCATCATCATTTTGATTGCAGTAATTGTGTATGATATGTTAGGTTAGGTTAGGTTTGATAAGGGAAATAACTATGTGGACATCAATGATTTTGATTACAAAGTGAAACGTATGCAAAGTGTTCTGAAGCTCTCGTTTACAGGTTATGCTTTTTTTGAGTTCAATAAGTATTTCAAGTATTTTAATACATTTCAACGAATATAAAGTTTTTATATAATAATTTCATCTATACAAACAAAAATTTGTTATGGCATTGTTGGAATAGTATAAAAAAATACGTGAGTAGTAGCTTATTCAACTGAAACAATTTTTAAAATTCTTGTTTGATTTCATTCTATAATGTTTGCTAAAGTTCTTTTACCATATACGTAATGATATTTTACAATAAAAATTCCAGCTTGGCTTTTAATTTACAATTGTATATGTTAATACCTAGAAAATCGTTACTAAGCACTGAACAAACTAGTTAGTATTAATACAATATAATATACAAGTATATGCATAATAAATGCATTCCCTGAATGGCGTCACTGAATTCCAGTATGCATTGCTCCTCAAATTCAACACATTCTAGAGATCTCCAACTATACACAATGATTAAAAATATATGATGAGAAAAATAACAGATATATTAAGCAAAATTACTGATGTTATACTCAATGTCATGTTTTAATTTTTTTTCAGAACTGTCGATAATACGTAGCGTGTATTACAAGAGCATTACGATATTTTAATTTGATTCCGGTAGATATGGACTGTGCCTTTTGTTTTGTGTGAAACACAAACAGAAGAAAAGAAAAAAACTCCTGTGCTTGAAATTTGTAATGTATATAATAAATCCATAAATTTTGCAAGCTATTTATATAATTTTTTGTATTTATTCTTAAGTGTGTTTTGATTTTACAACAGTAAACTGGCTTTTGGACCGGAAAGTAATAGGCATCGTTGTTGTCTTTGATTGTTATTCAATATGTAATGGAGAGAATGGAAAAATTATTATAATATGTATGTTTTTTTATTCGAAGACTGGGATGCCAAAATTCTCTCTAGCCTAACTGCTCAGACAAACGATAAAAATCAAAAGAGATGAGCCAACTACTAATCCTATCCATAAAAACATTATTTTATCGTTACACAGAGGTTTAGCGGCTGAGATATGAGAATTTCTTATAGAACTTCTTATGTTGAAATAAGTACCATAAGATATTACATATTTTCCATATTGGAAGAAGATTTGGTTGCCAAAAAATTGCTCTAAAATTAGTTTGTTCCTTATTGTAATTAATTATCTGCAACTGGCTTAAATATATTCACAATAAAATATGACATAAAAGCACATTTTCGTGAATAAAAATTAAGTATTTGAATCGTGCATGTAAATCGGTAAGAATTTTACTCAAAACACAGCCAAAACTATTGTTTTCTATTCATTCAATTTCATTTTAACGTTAAAGCAGTAGTAAATGTTAAAATCTACACTTGTTTCGTACCGCGTTTACTTGCAAACATTAATTTATTCCAGTCTTAATACGTTCTATCATTTAAAAGTAATAAAGTATAAATCAAGTAAGTGATACTAAAATTCACACACAAAACTGTCTACCCAGGAGACCTTCATAAACCTTTGCCTCAAATTGTTCTACACTTTGACCGCAAGTTCGAATCAGATTAAACACAACCTGAATACTGAAGCTAAAACAACATACGCTGGAGGGTTTTCGAATAAAATGTTGTGTATTTTGCTATTTATTTCACCACCGTTGAGATATTTAATTAAAACAGTGTTATGGGTGTATCCTTATTCACCGGGGCGGACTAAACATTGCAAATTTATGTTATAATCTCAAGGATTTATAAATCAGAAAAATATAACGTATGTTAATAAACTGACATTCAAAATAACTTTCGTCTTTGCACTTTTAATATTACTATAATATTTGATGATAAATTTTGTCAGTTACAAAATCTCAGATCAATAAAAATACGTCACCCAAGTTAAACAATATCAAACGTTTATTTATTTAAAATAAATTCGTTTTGATGTTTGTATGCGCTAAACGGGCTTTGTGACTTTTGCAGAAAGTATTCTTTTGCTTAATTGTTGCGTTAAAATGAGCATAACTGCTTCTGAACCAATCTACAATTTACCGTTTTTCAATCTCACACATACCCATCGGTTCATGACGCTTTTCAATATTTTTACCTGTATTATTGCTGTATCTCATTCGTTGCTTTCTTTGATTTTATTTTGTCACATTAATAAACTCAAATTATTTACAATAAATAATTACCATCATTTTAGTAAAACATTTTTATGATTTTTCAAAAATAAAGTAATACCCTATTATAAAGTGTGTGCTCATAGCTGAGCTGAAATTAAACTCAGACATCACTACACATACATTCATTAAAATGTAGTTAAAAGCTATCTTAACAGTTATTAGTTCTCTCGTGTGGCACACTAAATTGATTAGTTATACAAATTAATACCAATACCGCTATTTTGTCGTTCCGCAACTTGTCAATTGTAAAACCGTCACCACACTTAAAGTTTAAAGACAAATTTATTTTGAATTACTTATTCAAGAGGCAAAAACTCTCGCGTCAGCGTAGAATAACAATCTTATTAATTCTAATGCAAAATATTTTTTTACAAAGCTTCAGTTACTTCCAAATCTGACGAAAATGATTATCTCGTTTGTTTTTTATGAACCTCCGTTTTGATTAATAAATACTCCACCCTTCTGTGGTAACACGTACTTGGGGCAGGAAATGCTAAGCTTTCTATATCAAAATTACTACCCAAGCAATTTTGAATATTTTTGGGGATTTGGTCATAAAACTTTTTCAAGGGGCATGGATCAAAACCGTGTGCAGAATATTAAAATATCCAATTAAACTTTTCAAATATGTTACGTGTTGTTTTGAGTGACAGATGATAATTAAAATTTCTCGCATCACGCTTAATTTGTGAAAGCATATGTACAACATTTAAATCATATTATACAATAACATAAAAAATCTGATTTACTAGAATAATTACAAATTTTAAACATTATGGTATTATTCAACCAGTTGTCATATAATAACGTTTTATGACTGCGTAAAACTCAATTATAGTATATTTAACTTCAATTAAAATAAAATCAATTCACACTATTTTTATAAACATACATACATACTTTGGTATTTGATTCATGTATTTTCAACTAATATCAATTATTCATTTTTAGAATCCACAAATTATCTCAACTGCTTTACTTTTTAAGAGTCAAGAGTCTGTGTGGAAAGGCACTGTATTAAAAAAACATAATTTCGTTATTCCTTCGACATATGAATAAATATCAAAAGTGGTTTTTATATTCGGAAGCATTATCGGCTAATCACAACCGTTCATCAATACCTGTTGTTATCCAATGAAAATGTGAACGTAGTACAAAGTATGATGTATTTAAAAAAAATTAACCATATTATTACAAAGATATTCCTATCGATATTTGTTTACTGAAACTCTACAATGTCTACGACGCTGGCTCTGAGTTTTCTCAAATCTTTCCACGGTTGGTACATAGTACAAATATGCCTTAATGTATCTTTCCCGTATATACTCTTTCTTTGTATAATAACTATGGTACTCATAGTAGAAATAAGAACAATGAAAAATATTAATACTTGTGTGGCAGTTCAATAAAAAAGAATCCAATTTTTATTAAAAAATAATAATAATGTGATTTTAATCTCAAAGATTTAAATTTAACTTTGTTAAAAAAAAGATTTAAGAACAATTCGTGTTGCGTGCTCAATCTTATTGTGTACGTGTGGAAACCATGTCACTGTTTTGATTTTTTTTAATAGTAAAAAATAATTAAAGGCTGTTTTTGTATTAATGTAAATGTCAAAGTATTTTATTGCAAAATAACACTTCATAAATAAAGATTTACCATCAGGAAACGTAAAATCAAGGAAATAAATTACTAAAAAGAAACATTTTAAGTGTTTCCTCGTAGCTATTTATTTTTTTTCATTCACTTGTTGGCTGAAACAAAATTTTAATTAAATTTTTGGAAACTCTTCAATGTACACGATTCACTGTTCCATATATTCTGCACATGTATTGTATATTGTTGATTTTAAGGTTATTAAAAACGGTGCTTAATATACCAAGAACCCACTTTGTTTTGTGGTAGTTCAGTTGACTTACAGTGTCATACAAATTATCACGTGTTATATCCCCTAATTGTAAAAATACTTTTCTCTCCTTTAAAACAAAAATGATTCAACTTTCTTAAGTTGTCTCATGGTAATCAACTAAAGTAAACTAATTAATTTTTAAGATACCAAAGTTTTAGAGGCGCTAAGCCATCAGTGTACAGTATCCACTAGTCCCGTTCTAGCCCTTTTCTTTTATTTCTACTCTCTTTGGAAAAAGAGAGGTTGAGCAACTGAGTAACAAGCCGTTCAAGTAGAAACACTTCTTTTAAGATAAACTCCATTATAAGTCCATATGCTCCACATTGGAAGCGGACATGGTAAAAAAAATAATATTGCAATGACTTCAATCAACAAAAAACAGAGTAATAAACAGATCTAAGAATAGCTTCAACTATACTTTCATTTCTTTCAATAATAATAATTGTTAAAATTAATTATTTAAGTCATTGCAATAAAAAATTTACAAACACATAATATGTTAAAATTTGATATACACATTTTTGCATTTGTCAAGTGAATGTAAAATATAATTTGTGTATAAATAAGATAGTAAAATTATGTTTAAAGTACTTTGGATGTGAATTTGCAATTTTAAATGTTTATATGCATGGTATTTCCTTTCAATAAAATCAAAAATATCAGCCCAATTATAATACAACTCAATTTTCAAAATTAATAAGCCAAAATACGAATAAAATTATAAACTGCTTATATACATGAAAATTAAATACCTTTCTTGTTTTCATTCTGAAAAATATTTGGCATAATTGCCATAAAACATTCCACATTACAATAAAACAATGATTTTTCTGTTAAAAATATTTAAATGTTCGGAGTATTCGGTGTGCAAAGTATTCTATATCAGGAAGGTTCTGTGTGCGGAAGATTCTGTGTCCGAAAGATTCGGTGTTCGGAGTATTCTTGTTCGGAGGGTTCGTGTTCGGACTATTCCTGTTCGGAGTGCTCGTGTTCGGAAAAGTAATGTTCGATAGAATCCGTTCACCGTATTGACAGATACATCAATTAAAATTTCCGAAATTATAATTATGTTTGAAAGTACCATTAGTCACCACTTTAGTTTTATTACTCTTTGATCTTTTTAGTTACACGTTAGAGGTGTTAAACATTTTAATTTGTGTTAGTTCAGAGTCACTTATTCATAATTTGTACCGCAATTTGTAAATTCTCTTGAATGTCAATTGTTTTTTACGTCTTTCTATTTCAATTTGTTTTGTATAAATAAAACTGTTAAATTATATTTCTCATCAATCAATAATGGTCGTTCTAATCTTGGTAAATAAAATAGCAAATGAATACAAAGTAATATTGTGCTTTTCTTAATATAATGCTTTTTCGCCAAGTATTGACAGTAAATACCCTAAAAGTGTAAAATGACAGCATTAATAAAAAATTGTCATGGTAAAATAAGACAAAAAGTGGTCAAGAACACCTGGAAAAAGTAATTTTAATGAAAGCTTTTAAAAAGCATATACATATTAATTTTCCTCTACCCTAACCATTAATTTGTGTTTCTTATTATTTTAAGGCGTCTTCTCCATAATAACATCTTATTAAAACTGTTAAATAAAAAAAAATATTTTCATATTCAAAGTATGGTTTGCAGGAAAAATAATTTAAAATTTTTTCGATAGTTTTTTTTTTATATATTTTTATCCAAAAACACTTAGTACTCCTAAAAATCAACTAGGTGTTAGAAGTATAAAACATGTTTTTCATACGGTTTGTAAATAGGCAACGTTTAGAATACACTATCAATTATAAAATACACAATTAAACTACTTAATACTATTATGATTAACCATGTTTTTATGGTACAAATTGTATTAATAAAACGGTCGAAAATCAATGGCCGCCAAAACTCCAGCTTGTTCTGTTCTTATGAAGATTATAATGGTTTTGCACGTGTAGACAAGACCTCTATTGAAACAATATGAAGAGTAAGTATGTATTTTACCATTCAGTATTAGAATAAAAGGTAAAATCGATTTCTGTTTTACAAAAAAACCAAAACAAAAGTTTGTACTTTTTTTATTCATCTATGCATTTAAGAGTTGGGTAATAAAATAGTATCACACTATTAACTTTCAATTGTATTGTCTCGGCTCACACAATTTCGTATAATATTATAGTCAATCCTATAAGAACCGCAGCTATTAAATTCTTTTATTTTTTACAAACCAATATTTTAATAGCTTAAATTTGAAAAAGACAAAAAAAAACAACAGCTGTCTCCGTAATCACATGTTGAAAGACCCCTTTTTTGTTACAAGTGCTTCGTCAATTTTAAATAGTTAAAAAAATTGCAAATTTCATATCAACAAAACATTTAACATATAAAACAATTTTGTATTTCAAATTAGCTTTTTACACCGTTTGGCATTCGTCGTATCTTCATAAATTTTCACTTTTAGTACACTTGCTATTAACAGATTTTAAATATTACATATTAGATCACTAGATACCCTTCCATCAGCTAATCTTAACTAATTTATTTATTAATGTTTATTTTTGACTCCTATGGTTAACTTGCAACCAAATTCCATTTTTACTAGCTGTTACAATAGATTTTGGATCATGTACAAGCTTTGTTTCAGTTTTATTTGATGGTTCTACTGAAAATTTACTCAAAAATGAAACCAAACCAACGGCGCTTTGAAGTTTTCCCATTCTCAGTCCTGAAAAAAAAGAAAAATGTATCAATATAATTCAAATCAACATAAAGTTTTATATATTGCATTAATTGTCATTTTTTTATTTAAAGCAAACGAACATTCCTTATCACATGAAAATTGTTATTAGTTTCAGTGTTTTTCCAAAATATCATACTGCGATGCCAAAGATTTATTTTATTTATTAAAATAAAGAACCGATTTTTTAATTTAAGGACTGCTTTCAATACAACTGTATGGCCAATTGACCTAAAAAATTTCTTCGTTTATTAAAATCATTTTATACTTTATCATGGAGTATGAACAAAGATATTGAAAAAAATTTCAATGTACACCACAACCGATATCGCTTGGTGAGTAAGCAGTTTTAGTAGATAATAAATCATTTCATATACAGTAGTGCGTATGTTTGATTACTAAAAAAATATTTATAGCCGTGATGAAATCGCTTGTTAATCTTTAACACCTTTTTACTATACGACTAAAACCAAATCAGCTAATCATATTTGTGTATCTGCTTATTAAGGGACTTTATCTTGAATCAAAGTAAACAGATGATTTTGTATGATATGATTTATGTATTTTTGTAAAACTATTATTAGACCCAAATTATGATGTCATAATAATTTAATATTTTTGTTTTTTCGATCGTTTCAGCTGTCACTTTGTGAGAACGCATTTCTACTTCTTGTGACACGGCCAGTGCAAAAACCATTGTTCCCAATATGTATCTTGTAATATTTACCTACAGTATACTCCTGATTAGCGATGTGCGGATTATCCGATTTGCAAAGTACCTGTGCATGAATTTATGTTAAATAAAATAGTACACATATTTTTTTTTTTTTTAAATATTTATGCACTTTTGTGTTTTCCAAGATTGTTAATATTGAGGAATGGTTAGAATACTATTCCTGTGATCAATGTGTGACTTGGATATTATTTCTAATCTAATTCAGTAAGAAGAGAATGAGAATGTGGCTGAAACTAAGGAAAAAATAATTCACAACCGCATTAGTCATAGCATGGCACTGACTTATGTTATATTTTTTGGAGTAGATCGACCAATAAAACTCTGTATATTTGGATATAATAGCTCTAAAGAAAATTCCAGCTTGTATTATAAAATCATTTAAAGATTCAAGCAAGCAATCACAGATTTTTTAAAATTAAGTATTCAGTATTTAGCATGTTAAAATAATTATCTTGTAAAGAAACGTACAATTTATGGTATAGTTTGGATTATCCTTGTTTTTCGGATACCCATGCACCCTTCCGATTTATTCTCGATAATCGGGGGTAGACTGCAGTTTAATTATTTATCCCATAATAACATTTATTTTATGATTTAAAAAATGTGCATAAAGTAAATTAATTATCTTGTTACGTTTTTGATTTTAACTAAATAATATTATGGCCGTAAAATGCATTAAAAATATAAACGTATTTAGTTCTAAAAACTTTTGTAGAACTAAATTCGTTGATATTTTTTACCTAATTACAATGGAGTTCTACCAGGTAAATGTCAATTTAATCAACGTTATAAAAATACTATAACATTATAATTATTTTCAATGTTCATGATAGAAGTTAAATGTTAATCAAATATTCACCTATGCAGTTTCGTGGGCCTTCTCCAAATTGCAAAAATAGCATAGGGTGTCGTGAATGTATTGCGTCGCTAGAAAAACGTTCTGGTATAAATTTATCTGGGTCCGGATAATACTGAGGATCATAATGAAGTGCGTATGCTGGGATTCCTACTGACACTCCCTTTTCGATAGTCAATGTAGTTCCAGGAAAGGTGTAAGTGGAATTACATTCACGTTTAAGTACAGTTATCGGTGGATATTTTCTACCAACTTCGCGCATAACCATATCTAAGTATTTCATTTCAGAAACTGCTTCATATGTTATGTTTCCATCATGTTTTTCAAGAACAGTTTCAATTTCATTCTGCAGTTTATATTGAATTTCGGGCTGAAGAGCCATTTCGTGGAGGGCAAATGCCATAACATTTGATGACGTCTCAAAGCCAGCAAAGAAGAATATAAAGGCTTGCGCAGTGATAAATTCATCTGTAAACTCAATGCCAAGATTATCATGTTTGCTCGTTTCTCTCAGTTCTATCATCAAATCAATAAAATCGTGTCTTTTTGACATACAATTTTTTCTTTCAATCAAAATTTCCTTGACTGTTGTCATGAAAAAGTCTTCAATATCTTTACTGAAGATTCGCATGTTGAAAAAATTAAACAGTGAAGGTGATATTGATCTCATAAAAAGTTTAAAATGCATCATATAATTTGGCTCGAAAAACTTTCTACCCATTATTCGAAATGGAGCATTGTCATCTGTCATTGAATGCAAAGTCACACCAAAACCACATGATCCGATAACATCTGTAGTGTATTTTGCAACCAAGTCGTAAACTTCCGTTTCCTGTCCGTCAATAATCGATTCAGTTATAAAAGATTGAAATTTTGCCCCAGTTTCAACGATCAACGGAAACATGTTCTTCAATTTTCCCGATGAAAAAAGAGGCGTCATCTTATGTCTTAGGATTTTCCATTTTTCACCTTCCAACGCAAAGAGGTTCATAAGAAGTGGTTCTTTTGTTTTTATTCCATCAGTTTGTCTGTCAACAAAGAAGTTGAAATCTTTTATAAGAACACTTTTAATGGCATCCAAATCTCTAATCAATAAATCGGGACGAGTCGATTTAAAAACACCAACAAATTTTTCATTCTCATATTCTCGATATAATTCTGTGTATATATCTCCCAGAGAAGATTTCAATAAATAAAAGTCCTTCAAATTTCCGAAAAATGGTATAGGTTTCCTAAACACTACACCTCTCTTCTCCCAGTAATTAAAATATCTCGTAAGATACTTATAAACAAGAAACAATAAAACCAAAAAACACAAACATGTATTTAAAATAGCACTATTGAACGGAAACATGTTTGTTTTGCAAACGACACGATTATACTTGTCAGCAGAAAAGAAATCATTTTATAACATGATTTCATTATTATTAGTATTATCATTAAAGATTATGCGGACATAAGGGTTTTTACCAAAACATGTTCATTTTATTTCCTATATGTTCCACGTATCTTGATCAACTAGCGATTAATATCAAAAAATCTTTATCATACTCCAACTTTTAGTGCAGCGGCCGCCAACCTTTTAGACCTAACGGACCACTACTTTTTTTTTGTTAATCACACATACCACTCAGATGTATTTTTTAAAAAAATATATACATACACATGGTCATTAAAGAAAGCTCTATATTTAAAGTAAAATATTATGTTTTTGATGATCATAAAAGAAATCCGTTAATTTTTGTTGCTACATGCTTGAAACAAATTATGAAGTCTTGGATAAAATGGGCATTGACGCTATTACGACAACTCCATTACAGCTAAGCGTTTTTAGCAGACTGCTGTTTTAACGGAAGATAGATTTGCAAAAACTGTGAAACTCCTATGAACTGTTCACGCATTTAATGTTTTTCCAGAAAAATAGAATAAAGTATCAGATAATCTTTCAATCGTCATTTTCTCGCATTCATCAGTTCTTTGAGAGACCGCTTAAAATAATTCATCGCGATATTTTAAATTATTGTAATATTTTATTATTTCCATGCATTTTAGTGACTGAATATAAGAAAACAAATAGCGGTATTCAAATCCATAGCGACCGAAAGTTAAGCAACATTTTTAAGGTGTTTACTGTCAATACTTGGTGGAAAGGCATTATAATAAAAATAATAAAAGATTTTTAGTACTTGATCAGTTGATAATGCTCTCGATGAGCGAAACCAGTCCTGATCTAATAAATTTTATGTGGAAAAAGTACTAAAAATCTTTTATTATTTTTAATAAGCAACATTCATTTTTATATATATATATATATATATATATATATATAGGATTAAACTTAAACTAAACTTATTAAACAATTTTGATAAAAAACAATCGTTGAAAAATATGTATACACTAGGGCATCCAATCCCGGGATCCCGTTCAATTTTCTGATCCTGAAACCTTGGGATTGATACGGCTGCGATCCCGGGATTTCAGGATTGAGAAATTTTGAGCAAATCCCGAAAATTGACACGAAATTGCCAAATCGAGAATTTCAGATTCCTCCGTGTGCTAAAAAAAAAACGAGGTTCTGTGACAATCTGGAAAAAAGTATACTAAATCGACAATTAAAAATTCCTCGGTGAGATAATAAGAAAAAAAACGAGGTTTGGAGATAATCCAGGGAAAAAGTATAGCGAATTGAGGATTTCAAATTCCTCGGTGAGCAAACCCAGTCACGGGATTGAAAATTAATCAATCTCGAAATCCCGGGATTGGAAAAAGGCTCCGGGATTAGATACCTTAGTATACATTAGTCAAAAATTTACCCAATAATGTAGCTTTATGTTATGTTAAATACTTTCGACAAAATAAATAATTTCACTAGGTACAAATATAAAAAAAATATTTTACGATTTTATTGTTTGATATCAATGTTCAAAAATTAATAACAGATCAAAGTCTGTTTTTATTATTTTCAAGACTACCATATTTCCAAGTATGTAGTAAGATATAAATATTGTTTAATTGATAGCGTAGACAGATTTTGACTACATGTTGGTGGTCGTAATCGTTTCTAGGTAAACAAAATCATTTAATATATACTTTTCTTATAGAATACATGAGAACATAATGGACCTTCAGTAAAATAAATAAAAAAAAATGTGATGTGTTACAATATTTATTTACAAAATATTATGTTTACATCTTAAACTAAAACATTGTATATATTTCAAAATACCGAAAACCACAAAATCAATTTCAATAAATATTCTCATCGCTGGATGAAATTTATTTTTAATTTAAAAGAAAAACAAAACATTAGACCAAGACTTTTATTATACACTGTATATATTCTTGAATCATTTCGACAGTTATGCAATATTGTGTTTTACCACTTACAAGCTAATTGTATTTAAACAAAAAATTTGAATGCATTCGTGCACAAAAATGATTCGATATGAAGATGTAAGTTTATCCGTCTCTTTTATTAACCTTGAGCCATATTCCACTTTTGGTGTTTGTAACAAATGCTCTAGGATCAATTTCAAGTTTTTTTGTCGATTTCTTTGATGGTTCCACGGAGAATTTATGTAAAAATGAAACAAGACCAACTGCAGTTTGCATTTTTCCAAATCTCATACCTGAAAAATAATAATTATATATATTCAAACATTGTGTCAATTTCATTTAATAAATTAGCATTTACTTTGTAGAATTTAATTTCAATAAATTAAAATTTACAAAATATTCATCGGTTTGTCTAAAATTTCATCGTCATTTTATTTGAATATATCTATTTTTATTATTAATAAGCCTCAAAGACACTGTTTTTATTTACACTAAGCACGAATCGTATGAAAAAACATATGAAAATCGTTGTTGCTAAAAATTTATATAAACAATAGGAACGGTTTGCCCAAAGCACGCAGAAACGAGTGCAAAACACAATACGATAATTTGCAAATGTTTAATATTTGAACTTAAGATTGCTTGATTAAATGTTTGTGGGCATATTTGTTTAAGCATTTAAAATCAATTTATTTATTACCAGTATGCGATCAATTTTAATATTAATTTAAGTGCTAACAAGAATGGCAACAAAATCTTACCTATACAACTTCTGGGGCCTTCGCCAAATGGTAGATATAACATTGGATGGCGAGATTTAATCTCTTCAGGAGTGAATCGTTCAGGAATAAACCTTTCTGGCTCTGGGTAATACGAAGGATTATAATGTATTGCATTAACAGGAATAGTTATTGATACTCCTTTATCAATCGTCAAGTCTGTGCCCGGGAAAGTATACGACGAGTTACAAGATCTCGTGAGAATACTAAGAGCTGGGTATTTGCGTTGAGTTTCACATATAACCATTTCTAAATACTTCATCTCGAGTATTCCTTCATATGTTATCTGACCGTCGTATTTTTCAATAATTGAATCAATTTCTTCTTGTAACTTTTGCTGTATTTCCGGACAAAAGGCTAATTCATGAAGTGTAAACGCCATCAAAGTAGAAGATGATTCAAAACCAGCTATGAAAAAAACAAACGCCTGCGCGGTCAAAAACATGTCTGTGAATTCTATAGGATTATCTTCTTTTGCGTTGCTTTCTTTCAATTCTATCATTAAATCAATGTAATCGTGTCGTTTTGACGTAGAAGATTGTCTTTTTTGTACAATATCCTTCACAGTGCTTAGAAAAAACTCTTCAACTTCGATATCAGTAATTCGCATTTTGAAAAAATTAAATACTCGTGGCAGTAAGAGGTATACAATAAATTTCAACTGTTTTTTTAATGATGTTTCAAATACTTTTTTTCCCATTTTTCTAAATTGATCATTTTTATCATTCATTGAATTCATAGTTACGCCGAAAGCACACGATCCTATTACGTCAGTTGTAAAGTTTGCAAATAAATCACGGACTTCTAATTCTTCCAGTTCTGCTTTTGTCAATCTGGTGAAAGTATTTTGAAATTCGATTCCTTTTTCAACTATCAAATAAAACATTTTTTTCAATTTACTCGATGTAAAAATAGGTGTGAATTTTTGTCTCATTATCCGCCATCTTTCACCTTTGACACTAAATAGGTTTGCATTCAGTGGTTCAGTTATTTCACTCGATTCGGCATCTCTGTCATGAAAGGATTGAAAATCTTTTATAAAGACATGTTTCATCAGCTCTGGGTCTCTTATCATCAAATCAAGCTTACTCGATTTAAACACGCCTACATATTTCATATCAGAGTACTTTTCATATAAACCTTGGTATACGTCTCCTATTGAACACTGTGCGAAAAAGAATCTCGCATAATTACCGAAGACCGGCCACGGTTTTTGGTAACAGACACCTTTATTCTTCCAGTAGTCGAAGTTTTTAGTTAAATACTTATAAACACACACTAATAAAGCTGCAAAACACACAGCTGTAAACATTGTCGATGAGCAGCAATACAACATTTTTGAAACAACACAACGGTTAAAAACTTATATTAAAATATAATGTATTGTAACCTTTTACAATAAAACACTTAATAAATATATCTTTAAGTATTAAATTTTTCAATGTCCTATCCGTTATCTTTCTATTGTAGATTAGCACATGCAATATGTAATTATCAGCGAGTAGTGAATGTGTCTGTCTCACACAACCTCATTTGCGTATGCGCAAGTAGGATAAAAGAGCAAACACATGTTCGTTTATCTAGCACACGCCCGTCACTTATCATCATTGTGATTAAGCGAAGTTGATAAAAATTGACAGCACATGTGTAAATATATATTAATATTTCTTTTTTTTCCTTGTTTTACATTTCTTTCGTCATAATTGACTGTCATTTGGCAGTCACATGATTTTGTGACTTAATCTGATTTGAATTCGCGCAAAAATATACGAAACAGTAAACGGTAAACACCGGGCGTAGAGAAGCGAATTTTTGTTATCATAAGACTGAAAATTTTTGAGTCTTAGTCTTGTAATTTCTTGAATAAAGAGGTTTGGTAATTTTGCCATAAGCCCTAGCACGGACTATTGGGGCGAAAAACTTCACAGACTAAGCTAAAAACAACGCCTTAATTTAAAATATTCATTGAAGCATCCCGGAAGCACATTAAAATCACACATTATTATGAAGAACACTGATAAATAAATTATATAAATGATATAAAATATTTTTAATACACATCGACATCCTTTGTGCCGTACGGTGTTGCTCAGAGCAGACAACTTCAGACCATTGTTAGTGCAGTGTTACCAACTGAGAGGTTGCTGTCTCTGGTTGCTGCCTACTTCACGTGCTCATTGATACAAGGCTGGGGTGGGGAACCTTTTATTCTCTAAACTACCCATTTATTTTTCTGATTCAACATAAAAGTATATGTAGTTATTGATAGTAAAATTGCCATACTTAAAAGTGTATTATGTAGTTATTGATAGAATACAAACCTATTTCGATATTATCAAATCTTTAATATATAAGCAATAAAAAATGGTAGATATGAGCAATCACTTTTAGGGTGTTCACTGTCAATACTTAATATAAGGCATTATATTAATAAAAACACAATATTCCTTTGCACTGATTTTGAATTTCTGCTGTTTATTGTGCTAAAATATGCACTACTTATTGGAAATCAAATCAAACAAAAAAAAATGTACCTTGTTTTTAGCTTAGTCTGTGAAGTTTTTCGCCCCAATAGTCCGTGCTAGGGCTTATGGCAAAATTACCAGAGGTTTTAATGGAGTCGATAATCCAAACGCTCTCAACATTTTACATTTACAAAAATAATGTAATAAAAAAACACATTTAGTAGTACGTAGCGACAGATTCAATTGGAACTGCAATATCCTTAATATAATGATATTTAGCTAGAGATATATACATTAAGGTATTTATCTTATTGAAAATACGGTACTCAGAGAATATGAAAAACATTACAATTACTAACTAAAACAATTGTATGAATAACTGACTCTCTTCCATTGCTAAAACAAAACGCCTAAGAAGTTTACAAAGGCAACCAGCACAACTAAGTTCGAAGCAATCTTGCGAGCGTATTTCGTTGCATATTATTTATTTATATTATTTTACAAGTCATGCGCCAGATGGCAGTCTTTAGGGGGAGATTTTAGGAAATAATCCGAATTCTTGGCGCCCTGCCTTCATGGTCGTTTGGCGAGAAATTTGTTGTACCTCACGTAAAAAAGCTGGAGCATTCACAAAGAATCAGAAGAAAAACACGCGTTTTTTATTTATCTCTTTTCTTAGGAAAGTGGCTGATTACATGCAATGTTGTGAAATAATTAATTAAACATATGTCATGCGATATTTAAGTTAAGTTTTACAAAAGAATTAATTATTTACTGATTTTATATAATATGGATTTATTCATTGTCATAAATGATGGCCATGGCAATTCTCCAATATATTATTCAAGACACTTCACCATAACATGCATAATTGTGATAGTAACGTATTTCTTATCGTCTTCATGATGTAGTAAAAAGGTAGTCAAGGACTTCTGTAACCAGGCATAACTATTATTGATGACTATCATATCTTCGGAAAACATACATATAAAGCATACATAGAGCCCCTAAGAGGTGGAATGAGCCAGTTCGTATTTTAGAAAAAAATAATTAGATGCTTTATAATATTTAACATTGTTTAAAATATCTTAAAAGTTAAGTGAGCTTAGTAAATATACACTGCAATGGTGCTATCTCACTAAAATAAAAATTTTCAATCAACCAAAGTACCAAATAAAGACGTGATTGTATTTAAAAAGTTGATAGAAATTATTGTATTGTATTGTATAGAAAAGTTTGACCATTTTATTACTTGACTCACTTCACCTCTTGAGGGCTCAGATAATAGAATTTGTTAAAAGCCAAGACGCACTCTGGGTTGTAGCGCTGATGTTAATGACAATTTTCAAATTAATAGAAATATTCTGCTTTCTTTTTGACCTTTATCGAACACATTTGAAACAATTTTGAATAAAAATCTATATGCAGTTTTGTGTAAGGTAAAAAAATTGTTACTCAAAATCGTTGTTCACACCGGTATAACTACCACGCTACCTGAACTCTTGAAATAGTTTTAACGGATTTGACTATCAAGATAGTAAAACTCAAATTGTCTGATGCATAACAAAAAAGATTTTTTTACTGTGCCGTACTTAAAAAACTTTATTTACCTTTTTAATTTATATCCAGATAAAGTTTGCAATATACCGTCAAATTTCAATTACCGTTAAATGGTAAATAGTTCCTCTTATTACCGGTAATTTATCGGCTTAAAAAAAGGAGACGTATGTGACTAATTTTTTCTAAGAGCTGAGTTCTACACATATTGAAAATGAAATGAATAATGTCATATATACAAATATGTCTTTTATGTTTTTACTGAGATATGAAAATGAGTGATTTAGTGTAACAATTTATTCCCATATATTATTGGTTTATGCAGGGCCAGCTCGTGGCGTGTGCAGAGTATGCGGCAATGATTTTAACACTTTCCACTCATTTAGATCTAGTTTTTCGCCTCGCACATACTCGCGGAAATTCTCGAGCCGGCCCTGGTCATATGTCACGTAAAGCTTGGTTAATTTGATTAGATGTTGTGCTTTGATTTATTGGTGTATTAAATATTATCTGAACTTAATTCGTGATAAAATATTTTTTGGTTTTCTACCAATATTTTTTTTAATTTACCAGTAATTACCGAAAGTAAATTTTCCACAATTTACCGGTAATTCAAGCACTGTGTTCAGCATTGCATTGTTTAATCTGCACCGACCCATGATCAGGTAATGTGCCTAAGCAAAATAAATTGAAGGTTTTGTTTATTTTGTTTATTTGTTTTCATTTAGATGAATAAACAATTAAAAAGTTTTGATTCGAAATCTTCAGAAACGATCAATTCATAACAAAGTCTTGGAAAACATTTTAGTGGAAAATTAAACATTCATTAAACTCAAAAAATAATTTGATTTCTTATCTGCCCGTTCTCTTTGAAAATTTGATTATAATTCACATGACAGGTTTCATTTAGTCTCAAAATTGTGTTCTAAAAAAAAACTTGAAAATCGTATAAAATTAAGAAAAGATGTAAAAAGGGGACGAAGAAAGCTTACGGCTAAAGTTTTCATGGTATCAAGCCAGTCATAATTGTACCAAGCAGACGTAAAAAATAATAAAACTTTTGTTATAAATTGTGCCAGCCCAGCTAACAGTAACACTTGTGTGTTAATTTTATTGGCAGTAACACAAAGCTATGCCAGGAATATTCAACATTTACATTACATTTATTTAGGGATTTCTGTCGTGTTTTATAAAAAACAAACATATTTTTACTTTATTGATATATTATTAATCATGTGGTTCTCAACATTTTACCCTTTACTATCGCCTGCTTAATACTATAACAACACTAATTGTGTTTCAAATTATTGTCAGGAATATTCGAGATCTTTCTCAAAAATTGGTTGCATACACTTGTAAGCACAGTAAAAAGCAAGATGATATAGATCAGCGTTTCTCAAAGAGGCCACAGAATAAATATCCGTTTTATAGAGCCACAGCGGGCTTTTAAGGCTGCCACGTTCAACCAAAGCAGAGTTATCTAAAATTTATATTTAAACTAGAAGACAGCAGGTGTATTGTATGTGATTATATTTTTTCCGCTCAACATCTTCTGTAACATCAAATACTTAATAAAGTGAGTCGTGTTAACACAGAATCCGCCATTACGAGTTGATCGCTGGCACGCTATAACAATACTATGGTTAAATGATCACCGAGCTATTTTTACAAAAATATCAGTAATTTATTTCAATTGTGAATAACTGCATATGAATTAACCTATCAATACTGTTATTGTACATACCATAGAAGGTTACGTCAGCTTTCAGATATATTGATATTCGATGTATTCAACTGTCATACATTTACATTTTTAATAAAATAAAATACAACATTTGAGGAGCAAACATTCAAAAAGTGTTTTGTCACAAATTTTGAAAAATGGCGTTTTATATCAATTCTGATAGCCCATAATAAAACCTATGAATGGAAATAAAAATTAGTGTCCAAAAAGGTTTTTTTTCATATTAAAATGAAATCATAAAGTTGACACATTCATACAAACCGTCACTTTTGCAACACTTAAATCATCATTTTCCAAGCTTTGGATTTGTGTGACAAAACACTTTGTGAATGTTTGCTCCTCATTTATGTATGTGTCGAATAAGAAACGATAATAATTCATTTTTAATGGAATAATGTTTTTTGTGATTCTTTTTCTTAGTTTTTATCATATTTAGGGCAACTGAAACTAAGTGAAAATTTCGTCAATTTTCTCATGGATTTAATCATGCAAATCCACTAGCTTTATGTGATTGAATTTACTAATGATATAATGGTTCCGTGCAGGTTACTTATTAGTTAAAAACCAAATACTTGTACAAGAGTTCTTGGAGAACACTTAAGAGATAATAAATACTTTAGTATTTAGTGAAATATTAGACACATGCAGAATCGTATTGTAGAAGATGTTCATATTAATTTAAAATTATTACCTTGAAGAATTTATCATTGGGTCATCCAACGGAGATATTTTAACTCCAATAACGTTGTTACGCTGCGGAGTATACCATGTCAGTGTGAAACCACGGATACAACGTTGAGTCCCCTAGGAATATTTAAAAAAAATGTATATAGATATATTTAGCATTTTTTTCTGTCTCCCCGATCCGCGAGAAAATAGTGAGTAGAGGGGCACGGAAATTTTTGAAAGTTAAAAAGGGATCACAGGCTAAAAAGCTAAGAAAATATGTAATAGATAATTAATAAATTATGGTTTAAAATTAACTTGATTTTCATTGAGATTTTTAAATATCATGTTAATTGTTTAAAATACAAACTAGAAACTTTTTTACGAAGCCCTTTCAAATATTAACAAAGTAAACAACATAATATTTTAATGAAAATGCATTTTGAACGAGATGACAAAGCACTTTAAGCATTCATAAAACTAGTCATATTTAATGTTCCTCATATCCTTTTTATGCAAGTCATTGTTATCATTTCATTTTTTTGTAATTTTCCCAAGGTAAATGACCATTAGAAAGCAAGATAGTGACCTGCAAATTAAGCAATCAACTTTTCAGAAACATTATACAGGAATATAATAATGTAAGGGACATTTATCGACATAAATAATGTGTTTTTTGTTGTTAATTTGAAGGTATTCACCGAACCCACTATTCGTCTTTTCTGATATTAGTTCACATAGTTAAGCATGTCACTTATCCATTAGTATGGCCGCTGACTGCACCTATAAATGAAACATTTGTTTTACGCTTTCATATAGCAGCGGCGAAAAATGATTATAGGAGTCTAATGATGTATCCAAAGCCAATATGTTCATCATTTGACTATTAAAAGATCGTTGATACTATAGGTTGCACCCTACCGATTGAGAACTGTAGGTTCAAAAAAGAAATATTTAAAATATTCCCTTTACATAATACTATATTAAACTATAAAAATTTAATTATTTTACTGATAAAAATGCCAATGACAAAATACCGACCCGAATAGGTCGGTTTTACCTTATATTCTCTCTTTTACAGAAATGAGTTGCTTACTCCTGAACTAGACGATCTGAGCATTTGGAACTAATGACGCAGAGAGAGGGTAATCTGAGAGAAAGTATTCGGAGAAAATTTTACGAGTCAATGTGGAGTATAGCTTGGATTTTCCTATTAATAACTTATTAAGGCGAAACTTTTCAGATCCATTTTCACTTTCAAAAATCGTACTTACTGAAAGTTAATTTATTTCAATTTTCATTCAATTCCGAGAGAGTAATTTCAGGCATATTTTATTTCGAATATATAATTCATTTCGATAATATGTCTTTAAGCGACATTTGCGAATTACACAATCATTTAACTTACATCATAAAATTATATTATTTTAAATTGCAATTTTAAAAAAAGTGGAAAATATTTTTTACAAGCCGTTATGCATTCATAATTAGAAGCGTACAATTTTCATCTATTGTCAGTTTTCAGGTAAAAAAAACCCATTTATGGTATTCAAAAACGGGTAACTTATTGCATTCTATAATTGGTGGAAAGGCACAAAATTTAAAAAAAAAAAAAAATTAAAATTCATACTAATTCCCACTTTTATTTATTAAGATCAAGACCAATTTCGCTCACCACGAGCATGATCAAATGATACATATTATTGTATTATCAGTTGATAATCCTCGTCATGAGCAGAAATAAAAGAAAGAATCACTTGCATCATAAAAATGATTTTCTTCAGTTTTTTCAAAAGTATATATGGAGAGGTATGTGTATATGATATTATATGCCTATAAATGCATATGGAGTCCACGTTAGCTGGCTTCAATGTGGATTGCTCACCTCTGAAACTATGACTTCTGTCGGCAACGATATCGAAGGGATTTAAATAACCAATACCATCAGCCATGAAAGAGACTAAAAAACCTTTAACGTTTACGAGCCTTAATACTTAAAGCTTCAATTATTTGATATAAAAAAATCTGATATGATGCAAGAAGAAGAAAATGTTACCATTTTATTTTCGTATTTTACGTTAGTTCAATAATCATTATTTTTCATTACCATTATCTGATGTGCGGTAACTTTTGTTGGGAGAATGTATTATAAAAATTCACTTTTAGGGTGTTTTTTGCGAATTCTTGGTGGAAAGGCATTATATTTGAAAAATAAAACATAAATTTGTACTAATTCCCACATGTATTTTATAATATCAGGATCGGTTTTACTCATGATGATATACTGACGCATGATGCTCGTCATGTGCGAAACCGGTCCTGAGTTTATAAAATATAAATGGAAAT
This sequence comes from Himalopsyche tibetana, assembly GCA_030503985.1. Taxonomy (NCBI): domain Eukaryota; kingdom Metazoa; phylum Arthropoda; class Insecta; order Trichoptera; family Rhyacophilidae; genus Himalopsyche; species Himalopsyche tibetana. The sequence continues at coordinate 14,217,868 of JAPJYX010000009.1, read as the reverse complement.
TAGAAAAAATGGATATTTTATTTTTTTAGTATTATAATAATTTAAATAAACTCCATTTATTCAAAGTAATCTGATAATAACCAAAATAAAATAATAACAACTTTCAGAAAGATTTATTTTAGCAGGTGAATATTTTCATCTTGAGCAGTGACTGCTGCAGTACACGCGAATGAGAGATGTAAAAAGATCTGACACAAACGTTATAGTTGAGGGAAAACTTTTTAACGAACTGAACTTTGAAGTACAGGTAAATAATCTGGTTGCCAACATCGCGAGACAAAATGTAAAAGTTTTGGCCACCCTACCTACGCCTAAGGATTCTAAGAAAACTGATGCCTTTGTTGAGTGAATCTTTGCTCAGTTTACTCATGGATATATCGTGAAATATACGCATACGTGTGCACACTTATAGAGTTTAATGAATATGTTTCAACAACTTTTGTAAAACTACCGCAAAATATTTATAAAGTATACTTACACCCTTGCCAGATGAATTGAGAACATAAAACTTTAGAATAAATCGTCTAGATATTTTCCTAAAATACTGTTTTTAAATCACTTTTCCACAAAGCACAATTAAGAACTTACCATGTATTTAATAATATCCACCTTAATAAATAATAATGCCTTAAACACACATTATTATATTGAGGTTTTGTTTAATATTAATATAACACTTAGAGTTAAAATATATAACATACGCCATTAACTCGCGAAGAAGGAATGGTGGTCGGAATCGGGTTTACTTTACCTCAGTCTCTGATGGTGATATACACTCACGAATAAGTTTTTATTTAAATGAAAAGTGTATTATTCAGGTGGTGAGATTTCACAGAAATCAAAAAGTATCGAGAAATATGCCTAAGGTTTTAAGCAACACAACTTTTAAAATAAAAAAATAGTAGTCAAAAATAAGTTTTGCTAAAACTGCGTTTTTATTTTTGTGAGATTTAATATTATTTCAACCATTAGATGGTTTATAGAATTTAAAATGTTTTCAAGAAATGTTGTCTTTTATTCTACCACAAACGGGATGGAGCTATTTCGTCTAGTATTTCTGATGTGTGATATTAATTTATATATTTTTATATACTACGTTTATATTGTTATACGGTTGACATCAATTAATACTGCTAACTTTAGGTATGATTAATTGTTAGAAATATATATTTAAATGACCAGGCTAAGGGTTATTCCGGTTAGTTTTGAAAAAATCTTGCGAAAGCATCACCACTGTTACTGTACACAGGGACGTCCCGAGGGCATAGGCGAGTAGGCAGCTGCCTAAGGGCGGCAAGTCTTATGGAGCGGCAAATGATAACAGATTTTTTTAAATGACTAAATATTTTTGACACGAATTTGGTTTCGAACAAATATGATGCCTCAATATTTTTGATAAACAAAATAACAAATCAAGAATCGATACTTATATAATGTAAGTGCATTTTAAATTAAAATTATTTTTTATGGTGTGTAGTGAAGGTAATAGTTTTTTTTTCATAATTATTGAACAATAATAATATGAGATTTTAGATCATATTTATTCGTGAGGATCTTTGTCAATAAGTTACACATATATTTTGAATCACCTGAAAGCAAAACGGAATAAGCGACAAAACATTTGTTTGAGTACGTAGTTGAGTAGAGGATTTGAACTTTTATATTTGTATATGTATTCTTAGAATAATTGGAAATAATGAAAAAAAATGAGCGCTATTTTATGACTTTGCCTATGGGTGGCACATGGCAATGTGGTAGAAAAATATTCATAACATGTCCTAAAAACATGTTAAATTCCATAAACTATCTACTACTTGAAATAATTTAATGTACGACAAAAAAAATGTAGTTTTGAAAAAATTGCTGTGACCAACGTTCCCTCTAAGCTGCGCGCGTGCGCAGCCGCGCAGCAGTTGGGAAGCCCCCGCGCTCTCACTCCGGGTTGGCGCGCACTACAAGACAGTTGTTCAATTAATATTTGATCGGTCCGCGCAACCTTCGCGCAGCTTTTGAAATTTCCGCGCAGCTAACCTCTTGCCTTAGAGGGAACGTTGGCTGTGACTACCGTTTTTTTATTACAATGGTTGTAGTGTTTGCCTTAAAACTTAGAAATTAACGACGGTATTCAAATTGCATACTGTTTACTATTTATTTTAAAGCTGTGAGAAACTTGTTTTATTCGTTTGGATAGAACAGTATAAAAGTTAACAAATATAAATTATCATCAAACACTATAAACATAAGTAAACTACGTCGCCTGTTATCTGGCCATAAACATTAACCTAATCCCTTTGCCCAAGATAGTTATTCGAAAAAATGCTAAAATGACGACAGTAATAAAACTTTCAGTTATAAAGCTGGCTATCATTAAGCCGGGATAGAGTTTACCTCAAGTGTCTTCGGTGGTATTACACTGTCAACGGTTTCCTGAGACGCACTTAGACGAAATCGTGACGTCGTAAAGACTGGAAGCTGGTTGGGCCGAAGCTCACGACCCCGCCGGAGCCCTGTGAAACTCGGCGGCAATAAACTCCACGATACTTCACACAGGGTGTAAAACATTACAGTTGAGTAATCGTAAGACACCATCGCCCAACAAACAACTCTTGTAAATATGGGACAATAAACCGGTATATTTGTCAGTATTAAAACTTTTAACAAGGCAACGTTCACTGAAATTAATTCGGACATCATTTAATATCTGAAGTTGTGTTATCAAAAGTCTGTAGCTCGTTATAAATATCCTTCTTAGTCACAAGCTTAGAATTACCATGAAAACAAATTAAAAGTTAAGCAAATACAAAAATAAGCAATCGATCAATTCAGCAAACAAGTCATTTGAAGTAATGTGTAAAAACCAAGTTTTTTGTCTTGTAATACAGTTTTATATTGTTCTTTGGCGCCGTTTCATTTTTTGAAGAAAGTTTGTGTTGGTAAGTAACAGTTTCTGATCATAATATAAAAATACTTGTGGAATAAACGGAAATATGTTTTACACACAAAATTATTATCAATTTACTACGATGGGTTTTATATGTTTTAAAAAAGTTTTCTTGGATAAGACATGTTAACACTTATTTATAATATAGTCTTCATTAATAATAATATGAAAGCAATAACGTTTTCTTAAAAAAATACAGATTCGCTTGTTTGTAAAAAGGTTAAATTATGAACCTTGCAGTTATTCTTGAGTTACCTTTTTTGTAATATAACTGGCCACAAAGATGATGTTTAAATCATTCCTATGAAAATTAAAGTAATTATGCCGATATTTTCATGACTAAATGTTTGTTAGATATATGTTATTTACTTAAATACTATCGTTATAAGTTGAAAATCTGTTGACGATAAAACAATTATACTTAGCAATGGGAAATTTTTTTCAAAATATTTTATTTCTATGTATTATGGCAAGGCAAATCAACCATTTTTTTTATTCTGCAGAACATTGCTTTGTTAAGCTTTATTTTCACAATCTTCGACAAATTAAAAATCTTTTTTGAGTGTTTTAAGTAAAATAAATAATAATTCGCAACACTGAGAAATTTCTGTGACACGTCCAGCGCATTCCGTCATCTCCAATTTGGGATTTAGTTTATATCTGCCTGTAGGCAATTTGAAGATTTCTCTCTTAAGACCTCCCTTTCAGTGTAAACTTTCGGAGAAGAAATCGTTTCAATGAAGTGAATGGCGCGGACGAGAATTTCAATAAGCCTGGCGCGGCCGTGACTTTTGCTCCATTTTTTATACGAGGTATTCCAACAACCTTTACCGCATGATCACAAACTACACGTTCAAACATTTATTTAACACTAAATTCTAACTTTAACGTAATTTAAATGGAAAATAAAGTAAATAATCGATATAAAAATAAGCGGATAACGTTTTTGGGAAACATTTCAACAACGACTTAAATGTTTTAGTTACTTTATTATAATATAAAATATAATCCTCACAAAATTTAATTTTCTCTCGAACTATATAAAACAATATAGTATTAAGCTCAGGCATTTTCGAATCATGGCCTGTGGGTTACATATGACTCAATTGAAGGTTTTGTTTCGCTCTTTCCAGGTGTCCAACTGTCTTTCCATTTTATAGATTGCTATAGGAAAAACAATGTGAAAACGAACTGAGCACCTGAGCGATTGCTTGCCGACGACAGTCATACATTTTTAGTCATGATAGTGTTATGCGGGATAGCGCTATCCTACGGAGCGAAACAGAATAAAGTCCTGTCATATTGCATGGCTATGGTTCGTGCCGGTTGCTATTTCGTTCTAATGGAGTTATAGTAAAACGGCTGTATTTTTTGACGGACAAAAAGTAATCTGTAGAAATTTTTTCAATGTACGCATGCACATAAATAAAACTCCATATTATTATTAAATTGTAAAACATTTATATGTGTGGCCCATCAAAAGCAAACAAAATTAAATTTGGCTCACCAAATGATTTCACTTAGACTTCCCTGGTTTAACCAATTAAAATTGATTCTGTCCATCACGTATTTTCTTATTTTAAAAGATATGAACGTAGATAATTACTTCTCATACAGCGTTAATAAATTAGTAAAAATTACTTTTAAAAAAACAATGACTCTAAGAAACGACATTTACTGAGCTAAATAATTGTGAGGTCGTTGTAGTGTAAATATTATATTTTATGAAAGTACATGGTCACTGATTAATTACATGCATAATAAATACTAAATAAAGATTGTACGTTACGTATATGTTTCTTTGTTTTCATTATCTCTACCTCCCTGATTTATTTTTGGCCTAGTCTACACTGATATAATTACGCAAAACTTCTCATTCAGTTTTAAATCATTCAGTTTGCTGACTAGTTATTTAGAAACATGTTGTGCTATAGCAAACATAATTTAGTTTGAGAAATCAAATGATCATACTCACGTAACTTAAAATTTATTTATTAACTTTTTGGGGAGTAAATAGATCTATACTGACCTTACTTTACATTACTGACATTTGTGTGACTCTTTTCCAATGAATATGTAATTCATACTTGAAGCATTCATACATGCTCACAGACAGACACTACTGTGTTGAGGTAAAAGTACGTCCGTACTCTTTTACAGAAAAATGGCGCCGACGACGTAAACTCATCTATAGATTAAATCTGTTTCTCCATAAAAGTCTATCTTTTACTGCTTCATAATATACTCTAGAATCTAGATCAAGGTTTCGCAACGGAAAGCGTGCTCCAAGAGGGCCACAGAGAAATTATTTTTATAACGGGAGCAACAGAATATATTGCATAATTTCTTTAACTACGAAAGTTTTAAATTATTTAAAAGATAAAGATGGAAGTTTTAATCCTTATTTTATGTTCATGGTTCATTAAAGCATTGCTTAATATACAATACTAGAACACTTTTTTGTATCAATTTTAGATTTTTTTAATCAGGTTGTTTACAAACCATTTTGAGAAAACATGAATTAAGAAACAAACACGACATCGTTGTCAGTTAAAACATTTTTTTTTCTGAACTACACTATACTTTTCCCCAGTGTTTCGAACGCAGTTTTAAAGTTACAACCTCTTTTAGGAAAAGGGGGCGGGAATCGATGATAGTAAAGAAACTTACCCCCGTAAGTCGCGTAATCAAATCAACGGAATGCACTGCACAACTGTCTTCTCTCGATTTGCAGCAATTGACTGAATGACAATTTGCTGGAATGAAATAGTGAAACTAGTCGATTTTCGAAACTTTAGACTATCCAACAAATTCGAACATCGAAAAAAAAACGTTTTTTGAAACAAACATAAAATTGATTTATTCACATACTAAGAAATTTATGACAAGCTTGGTATCAAAACTCATTATTTCCGTGAAATACCTGTGCCGAAAAAATGCAAATGCATCACTACATATTAATGGCTTAGTTCCATAGAACAATAAGTCAAAACTATGATGTAAACAATTATATTTGAATACCTCTCTTCACGAAAGTACAACCAGAAAAAAAAACACTACTTTTCTCTTGTTTATGTATAAAAATAAATAAATTTAAACAATCGTCTCTTAGTTCCATATAAATAAAACTCGAAATTAAATTTCATAAATAAATTAATAATTATCACTTTTAGTCTCATTTTAGATGTGTCAAAACTTTGGTCAGCTATATCTCAAAAATGCCGATTTCTAATTGTTACAATATGGAGCTAATCCATTAAAATTAATATAAATACTTGAGTATTAAAATTTACTCTAAGCACTGTTGAACCACTGCCAAAGATAACTATCGGTGTCTATGCTCACAATTCTAAAATAAATAATATGATATGATTACAAATCACCAATCAGCGATCAGTATTTTTCATGGGGTAATATTATATTTCGCATCTTAAGAAAATACTTATTTACAATTTCAATAAATATTTATAGTAATTACTACTTTTTTATGACAAAAATATCGCTTCTTAGGCTTTATTGCGCTTTCCTCGAAAATCGATATTTAGAAATGATTGACAATATAAACATGAAACTGAAAAATATTTTTGCGCATTTCCCATCTCATCGAAATACAAAACACTGATATCGGTTAAGCCAAACCAGTTTTTCTATCTCGATTATCGACAAAGTATAATTTTTCATAATTACGATAATGAAATACTGCTAATTAAACTGTTGCAGAATATACATACCACTTTCATGTTCTGTTTTAATTATTCAAAGCATTATTTGACATGTGTTTGTGTGTATTGTTAATTTGATTATATTGGTTATTGATATTGACGTTTGAAAAATAAATAATTTTGTTGTATGACGTTAATTATGTTTCTAAAAAAACATTAATACTAATTATGTTAGATATATCAAACAGGTAAGGGTAGCAAAACTACCAAATTGGAGCTACCGGCTGTACTGTTAACACTGAAATATCCAACTTTTTACTTGCACAAGATGTTTATCGAAAAAACTATTTTTTTCTTCTAATATCATAGAGTTCTATAAATAAATATACTGGCTAACATGGTTTGTCAGCATTTATAAACTAAGATATTATCACATATTATTGATTGAACAAACAGATAAAAATCAAACAATATAAATAGTTAGACTGCAATTCATTAATAACAACTTCAATTTCATCAGTTCAAATTGTTCGTGATGAGCAAAACCGCTCCTGATCATATTAAATAAATGTGGAATTAGTACAAAACAGTGTTTTATATTTTTAATATAATACCTTCCACTTGGCCATCCAATCAACCGTCGAAAGCAATTAACTGGTTTTCGATTTTTCTCAAATAAATAAACCATCTAAGCGGCCTAAGCCGGAGATATTAAAAAAAAAAAATTTAACACCAATATTCCAAAATAAAAAGAATATAGGACTTTTTGCTTACTTAAATATCCACCAATAACTAATTATTTCTCAGTTCCTCAACCTCTCTTTTTTCGATTAGAGTAAGGCTATGAGAATAGGGTTTGGAAAGAGCAAATGGTTAAGAAATCGCTTTCGCTACACCCTGCTATTTTAGCATTGGAATAGAAGAATGGTATTTTTAGATTACAATTATCCATGCTTTTGAATGTATAAGTACTGTTTGTACTGAAATTTGAATGTGTGAGATCCATCACGAAAGCAAACGACGTTGACCACTGCTCCACGGAACCAACATATTAATAGGTGTATATAAGTCTATGACACATATATTACACGCTAAAAGAGGTTTTCAAGAAACCTCGGTTAGCCGTGCAAAATAAACCAGTTTTCGGTTTTTCTGAAAACAGGCAATAAACCGGTTAACCGGTTTCGATTTGAGCCGGATTGAAGGCCCTAACTTTCATCATGTATTTACAGTGCACACCCTAAAAGTGATATATTATTTAAGTATATTTAATACCTTAATCTGTCTTTTCTGATTCTGTGATGATAAGATTAATTCACTTAGATGGTTGGATTTGATACGTTATATTGCAGATAATGATTTTTGACTCAATGCGAAGAATATTACTACTGTCGAACGATGATAATAATTAATTTAAACTAATACGCTGATTCTTATAAACTGTTATTTAAAAAATATTGACAGGTGATCCATTTTTACTTTTTATGAAAAATGCACATCGTATGCATGTCGTATCGCAAAACCCACTTTAGAGACCGCTGTTCAGTATAACCTCGTTTTGTATAAGAAGAAGAAACAGTGATAACAGATACTGTCGAAGCGACATTATATACTTTATGAGTCTCTAACTATAAAGTAACGATATGAATGGCGCGACATCAGATCGTATACAATATTTTCAAGATGTGTATCAAAATAGCTGTTAAATTTACCTTGGCATGAAAGCGAGCAAGTGAACAGTTCCTGTGGGCAGCAGTATGCTCGTTAGAATTTTATGTTCCACTAACTCACCTCTAACTTTGCCATAAATAACAAAAAGTATGCTAACATGAAACTTTCGCAAATTTTACTTTATTTCTAGCGATGTAGTTAACTTTTACCCTTTTTACGTGTATGGCTACTTTATATTTATGCCACCCTTGGACATAAAACTCTTATTTGTTATGGCTTAAGACAATTAAACTTTGATCATAAAAATTATAACTTCCAAATTAAAGATCTACTTAACTCTTTTATAGCCAAAGATATCAAAATAAACCGTTCTTAGCAGCTATGTAAGTATTTTCTGTAAAATGGTAAAAGAATGTAAAGTTTAATAACCTTGAGACTCCAACTAGTCATTATTTGTTATTTATTTCCTTCAAATAAGATTTGAACTTAATTGCGTTTGCATAATGACACAGCAAAAAATCTATTCTACAAAAAAAGATAAGATATCACAGATCGATAAGAAAATTTACCAAGCGAGCATGATATTACAAAAAAATATGTGTTTTTTTACTAAATCTTATAATTTATAATAATATGTTTTTAATAATAATAATATTTTTTCTTTTCACAATCATACAGTGTCATATGTCTAGTAAATAAAAAAATAAAAAAGATTTTGATTTTCACTTTTAATGTGTTCTCCGTCATTTTTTAATGGAGAGTATTGACTTCTTAAAAACGCCTATTTAACGTTTATTTTAGAAGTCCAAAACTTGTTTAATTTATCACTTTTCAATTTTAGAATTGAATGAAACGAAATCTCTAAAAATCATCTATGATTTTTTCTCTCCTACCTTTCCCAATTTTAAAAATATAAATTGACTGTTAACCAGCTCTGATGAATATGCATACTTGTGTGTTTTAATACATTTCAAATTTTATTTGTCAAGTAATAAATGTATGAATTCCATGAAATAATTTACTATCGATAATATTTTATAAAGAAAAAGAGAAACCTGAAAAAATATTTTTTTTGATGCTACTATGTGAAAACATCACTTTTAATAGATGCAGATTAATAACTGTACATTATTTACAAAACTTCTTTTCTTACCAAATCGATGAAATAATATTTTTATCCCGGTGTTACGTAAATGCGTTAAAATACGGCAAAGCTACTTCGAAAAATCATCAAATAATTTGTCTATCGATCGATTCTCAGTGAGAAAACATTATATGTATTTAACTGAGCCCCAATTTCCCAGACTCATGACTCATTACATAAAATGCTTCAATGTTTTCACAAAGCGAGAAAGATTTTAAGTAGGGCGTTAAGTAAAGTTTACCTTTAATTTTTTATCGCCACCTCGCGGGCTGAAATCAGTCCTGATCATTTTTTTTAAACTTTTGATTAAGTGCAATATATTTAGAGCTTAACCAAATAGCAAATATTAACACAATGTTGTTGTGCTTAAATTGTATCATAGTTTTTTAAATAAAAATATGCACACAGTCACAAAATTGAACGTGACTGTAATCAACAAAACATAAAATTGCTTTTAATTTTGATAACTTTTCGATTTATTACGAGCTTTGTATAGAGTAAATAATTTTGTGTACCGAACAAATCCTACGGGGAACATGTTGTCAACCATAATAAACAATTTAATTGCAGAGTCCCAATCACCGCAGCGCATACTTAATAACCTTTCAACTTCCAATGTAATTTAAATCAAAGGCCAATTTTATTGTCCACTGCGGCTAATGCACCTCTAACAGCAACGTTGTCAAATGGATCGTTTGATTCCAATTAACTTTAAAGGGCAACCAAATAATATGTATGAAACTGCAGTTGGATTTTGAAATAATGTCAACATTATCGTCGTTGACCATGTCGGTACACTTCATGTTGGTTTGCAACAAAATAAATTATTTAATCAATGAATAATTTAATCGCAAACCGTTTTAAACATGTTTAATCATAGCCATAAGGGTATGCTGCTTTCGTTGATCATCGTTTTGATCTTGATGAGTATATTTTGTAAGATTTTTGATACAGACTTTTGTATAAATATTTGTTTCCAGTGTCTGTAAGTTGCATAAGTCTGTAAGGAACGAAAAAATATCCTATGGATTCAAATAATATATTTTTAATCATGACAAGTAAACATAAATAATGGTTTCACCTAAAAAAACTCAAATGTATTTTAATGCTCTAAACTTATAACAAACCAAAAAGAAGAATCTAAAACTCCGTAATCTTATAATATTAATGAATCACTGGTAAAAAAGATTTTTTCTTCTGTATAATAATGTCACGTGATATTAATAAAAACACAATATTCCTTTGTACTTTATTCCACTTTATTTAAAATTTCAAGACCGGTTTCGCTCATTGTGAGCATTGTCAACTGATAAGAAATATTTGCGAAAATTGTTTACACCTCTAGCATATAATTAAAAAATCATCAAAGATTAATAATCTGTTATTTGTACATTCTTTTCAATGACAATTGTTGTTTACACCTTTTCATTTCAATATATTTTTGTATAAATAGCATTGTTAAATTATATTTCTTATTGGTTGACAATGCTGACAATGAACGAAACCGGTCCTGGCCTTTTAAGTAATGTGGAATAAAGTACAAATGAATATTGTGTTTTTTTTTTAATATAATGACTTTCCACCAAGTTTTGACAGTTAACACCTTAAAAATGTCACATGTTATAGTAAATAAAATAAATCACACGCTCTTATATTTGAATTATAAAATGAAACAAATATATATTTTAAATCTACATTAGACTTAATTTTGAATCGTAAGTAGTCGCGATTGAAGATTATATACATTTGACATTTTGCTTCCAGTTGACGTGTCAAGGTAGTGCAGTAATGCTAAATATATAACGTTTGAAATAAATACACTCCCGTATTAGTTGCATAATCTGAAAGACTAATATCGTCTAGACGTATATATTGTTTAAGTATCGGTCTCTATTATTTTGTAGTAAAGATTTAACACTGGTAATAAGAACGATATGTCTTCAAGTAACGGCAAGTTAATATTAAATTCAGATTATTTTTTAATATATATTTGAGATAATAGATCATGGGTGCCTATCTCATTTGGCTTAAAATATATTTTATTGCATTTGTAAGCTATAATTTCAAGTGTTCTTTATTATTTCTCAATAAAAAAATATCATAAATGTTTTTTCACACTACACTACAGTGCTGCGTGCTTTGATTAACTTGTAGCAAATGAAGCGGATGGAATTCTTTAAAATAAAAATATTTTACACAACAATATCAATAGAGTACATCAAAGAGCGACGTAATCTCTGAGCTAGAGCAGTGAATCAAACCTTCTAGACTGCCTGGTCCAATAAACATATGGGCTCAACAATAAAATTACCAACCTACAGATGCTTATTTGTGCTTCAAAACGAATTCGTTTTTCACTACAATATAACGTTTGAGCGAGCGTAGAATCCAGCAGGCGAGACCTATCCACCCGGAAAACTGATTGAAGCGAAAAAAGCAAAAGAAAATCATGAAACATAAAAGGGATAGCCACCAGATTTATTAGGTTAAGTGAGACGACTCTCCAAATCCCTTCTCGTGAAAGCTCAGAGACGTCGAGTGAGGGGTCCAAGCGCATCCAGCTTAATAAAAAGGGCGAATTGCGCTAAAAACTTAACGGCGAAGGTTTATGAGCGAAGATTTATTATTAATTACGTGCTAAACATCCATTGTGTATAAAATATATTTTATTAGCTAAGAAGAAAAAAATACGTTTTTTATACAAGATCTTGATTATAAATCATCTTAGCTACGTCTTCGGTTGTTTTAATAAATTATGCTACTTTGTTTTAAGTGTAATATTGTGTATATTTTGCTGAAAAAAAAATGTTTAAATTATTTTGAGGACATAAATATTTTGTAGCTATATTTGTATTCTTTGTTTATATACTTTTTGTGGAATAACTCAAAAGGTATTTTCAACGATAATTAACGGCCAACGTGTCACTTCATTGAAGGTTAATTTTAGTTATCAAATGAATTATGTAGTTGGGTTAAAACTGCTAGATTATAAGCTCGTTTATAGAGTAAATAAACGATAAAAACACATAAGCATCCTTGTTTTTTGATACTCCATTTATCAATTAATACATAAATTTATGACAGTTTTCAATCAGAGATTCGGACCGGTGAACCAAATACAATGATAGTCTTAGAGTATTGCAAGAGCACTTAGATACAGAAAAATCTGAATTATGACTTTTAATAATATCAAAAAAACTGGTTGATTGTATTATACGTGGTATGATGTGGTTGATACGTGTTGGCAGTTAAAAAATTTTAACCACTTTTTGTCTTATAAATACAATTTTTTTCCTAGCTCAGCATATGAAGTATTCGTTTTTTGTGATAAAAATGTGGTGTACCCAACTCTTTCATTGTTATAAATTATAATTACAATTTGATTAATTCTCTTTGTAAAGCTTACAGCTCTCATAAGCCGCACGTGCTGTAGGATTATTAGACAAAAAGTATTAAAATGTCACCAGCGATTGAATAATATAAAAAATATTTAAAAATGTATAGAAACTTTCGATAAATTAAAGTCAACCTAAAGCAGTATTTTTATTTTTGTAAATATTCGCTAGGTTTTAAAAAAATCGTTTAAGTAGCTTATTGTAAGTAAATGCGAAAATCTTTTTATTTCTATATATTTACATTATAGACTTTTTAAAGTCAAATCTTATTCGGTATACAACAAAAAGTGTTAATTTTCAGACATAATGTACATCTAGTAGGTAAAAAAAGCTAACTGTACATGGTTGTGTCGTGTAATTTTGGTTTTTTTTCTATCGATGATTTTTTTGTATCAAAAAATAGTATTTAAAATGAATATACAATACAAATCTTGCTTGATTTTCATATATGTAAATAATAAATAATTTACATTTTTAATATAAAATTCTCACAAAACATACTCGTAATCATAACTATACATTGAAAATTTAAAATTACACGACATATTATAGTGTTTCTTTTACTGTATAAAACAACATAAATTTTACAATCTGATTATATTATGACAGTTTGATATATCATTGTCATTTCTAACTGTCACTGACCTCACTTACATAGAACCGTGGTCATTAAAAGTGTATATCCGCCGGCTAGTGGATGCTGAACTTAACTCAGAGAAGACGGTGGAACACTTTGGATGATTGAGTTGTGTTTTCGGGTCAAACTCGTATTGGCCTAAGGCTCCGGTGGTGGGCATTGCATTGGAGTGAGGAAGAAGTCCAGGTAATCGACCATAAAACTAGGCTCCTGGCCTGTCATTCGTATTAACGATTATTGTAAGGGATCGCCTAGCAGCCGCAAAAGTTTCATTGGATCAAAGCTACGAAATACTTTTTACCTTCTTTACTTTGAGTACTTTTATTTTATACATCAAGATTTACCATTTAAAAGTAACGTTCGTTTATTTTGATATTTATAATTTTCTTAATGAATTCTATCTTTAATGTTTAACACAGAACATATCATAATAAAATACTAGTGAATACATCACATCGTTTTGAAGATATTTATAGTTGTAACATACTTTTCAACATATCTTTCAAAATTATTACGGTAACCAAAAAGGCTACTTTAAATATGTTGGTAACAATTATTTAGAAAATAAAAATGCATTTATTTCGTGATGAAACCCATTAAGAAAGTTGTATATAAAAATATGTTTTATGTAACAATATGTATTGTACGATCTTTTATTTCATCGCCATCATCTTCTACTTGGACATCAAAGCTATGAGTTAAATGTTTATATCAATACCATACATTTTAACAATACATTGTTAAAATAATGGGCATTTATTTGTCTTTTGACCTGCAATACTTTTCATAATACAGGGGTTTTTAAATAGAAAATAAAATTCAGCAAATTTTTGCTTAATCATAAAATAAAATATGAATTAAAAAAATAGATCTTATTTTAAAACTCAAAACAATATAATTTTGACAAAATATTTTTCTTTCAGTCGGGAATATTACCATTATACAAGACTCAATATTCTTAAGAAAAATAATTGTTCATATAAATTTAAATTATTGAGTTTTGACGGTAAATATTTAAGGGCACTGGAAACAAAGCCAAAATGTTGGAAAATCTATATAAAAGTTTTTACATACATAAAACGTCTGAAAAAAGTAATTATAAATGTTGCTAATTTAATATATTTTTATTATTATTTAAATCAATTTGATCAAATCAACTGCCGTGTTTGCTATACAGTGATATCTAAACTGCCGCTTTTATAACAAACTCGATTTTAATTTTTCAAAAATGAAATTGAACATATTCGCGTTATAGCCAACCTTACATAGGGACGTAATATCTTTTACATTTTTGACAGAACATGGATTGTCGTGTTTGTATCCAGAACCTTTATTTATTTTATTTTGGCTATAGTTATTTTATTCGTGTATTTACTTTTTTAGGCCATAAGTTCATTTTAGTAGTTTCTCGTTATTGTTCCATCGGCAAACGAATATATACTCTAGGGATTTTGACCGATATTACTTTTATATTTATAGTACCAGTTTTGAGCTTTACTACGAGAAACCATATGGACTTTAGGGTATTAATATTATTATTTCATAAAAGGATACGTAATACTTTTTGACTGCCCGGGTTTTATTTTAGAAAAGCTTTTTTCACTTAAGTGGCTAAGAGTGAAAGCAATATTTTATGTAATATTTTTTTGAGGTGAAGGTTATATACATATATTTTAAAAATTTATTATAGCAGTGGTTGGCTAGTCAGTCGTATTCAATGTTTTCACCGAAATAGATGAATATAAAAAAATTGAAATAATATTTTTAAAAATCATAGCTCAGTTACAGTTGATCAATAACATTACTTAAAAAGATATACATTATTTTGATTGTGTGATTTGTTTTTTGTATGTATGTATTGTGAATATCCAAGTTTTTCAATTAATACGAATTAACGTCAGCACTTTAATTCCATGAATTTTTCTGGAGTGTAATTGCAGTATTTATTTGAATACATATTGCCCACTGAAATGAAATTTTTCAATAGCAAACCATTCATTAAGTTATCTTTTTTTCTTGATCTGATCCACAATTTCATTTCGTATAACGTTAAAATAAAAATATTACATTTATATTTTGAAAATAATCAAGAATTTATTTTCGCATTATAAAAGCTATCAATTTTTTTATATGATACTTGTGGGGTAATTTTTTTTTTAACTTGAATATTATATATAATCATAACAAGTAAACGATTGCTCAATCAAATTTTCATTTTTTTATATACAAGATTAAACATACAAACATATATTTTTTACATTTTTCAGTTAGCTTAAGACAATTTCTTTCTCATATCTTCCAATTGTAAATTTTAGTCAAAAAACTTTTAAATAATATTATGCAAATCGAAATATTTCCATTTGGTTTTTATACTTTTCTCTTTTAAATAAATTCTCAGTAGGTACTGAACGAATTAAATTGTTTTACAAGGAGCAGGCGATGAGTGAAGTTGGTCCCCAGGGAATGGCAGAGAAAAGACACTGAAATTTACCGATATCTCTCGTAGGGGCTTAACCCGAGATTTTACAAGTACCTTTTTCTTTACTTTACTTTAAAAGTCTGTCGTCTAGGGTAAGCCAATTCTTTATGTTTATTTTTATTCATTGTTTTTAACGATAGTTTTATTTCTTATATTTTATAAAAAGTGAACACATTTTAATTGATCATATTTTAAACAATTTTATTGAAGTGTAAAATTATTACGTATTGTTATGTCAAAATTTCGTCATTGCTTGTTGACAGTTTGCGGTGTTATTAATTCCATTAAGGACACCTTTAGTTATCTTACCGATAACATCGTTCTTTTAGTGCCTTCATAAAAGCATACATAGCAGTGCGATGCCTTTCCTGGCTAACGTGTCCTCGTTTGACCATTCGTAAAATTATGCAGTACCACAACGCTGTTATTCAAAAGCATATATGTAAACATTGAGTGCACACGTTTGTTCTTCAAGTCAACTCTGATAAGCCTTGTCCTAGAAAAATTGGTACAAATAAGCTTGTGGTACTTTTAAAACTTTCAAACCAAACAGTTTATATGGTCGTTTTACTACCAAACTTTTCAGAAGACATACATGCATACAAAGTGCTTGAGTCAATGCGACTTTCGGCACTGCTAGATTTGAATTATAAAAAGTCAAATAAAAATGTATCTGTATTCATTAAGCGTCATACGCAGAATAAGAACAACAATTTCAAAGTACAGAATAAATAAACTAACAAATTTGATATGTCAATCAAGTATTTGGTAATGGCTCATGAGACTTTAACAGCCGCCATGACTTGTTCGTTCCAGAACATGTCCTGGAACACAAAATTTACGTGCTCACGTCTTATCGTGGAACATTTTACGTGACCTGAGATATATTCCCATGTTCACTGTCTGAGAGTTAGCGCATACGGAACACGATGCTCGCGCAGCTGTAGACGAACTGTCAAAGTCATATTATTCTTTTTCATCATAATGATTCATATTTCATCAATATATAGTATATTGCAATAATACATAAGTAGACAGCACTAATCATCATCAACTCATCGGGCGACGTTTTAGAGATTTATTTTCGACTTTAAAATGTCTCCTTATGGTGACAGCTGTCAAAATAAACGTCTTTGCATAAATTATATTACTTTATGGCTAATATTTTATTGTCTATGCTTATAAGTTGTCATTGTGGATGATAAAATATTTTTTTTTCATTGTAGGAAGCTTATAAACATTAGTAATTAACTTTACCGTATTATTTGCATCCAATAATATAAAATAGCCTCAACGAGTCAGCTCAAGTTCATCTGTGCACTTGAACGCCTGAAGATGCTTAAAGGCGAAACCCGGGTCGTTAGTAACAAAATTTGTGTGAATGTACATAATTTGAACGATTCAAATTCAACGAGTAACGTTTCTGTGACCCCTCGTGTGTTCAAGAACATGTTCTGGCACATTGTTCCCGAAATCATTACGTGGATGTTCATGAGCATTCGTTTCTAGGTGAATGGCCACCATATATTAACATTTGGAATAAACAGTACGTAACGGAATGCACCTTTTTAAAGAATCTTTTCAGGCCCAAACAGTTGATCGTGGGAACAATAATGGCTCACTCACTTCTTGAATTTAAGAATATGATGATATTTTTTTGATAATATGTGTGCTTTAATCTTATGCCAGGCTTATTCTCGAATGGTCAACATTAAACTCTAGTGATTGGTTAGATTTCATGAATGTCTGCGATGTCTGAAACTATGTTCTACCCATCCGAGAGCGAGAAGCTACACACTGCTGATCTAGCTTTTATATCTTTACTGTTTTAGAATAAAGAGAGACAATGCAACAAGATATTTTCGTATAAATACTTATATTGAAATAAATTATATTCTGATTTCATTTTACTAAACACGCAAGTATTTTAAATCGAATCTCCATGTTAAGAAGATAGTAGAAATATAATTCAACAAATATTTCAGGCCCACCATACATTGTTTACGTTTCATTTTATGTTGAATAGGTTTAATTTAACATTCTTAGATTCACTTGTTATCAGGCTTTATTCAATAACACAAAGATATATACTTAAACGTTGCTTTGTGAAGCATCTTTTCTCATCCCTGTTTTTGAATCCATTTCAGCGACAATAAGAATCTTCCGTGCAGTGCAGAGTGAAAGGGTCGTCGGTCGTGTGATCGTTTTGTGCGTAACCAGAATCTCTTTCTCGATTGCTTTGATTCGATTCCCAGAGACTGACACTCTTTTCGAGAGGGCAGGGTGCTTCAAGAAAGAGAAATGCATTCACCACCCTGTGCCAGCCATGGACGTCGCCTTACCAATCTTTCGTCTGAGAAAATAGTATATGTATATTAGAATATCAACATAAAAAAAATATATATATCCAGCGTAAATTATTTTCTAGCTTTACCAATATTAGCTGTTAAATAAATAAGCATCATCCTAAAAAGTGTTTTTCAACCGAAAGTCAAATAAAATATAATTAGTTAGAAAATTGAATTCAATTCAATATAAAAGCATTTTATTTAAAAAAATACATCCTGTAATAATTTAATTGGTCTTTTCAGTACAAACTGTTTTACTGATAGTAAGTCAAAAGTACAAAGTCTCGCTTTGGCAATGATAATTGGAAATATTTTGTTCGGACTATTGAAGAAGATAATGTCATGAAGACAACCTTTTCCTTACATTTTATATTTATCAGGAATGAAATATAATAAAAATTATTATATTTGAATGGGGATAAATGTGAAAATATTTCTTTATTTGCGAAATTTACATTTCATGTTGTTGTGACAACATAACTAAATATAAAACTGTAGGTAATACTCTATATAATACAATACTCAATATATCAACTGAATATTGCTTATTGATAAAATATCAATAAGCAATACCGCAATCTATTTATCAACGTTTTATAAATATATTCACGGTATTCTCAATAACACGGAATATTCACTTAGCACTACTTATTGATTAACCCTAGTCAAGTATCTTTTAGAAATGAATGCCGGGTGTAATTCCAGAGCTTGTATTCAATATCAATGTTGGTGCAGTAATAATGATATTGAGAAACAAGAAGAATATTTTTAATGAAGCACATTTGCAGTTAACACTGATGCTGCTTGTTATTTGAGCAAGATTTTCTTTCATAGAGAAGTAGCCTTAAGTAATGTGACAGTTATTTTAAAAACCAATAATGAAATCGACTGTCCCTAGTTTTCTATTATGAAAAGTAAAAGGGGCAAAAAATACTTAGACGAAAATTTATATGCAGATTTATACGTGGTGATTTCCAGTGACCTCATGAAGAGCGGTACCCGGCATTTGCGTATAAGGCGTATATAATTGTTTTTAAATACATTTAAACTGTTGTTGGATGCGTATGGAGTCTTTGAAAATAATTTTATTGCATCACTGAATTGTGTGGAAAGTATTTTTTCAAAAGACACACATAATGTTCAAGACTAAATTTATACAATATAATGTACCAAAATTGGATTTTCCATCTTACTTCCCATTGTTTGTACAGCGCTAAACAAAGAAAACAAAAAAACATTAATATTTCTCGGAAAAGTATACCAAAACAGTTGTTGTCAGTGAATACCAATATAGTACTGAAAATAGCTTATATTTTATAAGAAAAAAATCATACAAGCGCCTGTATTTAAAATACGTACAGACTTATGAGACAACCTAATATATCAATAGCAACGAGATTTCAAAGCAGATTTAATTTACTAGGGTATTTTCCGTAGTGGCTGCAGTGAATTATCGAGAAGAACAAATAAAAAACGTTCAGTTTATTCTAAGGCGCACTTAATGCAACCGCCTCAAAAACTTCACTGAACGTGCATTAAAATTCAGTAGACGTGGCAAATAATTATGATTCTCCTTTAAAACTCATCTCTGAATAATGGGGCCCCAATAATGCTTGGGTGGATATTCCTTAAAATTATAATCCTTCCTATAGGTCGACTGCTTTGTCATGCCTAATTATTTTATTAATTAAACAATTAGAAAATTAAACGTTGGATTGGTAACCAGATATAATCGCAGTGAAAATTACGCATATGAACAAATGTTATGTTCATTCTTATCTTCTCGAATTAATCTTGAGTTAACGTTAAAAGCAGGGATGTGGAGTCGTGTAAAAAAAAGACGACTCCGACTCCAGCCTTAAAATAATTAACGACTCCGACTCCGAGGATTTTTTTTGATAATTTCATTTTAACTTATAAATATGTATACCATCAGATCACCTTAAGTCAGCCATGCATGCATGAAATGTCAACACTTTGGACTATTTTTTTTGAATACACATCAGTAAATATATTTTTCAAAAAAATCCGGCCGTTTATTTTTCACGACTCCGACTCCGACTTCAACTTTGACTCCACAGCATTTATTTTCGTTTCTAAATATTTGTAAAAATATATATAAAATAAAAATACATTTTTTTACTACATATAATATGTCTGCTTTCAATTATTCATTTTTAAGTTTCTCACCTCCTTTTTCTAGAGTGAGTAAGAATATAAGGATATAAGAATAGAAGATGACTAATGGTTAGCTTCACTATCACTCTAGCTACACTCACTTTGTAAGATCAGATGAATAGGAAGGAATAAAGACATATCACTGTTGTCCATTTCTTCAAACACAAACCAATTGAAATATCTAGTTATTCGATCTTCCCTACTAAGATCTGACCACGTGAACACCACAACCCAAGCTCTGTTGAACACTCATCTACATTTGAATATTCCGTTTATATTTTTCTTATAAAATCGTTTGATATGCTAAATAATACTATTTTTTAAATGTTCCATAAAACTTTGTAAACTTTTTTTCATTAAATGCGCAACTAAAATTACACCAACGTACAATATTGTAGCTATACCTTGCTTCGTGCTACGTTCTATACATAATAATTACTGAGTAAGCTAAATGAACGGCTCGCGTTTAATTGAATGTGAATTGAAGATAAAAACTTTTACGTGACTAATGGTTTTGAGGAGAAAACTTTGCTCAAAAAAAAACTGTGGACTTTGCTTCGTGTTGTGAATAACTGGTAATAAAATAAAAATTACCACTATTGACTTCTCCAGATAAAGGAAGCACAAATAAAAATCTTGCAAATAAAAATATATCAGATTAAGTATTTTGAATAACATTTTTTTGACTCTAACGATGTTTTTTTTTACACTTATAACATAGTAAGTAGGTTATATGAGTAATATCGTAATAAATATAGTTGATATGAAAATATAAGAAAAAGAAAACAGTGGGGTACTTTTTCGTTTTACATGCATTTTATAAATATGTTTTAACTTTGCTGGCTGCGTGTTCGAGTGGTCAACGTCGCTAGGTTCGGTTGCGGAGGTCACGAGTTCGATTCCCAGTACGGACAGTTTTTAAAACAGATTTTTAAGTGATTTATGGAATTTTGTCCGAAGGTATGGATGTGTTGAATTCCCTACCACCCATCTTATCCGAAACGGGCGTAGCGAGAGCGATAAGTAATCACTAGTACTGTCATATCATATCTCTACTCTCATTGAAAAAAGATAAGTTGAGCAGCAGAGTAATAATCAGTTATCGTAGAAACACTTATGTTGATATAAACTCTGCTGAGAATCCATTTGCTCTGCATTGGGAGCGGACATGTTTAATAAACATAACTTTAGTAAATTCTTCATTTTGATAACTTTAACTACGATTAGACCTCAAAACCAAAAAACAGAAAACAGCGTGACGAGTTTTTCGCGAGAAGGTATTTTGTATATTGTAATTACAAAAGATAATTTACCATTTTTTTTCTTAAATATCGACTGTGGAAAGGAAAAAGGACGTAACCCACAGTTTTTTCAAAAAATATTTTTTCGATAATCAAAATGTATCCAACTTGATAAACGTTTAATCAAAAGGATGCAAAAAATATTGAATCAAAAATGTATAGATTTTTTTATTTGTAAATATCGTTTATTTTGATGATCGTAAATCACTTTTAGGGTGGTCACTGTCAATACTTGGTGGAAAGGCGTTATATTAAGAAAAAACACAATATTCCTTTGTAGTTAATTTCCACTTTAATTTATCAAGATCAGGACCGGTTTCGCTCATGGCGAGCATTGTCAACTGATATAGCTTTCTTTTAGGGTCTTCACTGTCAATACTTGGTGGAAAGGCATTATATTAATAAAAACACAATATTTCTTTGTACGTTATTCCACTTTATTTAATAGGTCAGGGCCGGTTTCGCTCATTGCGAGCATTGTCAACTGAATGGAATAAAGTACAAAGGAATATTGTGTTTTTATTGATATAGCTTTGTTTAATTTTATTTCTTATATCTCTGATACTATATAAAATACGATATACACGTGAGCTTGATAAATCAATGTGGAATTTAAGTACAAAGGACTATTGTTTTTTTCTTAATAAAAAATGTAAAACAAAATTTTATTCAAAATCGACTTCTTACTTATTTTATTTCATATCATTTGTATTTATAATCTACTCAATATATAGAGATATTTTGACCTTTTACCGTCATTAATAGTATGAATAGAAAACTACAAATAAATCTCGAAAGAAAATAATATATCATGTTACGCATGGAAAAAATATTAAATGCGATACATTTACCATTATTTTTTCTGTAACCCTTTCAATTTTATCACAAAGGCGGCGCTAAGCGACATAATAATATCCCCGAATTCAACCATGCGGTATAAATTACTATCACATCTCTCGCATGACTGGGTCATGAATCCCATCACCATCTGACTCCACCGCGCGACACTTTTGGCAAAGGCTTTATTATTTTGTGCAAGCTATTGTAAAATACTCCTTAAATAATAATTTCAAATGGCCGCTATACTTTTGGCCAATTTAATAAAATATCAGAAACAAATACAGTAAACAGATAATACAAAAAATATACGCAACTGTTATTATTGTATTCAATTGATACATATTGTATGTATTTAAATACTATTTTTTTTTCTTCAGTGTCGTGGCAAGTGACAAAACTGTGGATGGTTTATCAGTTATATTATACAGTAGCGTAGTAGAGAATAGCGAATTGCGGTTCCCTTGGTCATGTTAAAATATTGACTGTGGAAAGGAAAAAGGACGTTACCCTCAGTTTTTCTAACACAACTTTTTTCAATAATCACAATGTATACAACTTGACACACGTTCTATCAAAAGGATGGAAGATGAAAATGCCGAATTGGTATATAAATTTAGCTTTTAAGTTTGAAAAAGATGACCTTGTAAAAAGACTGAAATAAAGGTTTAACCTAGACAATTTCTTTAATTAATATTAGGTTATGTCAATTTAACACTAGTTTAGAAGTTTCGTGCACTTCAAAGTTATGCATAATTCATAATTTGCATATGGCCTAAAATCACCAAAACACGTTTTTTGCGCCTCCTGTAAAATTTGATATGTGCGGGTTACGTCCTTTTTCCTTTTTCCACAGTCAATATTTTAACTTAACCAAGGGAACCGCAATTCGCTATTCTAAGCGGTCATTTAAAAAAGAATTTATGGAAATTGTACTGTGTTTGGATATTTTTTGAAGCGTGTGAGAGTCCGCTGGGGTAACTGGTAATTTTCTCTGGTATTTGTGGAGCTAATATATCATTATTGTTATCATAATTGACATTACGCCTCTTGGCTAGTGTCCAAGTTGTAATAATGGTTTTGGTTTTGAAGCGACGTCGTCGACGTCATGACGTCGCGATGCCCCCAGCGGCGGTCACGAATCTCAACCGCGCCAATTGTTTCAACTTAACTGACAGTCACCGCCGCTGGTGGCTTGTGACCAGCACCAAGTAGCAATATGCTACGTGACTTAATATGTGACAGTTTTCTGCTACTTGTTGCCGCGACATGACATATCCTTGGGGAATCGGCGTTATGCTTATCACAACGTTAATTAAAATGTTTTCATAATTTTCTCTTAATTTTAGTAAAATAAGTTTGTCGCCTTTCATGTAATATGGCACCAAATCAACTCTCAATTCTTAGCGTATGTATATATAACCAAAAAAAAAACTTTTCGACCAAATTTGATTAGAAAATTACCAATGGGCTTGAATTTTATGAAACTCGTATAAAAATTAACACACGTATTTAAAAAAAAAACGTTGTGATGAAAATATTTGTTTTTGTCAATGCAATCAACTTTCTATAACCATATATAGATTTCAGAAACATTTAATATTTATACACTGCATTTAGAAAATTAACATTTACAATCTATATATTAATAGCCGATAAGGTCCGTCTGTAAAACGTCCGCAGTAAGGTACAGACCAATGATTTCGATTTATTCTGAACAGCACATTTTTGAAATGTTGTTCTATCCAATGGAAGCGGCTTATTTTAAACAGCACGTGAATGTTCTGATATCGCCACGTTTGAAAATTCGATATTTCTTGGTGTAGAGCTAAAGTATAGTATCACCATACATCATAATATTCGAATAATCAAAGACTTTAATTCGACTATTGCAAACTATGATTATAGGGCTATCGAAAGAATCGTTTGATCGTGTGAGTCGATGTGAGACTAATATTTTTGGAGCGGATTTGATCAATTGAATCATAATGATGAATCATTTCACGTCTGACCTTGAAAATCTGTTAGAATTCTTTAATACATTAAGAATATTCAAATTATGATATGGATATATCATAGAATAATATTTTGCTTTTTTCATACACTTGGACAAAATGTGCAACTGATTTTTTATTGAAAAATTGGATTTGATCTTTTGATTTTTATTGGAAATAATTGTTAAATAATTTAAAATCCGAAAAATAATTGTTGGCAAACTTAAACATTATTCCAAAAATTAAGTAATTTACAAAATTTCTGCTACTACGAAAGATGATTGTTAGCAAACTTTAACATTATTCCAAAAATTAAATATTTTACGAAATTTATGCTACTACGAAAAATGGTTGTTAGCAAACTTAAACATTATTCCACATATTAAATAATTTACGAAATTTATGCTACTACGAAAAATGGTTGTTAGCAAACTTAAACATTATTCTAAAAATTAAATATTTTACGAAATTTCTGCTACTACGAAAAATGGTTGTTAGCAAACTTGGACATTATTCCAAATATTAAATAATTTACGAAATTTCTGCTCCAACGAAAAATGGTTGTTAGCAAACTTGAACATTATTCCAAAAATTCAATAATTTACGAAATTTCTGCTACTACGAAAAATGGTTGTTAGCAAACTTGGACATTATTCCAAAAATTCAATAATTTACGAAATTTCTGCTCCTACTAAAAATGGTTGTTAGCAAACTTGGACATTATTCCAAAAATTCAATAATTTACGAAATTTCTGCTCCTACGAAAAATGGTTGTTAGCAAACTTGAACATTATTCCAAAAATTCAATAATTTACGAAATTTCTGCTACTACGAAAAATGGTTGTTAGCAAACTTAAACTTTATTCCAAAAATTGAATATTTTACGAAATTTATGCTACTACGAAAAATGGTTGTTAGCAAACTTAAACATTATTCCACATATTAAATAATTTACGAAATTTATGCTACTACGAAAAATGGTTGTTAGCAAACTTGAACATTATTCCAAAAATTCAATAATTTACGAAATTTCTGCTCCTACGAAAAATGGTTGTTAGCAAACTTAAACTTTATTCCAAAAATTCAATAATTTACGAAATTTCGGCTACTATGAAAAATGGTTGTTAGTAAACTTAAACTTTATTCCAAAAATTGAATATTTTACGAAATTTATGCTACTACGAAAAATGGTTGTTAGCAAACTTAAAAATTATTCCAAAAATTAAATATTTTATGAAATTTCTGCTCCTACGAAAAATGGTTGTTAGCAAACTTGAACATTATTCCAAAAATTCAATAATTTACGAAATTCCTGCTACTACGAAAAATGGTTGTTAGCAAACTTGAACATTATTCCAAAAATTCAATAATTTACGAAATTTCTGCTACTACGAAAAATGGTTGTTAGCAAACTTAAACTTTATTCCAAAAATTCAATAATTTACGAAATTTCGGCTACTACGAAAAATGGTTGTTAGCAAACTTAAACTTTATTCCAAAAATTGAATATTTTACGAAATTTATGCTACTACGAAAAATGGTTGTTAGCAAACTTGAACATTATTCCAAATATTACATAATTTACGAAATTTCTGCTCCTACGAAAAATGGTTGTTAGCAAACTTGAACATTATTCCAAAAATTCAATAATTTACGAAATTTCTGCTACTACGAAAAATGGTTGTTATCAAACTTAAACTTTATTCCAAAAAATCAATAATTTACGAAATTTCGGCTACTACGAAAAATGGTTGTTAGCAAACTTTTTTTTTATTCCAAAAATTCAATAATTCACGAAATTTCTGCTCCTACGAAATATGGTTGTTAGCAAACTTGAACATTATTCGAAAAATTAAATATTTTACGAAATTTATGCTACTACGAAAAATGGTTGTTAGCAAACTTGAACATTATTCCAAATATTACATAATTTACGAAATTTCTGCTCCTACGAAAAATGGTTGTTAGCAAACTTGAACATTATTCCAAAAATTCAATAATTTACGAAATTTCTGCTACTACGAAAAATGGTTGTTAGCAAACTTAAACTTTATTCCAAAAAATCAATAATTTACGAAATTTCTGCTACTACGAAAAATAGTTGTCAGCAAACTTGAACATTATTCTAAAAATTAAGTAATTTCCGAAGTTTCTGCTACTACGAAAAATTGTTGTTAGCAAACTTAAACATTATTCCAAATATTAAATAATTTACGAAATTTCTGCTAACTATAAAAATAAAATAAATTAAAATAAAATAAAATGAAATGAAATAAAATTAAATTAAATTAAATTAAACGCAATGCAACAAAAATCTCACGTTGCTGGGCAACGGGCTTACAGCTAGTAAATATAAATGGCTCACATTCAAAATTGACATCTAGGTTTCATATTACGACATGTTATTCCGAGTCCAAAAAGTCAATTTAAATTGATAACAAAAATTGAGAGTAAAGTCATGATGATAATTGTTTTGTTGATTTTCTGATAAACTAATTATTTTAGTAAGCTATTTTAAACTGATTACTAAATACCTTGCTGGAACTTTATTACTGAATACCTTCTCTTGCTAATGTTCTGAACACTTATAAAATGATTAGTCATAGAATATAGGGTGAATGTTATAGTACTTGGATACTAGTGTGACCGTCGAAAAAAAAGGTAACATTCTTGTTTTTTTTAAAACGAAAACTGTTGCAGCGATTTTTTTTAAATTTTCAGGCTATATTTCAAACTGAACTGATTGTTTGTTTACAAAAAATATGACGTACATATATCGTAACAGATGCAATTTTAGCATGACTTCGCATTTTATAAATTTCTTGGAATGTTTTATAAACTATCAGTAATAACAGTACAATAAATTTTTTCATGTACCAGCTAATTAAGAAAACATGCAACCGTTTTAGTCCATTTAAATACAATTTTACTAATAACAAAAATGTACAAAAACAGCATAGAAATATCTTGATAAATTATTTTTATGCAGTAAAGTTAAGTTCAAACTATGTGTCACGGAAACCAGCGACTAGGTCGTAATCGAATCGATCAATCGATTGCTGCTCGAAGACATGGGTGTTTTTTCAATGTCTTAAAATACCTTCTCACTATTCCAATTCCTTAAATAATGGGTTGTAGTAGGGGTGATTCGTTAACCAATCATTTTTATATCTACTCCCACCCAAAATAAGAAAAGTTAACTAAGCTAACAATCAGTTCTCGTAGAAAAAAAAATCGTTTCTTTTATACCTCAATTAGAAGGTCATATTTTTTCATGATTTCAATATCTATATTACTTAAATAACAATCAATTTTCGTACCTGCAGATACTTTTATTAAGCCTCAAAAAAAAACATTACAGTATGTGTCAAAGTATGACATGAATCGTTTCCTCCGAATTTAAAAGGCTTCTTTATTGTTTGTTCATGGTAAAAATAATAAAGATTTAGTGTGCTAATTTTATAAAAGATATTTTTCAGTTTATAACAGGGTACTTTAAAACTTATTTTATTTATTGACTTGGCATTAACTTGGAAGAATTCAATTATAACAGGGTAAAATTAGCAACGTATTTAGTTCTACAGTTTTTTTTTTAAACACTATAATTGTAATTTGAATTAGAATGGTACAGTGAATAACATGATGCATTGTGTATCTCTCCGGAGCCAGTATATATAGCTGAGAAAAATGTAAGTTTAATCATAGTTATGACAATGGTGAAAGCCGAAATAGCAATCAACTAATAAATATAAACAAACTGTTGAACTAAATACGTTGCTATTTTGACCCTATTATTTTAAAACTTTTTAACGTAAAAAATAGTTTGGGTGATCCATTGTATGTTTAGCCGCTGTGAATGTGATCAAAATTATATGTATGAATTATCATAATCAGTTAAGTTTAATAAAACTGTTAAGCTTAGATAAACTGTCAAGCTGTTAGCGAAAAAATGTTTGATTTACTTATTTTTTTTAATACAAAAATATATTAGAAGTACTAAGGTTGTAGGAAACCGGTATGATATCGGAACACCTTACCCGCACTGTTTATGCACACACTATACCACGAGTTCCCAACCTGGGGGTCGCCTACGGTTTTCTGGGGGTCGCCAAATATTTTCGATTTTGGATTTGAACAACAAAATAACGAAAAAGTATAGCAAATCGAAGATTTAAATTTCCCCGGTGAGTTAAAAAAAAAAGGAGTTTTAGAGACAATCCGGGGAAAAAGTATAGCAAATCGAGGATTTAAAATTGGTATACTAATAATAAAGTACAGTAAATACCCTACTGATACGGTATGTTTAATACAATCCCGTATCACTAAATCGGATCGAAATATTTTCACTTTCACTACCTTACCTTTCAGGTTCCTTAAACTATAAATTATGTTCCATTCAATATCTAGTAATATTCCTCTTTTCCGACGCTAGAGTTCATGGGAGAACCCAGCCAGTCCTCAACTAGTCTCGTCCGTTTGATTCAGCTCATCTTTTAACTAAACCATTAGCTGACTCTCAGCTCTTGTATGTCTTGTAACAGTTGACATCCATCTAGCGAATCTACGATCTTTCAACTCTCTATCTTCTTTCAGTGGTAGAAAATATGAGACGCTTTGTTGGTTCTTCTTCATGCATGCGTGCAATTAAATACATACAATATATCAGGCACAGCTTAGACGACCTTGGACATACTCACAATCAGGCTTATTGTATACAAATAAGCTCGTGGTTTTGTAGACGTCGCCAAATGCCATATTTGCAGATAGGGCTAAAAATCTTTTGCTTAAACATTTGTATCATCTGAATCGCTGTGTGTTTATGCCTCTGATCCGTACCCCAAAGTATTATGAAGGTTTAATGTTTTTTTTTTATATGACACTCATTACACTATTCATTAATCACTATCGCGTGTATTGTTAGAGGTTGAATAGTACGTCAATTATGTTGTATAGTCTGTCATTATTTTAGTATAAGTATTATATTTTAACAAAATAATTTTGATATACCATTTCCTGTTGAAAAAATGTATTATTTACAATTAAACATATTACAAATTGAAATTACCAAGCCAAGAACAATCATGCTGCTTGAGCGAGTAGTGACTTACATGACAGTATTTGTGATGACTAAGTAATATTACGTTAATATTATGAAACTAAAATATAACTAATAATGCAATGTTTCTTGATTGTTAATGTAAATGAGTTTCTTAAATTAATATGAGGGGCCTAGAAATTGTAACGCCATACAAGGCTATTTATTGCAAATGAGAAAACACTTTTACAGGAAATAATAACTTTTAGGGTGTTCACTGTCAACACAACTGATCAGTTGAAAATATTTGGAATGAGCAAAACCGGTATTGACCATTATTATGTGGGAAATGTGGAAAAAGTAAAAAAAGAGTGTTTTATTTTTTTATAAAAAATACAGCAAAGTTTTTTTGGTTGCATATTATGAAAAAATTATTTGTATATACTATTCTGAATAGCTGGACTTTTTCAAATGAATGTGAAGATTACCAGTTCTGTTATAAATGATTTTTTCGATGGTGGTTTAGTAAGTCCAATATATTATGTGGATTCAATAACGTTTTTGTTTCAATACTCGGATTATCAACTTCCATAACTCATTTTTCCGTACCTCATATGACGTAAGTCTTTTTGAATAGCTTTGATAATTCTTCACAAGATGGTAGCATTAGTTCAAAATAATAAATTTGTGGAATTTGCCACTAAAGTTTCTAGTTCCCTAATATTAGGAGCTTGTTGGTATTAAAAATCGTTTTTTTGGCTAAATTTTTAACATTCAAAATCTTTTTTTTTTCAATTTAGTAACCCGGTTTCATATATAAGACGTAGTATTGATTTTTTTTATTAATATTCAATTTAAAAAAACCTCAATGTTATAAAACTTGATGAACTATATAATTTAATGAGTAAATAATCAATATAAATCGTTGACAATATTATATTCGACCATAGTTCGATAAAGTTATATTTTTACTATGCATATCGACGTCTTTAAAACATATCTGCAGACCATTAATAACGAATTAACTTTTTTTCGTTATTTTATTTGAATTATCCTTTTCTTGTAAAATTCTAAAAACCGGTTTAATTCAAATTTTATTGTATTTTGAAAACCGGTTTTTCATAAATCTTACTCACATTATATTCAGTGTGATGATAATAAAATATCAAATGTCTAAATTACCCAAACGTTATTGAAATTTATTTTTCGACTATCATATTTATAAAACTGACTACTTATCGCTAAAATACCAAAAGTATCACAATTCAAAATTATTAAATATCAATTAAGGCAGTAAGTACTTAGTTTTCAAAAATTATAATATAAATCAAAACATGAGAATATATTATTTTATACAGTTAAAATAATTAGAAACTACAGACACAATAAAATACTTTTGATTATTATGATTGATAATGAATTAGATGGGTGAAGCGATTTCTACTCTCAATGAGAATCAAATATCTTCCTGATGGATAATATCATAAAAAATGTTTTAAGAGAACTGTTTGTATTTCACTCTTTAGAGATAAAAACAGTAGCTCGAACTTTTCTAGCGTCCTGTTTTTAAGATCAAGGTGTTTAAGAATTGTTTGAATCTAAGACAATTCAAATAAATTTATAATAATTAAAATATACTAAACTTTTCCGTTCGAAGATTTGAGCCCGATGCTAGAGGACGGATGACTAATTTAATACCGTACATTTGTAATATAAACATCTATCACGAGAGGATAGGTACAGTTACTGTTAATTAACGGCATTTTCAAGTCATATACTTGATACATTATTACTAGAAATTGCAATACCGTCCATAAGCGAAAACAAGATCACAGTATTCATTGTGTTATTTTGATGCTAAAGTACAAGTTTCAAAGATGCAAAATACCAATATTTCTGTTTTGGAAATTAGTCAAAACCTATTTTTTTATGTAAAAAAACTAACACACATATTAATAAAATTGTAAGTAAAAAAATAGTATATTTTTAATGATGATATTTCAAGATTTTGACTGAAGGTGCTTTGTGGAATTTTAATACTTAATTTGAATCGTTCAAATTACGTATTTCTCAACCTAATTGAACGTCATTAGTAAAGTTAATCCATTTCGCCATCAATAGCTTTAAGCATAGTGATACATTTATTTACTAAACGTCACTTCAATTTCATCCGCGCACTTGAAAGCCTGAAGATGCCAAAAGGCGAAACTCCGGTCGTTAGTGACCAAAAAAATTGTTTCATTTGGAAATGTTGAAGTATCGATTTTTCATAAAAATAATAAAAGATTTTTAGTACTTTTTCCACATAAAATTTATTGGATCAGGACCGGTTTTGCTCAGTGAAAGCATTATCAAAATGAGTTGATAATGCTCGCAATGAGTGAAACCGGTCCTGATCCAATAAATTTTATGTGGAAAAAGTACTAAAAATCTTTTATTATTTTTATTATAATGCCATTCAACCAAGTATTGACAGTGAGAACCTTAAAAAGTATCGATTTTTTATTTACTCGTCCGGTCTTGCGGTTTCAATTGGCCGATTTTTTTATTTTTTTTATTTTTTTGTACTCCCGATATTGATGTTAACAATACCGGTATTGGTATATTTATCCGATATTACAATCTCCAACTTTGACCTTTTCAAATATTATGAAGATTATATTGATCTCGTGTTTTGCTTGAACATTATTTTGTATTTATTATATGATGAACACTCAGCGTGATAGACAATTCTCGCGCAATTTAGATATATGCTCTGTAAACAATGTTGACAAGAGTATTTTAAGAAAACAGGTTCTTTTTAAACATATACCACCTCTGATCAGAAGCACAGTGCAGTGTGACGTTTGATCAAGATTGGTTGTGTCGGTCATTCATTCACGTAGCAATCATGCTTCCTTGTGAACACTGTGTGTTAAATTTAATTTTATTACTATGTATTTTGTTTGGCCTTGTCTACAAATACTTTACATTAAATTACAATTATTGGAAAAAACGAGATGTCCCAAACGTAGAGCCAAAGTTTTTTTTTGGAAACATTAAAGACGCCATGCTGATGCGCTCGAGTATTGGCTCTGTATATAAAAAACTTTATGAAAAATTTCCGGATGAAAAATTAATTGGCGCATACAAAACCAGGCATCCTGACTTAATTGTGAAAGATCTTGAATTGATAAAACACGTATTGGTGAAAGATTTTCAATATTTTCCAGATAGAATGAAAGATGTATCAGAAGAAGTAGAACCTTTAAATATGAATCTATTCAATGCCGGAAGTTTGAAGTGGAAATCTCTGCGACAAAAATCTACACCCATATTTACTTCAGGGAAACTCAAAAACATGTTTCATCTTATCATTGAAAAGGCAAACGAGTTTGAAGAATACGTGACAACATCGGTAAAAAATAAAAATGAAGTGGAGTTCCGTGAACTGATGGCTAAATTTACGACTGAAGTTATTGGTTCTTGTGCTTTTGGTGTGAAAATGAATTCAATGCTGGATGAAAATGCTCCTTTTAGAAAAATGGGTCGAAGAGTTTTCGAATCTTACACTTTAAAATCATTAAAGTTATTTTTAAGAATAATAGCACCTGATTTCTTTAATTTTCTTAAGTTACGAATCAACGATTATGAAATCGAAGAGTTTTTTGTATCCACTGTCAAAGATATGATTCGAGAAAGAGAAGCCAGCCAAATAAAACGGCATGATTTTATTGATTTACTGCTGGAAGTACGTAAAAATTTAAGCAATGAAAAAGAGTCTGACAAAAAAGATATTTCTCAATTATGTGAAAAAGATTTTACAGACGTGTTTATCACAGCGCAAGTATTTATATTTTTCCTGGCTGGTTTTGAAACATCATCGACACTAATGGCATTTACTTTAAATGAATTAGCTTTCCATCCCGAAATTCAAAAAAAAATATTGGCTGAAATAGACGATGTGTTGAAAAAATACGATGGAAAATTGACATACGAAGGAATTTTAGATATGAAATATTTAGAAATGGTTGTGTGTGAAACCCAGAGAAAATATCCCGCTCTTGGAACGTTAACAAGGGTCTGCAACTCAACTTACACATTCCCGGGCACAAATGTGACAATTGAAAGTGGAGTAAATGTATCAATTCCTTTATTAGCAATTCATTATGATCCGAAATACTATCCTGAACCGAAAAAATTCATACCTGAACGTTTTTCACCTGAAAATAAAAGCAGTCGACATCCGATGGAGTTTATGCCTTTTGGAGAAGGACCAAGAAACTGCATAGGTAAATACACCATATTTTTTTGACGATTACGTTGATTTAAGAAAAACATTTAAAACTTTATAGTCTGATGATATATTGTAATTTACTAGTATGGTCCATAAGTTTGCGGCCTTAAAATATATTTTTTTCGATACAATCACTGTTTATTTCAACTTTGCTTCGAACAGCTAATTTTCTTTTTAATTCCATTAAAATATGAACGACGTTTTATAAAACTAACAGTTCGTGGCCAGAAACTTTAAGACTTTAATTACGTAGATAGATAGCCGTAACCTTTACAGATTTTTTCGAAAAAAATGTCAGCTTTACATAGTAAATAATATTGATTAACAAACACATTACATTATTGACTTGAGTGACATTTTTAATCATAAATTAAAACGAATAGTTAAGTGTATAATTATATTTTATTACATGCCCATAAATGACTTTTTGACGGTAACAAACATCATAACATAAATGACATTTTGATTAGACAATAATATCGTGAATTTATTTAACATGCCGATAAATTTACAATTTTAGTAGACCATATTGCGTTTTTTATAACACTTTTAATTGCAGATTTTTATATTGAAATATTAAAAATTATATACTGTTTCTACCTATGTAATATTTTTATAATTTGAATATTGTTTACAGGTTTGAGGTTTGGAAAAATACAAAGCATGGTCGGATTAATAACATTTTTAAGAAAATTTACTGTAGAACCAACGAAAAAGTCAGAAAAACAAATCGAAGTTGATCCGAAAGCATTCGTGACAGCTCCTAAAAATGGTATTTGGCTAAAAATTAATCCGCGGAATTTATAAAAATAAAACATAAGGTGAACAGTGTTTCTTAAAAACCGGTTTAAAAATGCTTTTTATTTTAACGAAAAGTACCGTATCACCGACCACATCGAGATTTGAAAAAACATAATACATAATATCTCTTTATAAGAACTCCAGAAGGTAATTATAACAGTTCCGGACTTGTTACAAAGACGTTATGGTGACCTACTACTACTCTATTCAGTTGTAATGAATATTTTGTTATAAGTAAACACAAATTTTTAATTTAAATTTACTGTAATTTATTTAATAATTGCTGTGTAAACACACATCACGCCATTTGTTAATTTTGATATTCATTTATTTCTTTGAATTCCTAGTGATTTATATCTTAATTTTTATTTGTGTACTTTGTTCAAAATATTATTGTAAATATAATTTAAGTGTTTGTTAACATTGTTTCATTTTATATATGTATAACACGTCTTTCCATTTGATTATAAGTAAATTAATATATGATAATATAGTCACAAAACACATACAATAAACTTTTTATAGCTGTTGTAATCAGATACGAATATGTAAATATTAATCTTATAAACTATTTTGATAACTTCTCCTACTTTGACACACTTATCTTTCTAAAAAATAATTGTAACACCTAGCAGCATTATTGTTCTTATTCTGTTGTGTATCTTTATGGTAATTTATATGAATTGTAAGATTATGTCACAACTCATAATAGCATACTTATCTTAAGTGATAAAAATACGCGAGCAAATATATGTAATTGTCTTCTTTTCTTATATCATTCGTTCGTATCTGAGTATGGCTTATTAAATTAACACAATTCACAAGATTCGTATCCAATCTTGTAAGGTCTCGGCTCTTTCTGGCTTTATATTAGGGCCCCGACCTATCATATAATACAGGATTTGGCAAACTTTTTTTGGAAATGGCTAGTTAGTTAAAAAATTAGGCTCGGCGGGAAGATATTTATGTACATGAGTAAATCTATTAAAAAAATAGGTTCAACACTACATTATTTTATTAAGAAGTGATATTTTTATATAATATTCATACAATATATATTAAACAATAAAAAAAACCAATTGTTAATAAACGTTATAAACATAAAGCTAAATTTTTTTATAATTCGGGATAATATTTCATCATACTAGTTTAAAATAAGTATTTCTCATCATTAAAACTGTTTGTAAATAGGCATCTGTTAATAATGAACGAACTTGCGATTTTACGTACTTCATTTAAAAAAACATTATCAACCCGCGGGCCGGATTGAAAACAGGCGGTGGGCCTTAGTTTGATGACTTTTGGTAAATATAATACATCATATTCTTTTAATCTTAGAATAACATTTTCATTCGATAAACTACTCAATTACATCAAATTCATTGTAATTTATTCAAGATGTAAATAATTGAAAGGAGTGTTTTTAAAATACAATTCTGTCAGAGAATTCTAGCGTGAAAAAACAAATTAATATAATGTAACAAACAAATACATATAATTCTTGAAACTACTTACTACTCAAATCTGTGGGCATTCCCATGAGCTAATTCTTTTCGCCAGCAATGGCTTTAAACTCAATGATACATTTATTTCTTATATAAACACGAAACATTCATTTACTAAGCATCAGTTCAAGTTCATCCGTGCACTTGAACGCCTGAAAATGCCGAAAGACGAAACCCGGGTCGTAAGTGACAAAATCTGTGAGAATGTACATAGTTCGATCGATTCAAATTTAAAGATTTTCATTTCACATAAGCAGAGAGCAACTGTTGATGATTATAATAGCTTCGTGAACCTATGTCACACTAACAAGCACACCACGTTTTGCTCAGCGGTAATTTCATATTTTAAAAAAACGTATCCGTTTCTATATTCTATCCCCCGTCAGTTTCCTCGCTTTTTTCCAAACTATCCCAGCGTCCCATATCTCCGCCGAGTATATCGTTTGGTCATCAGTGGTTTTCCACGACGGAGGAATCCATCCCCTTGGTAAAAGAGACAGGTAAAACTCAGGCTCTCTTGTGGCTACCTTTAAACTTTATTATGCCAATTGATTGACATTTTTTTAAATATACCTAACAGTGATACGAAATATATTTTTTGCAATAATTTATTTTTAGCGCGTTTGAGTGATGAATTAAATAATAAATAATAGCAGCGTTATCATACATTATATAAAACAAATCGACGTAAGTAAATTACAACATTATCTACCGGTTCACAAACCAGTGACGATGAGATCCAACACAAACTCGAAAATAATATCATTATCTTCTACTTGATTCAATTGCCACTCTAGGTTACATAATCAAATAATATTTATTTTTTCGCCAAGTCATCATCTGATAGCAGCAACAATATTATTACAATTGCCAAGCAAATCCTAAGAATTTTAATGAACTAATGAAAGATCCGCTGAAATAATGTTATAATAAATATTGTATGTTTAGTTTTAAATTAATTGCCATACCAATAACTTTGTTTGGCTAGTTTATCAAAGCAGCATTGTCATGCATATGATTTTTGTGTTGACTAACGCATAACTATCAACTTATCAACTTATGTACCTCTTTTCGTTAAAATTATAAGTTTATCATAATTTATCAAATTCAATAATTCTAGTTCGCCTTGATCTAGGAAAAAAATTAATATATTTAGAAATCAAAATGTATTATAGCTTAAATACTAATGTATAATAAATATATGTCACCTGTGTGGTCGAGTGGTCAACGTTGTTGGCTTCGGCTACAGAGGGCCCGGGTTCAAATCCCGGTACGGACAGTTTTATAAATTGATTTTTTCAATCGATTTATGAACTTCTGTTCAAAGGCATGGATGTATGTGATGTCTTGAATTTCCCCCTCTCACCCATCTTATCCTATGAACGGGGCGTATTGAGAGCGATTAGCTTACCACTAATCCTGTCCTAGCCCTATCCTTCTATCCTTACTCTCTTTGGAAAAAGAGAGGTTGAGCAACTGAGTAACAAGCAGTTCTCGTAGAAACACTTCTGTTCAGATAAACTCCATTAGGAGTCCATATGCTCCACATTGGGAGCGGACATGGTTTAAAAAATATATATATATATAGTTATCAATCATCTAATAAATAATTTAATAATCGTCTAATAATATAAATAATAATAAAATTCGAAACAGTCTAAGAATGGCTATTGGTGATGACTGATGTATCTTCTCTTTGACTTGATTTCGAGTTGGTATTGCAATACCGGTATCCATGGTGTGTTTTCAGTGAATCTTTCAACTTTTCAGTTTGTCTTGAAACAGGTATAAAAACATACGACTCAAAAGGGGACACGGCTCTAAAAAGGTTAAGAAATTATGATCCATAGTGGTCTATTAAGGATTTTTCAAGTCTGCAAAATAATTAAATGAATTTCAATGCGATTGCCCAATTGTCTTCTTTTTTAGCTCGCTTTTTTATTAATTAGTATATTTCTTCATAATGTCTTACTTAAATACATTTTTTTTTAATTCACGGAGATTCTTAAATAACATCTATTTATCATATTATTAATAATGAAAAACCCATTCAACCAACAAAATGGCCACTATTGCTCTATATTTTTTTTGTTTAACAAGTACCGAAACATCTAAAATTGGATCGAGAAGCGATGAGTTACAATGTGACCCCAGACAATTTTTTTTAATTACTATCGGTGAGTGGTTATCGTATGATAGATTAAAAACATTCTTTTATCTACGATCACGTTTTGTTGAGCAATGAATGCTGATCTCTTTTCCGAAAAACTACATCGCTACTCACGAAAACAAACTCACTCAACATTTAATATTACTCTAATAAAAACATATGTAACTGCAGAGGACTATTTACCATCAATTGAATATTCCCGTCAACTTAGTTACCAACGACTTCGTCCTTGACTCCAATGTTCTCTACGTCGGTAAGTTGATCCCAGTTTCATCTCGTGCAGCTGAGCTTGTAGTAGGTAGATATCTGACCAACGGCAATTTGAACTATCTGGCCGCCACTACAGGAAAACTCTGTTTGCATTCCTAGTTTGAATTCGAGCAATGAGTATTAAAATCACAACTAT
Organism: Himalopsyche tibetana; assembly: GCA_030503985.1. Taxonomy (NCBI): domain Eukaryota; kingdom Metazoa; phylum Arthropoda; class Insecta; order Trichoptera; family Rhyacophilidae; genus Himalopsyche; species Himalopsyche tibetana. The sequence goes on along the minus strand of JAPJYX010000009.1, from coordinate 14,179,088 downwards.
TCGACTAAGTATATTTAAGGCAGTTGGACATCATGAACTATTTGAATAACGAAAATTAAAAAAGTGACCATCGGAAGGTATTTATTTTTTTTTTTAAATAAAACTGACAGTATAATTGAAACTAACAATTCCTTGGTAGAACTATAAATTCAACTCTTTTTTTACACAATTGATACCTTGCAAAAAAACAGTAAACAAAATGATAGAATTCATATAAACTGTGTTATTTGAAAACAGTACAACATTGTAGTATAGAAAATTGTGAAAAAAAGATAATATTAAGTAAATTAGACAAATCATTGTTCATTGTAATATATATTTTATTTATGAAAGAATAGTACTATGCATCGTTACTTGATTATATACGTAGACTTTTTAATGGACTGGACATATCACTTTCATCGCTAAAAAATTCTGACTCGTCTAATGTGTTAGGTTCTAATAAAACTTTTTGTTTGCTTTTACTCTTTTTTGTGTTGTTGAATTTATTGTTATTAGGAAACGTTACTTGTCAGCTTCTGTGTATTTTTTTGTTTCTGGGAATCACAGACATTTAACGGTCGTTCTGGCGATGATGTGATGTTGGAATAGCTATTTAATATTATTTTATAATTCTTATATAATATCAGTAGTTCTATGCTATTTTTACCTCATAAGTTGATAAAATTTTAATACTATTTTGTAACTAGTGAATTTTATATTGAAAGTGTACTTCCAAAAGTTATTAGTCATTCAGTCCTTGTTTTTTTTATTTTCTCTCACGTGGGTCTCTATTCTTCGCGAACGTTAATTTGTATAATCAAGCCCCAGTTGTACTTATAATAGTATAAAATATGTATTTTAAAAACCAATTAACTGGTACAATAATGACAGTCGACAAGATCGTAAATCCAGTTGTTACCAACGATATCTGGCGTAAGTATAATATTTTCAGCACATTGTAAGGCAATGCTTCCCAAGCTGGGGTCCACGGACCTTTTCACATAATTTTCATTCTTTCAACATTCTTTGTGATAAAAAAATGAAAATGTGAAATAAAAAAAAATCGGGGGTCCATAGTTTTTTTGTTTCCAGATTTAGGGGTCCGTGGCATGAAAAAGGTTGGGAAGCACTGTCGTAAGGCGCATTAAAAAAACTGATCGTTCTTCAAACATACAATAACTTTAAAGCCCTTTGCTTTAAATACTATGTCTTCGAAACTTCAGTACAATCAAATACACCAAAAGAAGTATTTTAATTTTAACATCAAACGTTTGGAAATAAAATGAAAAATTACATTACGTTTATGAATTATTTTTATGTGTATAAAATTATGAGTGTATAGAAAACCAATATAAAGCACTATTAATATTTTAGCTCTTTAATTTAGCTCTGTAACAAGCATACTTTGTACATAAAATTATATTATTATAGTTTTATACACAATCATGACATTATAATAATATCAAAGTCAATATGTTATTATTACACAAAGCATATTATGGGATTGCGCAAAATAGCATGCATAAAATTCTAGAATCACCATTCAACCTTCACGCATACATAATCATGGAATCTGTTAAGTAGTTTATTTAACTACTTGATTAGTAATATTATAATAATATACTGTATTGGATTTTTTAATAGCTCTATAAACTTCCACGGATCATTGTTTGAATATCGTTGCTCAATATGAAATCAAGGCTGTGGAGTAAAAAAATAATAAGACTCCGACTTTAAATTAAAACACGGCTCCGATTCCGAATCCGACTGCATTCAGTTTTTGAAAAAGTTTCATTGAAATGTTTTTCGATTATTTCATTTTCTTTTAGTACATACAGTCATTATTTCACATAGTATAGACTTATTTTCGACTATATCATTATTTTATCTCAATATTTTGATAAAGAATCGAAAAATACTTTCCTGATTTTTTGTAATATTACAAAACAATATATATTCATTAAAAAGATTATTGTTTTTAATGTGTTCGGAACTTTTATATATCTTTAGGCATAGTATCATGCATTGGCTCTACTTTTCAATCTATCCATTTGTATATAACAACAAAAAAGAAGTCGGAGTTTTTTTTCTAACTCCAACTCCAATAAAAACAGTATAATTCCATAATTCTGACTCCGAATCCAAAGCCCAAAGTGACCCAAGCCAAATTTACGCTTTCCTGCGCAGAGATTCGTCCTTTGTATTGTATTGTTCTCTCTGCGCAGGATTGTGTACACATAATTCTTAATTTAATGATTTTTTTAATGAATCCTTTGCTTGATGAATTTATTTATGTATTTACACAAAGTTCTATGAATTTGAGTATCATTATGTAAAGAAGTAATTAGTAACTACTAATAAAATTTCAAAAAATGTATTTATATCCGATGCTATTTATTACGTGTCCAACAGGCAGATATAAAAATATTTGAGTTAATTATTATTATTTTTTCGCAAAAAGATTCAATTCATTTTTTGTTTTACGGTTTTATAATTGTATTTTAAATTTTCAGCCTGTACCAAATTAGGTGTACAACTGATAAGTTATCACTGTATTTGGAGTGATTTGTGATTAAATTAATATATAACTTTAATGAGAAACTTTTTTATTGCATGATGAACATTGTATATTAAATTATATCACGGTCAAAATATAACATACCTACTACAAACTCTATTATTTCGTTGATGTACAAACTTTTACTATGTAACCGCTTTGGCTTGTTCAGCTAAAAGCATTTTTCAGCGTATTTGTTTCCACTTAGTTTTATCCCGATTTGATCTGTTAAATTGAAAGCTTTTTGTGCAATTATATTCTCGTACACTAGAAAATAAAACAATCATTATTCATTACACCACCATCAGTGTAATTAAAATGTGTTACAATTACATTTTATGATAAAGGTAATGTATTGTGTACAAGGCAATATTCAATCATGTTAAAAATGATTTGGGAATCACTTAACGCTCTGGTGGTTTAATATATTTTGAGCTTGACAGTATGCTAATATCGAAAATTTATTCAATTTCTGGATTCGCAGTTAACAAACATTAATGCTGGATTAAATTCAGACATGCATTGTCATCTAGCGGATTTTTAGAAACAAAATATTATTAATTAATGTTGACTTTTGTGTTATTATAAGATATCTTTTGTCCAATCGTTAATATTATAGATAACCGCAAGAAAGTTATTTATAATGTGCTATATTTCTAAAGTTTACACTATCAAAGATTACTAAAAAACTTACCAAGCCATTAAAATATTATAGGGGTGTTGTTTTCAACAATTGTAGAATTGGTTAATTCATATTTATTGAACATTGTCTAAATTGGTACATATATTACAAAATTTTGAAATCTATGCAACTTTTCCTTAATCTTGTCGCTTATCATTCATGTCTTAAAATGTTGCATTCATCTTTGCACTATAATCACCTTATATTTGTATTTTTTTTTATCCATGTCTGTTCCCAATGTGGAGCAGAACACTTTCTAATTAGGCTCCGACTTTAGAGAAATCGGTTTTTGAATTCGAATATTTCCTAAAACTAGGTTTTAGCTGATTTTTTGAAGATACACAAACAAATAAAATTCATTTCATAATAGGAGTGTGTCCAGAGCGAAAATATATGCATATAAATTTCATCAGGCCAAAAAAAGGGTAATTGTTTTTTTTTCAATTTTCAACCTCAAACTTTACAGACAAAGTGGTTGAATATAAGTAGAGTACAACTACACACTGATTGCTTAAAAAAATGTTTAAATTTTGCTAGAATTAAAATAAATTTATCTCGTGTTAAGTTAAGTTTGTTTTTAAATTGAAAAAGGATACATAAATAAAAACAACTTGCCTCCACTATTCTCCAACTAATAATTTGCCATTTTTTTATTTATAAGCAACAATCCTTTGATTTTATTTTACCTAAATGACGTATAGAATAATACCAAATAGTAATGCATCTACTGAGCTTTTGTTATATTGCTGATCAATTTTGGAGGGTTATTTTGTTTCAGCTGATCGAAAATGGAGAAGTAAAATACAAACTTAATTTTTAACACAGTAATAAATAGAAGACACCAAGCTTAAGAGACGAAGATAACGTCTTATTTAAAATGTAAGCAAAGACATGTATCCTTGTATTTTTTTCATACGTTCTCACTAGGGATTCTGTGTCGAAACAACCCGAGAATAAATTTCCGTAAATTAAGAAATAGAACAACATTTCTAAATCGGAAAAGAATAAAAAAAAGTCTTTCAAAATTTTGAAGGAAATGGTTTCGTCGGCAGAATCAAACGATGTGTTTAACAAATCAATAAGATATTATCATATTTTTTCATACAACGAACTTGGTTATTACGAGGACCGAATTTTCTCGTTAAAAGCATTACTCGTTATATATTTTTAAATGCTAAAAGACATACCTACCACATGAAGACATGAAGTATCTGAAGCGGTCACATAGCACAAAAAGTCGTAATTCAAATAAAAATACACAATTAGAATTTATGTATACACCCGTTACACACATATAACATTTTTCTGTCAATCCACTTTTTTATAAAATTTAAAATTGATGCTTGTTTCATTGTTTTCACTCTCACTGACGATATTTTTGCTCAGTATGCCCGAAAAGTAGCTCGTTATAAAAGTGAATAAATGTATGGGGAAAACCATAAACGAATGTTTCCTCATTACATCCGAGATCTTGCTATTTCCGTGATCGTAATAACTGAGTTTAACTGTATTTAACTCCAAGCTTAAATTAGTTCTCAAGTATACCTACGAAAGAGCTTATGGCCGAAAAAAAATCTAACTATACATAACGAATTTATTTAAACTTAAACGGTTGTCTATTGGTTTGTTATTTGAGTTATGAACAGTATAATTTGGACCCACACGCATAATATGAATGAAAACATGAAAATATTATACATCTAAAGTTAACTTACTGCCTAATTTTACTACGTTACTTATTTATAACGGCTACTTTTAAGAGTTACAATGAATAAAAATCAACCTTAAGTTTGGAAACAAAATCTCAGAAAATAGTTTTACCGCAAGTATTTATTTAAGATGTATATTATAACACCATATGTTTATAATCAAATCGTAATTTCAAAACAGTTTAAATTATTTTTCTTAAAAGAAATGTACATATTTCAATAATATTACTGAACTACATACATAGAAATATTTGTTTAAAAAATAAAGAAAAAACCGAAAATTCAGAATAATATACTTTTTGCTTAGATTTTTATTATTATACAAGGAATTTTCTGACGTTTTTATGTTATCAGAAAAATAAAACCTCCAAATTTAATTGCACCCGGGGCCTCCTATTCGTTTAATCCGTCACTACTCTTAACACTGGTCTTGTTTCCTCTCCCTTCCAAAGACGAATGTTAAGCTACGATCTAATGACAGGTTCTCGTAAAAAATGATTTACTTTAAAATGGAAACGCACATAGATTAAAAACAAATAAAGCCACTCTTTGATGACTATCATGAAAATATATAATAATACCTAGTTTTTGAAATCGTGGACGTACACAGTGTAATTTAATCAAATATTGGTTTATGGCAGCTGTATAAAAATCTATCAAAAATAACAATTACATACACTACTTTACACCTTTTATACCTACTATGAGAAGAAGTACCTCCTCCCCTTAATTATCGCCGATCTACAGACATGATGAAAATATTAAATGATTTTTAATTCAGTATGTACGTTAGGTCAGCCTACTAAAAAGGGTATTAAATCTTACCACCGTCTTATCGAATCTACAGTTCCAAGTTAAACTCTTTCTTTAGCAGCATTTTACATTTTTTAGTCTTTGTTCCGTCTTTTTAGCACTTTTATTTCATTCCCTCTCGCGTTTTCGTTCGATTCCCGAGTTCCGCTACATGTGGAAACGTGACTTATAGAATTGTGCGCCGCCAATTGCTTTTTATTGAGTTAACACGTTGAATATTATATTACTAGCAAGTTATACAGTGTCGAACGTACGTCTAGTTCTTTTAGTATGCACCAGTTTGCACTTCGCGGTCTGAATTCTAAATTATTACGAGGCAACACGGTAATCTAATGCAGATACCTACCGCCACACTGCCATACCTGCCTGTTTTAAATTAATCAATATTTTTCATACATTAAAATCAACACATTTTTTAAATCAATGATGTTATCCAAAATGATACAAAATATTTTTCTTTTGGTTTAATAAGACCCAAAAATTTAGTATATTATACATTAGCATAATATTGAAACGTTTGATTTTATATATTTTCTTTTCTTCTTTTTTATTTGCCATGTACAGTGGGTCCTCTACTTACACGGTTAATGCATTCCGAATAATTCAGTTTAAGTCAAAAACCGCGTAGGTCAAGGAATACTTAAAATTTTTTATAAATTTAACACTTATATTTTATTATGTAGGTTTTCGACATACACATTTTCCTACATATAGTTTCTTTTATTACGTATAAGAAATAAAATAAACACATAACGAAGCCAACAGTGAATGCAATTTACTCAACATACTCTGTATGTACTATTCCATCTGTGTATACTATTCCAGTATAATATTCTCAAGCTCTACGAATGATATGTTAGGGTTTTTTCATTAAATTTATTGAAATATTTATCCAGTGATGTTTTTTTCTCATAATAAATAAGTTTATAACACACAATTGCATCCCGCATCGTTTAATGAACGTTTATTAATCGATCACCATCAGGATCATATGCATCTAAGCCAGTGGTGGGGAACCTTTTCTTCTCTAAAAGCCGCATTCATTTTTCTGATACGACATAAGGCCGCAGTAAACATTGACGAGGGAATCTTTGGCCGGAAACAGAAATTTATGGTCAGAATATGTCAGGAATTTACGAATTTACATCAATTTACAGAACCACAGAATTGGCCGCACCAGAGTAGCCAAAGGGCTACAGGTTTCTTACGCCTGATTTAAGCCATACATTTCTGTATATGTATATATATCGCATTAAAGCATTTTTTCAATTCTTTAATTACAAATTCAGATACAAAATCCTTATACAAAATTTTTAATGTCTTATTCACGTAACTACAAAACCGTGTAAGCATAGAACTTACTGTATAGTTACGTAAAGTAAGAAAATAGAATACATTATTTTTTATTTTAATAATAACTGATTTATTGTTCAAAATAATAGTTCACTGTTTATGTTGGATACTTAAAACGATTAGTTTTAAACATAAAGCAACAACGTGCAATTAGCAAATAGGAAACTATTAAAAGAGTAATTAAATTCAGGTTTCTTGTAATTAGATTTATATATCTAATCTATTCTTATATTAATCGTTGAAATAAATATTATCACGAGTACAATATAAATTAACTTGCTTAACCAGAAGTAACTTATATTCAAATGTGTGTACAATATGAAATGTACAAAGAAAGGCATTTAAATCAGTGTTTTGATACTCTCATATTAAGAATCATATACTCTAACCTGGTAATAAATGATTTTTTAAAGTATTAAATCTATCGTAATAAAAAAATATTACTTTTCTACAAAAGCAGCTTCAGTTATAATAAATTTGAAATAAAAATATCAGACTTCATATCGACTGTGGAAAGGAAAAAGGACGTAGCCCACAGTTTTTTCAAAACAACTTTTTTCGACATTCACAATACATCAAACTTTATACACGTTTTATCAAAAGGATGTAAGCTGCAAATGTCGAATTAGTATCTAAATTTTGCTTTTAAGTTTGAAAAAAGATGAGCTTGTGAAAATTGAAGCAAAGAAAAAAAGAGTGAAAAAAAAGGTTTTTCCTAGACAATTTCTTTATTTAATATTAGATTATGTCAATTAAACACCAGTTTAGAAGTCTCCGTGCACTTCAAGATTGTGTATATTTCATAATTTTCATATGGCCCAAAATCATAAAACCGCGTTTTTTGTGCCTTCTGTAAAATTTGATATGTGTGGGTTGCGTCCTTTTTCCTTTCCACAGTCGATATACAAAATATTGCGTTTTTTTATCGATAAATAAAGAAAACTTTAAGTAGTCACCGGTAATAACAGTATATTACAAATCACTTATCCATCTGTACATAGGTCAAATACTAACAACGAATAATAATACTGGAAGAATCGTCCCGAAAATATAAAATAACCGTAACTCAACGTATGGTCCAAACCACTACAACCGAACATACATTATTACTTAACGTCTGAATTGGTTCGGATGTAGGTTTCCTACTTTATTTAACTGCTAAGTAAAATATTGAATCAGCCGCCAGCTTTTCTCTTTTCTCTCCCTGCAATCATTGATTTTCAAAGGTACGTATCGATGGAAATTTAATTACCCAGAACTGGAGATATATATATGCGGGTATCCAATAGCAGTAACATTAATTTGTACGGGAATATTCTATTTTTTTTTTTATTCATTCTCATTAAAAAAAAATTTAAGATGTTCACTGTAGGGCTTTTACAAAAACCTACTTTTGAAAAAAAACCGGTTTTTGAATGTCTATATTGTTATAAAACCGGATTTATCCGGTTTTCGAAGTTTTACAAAAAATGGATAATTCAATTAAAATAGCGAGGTTAAGTTAATTTTTTATGTTATTTATTTATATACATAATAATATACAAGAAATTATTCGGTGTAACTCTAAAATATGATTTAAGAAAACACAAAGCGTCCACTGATCGTTTTGTAACAAAATTTCCTGATATCAAAAATACCCTTATAATATGTGGGGCATATGGTCTTTAAGTTATCAAATAAAAGATTCAAATTTTCTGTCGTTTTGTTTATAGACTCGTTTATGCAAAATTCGGCACAACCGATTACGCAGTTGAAAAACCGGTTTTCTTATGTCGCAAATTTAGCCAAATAACCGGTTATTAAAAACCGACAAGCCCTAGTTCACTGTCAATACTTGGTGCAAGAGCAATATATTAAAAAATAAAACATTTAATTGTAGTAATTACACTTTTGTTTTATATGATATATTCGCTCATGATGAGTATTATCATCTTATGATAATGCGTCATTTTAAAATGCTCGTCATGTGGCTAAACTTTATATAGGTCGATTTCCACGTGCTAACAAAATCGCCGTGTTAATGACAACTGTTATAAGATTTACTTCATCGGTAGAAACAATTGTAACAATTTATTTGTTATGAAAATTCAGAAGATCGCTTATAAGTCATCAAAAAATTGATTGGACATAATTAAAAAGTATTAAATATCGACGTTAAAGATATATCTCTAAAAATATTTTTAATTATTTCAGTCCGTGTTTGCTCTCAATGTAAAGGATATGGCCTTAATGGGTAGGTATCTCAAGAGGAGTTTTTTTCTATTAGTACTGCTCGTTGCTCGTCCTCTCTTTTAACTAAGTTTTTAGACATCACAAACACCCATGCCTTGGAACAGAAAGCGATAGTTCCATTATATTACGATACTATGGAAAAAGAGAAAGGCGACGGTTTTTCAATCTTTCTATGTATTTGTGCTTGAAGGCATGAAAGTCAGTGATGTCTAAATTCCGATTATGTACCTACAAAGAGAGGTAGAGAAACAGAGTAACATTCAGCCTCGTAGAAAAACTTCTGTTGACATGTCCCATTAGTAGGCATATCCTCCACTTTAGTAGCGGAAAAAAATATGAGCTGTACCTATTTTATTAGTGAGTGCAACGGTCTACACCAGCCATACTCAACCTGCGGCCCAATCAACTTTTATGTGCGGCCCAAAATAATTATAGCCATCAAATATTTTTAACGAAGATAGTTAAAAATTTGACTGAATATCAAAATTTACATTGATTTTCAAGTAAACTATTTAAGATTTTGTATACATTGGTATTTTTGTGTACTTTTTACGTATATTTTATTTGTTGTTCATTGTTATTTTTTACTTCGAAAAATACATGAATACATAAATGTATACATATGTATGTATTAACACAAAATAAAATAGTTGTATTTTGACATCATAATACATATATATGTATGCAGTATATTATGTGTTATATTTACAGCTTACTATAAATATGTTGCGGCCCACATAGAGAAGAAAAAGTTGGAATGCGGCCCGGAGGAAAAAAAGGTTGAGTATGACTGGTCTACACTCCTCTACACACTCTACACCAGTGGTTCTCACGTTAGATTTCATTGTGGCCGCATTATAAGCATCGGCGGTCCTGTGGAAATGTCTCGTGGCCGCACCAAATGTGATAACAATAGCAGTTGCATTTACATAACTTTTTTGATAAAAACAATCTTATATCCATTTCAACAGGGTTATATCAATTTTTCTTTCAAATAAGAAAAATACAGCATACAATAATATACAGATGCTTCCAAATATTTAAAAAAAACAGTCAAAACCTTACTCACTTTCTTAACCGAATGTCTTTGAATAATCCAAGATTTTAAGATTAAAATTGCACGTTATGACTAACTGAATTACTGCAATGCACTGAAGTCTGTGATTGCAGCCAGATGTCTCAAACGAGTTCGACATAAACAAATACCAATATCTTTCGCAAAAACAAATGCATACAATTGTTCCCCTGTCTTTCTTTCTAATACGATAAATATGAAATAAATCCAGACATCCATTGTTTCCATATTCGGTCACAAACAAACACGTGTACATAAATATGATACCTCTGTGAATCATTTGGAGTAAATAACTCGACTAAATGCTCGATAATTCAGGTGCATTCAATCAATTTTAAAAAATAATAATTTTACAAATGAATTTGTAAAAATACATTTTTTATTTGATTTACTATGAAACTGTTGGTGGCCGCAGCAAAATCCTCTGGTGGCCGCACATAAGAACCACTGCTCTACACACTACTACAGCAGCGATTTCCAATCTGGGAGGCGCGAACAGACAAAAATATTTATTTACCCTTTAAAAAGTGTCTTTATTACTTTATGAAATAATAAATAATTTTTTCATCAAAAGGAGGCGCAGTAACATAAAGGCTGGAAACCACTGCTCTACAGTGAAATCTATTATAAAGATTAATTGTAAACTGGGTTATTAAGAAACATTCGCGTAATTGATTTCAAAACCAACGAGTAAATAAAGCTTTCCTTAAAATTCTACTAAATTACTAAAAATTATATGCATAAAATGAACAGGTAAAGCCAGTGGCATGTTTAAGCAGTGACCTTCTATTGTTCTTCAATGAATAGTTGAATCTCAACCAAAACGCACTATTTATTTTTTTCAAATCAGTATATTATATAATTCCTTTTTTAACATTTAACAATGACAGTTACTATTTCAACAGTAAAGGTGACAAAAATTTAAGCTCATTTTCATATGAATGTACTTCATTTTGTTTACATTAAATAAAATTATCAAAAATAAATAATGGGTTTTGGTTGAGATGCAATTATGAAAAAAAAAATAGGAGGTCACTGTTTAAGCACGCCTCTGGCCCCGTTTAAATTGTTCACAAATAACCGTTAGTGGAATAGAACAATTAGGAATGCATAAATCAACTGGGATGGCTTATACCTAAATTTCAACATAATTATCATAAATATTTTTATTCAAAAATTCCCAATTTAAATTTATAAAATAGATGCCATAATAATAAAAAAAGATAATTTTAAATTGATAAACAATCGCTAACGCCAAATTTTGGTTTTATTACCTTTTACAAGCAATATCAATTGTATCTTTCAGCGACGAAAGTTAACATCGCATATTCAATCCACAATTATCGCACGTTTAATAAAGCAAAATATATGTGGTATCGTGCTTCGAAAAAATGGTAATTTGAATAATGTATTTACATTTATTAGTACAAAAAATATGTTATGCTTTAATTCAACCAACAATAAAATACCGACTATGTATTGATAAAATATTACTTACTATTCCCATGGCAAGAGACATCTATACTAGAAGCCGTATACTATTAAGATAAATACCATTTGGTTTGCATCATCGCTTGCAATGTGACACATTGCTAACAATAAATTTTATATTTAAAAAAAAAACGGAAAATAAAAACAGTCAATCCCTTAAAAAAATTGTATTTAATTTGTAAATAAAAATGAAATATGAATTTTATAAAATAAAAACAGCCATCTATGTTTATGTGGCATTATCAATATAACTATTTTTTTTGTAAGACAGCTTTATAAAAATGACAATAGATGTCAGACGTTTAAATAGACAAAAAGTAGTATTGTTTATAATTCTCTTTTTGCACGGTTTTGAAATTACACGGTCTATGTGACGAAGCCTATGTTTAATTTAAACATATTTATTTTATCATTTTTCATCCGGTTTTTTTTCTTACGTAGCTGTTTTGCATGGAACTTACACCCGTGTAAGGCAAAAATTGAGTGTCAACATGAAATAATATAATTTGAACATAGGAAATTGAAATGATGCATTTCTGCAAACTTACTTTGTTTTGGTACTTGATGTCTTTTTTATTTCATGTAATAATTTATGCATACTAAGAGCAAATAGGGTCTGGTTAATAGCCAGACGGAAAATAATAAACCAATGCTCAATAATTATACTTCATAATATACAAGGAGTTCACAAACGCCGAATAGGTATCTAATTACTAGCTATACTATTGTCCCGGCATTTTGGGATCAATTCTTCATTTATTATAATTTATTTAAATTCAGTTATTAAAAATTCATTTCAATACAATATGTATACGTAGAATATTTTTAGTATTTGGTTAATTATCGCCGATGGTTTTGAGTGCGTACAATATCAAGGGATCATGACGTGTAGAGTTTCATCTTCAAGCTTGATAAATGTTGTGGATGCCATTGGTATATGTTCAAGGTAATGTGAGAATTTTCTTGTTAATCATAATGTATTAGACATAAACTCTTTATTTGTCTTCCGAAGTCCTTTGGGTTGGAAGGTTTACAAAATGAAAGGCTACTGCGAAGAGTGCTCGAATTTACGATGGTAAATCGATACAGTTTTTTTCATTAAATTCATTGAAATTCTCTAATAGTCTAAGTATGTTTGCAGATTTTTGAACTACAGTTGTCGGTCAAAAAAATCATTATTTCTGGAGTGCAGAGTTTACAGAGCGTCGCCAGATCGAATACCGCCATGCCCGCCAACAATTATTACACCTTTATTGTGTTTGCCAAAAACTTTTCTCACGTTTAAATCTTTGGAAGATCGTAATATCACAATGTCATTGCAAAGCTGCCACATTTTCAGAGTTCCTAGAATCCTGTTGTGTTTGGTGGATTGTCTAGAGTCCAGACGATCTTGCAAATTGTCTTTGTCTAAAGAAATAGGTTATCCGTTTGATGTTTGACGTAGGATATCGTTCGTGAATGGTAAATTCGAAAATAGATAATTTTCCGCTAAATCTTTTGATTTTACAATTGCGGCATGAAAATTTATCATCTGCCATTTTTATATTATACTGTTTCGGTTTCTAAGCGACTCGAACACAGTTTAAGTTCTTATTATAACATAAGTGATGACAACCGTTTGAAGTGTCACATCGTACCAAAGGAAGCAGTATCGGAAACTTGATCAGTTAAAAGTTGATAGTTGACAATATCACAGTTGACCTAGAAATTGCAACCAGAATGGCACATGAAAATGTCACTACTGTTTATTGCTATTGGAAAGTTCTTGCGACGGATAGATAAAAATACTATCAATTATATATTATAGAGTTAGTACGAAATAGGATTGATTGAAATATTACATTTAAAATGTGTCGAACCCCCCCCCCCCTCATGGTTTCTAGTTGATATGATATATTCCCTAACGATTAGGTCGGTCTGGGTTCAATTTCCAGTAATGTCAAGACAGATTACGATTTTTTCTATTCGAATTTGAGACCATAGATATTGATGTTTGTGATGTTTCTTCTACTTGAATTGACCTTAAAGTCCTTGTCTCACTGAGTTTATCTCGTAAGATTTTCCTATATCATTATACTAAAAAATAAAATTTATATTTACATACAATTTGTTATATATATATATACCGCAAATTGAACATTTTCAACTGGTTAAAATAAATATGATTAAAAAATAATTATTATTACAATTGATAAAAAATAAATACTAAAATTTGAGCACACAGCTAATTTTTAAAGTTTATAAATAATTATATCAATTAATACGACTTACAATAGTGTTCACTTTTAGGGAGTTCACTCTCAATACTTGGTGGAAAGGCATTATATTAATAAAAACACAGTATTCCTTTGTACTTCATTCCACTTTATTAATTAGGTCAGGACCGGCTTCGCTCATTGCGAGCATTGTCAACTGAAAACAGTTGTATAGTTATGTCCATTTTTAACAATATAAGATTAAAAAAATATTACATAAAAACCATTTTTATTTCATTATTAGTCGTCCGCGATTTTTTTCCTTTTATTACTGGCCCGTAATACTGTAATACCGTAGCGAAACCGGTCCTGACCTAATTAGTAAAGTGGAATGAAGTTCAAAGAAATATTGTGTTTTTATTAATACAATAATGTATTCAGTAGGATAAAGAGCATCGAAAAATAGTGTTTAATTGAAGGCTTTATGAAATATGACAATTATCATTTCACTGCGAAAAATTAAGCTCATTGTTTTCTTTGATATCATATAACTATAAACATCTTAGGTATATTTTTTTGCTCTCGAAGGTTTTTTTTCTTAAAATAACTTTAGGCTCAGTCAGTCGAAATAACATCCTTCAATGGGTTATGAACTGTTACATTTGAAAAACCTTTGGTACCAAAATAAAGCTTCGATGTAGGTTTCCTACTTTAAATGCTAACTGGACCATTTATTTAATTTCGACAACTGCGGATGAAAAAATAAAAGTTTTAAGCTCATAAATACACAAGCGAGCAAAGATATGTTCAGCCATTTCTTCAATACGGACGTATGCAAAAAATAATTGACATCTTCAGTAGTATACGTCATTGCGTCAGAGAAGCGAAGGTTTTGTTAGGTAGTTAAAATGAATTTATGGCTCTGCTTTTTCCATAAGGCTTCTTTCATTGACTTAAACACTTCTTTTTGATCGTATTTTGGTTATCTCAAAAATATTGCAAGAATGAATAGTAACACGCTTTTACAAATATTATAAATAAAAAATATGGTAAGCACTAGATAGCCTCAAAACTAAATAAAATTTTGTATGTTATAACAATACGTATGCATGAAAAATTTAGCAATACAATGATTCAAGTTTTTTGTGCCATATCCGCTAACAATCTGTTGCAAGTGAAGTAGAAGTGCAACAGAAGTATTTTTAACCATTACTGGTCGTAAGTCGCTCGGCATATGTTTTCACATGATCAAGACGGTGAAGTTAGAAGATGATTAAAAGCTTATCCTTCTTGTTTAATCCCATTTTCTGGATCGGACTATGCGGAAGGGAAATGATGAAAACATTCCATACTAATATGCGTTTGGATACATTGGCTCAGGGGTGAGGAACCTTTTCTTATCTAAAGGCCGCATTCATTTTTCTGATTCAACATAAGGCCGCAGTAAACATTGACTAGGGAATCTTTGGCCGGAAACAGAAATTTACGAATTTAGATCAATTTTCAGAATTACAAAATTGGCCAGAGTACCTAAAAGGCCGCAGGTTCCCCACGCTTGCATTGGATGAAGGATTCAAACACTTGACCACGCAAACAAGTAGAACCAAATCACAAAAGCGTTTACCATTCAGCTGCACGACACGATCCTAAATATGTACACATTGTACTATTATAATATGTTATTCATGCAATATAAGTTCTGATTTAAAAAATGCTACCTATAAAGAATCTTTAGATATTTATTTTTTCCATATCTGACAGGCATATCTTTTCTCCAGTTAAATTTAAATTCAGCTTCTTTGTTTTATCCCATTCCGAAAGACTTCGGCATCTCAGTTTTAAAACATAACTGAATACATTTAAAAGAACTTTAAATATGTTTAGCGTATTGTCATGGTAATTCGTATGATTTCACGTAATGTTATATTGCCCATATTTCAAGGGCGCACATAACATATCAACTATAACGAAGGGTCAGATGATTATTTTACAACACTAACCAGCAGATTTGAAACTTGTTTTCATTACCCATAATGAGAACGTAATTAAGCAATTCAAATGATTAAATGTCATTTAAATTCTACTTTGGTATGTTTGTAAAAATATTTAGTAAGATTAGCAAGCTTTTAACCCATACATGCTAAAAGATATCACTTTTAAGGACAGACATTCGCATTTATTTTAAGTAGCTTAAAAATTCGTAATTAAAATAAAAACGTTAGTAAAAACCTCATTCAGCTGTACCCCGATCTTCCATTTTTCGTCGTTTTCCCGCATGGATCGTTAATTTTTCATAATCTCGGCCAACTATCCATAAAAACAATGATAAATAATCCCGCATAAACTGTTCTCCGATCGAACGATTTTGTCGATCTAAATATCATTGTGCCTTTAGAGCAGGGATACCCAACCCAGTGCCCGCGGGTGTTATGGCGCCCGTTGAATGATTTCTGTGGGCCCGCCAACATTGCCCGCAACAATTTTTTTTAATGAATATTATACTTTTTACAAAATGTTTATTTGGCATTTGTTTTTTGGTTATTAAAATACAAAAAAATATTATATATAAATATGTATTTATCATCCTTGTCCAATTATAAATATCATTAGAAAAAAACAGGTGCTCCCCGTCGCCCGTCCAATATTTTAGAATGCTATATAGGGTCCAAAAAGGTTGAGGATCACTGCGTTAGAGGGCTATTTGTTAATATACTAGTACCAAACTGCAAACAGGCAACATAATAAAGAACTGTTCTCTTAAAAAAAGTTAAATAAATGAATATGTTTTTTTTAATTGAACATTTTTTTGTATTATTTAAATCACTGTACCTTTATATTTTGATATACCCTTAAACCGTAAATTTTTTCACTTTATAAGTACGTCTAGTAGATAGTTTACTCAAGATTCATTTTTTTTTTCAAAAATGCAAATATGTAGCTTTATTCCTTTTACAATTTCGTTCCTAATAACTAAGCTTTTTTCTTATAATTCTTGTAAACTTATATAAATACTTCTTACGCCAATACTACTCGTAATTAAAAGAAAATTTACAATGCTGTAGTGGCGTACTACCAAGTGAATGCAAATTAAATGAATAAGTCTTATAGTATCTGTTCACTCACGCTGGAAATAAGATTTGCAGACTCGATAACCACAATAAAAACAAACAATACAGGATTTGATATTTGGCCTCTCAATTCTTTGTCTTTCGAACGGCACTGTGACCCTCTGACAAGAGATCTAATTCGGAGCGAACATTATGCGGTCGCCATGTAGAAAGATGCCTTCGATAATGGGAACCGAAGATCATTAGGCCTTGATACTGTCATGTCTACATCTATTGAATGATGGATTTTTTGTTTCGCTGAGTGGAGTAATACGGTTGTGTTTGTTGATGATGTCTGGTTTATGTCATGTTTCAAACTCACTGACACAGTACCAACAAGAAACACTTAGCGTAACGCTTATACAAATATTCTTATGCGTGTTTTTATTTCTTACTTTTATTTGTAGTTCATGTTTTGAATATGAGTAGATCGTCTTCTAAAAAACATGAAAGTGTTATCTAATAGCAGCATCAATAGCACAGTCGCCATCTAGCGTTTGATATGATAATATTCAATCTCAGATATTAACCACTTGAATACCAAGCGCACACCGGTGTCCGGAACATATGCAAGCGACCACGGATATCCAAGACATTTAAAAAATCAAATACTTGGAATTCTAATAGAATATAAGCAATATTTTGATGAATATGTGTAGTGCTATCTATACTGAGTCAATATAGATTTTTTAAATAATGAATTCGAGTGTATATTAGGCAAAATTATTTTTCTCAAAAATACGCAGTATCTCTGGGACATATTAATGATTTATTTGCGCGGCATTCAAGCTGTTAAGTAAGCTAGCCACAAAGATTATATAATTTCGTGGACTATAAAATTACGCCAAATAATTAATCGTTTTTTTTAATATAAGATACATTGGCACACAATCAATATTCAGCTTGAGAAATAGAGCTGAAAATTGTTTAAAAAATATCGACTACATACTTAAGATCGCAGCTAACTTAACTCAAATACATACATAAGCTTTTCGATAGTATCTATATAGATATACAATAGTTTTTAGTTTTATTTGAAAACAATGCATTCTTAATTTTAATATTTATTCTTGATTCAATTTATCAGTGCTTATTTTTTCATCAAATATCTAAAGTTTTAATTTTTCCTCCTTTTCGAAACATATACAAAAATATACATATTCACCATTATGACGATGTTATGAAATTGGCTTGTGGATTCTATCAGAAGATTCTGAGTACAAATTAAGCATATTCACTTTATTAATGTAGCATTTTATCACTTTGTCAAAAATTTCCCAAATTTTAATTATGTTTGTAATTACTTTCAATCGCATTCTGAATTTATTAATCTGGGATGATTCTTTAATTATATGTTAGATGTGTTGAACATTTTAATTTTGTGTTATTTTAGAATCACTTTTATGTAATTGGCAATTTCTTTTCAATGCCAATTGTTGTGTATAACTTTTCAATTTTGTATAAATAGCATTGTTAAATTATATTTCTTATCAGTTGACAATGCTCGCAATGAGCGAAACCGGTCCTGACATATTAAATAAAGTGGAATGAAGTACAAAGGATTATTGTGTTTTTATTAACAAATCATAAAGTTGATCTGAATTGTCGATTTTACATTTGAGCGCTTTTTATGTGTGCTTATTAATATAGAGTGATTTTGTTCAGTTCTTATTATGTAAATGTTAACTGATTTAAAATACATAACATCTCGTGCCTTGTAGAGTTGATCGTATACAAAATATTTTTTATAAAACTAAATTTACAAATACAGTGAATATCCAGAGGATTACAGTGCACTATTTTTTTGCATTGCTACACTCCAGCTCCGCTTTGTTATTAAAGTACTTGCTCCAGTTCTTCTCCGTAATTTGAGTGATTTTTTTTGTACAATATTATACGCATCGATATTAGCTCTATTCATCGTCGATGATATTATTGATTTTAAAAGATAAAATGGCTGACAGCAAACCGTTATTCATCATTCGCCTTTTATCTTTTGAAATTAATTTTGACGCAAAAGATAGTCGATTGCAGCTTGTCTAAATATTAGGCATACAAGGTGGCTATTTCGTATAATGAATTTTTCCAATTTCTGCAAAGAACAAAAAAATTTGGGTGTGTAAAAAATAATTTATGTACACCCAAATACGGGTGAACATGAATTATTTTTCCAGGAAAATTTAGAAATTACCAGGGCACAGTTAAATATTTTACCAATTTTAAATGAGCAGTTAAATCTCCCAAATTACCAATCCATGAAATATTCCATTTCATCAGCATTAGCTTTAAGCTCAGGGATACATTTGTTTTTAATATTAACAGGATACATTTATTTACTAAGCTTCAGTTTAAGTTAATCCGTGCACTTGAACGCCTGAAAATGCCGAAAGACGAAACCCGATCGTTAGTGACAAAGCTTGTGTGAATGTACATAATTTGAACGATTCAATCTTTTATCAATAAGGTTTATTTAGAAGTGAAGCACTGAAATCCAGTTCCGTTCCTGCTCCAGGCAAAGCCCTTTGCTCTACTCGAGATCAGCTACAGCGCTCTGTTTACACTGATAACAATTTAAGAGTGTGTGACATTTGTAAATACACTGAATTTGTTTTAACACGGTTTATAAATAGCACGTTGCTACATCTCTAACACTGAATTACTTCCCAGTACTACGCGCAAAGACGTTCATTCTTGTAACCAGAAAATTTTGACAGAAATATTACACAGGCTCTGGATATCTCAATCGTAAAAGCAATGCCGAACCGAATGTGTGTAAACGGGTTCGTCTATTGTCTGATATCACTATATTGAATAATGTTTGTTACGATTTTTAAGTATTTTTTGTATAAAAAATATTTACAGTAAACAATAATTTTAAACGATCTGTCGCCTCCCGTGGCCCAGTTGGTTAGAGCTTGCTCTACCGATCACGCAGGTCTGGGTTCGATTCCCGGTCAGATCACAGTGAATTTGAGAATTATTCAATTCAAAGTTGTGATCGAAGACTGGGTGTCTGTGATGTCAATTCACATCATTCCCTCTTCTCCCATCCTTCTGATCCTTTAATAACGTATAGCATTAGCGATTAGCCAACTACTTGTCCTGTTCTAGTCTTAGTCTAGCCTTATCTTTCTGTCCTTACTACTCACTTTGAAAAAAGTGAGTTTGAGAGACTGAGTCAAACAGTTCTCGTAGGAAAACTTCTGTTGAGATACCTCCATTAGGGGACCATATCCTCCAAAAATTGGGAGCGGACATGGATTAAAAAAAAAAACAATATTTTTTATAAATTTCTTTTTACCATTAATGGATTTTTATACGAGAAAACCAATTCACCACTAAATTTTATTTTTGTATACTTTTTTACTTACACGGTTGTACTTAAAACCTTGTAAATAGATATTAGTTTATTTTAATATTTCCATATAAAATTAAAAAAAGTATCTTGCAACGAATGCTTTTTCTAATACATACGTATTTAGTATTTCATAAAGATCCGCACACATTTTATATTATTTGAGTTAATGGTTTCAGTTACGTAAGAACTCATTTTCTATATGTACGTACAAGCTACTTACCGTACAAAGTAATTGACCACTTGTCTACCGGTTACTATTAACCGGACTGTTTCTTATGGGCAGGAAACAATTGAAACATTATGAACAAGCTTATTCCAAAGACTTTTTCAATCTTCAAATTGATATCAATAAAACCAATACTTCATAGATACATAATTAAAATGAACACTGCCAGGAAATGATCTAGTTTTATTCTTACGCAACAAAGGGTATTTCTAGAACAAATTATGTTTTCATTTATTGTTAAAAAATATAGATATTTGACTAAGTAATAATTTAATTTAATTCTATTCTATATCCTTATTTTATAATATTAACATAAACTCATTTTGACTTATTCCGTCTAATCCTTATTTTTTGTTTAATATATAGTTTAATATGCCAACATCTGAACTAACTAACTAACAATTAAGAGTTGTGGAAGTGAGCTGATAATAGGAACATTCATTCGGTTAACCCTTTCAGCTCAAATGACGTGTACAGCACACCGAACAGTGCTCTGTTTTTATGTCCATTTATAACGGCAAATAATTACCGATTTTATCCAAAGAAATTGTTTTCTTAAAACAACTTGATTTAAATTCAAGCTATATAACTTTTTATTATATTTTTTTTAATCCAAAAAAACTGTTGCCTCTTTAAAAAAATCTAGTTTTAGTATTTAGCGTAGTTTTGAAAGATATCATAATTTTGGAATATGACACATATGTACTTAGAATAGACAATATTTTGTATGTTACTATATGTCTAAATGCAGGTTTGAATGTTAAACAAAATATTCATTTGATGCTTTTAAGCGTAACTATAATAATAGCACCGATACCGGTCTGTGAGAAATAATAATAAATAAAAAAAACTACAGTAACTGATTTCATCATTTTTTTACCCAGAATGTCATTAGTTTATTTTGTTTGAGAGTTTTCGTATGACCGAGAGGTACTTGTATTTTGTATTTAATAGTCCAGATCTATTTCTTTTATCCGATGAAGTGTTTTATTATAAGTAGGATTTTTTAAAATATAATTCGATTAAAAAAATAAACATTTTTATCTATGGTAGTAATACAAAACAATACTTCTTTGCGAAAAACATTTGCTTAGTTATGTATTAAAGCACGAATTGGTAGTCGATTTTCTTTTTTAATAAGACCAGGCGTAATATTTATAGTTTTTTGATCGCCACTCTATTGAGATGAATCGATTTAATAATAGTGTTCAGTACATTTTACAGAACATAATCTAGAACAATGATGTAAGACAATGTATGAAGACTTAATTATTAGAAATAAAACAGACTATATACGGGTGTTGCGCTATCTATCAATTTCCACCTCAATACAAGATTGATTTAATAATATGTGTTGCTTGTTGGCTATAAATTATGTGCATAACAAAATTATTATTATTTTCGTGTAATATGATGTTTCAAAAAATAATTTTGTTTAGGTAGAAATCTAATTGTATTGCATTATATAATATCACGGAATTAGGTATAATAATAAAATAACAAACTATCCTCTTTTTAATTTGAGTGTATTTTATTTTGAAAGGCTTCCAAGCTTTATTATATTTTATATAGAAAAAATATATTTAAAATAATAAAAAATTAAGGACTATTACATGACGTAAGTTATATATTATTTAATCATAGGAAGTATGATAATTTAATTTTTTGCTCAGCTCGTTGAAAAAGTTGATAAATAATAAAAATAATAAAACATTTTTATTATAATGCCATTCCACCAAGTATTGACAGTAAACACCTTAAAAGTGATTGATAAATAATATTCAAGATTTTTGGCACGCGTTCGTAAAAAGGTTAGCCACCACTGCGTAAGCTTTATACTTTCAATCTTAATTTTTACCAAACATTTGATTCAGTGACTGAGTAACAAGCAGTTCTCAAAGAACATCTTCTTCTGAGATACACTCCAGTAGAAGACCACATGTTCCATACTGGGAACGAGCATGGTTACACAAACAGATGTCACTGTAACAAAATTTGAAGCTTTTGTCTTGGTACACGTAAACAATTAATCAAATGTAATCGAATAAAAGTGCGAAATAGTTTGGTATTCTCAAAAGTTTTCCCAAAAAATCAAACACACTGGACTGTTCTTTTTCGAAAGAACACAGGGCTAGATCCTTTCCATGTACTTACTATTCACTAATATGCTCAGATAAGTGTATTAATGTTAACTCGAAAATTTTGAAAGAAATATTGCACATGCTCTGGATATCTCAAATGATGAAAGCATTGTCTTACCAAATGCACATAAACGGACTCGTGTATTATCAGATAGAGATAGTTAATAATCTTTGCTGCGGTTTTTATATATCCTGAATTTATTTATATACAACGAAACCTATCCACCATTTTTTATTATACTTTTTTACACGGTATTAACTGGAACGTTTCCACCTAGTCCAGTGCATGCACTTACCTAACAACGATGTATAATCATCCAAATGTTTTATCGACTTCAAGATACTTGGTACATTGTTTGTGTTCATTCAGTATTTATTATCCAGTAGTCTTTATAATCAGTTATTTGAAAAAATTGACAAGAGGTTGTGGTAATGAGATTTTTTTGATAAATATTCATATTATCAACGGTAGCGGACCAAAACATATTTGAGCTACTGTATCAAAGGAAATTATTTCACAAAGGGTAGTTCATAATAGAACAATTATTTTACAAAGTATTTGCTCTTACCACAATTAAAGTATGTTTGGATATTATGATTAAAAAAATCCGTTAGATGATAAAACGTTGTTAATAAAAACCTTAGTTTTGCCTGAATTGTTATATAAATGTAACGCCGTTAGCTATGCTTTTTTATTATTTGGTTGCGGTGTTTATAAGTTCGAATCCCAGTTCGAGCATTTTCGGATCAATCGTTGTTTGTTAAACGACATAGCGGTACGGTGACAAATAAATTTTAATATGCTTACTGCTCATTTTTTTTAACCCTATAATTCTATTGTTACTCGTTCCGAAAGTTTAGGCGGCTGAAAAGCAACCAGATTTTGCAAAACAAATTACACTTAATTAGAAGTTCACTTTTGGTTCTGAAGTCACTGTGGAAAGGAATTAAAGTGAATAAAAAAACGCTATTTTCCACGACTCCAACTTCGATTATACCGCCCTGGTATTTGCTAAGCATATAAATGGTTTCGAAAAATCCATATCAATTACAAATTAAAAAATGGGTTATAGGTTTCAATTTACGCCCTGCAAAATCTGTATTCATCGATTGTGAACACTTTTTCGCTGATTATGGGATTATCTTATAAATATAAATTAATTATTCTTTAGACGTATTATATTATAACTTCGGCACGCTGCACTTTAGAGTGTGAACGCCCCCGCTAAAAGTGTGGCAATTAAATAAAAGTGCTTCTCCATTGAAAAGGGACTTCCTGGCTCATCGGACGCTAAGGTGTTATTATATTAACGATGATTTAGCATGAATGGACGCTCACCCATACGCTTAATTATAAGTGTGGGCTGAAGAAAATACTTAGAAATATTTATAGAAACTATACTGTCCATTACGAATTCATTTAAAACATTCTTGGGTCACGTAGCATTCTTAAACATTCACCTGTTTGAATTAATATACTTTATTAGGTATTTTTATTCGAGTCTCGCCATGTACAGTAAAAACCCTATTTACACTGAAGTCAAGAAATTGTAATTTGGGGACGTGAAATTGGAGGAGTGAATCTCATACAAAATTAGGGATTTGGTTTTTTCCGCGAAAAATGCAAACTATGATTTCCCTTAGTTTTGCAAAAAAAATATATGAACGAAATATTTAGTTACTAAGTGATAAGATCCAACACATAGACAGTCGGCCGGCTATACGTGTATAGCCTGGAACGTGTTGAATACACAGACGCTAGCCAACATTTGATTTTATGCGCCGCACAGACGACTGTCTCGTAGCAACGACAAAGGAATGCGACAGTGCAATTGGGGGAATTGCGGCGAACATTTCAAGCCAGGGCGTAATTCGGGATAGTGTAATTGGAGTTTCCACTGTATTTGAAATAATACAAAACTTCAGCAATGACATCACTTGTAATCACTGTGAAAACTTGGCGGAAAAACATTATATTAAGAAATAAAAAAATATGTTTTGATAATTCTTAATTGATGTGATGTTTTAAATTCCCCCCTCCCACCTATCCTATCCTATGAATGAGGCGTATCGAGAGCGATTAGCTAATTACTAGTCCTGTCCTAGCCTTTTCCCTCTATTCCTACTCTCTTTGGAAAAAGAGAGGTTGAGCAACTGAGTAACAAGCAGTTCTCGTAGAAATACTTCTGTTGAGATAAACTCCGCCAGGAGTCCATATGCTCCACATTGGGAACGGACATGGTAAAAAATAAACTTAATTGATTGTTTCATATGATCAGGAGCATTTTCGCCCATGAGGAAATTTTTGAACTAAAAAGAATACACATAAATAGAGTGCTATTTTTACTGATCAAAGTAAAACAATTAAGGGTAACTAAAGGTTGATAGTTTTGTATCACCTGTATACCATAAGCCAGTGGTTTCCAACCTTTATGTTACTGTGCCTCCCCATCCTTTATTTCATATAGTAATAAACACACTTTTTAAAGAGTAAACACATATTTTGGACTGTTCGCGCCCCCGTTGCGTTAGTCCACGCCTCTCAGGTTGGAAATCGCTGCCATAAGCCATTAAGTAACCTTATTTGCGTTCGTTACTGGCCGTTGGCGTAGCAAACGACCGCATTTATATGTATGTATGATAAATGTCATGAAATAATAAAATACAATAGGTAGGTACTTAAATTCTGAATCAGTCATAATAAAGTTCCTCATAACCTCATAGAGATCAAAAAATATGCGTGACTGTTGCGAATACAATCAGTGCCGGGCCTTGGATTCTTTCGCCTGTGTCAAATGTCATGTATTTAATTCTGGAACGATCCACCAATCTGCACCCTACTGATCATTCTTAGAGCCGGCGCCTGTGTGCGCTGCGCACTTTGCACACGCTTAGGGCCGGCCCTGAATACAATATACAAAACACGAAAAAAGGTATGTAATTTTTTGTTTAGTTTTAAGCTTTTGAATCGAGTTAAGTGTAATTTTTTATTGACAAATTATACATTTTTTAATTAAAGACAATTTTTTAATTAATTTCATTAAAATATCTTTTTAATAGTAATAAAAATACATTCAGCAACACATTTCCAGTCCTTTATAAAAGTCCCCGTATATAATCAAGTAGCAATAAATATTATTCCTTTTTCTTCATTGAAATACATGTTATGAATAATATTTTGTGTAATTTACTAATTGGGTTTTCATGATAACCTTTTTTTACACGATATTATAACCACAATGCTGTTCGTTTTTAATAACACGTTTGTTTTTAATTCATGAAACTATTCTTAATTTATCTTTAAAATCATTTGTTTACATTGTTTTTTATGCACTTTTTATACACGATACATCAATTATTTTTTGACGATATATTTTTACCAATATGTACATGCTTTGTGAATGAATTTAGGCAATTGACTTACTGAGTTCTACGACAGAGAAATATCAAAGCTATCAATTTTCATTTTGTTTTAAATTTAATTCACTCTTCTTTATTGATATTGGCACTGCAAACCATTTAAAAGGTCTTTACTCGACGTGTTAATTAACACCACCTACGGAATGAAGCCATTGACGTCAATATTTCTGTTAATGTATGTGTCATAATATTAATTAAATACTGTCACACCGTAAACTTTTCCAATTGCTATTATTATTGCCTTCGGGTACGGAATGATTTTTTGCTGCAGGCGGTGTTAACATAACGTTACTACTCCGAATTTCCCTTTATATATAATACATATATCAAAATATGAATTGCTTAGGTGCAAACATATGGCACCCTTTAGTCTCTAGTCTAGTAACAATAGTAAGTTGAAAAATTGTATTCTGAGATAATTGGATTTAAAGTTTTATACCGTCTTAACTAAACTTGATTCTTTTGAAATGCATTTTTTTCATTGCTCGTTATTATACCTTAGTTCCTTTAGTATAACTAAACATCAATTCGTATTTTTCTTATCACAGTTGTCTGTCTAAAAACGCACATTCTTATTAAGCTGTGAACCAGGTCTTATTTTTTTATCCTTAACCAGATAATTAATGATAATTTTAACCATTCTGCATGACTAACTATACATGGTAATCGTTTTACATTACTAAAGTGTTATAACTAGATGCAAAGTAGCCATCTACCTCATTAGAAGATGTATTCTTATGTGAAATGATTTTCATCGGAATAATCGTGAAAATATCACTGTCATTCACTCCCAACCTGGTGGCGACACCTTCTAGTCGTCCCATCTAACTAGTCTGGAGACACGCGAGGTGGCAATAAAATAAACCAAAACAGCAATATCGCTTATTGGCCGCGTATGTAACCGTCGGCTGGCAATTTCCTTCCAGCGTCCGACACGGGGGCAGTTTCTTCTCCATGCGATTTAAATATTGCAGTCATGATAAACGTGCTAGCTTCTTGGTTTTGCTGTTCCTCTGATTCCCATATGCTGGTTCTAAAGTCAACAAATACATATAACTACTAAATATATCTTTAAACTTGCTAAATAAAACTGAAATACAGTATTCATACGTAAGGATGTGATTGGTACTTTTATTCATAATTGTGGTTTTTTACTCTTTTAGAATATCAAACAATAAAGACGGTACTTTCTTTTTGGCGATAGTTATTTACTAGGTATACTACTGCGCTAGGCATTTAATCAGTAGTTGATGAATGGAAACCTTTATAAAATAACAGTACAATTAACTGTACTAACTTTTCAAATAAATGTAAACTAAAATGTTACTCACGTGGAACATTGTTTTATGAAATAAATATCATCAATATGTTTATTAATATAAATAGAATGTATCTATAATTTAAGATTTCGACTGAAGGTGCTTGGTGGAATTTCAATATTAAATTTGAATCGTTCAAACTATGTACATTCTCACAAATTTTGTCACTAACGACCCGGGTTTCGCCTTTCGGCATCTTCAGGCATTCAAGTGCACGGATGAACTTGAACTGACGCTTAGCAAATAAAAGTTTCGTGCTTATATAAGATACAAATGCATCACTGAGTCCAAAGCCATTGCTGGCGAAAAGGATGAGCTCATGGGAGCCTATAAATTATCGAAAAAAGCTAACTCCCTCATTCGTAACCATAGTGGATTCAACCCGACATATAGCGTAAAAAATTCATTAGAATTAGTTGAAAAACTTAAAAATAAAATCATTCCTTGCAATTCAAAATTAATTTCATTTGACGTGGTCAGTTTATTTACTAATGTACCAGTCAACAAATGCAAAAGGATTATCGAAGATACCTTAAATGCACGTAGAGTAAACCCAATAGTAACAAAAGAGTTATTAAATATATTAGACGTTTGCGTTGACCAGAACTATTTCCAATTTAACAATACAATTTATAAACAAACAGAAGGCCTTGCAATGGGAAACTGCCTATCACCGTTGTTAGCTGAGTTTTATATGAACTATTTAGAAGATACAATTTTTAGAAACAAAACAGAAGCCAAACCTATAGTCTATTGGTTCCGATATGTAGACGATATTCTTTGCCTGTTTAATGGAACAGATAGACAAATAACTCACTTTCATAACTTTATAAATTCATTAGATAAAAATATTAAATTTACTCTAGAAGTCGGAGGCAAAAATATTAACTTTCTTGACTTAAATATTAACATTGAAAATCATTCTCACGAGTTTAAAATATTTCGGAAGCCAACATTCTCTGACACTGTAATCCATAAAAATTCAATGCACCCATTTTCTTATAAACTAGCCGCTTTTCATTCAGAAATACATAGACTTGTGAGTGTTCCTTTAAACGAAATAAACTTTAATATTGAATTGAAAATCATCAAACAAATCGCCATAAACAATGGATACGATATGTCTCTTATAGACAATCTTTTATCAAAAAAACAAGCTAAACTTGCAGAAAAAATGTTATTTAAAGGTATAGTGTCAAAGGACATAGATCATACTAGGTATTGGCGTAGAATCATTTTTTTAGGAAATACAAGTCTCAAAATTAAAAAACAGCTAGCTGATAGTGTTAGACCTGCTTTTTACTGTAAAAACTCTTTAGGCAAATTATTAATTAATAATAAAGATAAAATACATTACTTAAATAAATCCGGGATTTATAGATTGCAATGCTCTTGTTGTACAAAGTTTTATATCGGCAAAACAGAAAGAACATTGAACATCCGAGTTTTAGAACATATGGCAGCCTTTAGATTGAAAAAAGACACGTCTACTTTTGCTAATCACTTAATTTCGGAAGGACACGTGTTCAATCAGGAACAAGGGATAAAAATGTTACACCCAAATACGGACAGTCATAAGCTCTTTTTCCAAGAAATTTTAGAAATCAATAAAGCACAGTTGCAAAGTCTTCCGATTTTAAACGAAATAAAAAATTTTCCCACATCTCCTCTTCTATACCCTATATAACCATAAAATCATATAATCATAAAACCTTTGCCGACAAACAGATTATATAATTCTTGAAACTGCTTACTACACAAATCTGTTGACATTCCCATGAGCTCATCCTTTTCGCCAGCAATGGCTTTGGACTCAGTGATGCATTTGTATCTTATATAAGCACGAAACTTTTATTTGCTAAGCGTCAGTTCAAGTTCATCCGTGCACTTGAATGCCTGAAGATGCCGAAAGGCGAAACCCGGGTCGTTAGTGACGTTTGTGACGTTTGATAGTTTGAACGATTCAAATTTAAGAATGTATCTAGTTTATTGGAGGTAATAACACTTCCTCTACGATGCTTAAAAAACTTCCGATATGTTGCTGGCTTTAATGAACCAAGTGAAAAAATAATATTTTAATCAGTGGCGGCCGGTCAATGTGGCATCGGATCAATGCACCCTTTGTATATGCAGGGGGCGGTTATATTTCATGAAATAATATTCAAACATAACGTTTAGACCATTTTATTTTATTTTAATTTGTATACAATAAAAACATGAAGAATTAAAAATGAGTGAATGGTATAAATGTTATATTTGAATATTATTTCATGAAATATAACCGCCCCTGGGGTTATTGCAGGTTATTGAAATGCACCCAAGGGGTGCATTGATCCAATGCCACATTGACCGGCCGTCACTGGTTTTAACACTTACCTTGATGGACGGTAAAAACCCAGGACGTATATTTAAAAAAAAACATGTTTTTCACTTAGTTAATAAAGGGCATTAAAACATATCGGAAGTATATTTTAGCACCGTATGGGAAGTGGTAATATAAAAAATACTTTGAAGTAGTTAAACTACAACAATAAAAAAACTTATAAATGTATTTTTTATTACAGCTTAGACATAAATTATTAGTATGTATATGTATGTATATCAAATTTAAAAAGTATATAAATCGCGAGTTCTAAGACAAAGCCAGAGGTTCGCCATCACTGCAATATTGAAAACATTCATCCTGTCAGTTGGGAATGAAGTGGCCCGGTGCTGGATACAAGTTAATTGCCTGGTCGGTAAAGTAGATACCCCATCCAGCAACAAGCGATATGCCTCTGCAATCGAAATGATTTAAATTATTTATATCCAATGAATTATTTTTATTGCAGGCTGCATGCAGTAGCAATGAAAAGCTTGTATTGTTTGTGCAGAGAAATCTTAATCGATAAGAATAATTTATATAATACAGTATGTAACTAACGTTAACAAGATTTAGATGGCCACTGCAAAAATATATTAAAGAATCTTCTATGTCATTCACATGAGAGCTTGCTATTGAAGAATAATTCAATTAAAAACGTATGACTATTATTGCAAAGCCTCAAGTTCAAAAACTTCTACAAAACATAGAACTAAACTAATGAAACAAAAGATTTAATAAATGTATGTATTCACTATCAATGTTTTTTTACTTGTATATGTATTCATAAAGCATTTGTTTGTGTGTCAAATAAAAGGTTGTAAATTAACACCTTTAAAGATTGAATTTTCAAGATTTCGGCAGGTGATTAGGTGATGAAACATGTTCATATTATTATTACAAAACATCATTATAATTAATATTTAGTAAAAAATCAAAAATATTTATTTTTTCTAATCATTTATGTACTTACAATAAAGTATCTCCCAAAAGTATTTTTAACGAGAACTGGTTGTAGCTCAATCTCTCAACGTTTGTCAATAAGAGAGCAAATGGATTGGAAGATGGTATATGATTATAAAATAAGTATGGCGATCGTTTTCGGTACACCTCGTTTTATAACCGAATCTATGGGATAAGATGTTAACATCATAAAAATCTATGCTTTCTCGATTCCAAAATCAATTTTGTGAAATCGCCCATACGGGGATTTGATCTAGTAGATAGTAAAAACAGTTCGAACTCCCAATACCGTTGACCAATCGGTTAGGGGCAGACTAAAACATTTTCATTTGGCTTTAAATCCATCAAAGTAGATTATTTTTGCCTCTACTGTCCAATACGCATTAAGAATATATTTTGTAAAATAAATATGAACGTGTTTGTTACTCATCAATCGATTTCAGTGTAGGTAAGTTTCACGATCGATTTCTTGTGGTCTCAATGTTTTCCCGTAGCAATATTTAATTGGTCTTCAAGATGCGTCCATGCGATAATGTCACCAAACTTGACGTGAATCTCCCTGACTCCTTCCACCTGATTGGTTCGTACGGAATAAATGTATAAAAATCATCTATCATCCCGTATTGATAGGAGTGTGCATTTTTATGTACGTATTTGGATGATATACAACCATATATTATACTAACCAAAGTCGTCATACATAGAATGGTATTTTAAGGCATATTACATGATGAAATAATATATGTCATATAACTTTGATCCAGTGTCATTTGGCAGAGATATCACAGCAACATATTAAGTCAAGGGTTTCATCGTATAATTTGTAAATAATTTCGCAAATACAAAATTATTTCTGTAATTAATATCGTTATTTGATATTTTTATTTTTGTTTAATATAAATAAATAGTGATAAAATTTAAAATTTTACTTAGTAGTAATCTAATAGTAATTCTTAACACGTTGGATCCCGGAGCCGTGTTTTCAAGTGATAAGCTAGCCGAGCGTTGAGTCTCGGAACCGTGTTTTCACGTGATGGGCTATGCTTTAAAATAGAGCCATCATTGTGGTATCAAGCAAAATTTTAAATAGAAGACTCAGTATAATCATTATAACATATACTCAAATTATTCTAAATCAGTCTTTTAATTATTACTTTTATTAAAAATGGTAACTGATTTTACCCATCAATATTTAAGGATATCATAACGCATTTGATGCGTCCATTTGTCCTTCTGAAGATTACATGATAGTGCAGTTACTGAGTTCATTTTCAATTTTAACTTTAAATATTCTATAGAAAAGAATGTCAAAAAGCATTTCTAAAAACATTTTGTTACTAATAACAGCAAGATAAAATAAATAAGCTCAATTGAACCAGCAAGGTGGGCGCCAAGCAAAAAATGGAGTAAGACTCGGTACATGTTCAAACATTGTAATATGGCTTTCCATAGCAGAAATTCTAGCAATAATACGATACATAATTGAATAGTAATAGTCTTTTAAGCAACCGAAAAGGGTTGTATTTGATTTGACTTTGTGGTTTAACAGTTATAGCCTTTTTAGTAAGTCATTAAGAAAAAATGCAATTCTTCAAAAATAAGCCGGACACACGACACAATTTTACTTGATTTGGGCCGGGGTCGAAAGTGTTAAGACCATCGAATTCAAAGAATTGTCGTATAAAAGATGAAGATTGTATAAAACATCAAATATCAAAGTATCAAAAGGAATGCAATTTTGTTTTGTGTTTAAATGGCATATAAAAATCATGTTCAGACGTTTTTTATAGAAACAAAAGAAATCGCTTAGAACTCATAGAATATGAGAAATAATCTGTTGCAATTTTATGCATAATAAATTCAGAATGACGTTAAAACTTACACGTAAATGCAATCTGTCAATGTGTTAGATAATTTTAATTTTAAGTCAATTTGAGAAAAGCTCATGTAGCATTAAACAATTTAATTTTAATTTATATGTTTAACCATTTTTAAATAAAATAATTTATGTTGTTCTTTAACATCACTGCTTTGCTTAAAATCAATTAAAAATATACCGGTAACGTCTAGTTTGGTGACATCTTTCAATACCTTATCGGTTCATGCGTGTATTAAGCTGGAAGAACTCCATATGTCTCAGTTATAGAAATATGGAGATATATTCTCCGATACGTCAATGCAGACCGGTTGTCTCTTCAGACATATTTTTTTTAACAGAAATATAACGATATTACATAAAAGACAACACACTGGTGGATTTAAAAATAGCTTGGAATAAATTTTGCCTATCTAAAATAAAATATTAATTTAATCTAAGTTACAAAACTCTTAAAAAAAGCATTGAAGTTTCTTCTCTGGTGATTTCATTTATGTTTCAAGTTTAAAATTAATATTTATTGGAATTCGTGGAATTTTTAAATTTCTCATTTTGAACGATTACTTATTGTGGTTATAGAGAACTTATTTTGAAATACACCGAAATATCTTTTACTAAATATTTCATAATTCTTTTGAAAGTAAATTAACTATTTTTTACTTCATCCGTAACTTTTAATAAGAGTTTGAATAGCATTTTTCAATCGATTTATGGTTTTCAGTTCTTAGTCACAGGCGTATGTTATATTTTGAAGATTCTCTTCCACCAATCCAATCCTAAGTACAAGACGTATCGGGAAATACTAGACACTAGAGATCTGCTTTAGCTACATCTTTTTATACTTACTATCTTTGAAAAAAGAGAAATTGAGGAATTAAGTAACAAGCAGTTATTTAATAAAAAACTTATGTTAAAATTAGTTCTATTAGGACACGGGTTCCCAACCTGGGGGTCGCCTAGGGTTTTCTTGGGGGTCGCCAACTTTACCCGGTGAGCTAAAAAAAAAGAGTTTCGGGGACAATCCGGGGAAAAAGTATAGCAAATCGAGGATTTCAAATTCCTCGGGGGGTCGCCTAGTCACGGCTTTTATAAAAAGGGGTCGCCACCCGAAAAAGGTTGGGAACCTATGTATTAGGACTTCATATGCTCCAAAATAAGGGCAAACATTGACATAAAACATTTTAACATTTTTTAAATTAGTACACTTGATTCTCAAAAAATAATTCTGTGATAGTTTATTACTAGATGACGCAATCGAATATTTTGTGAATCAAGTCTTGCTAAACTTCTGCTCGTGTGTGGCTTAATATTAAATTCACGCCTGACTGGACGAGATATTTTTATCGACACAAGACGTCGATTGAAATCGTCAGACTAATCAATAAATATTTTTAACACAGTCTGACCACAAGGAAACCTCAAAGCTATAAGACATCTTTCGACTTTTTTTTGAAACTGACTCAATAATTGGTCAATACCTAAATTTTAGGAATCATAATGATAAACATTATTTGTGTTATTATTTTATAATTGAAAGCATTGCACTACCTAACGATATTTAAGGTTCTAGCCACTTTTACACGATTCATTGATTGGATTGACATTGACTATTTTAACAAACACAGGAGCACAATTTTTCGTAATTATAAAATGAGTTTAATAATTAAAATAAAATAAAAATAAGGACTGTCTTAGGTAGCAAAATACAGCATAAAAATACTTATTTGCCGATTGGTTCATTCTAATCATAGCATATTGTTTATTTAAAAATGTGATTTTTGGCAGTGGTTATAACAGTTTTTGAAGCAAATTTTAATAGTCAACTATTTACTATTGACGACTTCATAAATAAATCTGTTAAAATGCGTTATTCTTTTTTATATAATATAACAGATATACTAATAATTTGTATATTTTTGTTTGTACATGTTAAAAATAGTGCCAAGTAGCCACAGTAGTTCTCTTCAGATGTAAATTTCACGGGTTTGAATCTCGGATCGGTCAGTTTCATAAATTAATATCTCAATCAATTAAGTGAGTTGTCTTCATAGACACGGCTTTTACATTCCCTTCCACTCATCCGACGTTATAATAACGGTTACCATACTGTCTTGTCTTAGCCCTCAATCCTTTCAATAAAGAAATTTAGAGAAAAGAAAAACGAGATTCTTCATTAGAAGAAACTTTGCTGCTTATAAAGAAGGGCATGGTTGAAAATAAAAAACTAAAAACTTTTTTTTTCAAATTACATTTATTATAAAAAATCAATAAAGATAGTTCGATGAATGACAAGTAACATTAATATAATTTAAAGTATTATAGTTATCCTTATTAAAATAATCATAAATAAGTATATTTACATGACCTGTTCCCAACAAGCGTAAAATATGGTGAAAATAGCTTATGGACGGTTTAATTAATTTAAGCAATTTATGCAATATTTTAGAAAGTAAAAACATATTATCCGAATAATCAAACACATATGCTTAAATCTAAGTGGATTTGTTTTCATTATATCTTTAACAAATATATTCATTTTAACAAAATAAAAATCTAAACACAATTATTTTTTACAAACAAGCATTGTATAACAGAAAGGATCTTGGCACTTCGCATCACGTTTCTTCATGTTTATAATATCATTTTCTTTTTGACACAAATATTTCTTTTGACTGGTAACAATCTAAAGATCAGAAATAACTGTACTAACCCGAATATACATAGCGCAATCTCAAATGAATCACGACATATTTACATAGAGAAGAATTGAAATGAAAAAAATAAAGATACAATTCTTTGTTTTAGCTTCTCTATTGGCAGTGACTTTAATGTTCATTTTTGAATGACATTTTGATTGAGTAAAAGTTGATCTGCTATTTCTCTAGTGATAAACATTTAACTTATTCAGTATGCATCAGATTTTGTCATAATCGAGAAAAGAGTGCAACACAAATTTCATTGTAGACCGTTGCTTTATCCAAACGTGTCAGACAGGTCATGCTATATTTAGAACATGCAGCTCTTTACAAATTCGGGATAATACGGTATTTGGTTTTCAGTTTTGATTGATGTATAAAATATTTTGTATTCCATAATACAGCTTGCAATTTTTATGTTACATAAATATATTTTTTATTTACACGTATGTACACTAAATTTATTTTCGTGTGAAAAACACATTTTTATTCTTAAATAAATATATACATGTTCTTACAAAATCTTATTTTGGATGAGATTAACTGTTTTAGCTATTTTTTCTATATATATTCGATTTTTTGCAAAAGAAAAATAATTATTTTGTAGTTTTCAGATCTCAACCAAACAATTCATTTGCGTCTATGGTCCAAATTACTGGTCTGTATTTTTTTAGTTAACTCACCATAAGGTTCTGGTAATATAAAAGAGTCCATGGGTATTTAAATAAACTTACCATAAAATTTTAAAATCGTAATGTTATAATTAAGTATTTCGACTGAGGGTGCTTGATGGAATTTCAATATCAAATTTGAATTGTTTGAATTTTGTACTTTTCCATGAGTTTTGTTTCTAACGACCCGGGACCCGGGTACAAAATTCAAAGAATTCAAATTTCGTAATGTTATTTACAGAAATTTTCAATAATCGTGTGAAAGTATTTATTAATAGATAAAAATGATAAAAAATATTTGCATACAGTTCATGGAGGACATAACCAATCGTCATCATAAGAATTATTTGTTTTAAATCATATATTTTTTTGAATAATGAAAAAAATGAAATATATAAAATATTTTTTTTGCAAAATTTCAACAACATTAACTAATAATATTTAAAATCATGCAGTTCTCATAATGACCTATTAAATTTATTGTGAACAAAAATTATGGTGTCTACTTGATCACTTCTTATTTCAAATATAGATGTTTACAATTTACTATATACACATATTTACATTATTTTACTAGCCTCATTCTTAAGAATCCCAAAATATTTATTTATATTCTGAACAAATTGAACTGACCGTTTTTCTTATATTCAAACTGAAGCATTATGTACTAGAGTATCCAGTCCTGGACCCTTTATGTGATTCCGGGATTTCGTGATTGACAATTTTTCAATTGCGGGATCGTGTATAAATTGGGATTCGGGATTGATTGATTTTTTTAGCTCCTCCGTGCTTCATTTTCTCATCCTCGAAATCCCGGGAGTAGTACTGTCGCAATCCCGGGATTTTGGGATAGCCTATTATGTACCGACGTACCTTGCGTACCTAGCTAAGCTCTTTAATTATATCAAAGTGTCTTGTTTGCTAATAAATCAATAGGGCTTTAAGAATATTATTAAATATTACGGAAAATTAATATTTTTCCTTATCATTTACTTGTATACAAATGTCAGTATTCAAACAAGCTATTCTAATAATATGTTGGCAGTAAACAATTTTACGTAGGAGTATCAATATTGTCACAGTAAACAAGTTATAACTACTTCAGCTTTACGAATTCATTTTATAAAATTATAATTATATTTTCTTCGTTATCATAGTCAGTTCTTAACACTTTATTATAAAAATAATCTTCATTTTTCCTTGTTGCGTTCGAATTGTTTCATTAAAAATCTATTCGCATTCACTTTTAGAATCCTGATGTACCATTCGTTTCGAATCACTCTGGCGATCCTCTCGAATCTTCTTCGGTGCAGGATTCGCTGTACCTTGCCCGTGGAGGCTTCAGATTACAAGAGTTGCAGACTCCTGGGCTCTGCTCAGGATTGGATGCCAAGAAAACTTTCCCACACCTCACGCAGTCTTCCTGGGGATCACCTATAATTAAATAAAAATCACAATTTAGTTTTGCTTCAAATAACACTTACAAACAGAAAATCATAATCAATACCAACTATATTGGTATTTTGTTTTTTTTGCCCATGCGATGGTATAGCTTAAAATTTCTCAAAATATTCTTAATTTTATACACATCCTGCGTTAAAATCAAGAGAACTCCTAAAACGAACATTTGTTTTTTAAAATAAACTTTCAATTTTACCTGAGCATCATAAATAGCATTTACTTTGGAAAATCCTTAAAATATTTTTTTAAATTGTACATTTTATAAAAAAAATCTTATGTAATGTATTCGTCTCTTTTTAACGCATACATTTTTTGATAAGAAACGTATCATTAATGTAAAAGTACATTTGTTTAAAGATATAAACAAATAAAATATAACAAAATATTATGCGCTATAATTTGTATAAGTAGATCGCATTTTTTTCCTGAATATAAACTTCCTTATCATATTACCTTCCTAAATATAATCGCTTCACGAAATAAATATTTAACCAATTTTCGAGTAAAACAATCATCCCAAAAATAAAATGCCCGTTTATCGTTTCAAAATGATAATATAGATAATGATTCAAGTGAATTATACAGACGGTAAGTATCGAGTCACTTTGTCATCGGACATTTATTTTTTTTCATTTGGGGCTGTGGGCATTATGAGGGACCGTTCTGCGGCGGGATCCAAGAATATAATAATGCGGCCGTCGCTAATGTAACTTAAATTGGTCGCCAGGTCTATGAATACCCCGTGGTCGCCTCGGGCAAAGAATATTCAAGGTGAAGCTGTAGGAGACAATGTTGAATAATCAATCCAGACGCCCTTATAATAAAATTTTAATATTTTACCGCTTGAAATACGGCTCGACAAAAACCATTATTTTGATTGTTTAAACACCCATTTTGACTACGCGGTGAAACAATTAGTTTGGAAAAGTATGAATTTCAGTTATAACTAATCATTACCCTATCTCACCATCTATTCCAGAAGTCTCCAACCTATTTGTACCCGAGAGCGCATTCTAAAATATTTTTAGGGTGGCGGAGACCAAATATTTTTTTTAATGATAATTGGACTAGGATAAATTGTTTGCATTTTAACAAACAAAAAACAAATGCAAAATAAACATTTTATAAAAAAGTAAAGTATTAATTTCAGTCAGTACGATCTTTGGCACTGAATTTCATTGGCCAGCGTCTCATAATTAGGAATGTATGATCTTGTTTCTGTCAGCAAACAATCATAAAGATGTTCATCGGTGAGTCGAGATATATACTTTGATTTTATGAAGTCCATGTTTGAAAATGACTTGCAAAGATAACGTTGGAACGAAAAGCAATTGTAAGCAATGGATTTGTTTTCTGTCCACTGTATTTTAGAAGTCCTTCTCCGATATTAATGATTTCGATAAAATATCATTTTAAGGTCCATTATTTGTATTCTAGTTTGTATGCTTTTCCTTGAATGGAATCAGCAATACATGATGATATTTATTAAAAAATTTTGTTGCAGGCCAATGCTGGTTGGCGCAAAATCGGTCCACGAGCGCCATGGCATCCGCGAGCACAGGGTTGGGTATCCCTGATCTATTCTAACTCTAACTGAAAGGGGAGATAAATTTAATAATTTCTAGTAAATTCTCATTTATAGAACTTTTAATATAAATTATATTAGTCGCCCACTTTTATTAAGTTTTATAGTCAATAAATATAATATGATTTAAACTTGTTGATTTGTTAATGTGTCTACTTAAATATTTTAGCTGATCACTTTTAATATTATATTTACTGTCTTGGTGGAAATTCAGGACATTTAAGAAGAATTCTTATCAACAAATTCTTGTCATATTTATTTTCCCAATTGTTTTAGATACATACATGACATATTTCACACTGAATTTTTTATAAAAATAAACACTAGTCAACAATGCTGGAGAAACCATTACGGATCTTTTTTTTACTAAAAAGTTGGGTTTGGTGATAAAAAAAAATTGATGATTCAAATCATTCGTTGGGATTTAAACAAAAGATAAGCATCTAAATAATAAAATAACATTTTACTTTTACCATAACTTAAACATGCTATACGCTCAAATTTTACCCACTGGCAAGAGGCAATTAAATTTAAATTTCCGAATATAAGTTAGATACATCAATCGAGAATCCATTACGAAATCTACGGTACAATTATTACAGTAAAAAGTTATTTTAACCTCGCAAATATGGTCGTAGCAAGTGCTCTGATATTTTTTAGCCGAGAGCTTTTGTTTCTACGACGTATTGCGATGTCTCGCCGCATGGGCGGACATTCATTCGCCCACTGAGGCTGACGGCGGATGACCAGCGACGGGTTAATTGCCGCCCTGTCGCTCCCGCCCAGGGCCCGTGGGCAGGTGATCAGCGATCACCGCTCACAGTGATAATAACACCGTCGGGAGCCACGATTCAAGAACGCTCCGTCACGACCAGGGACTACAATACCGGACGAAACTTTTTAAATATTAAATACCGGTACAAACTACAAAACAAACATAAAAAAATACCGGTTGAGATCTTTATAACTGTTTTTAAATATCCTTTATTTATTGACACATCTTTTTATAATATATTATTCACATTTAAAATGGGCCCATTAGAGGTGAAGTTAGCCACGTGGTATTTTAGAAAAAAACTTTAGACACGTTGTAATATGCTACACGTCTTAAAGTATCGTTAAAGTGAGGTAAACTCAGTTAATAGACATAACAATAGTGTTATTTTAGTAAAATAAAAATATGTAATATAACAAAACACCAAATAAAGACGTGGTTGTACTTAAAAGTCCAAGATTTTTTTTTTACCATTTTACTAGTTGACTCACTTCACCTCTCGAGGACCCATATGTAAAGGCTTATTTCTATTAAAACCTTAATTTAATAAAGAATATTTTTGAATTTTGTTAAAAATAATAATACTTCAGTTATGCTGGAATTTTCATATCTTTAATATTTTTAATTCGTCTTGATCAATTTTACTATAATGTATTTGACGGATTCATTACATACCTAATATGTTTTAATTTTGTTTAACCATCAAAACCAAATATATCGGTATATTTTCATTTTTTAACGGATATTTTGATATTGAAAATAAATAGGAATTGCAATCCCTAGTTACGGCTCTATACCGACTTCAAACAATCGCTTAATATGTTCACTTGTACCCAATATTTAGACTACTCAGTGTTATTATTATATTATTACCAAGCAATAAAAATAGCCTATCACTCTTGATTGTATTGGGCCAATATTAAACTAAAAGAGTACCTATTCCAAAAATGGAAATTATTTTTTAATTAATATTCCAACCGATGTATAGTCAATTTTATT
Source organism: Himalopsyche tibetana (assembly GCA_030503985.1). Classification (NCBI taxonomy): domain Eukaryota; kingdom Metazoa; phylum Arthropoda; class Insecta; order Trichoptera; family Rhyacophilidae; genus Himalopsyche; species Himalopsyche tibetana. The sequence continues at coordinate 14,138,040 of JAPJYX010000009.1, read as the reverse complement.
TTTATATTATAATTATAAATGCATTCATATATCTCTCGATAAAGACGGTAGTGTATGTGAACGGTTTTTAAAGGAAATACCCTATACAATAAAAAATAGTATGCATTTTTATATCAATTGCATTGACAAGTTTTACTAGAAAATTTAAATTATCTTTGATTATTCCACGTATTGTGTTACTAACTGTGACACGTGTTTCGCCTCTTTCAGAGGCATCTTCAGACTTACTATCGCAAAGTTTGCTTAATTAATGAAGCAAGATTGATTCTAACATTTTAAAATTATAAAATTACAAAATGGAGGTTTGGGTTTTTTTCCTTTTAAGAGGAGCAAGGAGGGGGGTGTAAAATCGAAATAAAACAAACAGATAATGATACTAATGATACTAATGAGTTGTAATCAATCAGATTGGTTTTACCACTGATACTTGAAATATATTCATTTAATATATTGATTGAGTTGTATTATATATATAAAATTAATAAATTACTATTGCTCTCATTATTTTATATCAGTGTTAACTACATTGTTATTTAAATATCTATGAAATTTATTAAAGCAATCTTTTGTGTTTCTATTAAATTTCGGACTCGATGAAAACGTCTCAGAATAACACGACATATTTTAAGGAATCATTTTACCTTTTAAATCGAGTGGTAGGGTAGATACACTTTTTGTAAGTATTCCAGACAGTGAATCTGTTCAAAACTGTTTTTTTTTTTTTATTGTCTTATCCCTTCCCTTACTATGCAAAAAAAGCACAAGCTCCTGAGCTGTGTATCCGTTGCACAGCAGGCAAAGGGGAGTGAATCATGACAATTATATGTAGTACTGCTGTAGTAGTGTTGTATAATTGTCATGATTCACTCCCGCTTTCCTGCTGTGTAACGGATACACAGCTCAAGAGCTTGTGCTTTTTTTTCATAGTAAAGGAAGGGTTAAAATCTTTAAAAAATAGAGTACAATACTGATTCGAGGGTGGGGTCAATTTTGAGACTATCATTATCGAAAATCAAAATATTTTTTATTCAAAATTAACGCACTTTTTAACAATATATTACAATCAAAAACAAAATTATCGTGTATATAATTTTTTTGATTTTTACTATTTAATAAAAATCTACAAAAAAGTTAATTTATAAGATACTACAGCACTAAAATTCGTTAAAAATATCATATTTTTTAAGATAATGGTCATACCTATTTTGATAGAAAGTCCTCAATAGTAATCTTCGTTTTTTAGCTATGTAATTTTATAATAAAAACGACGTTGCATACAATAATCACATTTACCAAAAATACTCTTACTATTGTGTGAACAATATTTTTTGCATCAATTGACTGAACAAATTAAAATACTTAGACAAAAATTGTACGTGTTAAATTCAATTACTGCTGTAACGAGGACAAATTAAAAGAGAATGTCAAATCGATTTGATCGTCTAGAACTAGTAAACAAAAAAGTCGCAACATATTTTTTTTCTCCGAATATTGCGCCGGCTTAAATTAAATTACTAGATAGTGTTGGAGTAGAAAAAAAGGGTTTCACGCTGCTATTCGATGTCGCCTAGTAGACTTGGGGTCAAGTTATGCTATAAAGCCGCCGACTCCAATATAGCTCCCAGCGATATATCAAATCTCCTCAATGTTCTTGTGTGTTGAAGCCATTATAGAGAGGCAGGCAATGCCCGCTGTGTCGGTATTCTATTGTTGATATCGTTTCTTCAAGTCAAAACGGAAGACTTCGGCTGATAGACTAGTAACGCAGCTAAAATATTATCCATTCCAAATAGATTAATGAAAGGCATTTTACTTTAATATACGTCAAACTTATTATGACAGATGACTAATTACTTACTGTAACTGCCGCAATCGACAATAAAACTTTAATATATCTGCTTTATGAACACTTTGTCGATGATAATAAACTAGGTATATTATTTATAATAAGCTCTTATACATACACAAATAAATATTAGAAACTAAGAAAACATCGAATGTGACAACTTTTGTGTAAAACTAATATTTTTATTTAATTTCATTCAAGTGATATAATTAAAATTGGTTTTCAATACTTTTGATACAATTTACTTTAATAAATAAATTTACTAATATTATTTTCCTCTTTATTAAAGGTTTGTTTTGTCAATATATCTTATTTTATTTTTATATCGCATAATTAATTGTGAACACGAATCGTTCCTTAATAGTTAAAAAATGAAACTTTATAAAAAAATATACATTTTAAAAGTATTTTTAGTTATACATTACTTTGGAATGATATTTCGAATGTAATCAAGCCGGGCTTGAGAGTGATTTCTTAAAAACATATTTTTTTCATTAATTTACTAAATTACATTCATGGTTCATGTTTCAACAGTTTTGGAGCGAGCTAAGTTTGCAAATAATAGCTTTAATAAATATTATCATATGTTTTATCCCAATTTATTAAATTAAATTTGCAACGATTTTATAACGCCAGGGTGTTTACCGCCAATCGCAGACTTGTAACTTTCCAACATAGCAATTAACAATCGTACTTTTTTAACTATTGCTTGTTATCTACCTAAATAGTTTGATCACAAAAATCCTTCTAGATTCCGTCAACACGAATCACAGGCGGAATAAAAATCCAGCAGTACCAATTGTATGGAACACGTCTATCATTATAAGCAGGTAATGATAATATCACCTACCGAGCCGACGATAAAACGCTGCGGTTTCTTTACAATGGGATCAAATAATATGAACACTATGAGTTATACTGTTATCGCCCCATACCTTACTTTTCATCTCGTGATGTTTTTATCCCGCACGCATGCGTGAGCTACTTTATAATGGAGATTTTTATAGGTATCCTATGGATAAGAAGGTATCGGCTGGATTAAATTAAATCAATACACTGTCTATGTATATTTACACTATTTTATCGGTACTTAAGTAATTTATTGAAACTATACCGGAAAGGATAACAGCAGGTCATCGAATAAAAAAAAATATTGACTCTTCCTGTGATTTCATTGCGTGAAAAAAATGATAGATATTTATTGAAACATTGTACTAAGCAGAGAGTTATTAATATACATATACAGTTGTTTGTTTGAATATGTTTTTTGGTTTTCTTTCTATTTGACTCTTTTCGAATGGTTAACAATAATAATCAAATAACTAAATATAGACGTAATTACTTTTTTTAAACCATGGCCGCTCCCAATTTAGAGCATGTGGACTCCTAATGGAGTTTATCTCAACAGAAGTGTTTCTACGAGAACTGCTTGCTGCTTGAGAAAGAGAGTAGGGATAGAAAGATAGGGCTAGAACAGGACTAGTGGTAAGCTAGTCGCTTTCGATACGCAGTTCATAGGATAGGATGGGTGGGAGATGGGAATTCAAGACATCATATACATCCATGCCTTTGAACATAGATTCATTAATCGATTGAAAAATCAATTTATAAAACTGTCCATACCGGGATTTGAACCCGTGCCCTCCGTAACCGAAGGCAACAACGTTGACCACTCGATCACACAGGTGGCACACACACAATTACTTTTGGATACATATTATTAAATGAAAAATTTTATGTCTTTACTTTTAATGCTTGCTGGATCAGTTGAAAATTCTTCCTATGTGCTTAACCGGTCCTGATACTGATGTTTATTTTTTTAATAATAATATATACATACATCAAAAATTTTGCATGGGTTTTGTATTTATTTCAAAATCGCTAGGAATTTCCAACTTGAAATTGTTCCAACACTGAGAAAAATTGTTCGACATCATAATATAAGATTAATCAAAAAGGAATAGATATTGTGTCTTCTGCTGTGGCCCAGTTGGTTAGAGCTTGCTCTACCGATCACGCATGTCTGGGTTCGATTCCCGGTCAGATCACAGTGAATTTAAGAATTATTCAATTCAAAGTTGTGATCGAAGAATGGGTGTTTGTGATGTCAATTCACATCATTTCCTCTCCTCCTATCCTTCTAATCCTTTCATAACTTGGTGTAGCAATAGCGATCAGCCAACCACTAGTCCTGTTCTAGTCTTATCCTTCTCTCCCTACTACTCATTTTGAAAAAAGTGAGGTTGAGCAACTGAGTAACAAGCAGTTCTCGTAGAAAAACTTATGTTGAGATACCTCCATTAGGAGGCCATATGCTCCACATTGGGAGCGGACAAAGATCGAAAAAAAAAAAAAGATATTGTGTTTTACATTATTATAGACCTTCAATAAGAATAAGAATTCATTTTATTATGATACTTAAAATGATCAGTGTAATTTATTATTGATAAATAATAATAAAATAAAAATCTTTAACTAGAAATCTTTGTATAAAAAAATGTCGGTTAAAATATGTCATAAATATTATTTAAATTTGAATCGTTCAAACTATGTACATTCTCACAGATTTTGTCACTAACGACCCGGGTTTCGCCTTTCGGCATCTTCAGGCATTCAAGTGCACGGACGAACTTGAACTGACGCTTAGTAAATGAAAGTTTCGTGTTTATATAAGATATAAATGTATCACTGAGTCCAAAGCCACTGCTGGCAAAAAGGATAAGCCCATGGGAATACCAACAGATTTGACTAGTGAGCAGTTTCAAGAATTATATAATTTGTTTGTCGGCAAAGGTTTTATGATTATATGATTTTATGGTTATATAGGGTATAGAAGCGGAGATGTGGGGAAATTTGATATTTCGTTTAAAATCGGAAGATTTTGCAACTGTGCTTTGTTGATTTCTAAAATTTCTTGGAAAAAGAGCTTATGACTGTTTAATGGAACAGATAGACAAATAACTAACTTTCATAACTTTATAAATTCATTAGATAAAAATATTAAATTTACTCTAGAATTCGGAGGCAAAAATATTAACTTTCTTGACTTAAATATTAACATTGAAAATCATTCTCACGAGTTTAAAATATTTCGGAAGCCAACCTTCTCTGACACTGTAATCCATAAAAATTCAATGCACCCATTTTCTTATAAACTAGCCGCTTTTCATTCAGAAATACATAGACTTGTGAGTGTTCCTTTAAACGAAATAAACTTTAATATCGAATTGAAAATCATCAAACAAATCGCCATAAACAATGGATACGATATGTCTCTTATAGACAATCTTTTATCAAAAAAACAAACTAAACTTGCAGAAAAAATGTTATTTAAAGGTATAGTGTCAAAGGACATAGATCATACTAGGTATTGGCGTAGAATCATTTTTTAGGAAATACAAGTCTTAAAATTAAAAAACAGCTAGCTGATAGTGTAAGACCTGCTTTTTACTGTAAAAATTCTTTAGGCAAATTATTAGTTAATAATAAAGATAAAATACATTACTTAAATAAATCCGGGATTTATAGATTGCAATGCTCTTGTTGTACAAAGTTTTATATCGGCAAAACAGAAAGAACACTGAACATCCGGGTTTTAGAACATATGGCAGCCTTTAGATTGAAAAAAGACACGTCTACTTTTGCTAATCACTTAATATCGGAAGGACACGTGTTCAATCAGGAACAAGGGATAAAAATGTTACACCCAAATACGGACAGTCATAAGCTCTTTTTCCAAGAAATTTTAGAAATCAACAAAGCACAGTTGCAAAATCTTCCGATTTTAAACGAAATATCAAATTTCCCCACATCTCCGCTTCTATACCCTATATAACCATAAAATCATATAATCATAAAACCTTTGCCGACAAACAAATTATATAATTCTTGAAACTGCTCACTAGTCAAATCTGTTGGTATTCCCATGGGCTTATCCTTTTTGCCAGCAGTGGCTTTGGACTCAGTGATACATTTATATCTTATATAAACACGAAACTTTCATTTACTAAGCGTCAGTTCAAGTTCGTCCGTGCACTTGAATGCCTGAAGATGCCGAAAGGCGAAACCCGGGTCGTTAGTGACAAAATCTGTGAGAATGTACATAGTTTGAACGATTCAAATTTAATATTGAAATTCCACCAAGCACCTTCAGTCGAAATCTTAAAATATTATTTAGTTTTTAACAAGGCTTGTCATGTTATTAATCAAATTTGATGACCACTTTAATTCGTTACATATCTATTTTATGCATAAAAAATATTCATTTAATTTGTTTTGTTTTTATCGGGTTTTGCTAATCGATCTAATATCATGAATAAAAGATCGATTTATTTTTAATGTGCAACAAATAGAATTTGATTTCAGTAATTAAAAAATGGAACCCATCAGAACGATTTGATTAAATTTTTTAAATCAATTAAAATAGAGTATGAAATTATTCAATAAAAATGAATAATTAAGTCATTAAAAACGCCCTCTTTATTAATAATTCGTGTTAAAGGTACTTTGTTCAATGTTGATAACAACGTATCTAAAGAGGCTTCTTATAATTGTTCTGTTTTTAGATATATGCCCACTCAAATTTTAACTTTCATATTCGTTGTATAATACAATATTGAATATAAATAAAATTCAGCTTAATTTTCCGCTTTCAGTAAGAAGACTATTCCATACAAAAAATATCGAGTAAATTTTGCAGGGTGCCAAATAAAAATATCGGTAACAAGTTTTTTTTGGTTTATATTTAGATCCTAGTCAGTTTGGCAAGAGTGAAGCACCATTTATTGTAACAATTAACATGGGTAAAAAATCATTTCAATTTCTGTATCGAGTATTTGAGGAATTGGTCGTTTTTAAGTTTGCCGCTGATCGTTTTAAGCGTGCCTCTCATAATTTCACCGTGTAATTGAAACGGACTCACTACAAAGCGATTGTGATCATTTATTTCACTTGACCGCCGTGGGTATGTTAGAGGAGAACAGGGCTCTATTAATGACGACATTTAAAAAACTGATTTTAAGATTGTTCATAAAAAATGTCGAATCAAATTTATAGAGCAAGATTTTATATTGTTACTTTTGTAAATCGAGATAAAATAATTATTTTATTGGTAACTATATCTGACAGTCGAATGATTAACTTCATGATAAATTATATCAAAATTATGGCTCTAAACATATATTTATTTACAATTTACAAAAACAAAATCATTTTATTATGTATTTAAAAAAAATAGTTTACCTTAATTTTTTTCCGAAATACTTACAATATAGTGAATAAAAAACATATTTTAGCATATAGCTTTCTAATGGAGGTATCTCAACAGATTTTTTTCTACGAGAACTGTTTGTTACTCTAATTGTTGAACTAGGGATATAAGTATAAGGCTAGGACAGGAATTGTGGGTAGCTAATCGCTCTCGCTAAACCCAATTATCGGAAAGGGTGGGAGGGAATTTAAAGACATCACAAAATCATCAAAAAATGCTGTTCGTACTGAGACTCGAACCCGTGAAATCCGGCACGGAAGCCCACAACGCTAACCGCTGCGCCATAGAACCCGAAGGCATTTACATGGCAAATAATATTATAATCATTAAAATTATTTTATAGGGTTGCAAGTTGCAAAATATGGTCACAGTTACCTAAAGGTTCCTCAATTACAAATTTTAAATGCCTTCAAGTGATTTAAGCTCAGGCTGTTGAGTGTGTTTAATCAGTATACGGGAAATTTATAAAAAGCGATAAATTTAAACGGAAGTCAGTCAAAGTTATACGATTTGAGATTTTCAATTAAAATGTCGCACATAAATTTTGTTTCCTAGAATCAAAAATGAAGCTCGAAAGTTTCCGAGAATATACAACATAAACCTTTTATCATCGTTAACTGTAATTCACTCCAGCTTTACAATTTAACGAAATACATTTAAAAATAGAGAAAAAACGTTTTTATGCATTTTTTTCTAGTTTCCCGTATTTGAGCCTATCAAATTAGCACCGACTGCAGAGAATGTATTTGTCATTTGAAAACATCTTTTGCGATGTGCTTAAAAATAAAATAAATAAAAAGTACACACCTTCGTGAGTTTTCATGTGAGCTCTTAAATTACAGGCTAGTGCAAACTTCTTGTTGCAAAGTTCACATGCGTGTGGTTTGTCTCCTGAAAAAAAGAGAAAACAAGATTAGATTAACAATTGAAAAAAAAACATTACAACAATTTTACCTCTTACTTCCAGTTTGATTATTTAAAAGAAACCGATTGTTTAACTACATATCCTGTTATTTAAATAACAATCGAAGTACTTATTATCGATTAAAAGTTATAAACTCTTGTTAATCCAAAAATACCAAATAATATAGTAATGAGAGAGTTTCTTTCAGAGATAAAAAAGTAATTCAATTACATGCAAGGCTGTGGAGTTGGGTAAAAAAAGAAAGAAATTTTGCAATCATTACCATCAGTTTATGTTTAGTCAGTCTAGCATGCAGTGGCAACACTATGAACTCTTGTGGTTTGAATACACATAATTTTTTTTTTTTTTTTTTGAATAGTTCTTAAGATTTTTCCAACTCCAACTCCAGACAAAATCCCCGACTCCACGACTCCAAACTCCTACTCCACAGCCCTGGTTACATGTGTATACTAATAGTATTAATGAAATGACGCATTATGAGTATCAATTAAGCCGGTAATAATTTATTGTAAGATTACTTTTCACAACACTTGAACAAAAGCATGAACGCAAAAGACAAGTGCACAATCACAAGTTTCTCTTGATCACGTTAAAGTAGCCAGCGTTGTAGGAAGTCCGCTTCCTTGAAGTATTGTAATAATGTGATCTTAAATTGTGAGCAAGTCGATAGGATTAGCGGGACACAATCGATGCTGCATTGCATTTAAAGAATCAGCAAATCGTGATCTCAGATGCCCGGCATATAAATTTCATAAATCTATTATGCCTAGCCGACCAGGGCCGCAAAGGCGAGCAGCGCAACCACCCTGGTCGCATTCGAAGGCAGCGTGCAACATACGACACCCAACGTCTGTTTATTTAGCCCGTTGCTTCATATTTTTATGCTCTCTGTGCGGCGTCACGCCCCGTGGAAACAATGAAGCGGTCGTGGCTGGAGAGGAAATCTTCATGTATTGAAAATCCGATTCGTTTTTCTAATGCCCAGATGTAAAGTGGACACGAACAATGTTAGGAAACATCGACTTACATTACGTGCACTCATAAGAGATATTGCGTGCGCTTACACAATGTTCAATTGAATCTCATTGTCTCATTGGCAATCGATTAAAAATAACGTGCCTTATTTTATTTGCAATATAAAATTATTGCCATTACTAATCATTACTTCTTGTAAAACATTTCTTTTTTTAATAGAAAATATCAACAATAAAAATTCGCACAAATAACTTCATCGCACAAACAAGAACTTCTTTTAACAATATTAAAATAATCATAAAATATAGAACAAACTAGTGGTAATTATATCATGTACTTGTAAGTTATAAATTTAATGGGAATAAGTCTCAAAAGAATAAGGAAAAAACGTCTCACTTTTAAAATAGCCTCAACCGAAACTTAATCAGTACATATAACCGTTTCTTTCAAAATGACAGTTGATACTACGATTATAAAACATTTAGAGGTGAACAATTTACATATGTCTGTAAAAATCTGTTGAATTTTGAATCAATTATATTCCTCAATTAATATGTAGCAACGCTTTTTCAAACTTCACTATCAAGTTAACAACAGTTCAACATGTAAAACATAATGTACGTTTTCAATAAATTATGAATCTTATTTTGTCGATTGATATCAAAAGAAGCTTTAATCATGCAATTAAAATCTATACCCAATCATTATTGAATGATTAAATACCGTACTTATAAAGTCGGTTAGATCTTGTATTATTTTGCTCGGCTGTAGCTTATCTTTGAATTAATTGTGCTGACATTGACGTAGGTGGAAGCCAAATATGTAGCAATCTACTGTCATACATTAATTGTTTTTTTCTAATAACGTTAGCGGCAAAAAGACGTTAGGCATATCGGAAAACATCACATTATAAAAGCTCGAAGCTTTCGGCAAAGCACCGTTACTTGCAGAATACTGAATGGAAATTGAAATTCATTATTTAAATTAGTTGCAGACGGTAGACGACGAAAGGTAGCGCTGGTCCATAGCAAAGCAGCCCCGCCGCAACGCTAAGGCCAAGACATAAAAGAATTTGACATTTTGGACTATAATGTAGGTTTCCCATACGATGTTGCAAGGGATCGCTGTATGGTTGAGGTGTATATTTTTTTGAAATATTTTTTATTGCCGGTAACCAATATACTTAATTATTATCAATTATTTAAACTTTAATTAATATTATGCCTCGTAGATTAACAATAATTAATAAGTCGAGTAGCTATTTTATGCAAACGACTTTGCATACATAATTATTTAATGTTATATTATATTGTCATGCAAAATAAATCAACCTTGATATGCTTTAATCATAACCATTGTTCTTATATTAGCAATATTCATAAAAATATTATAATATGAATGGACACATGACCGCATGTTATCAGAAGGTCATATAACAATATGCTGTATGATTTACATATTTTTTAATGACTAGGAATTAAAATTCTTTACTCGTTTTATCATGTATTTGCATTTAAGAGTAAATGAACAGTTTTTTTGGTTTTAATGTTGTTGATTTTACATAACTTAATATCCAATTATCGTAATCAATGTAACATTGTTTTAAATACTAAAATGTATCTATGAATTTGCGGAGAAATAGAGAATAATATAATATTTTTTTAAAAATATTATATTAATCTACATCTCTACTGAATTGAAAAAAATATTTAAAATTTGATGATAATTTTATCAGTTACCCTAAATCAACTCGAGAAGAAGAAAGACATTTAAAAATTTGAAAAATCTAAATTTTATATTCAATTAAGACTGAACTCTGACCAGCCTGATCACAAAGGAAAAATTCTCACCAATTAGACCATAAAGGGTGATTACATATTTATTTTGAAAATTTTCAAATTGTATTATATTTCTAATAAATAAATCTTCAAAAATATCATTAAATCGATGTCAAATTTTCCATTAAAATGATTTTGAAACATGAAAAGACTGACTAATACTTATTTTCATTGCTTTGACTAAGCTTTTATTTCATCAGGAGAATTCCATCGTATATTTAACAGCGAAATAAAGTCATTGATTTATTTATTTTTAAAATCAAAATTATCTTTTAAGTATAAAAAGTATATTTTTTTGTAAAGTTTACAACTCACTTAAAATTTAAACTTATCGGTGAGCTTTCCGCTAAGTCTCCGTTAAAATAGCGCGGTAGGTTCAAAAGCTCAAAATGCGTAAGGTAACCGAAATCGAAGCTTTCGGCCGCCACTTTACATATGCGCGTATGTAAGGATTATACATATTTAGGGGAACACCGGAGACGTGTGCGCTTTCCTTTTGCGCGGAGACAGATTTAGATCGTGCCGCTCTATTGTTCGGCGATCTTCCCAGGAAACATCCATCACAAAACGAAACGGATAAAACCAAAGAATATGTTGGGAAAGTAACTCATTTATAGAATGATTACTTTGCTAAAATTAAATGCTTACACAAGTAGCATTATGTATGTGCTTAAATTTAATGACATACAAAAAATAAATAAATTTAGCTTTCTGGATCTAATTCAACAACTGCACAAAAAAAAATATGATATAATAGTAGAGTCAAATAAGGTATTGTTAGTTTATAAAAGGTTTTACTATCAAACCATTAAATGTGCACCATGTATAAAGGGTACTAATAATTACAAACAATTATAAGTGAATTGCAAAAAAATATTACTAAACAACACCAATAATATTTGTAATCATGTGTTTATCACTTTTAAGGTGTTCACTGTCAATACTTGGTGGAATGGTATTATAATAAAAATAATAAAACATTTTTAGTACTTTTTCCACATAAAATTTATTAGATCAGGACCGGTTTCGCTCATGATGAGCATTGTCAACTGATAAGAAAAAACAATAAAACAGTGATATTTATACAAAAGTTAAGTGATAAAAACAAGGTATGACAAACAATTGGTATTACAACCTAGCAAAAGAATTGAAGTAAAATACAAGGAAAATAAACTATTGTTTTTTCTTATCAGTTGACAATGCTCATCATGAGCGAAACCGGTCCTGATCTAATAAATTTTATGTGGAAAAAGTACTAAAAATGTTTTATTATTTTTATTTTAATCATGTGTTTATTATAACGAATCTAATATGTAATTAAACATGCTTCTCTTTAATTTCTGTGCCAATACCATAAAGAACGATATCATTTCATAAAAATACAATAGCTAATTTCAACTACAATGGTAACTTTTTTTCGATGGGATCACTTCGTTTTTTTTTATAAATATATAAAATAAATACGTATTTACATCACACGAGAATAATGAAATAACTGGAAATGTTTTTAAATAGACAGTGGGCTTAAAACTCATGTTAATTAGTTCAGTTTTCAACGGTGGTGGTCACTTCTTCAGACTTATTGTATAATCAGAAATGCAAGCAATATGTTAGGGTTTCAATTTGTTCCCGGCTAATAATAGTAAATAAATATATTTTTTACACAAACTTAAATACTTTTATGGCCAGATAAAAAAATATTTATATCAACATGAAGAAGTAAGTCTCAAATAAATGTTTATTTTTGTCAGGTATTATGGCGCAGCGGTTAGCGTTGTGGGCTTCGTTGTGCCGGATCTCACGGGCTTGGGTCCCAGAACGGACATCATTTTTTCGATCGATTTATCGATACCTGTTCGAAGGCATGGGTGTTTGTGATGTCTAAAAATTTCCTCCCACCCTTCCGATCCTTCAATAACCGGGCTTAGCGAGCGCAATTAGTTAATCACTAGTCCTGCCCTAGCCTTATCTTTATATCTCAACTAGGGTATCCAATCCCGAAGCTTTTTTCCAATCCAGGGATTTCGGGATTGATAAATTTTCAATCCCGAGATTGAGATTTGCTCACCGAGGAATTTGAAATCCTCAATTCGCTATACTTTTTCCCCGGATTATCTCCAAACCTCGTTTTTTTTTTAGCTCACCGAGGAATTTGAAAACCTTGATTTGGTATACTTTTTCCCACATTGTCACGAAACCTCGTTTTTATCAGAAAATTGAACGGGATCCCGAATTCCGGGATTGGATGCCCTAATCCCAACTACTCTCTTTGAAAAAGAGAGGTTGAGTGACTGAGCAGTAGTGGCCGGTCAATGTGGCATTGGATCAATGCACCCCTTGTATATGCAGGGGCGGTTATATTTAATGAAATAATATTCAAACATAACATTTATACCATTCATTCATTTTAAATTCTTCATGTATTTATTGTCTTTATATTTATTCTATTATAAATGGAGCCGACACGGATATTTTTTAACAAAAAAAATATATAACAGCATATTTTTACGTTTGAATATTTTTTTCAGCTTTTACAAATGTTTTTTTTTAATATAATATGAATGTTTTACTATTTTTGAGTACGTTTTTTTTACCTTGCCTTATTGGCAAATTTTCTGGCACACCCCTAAAGCTGCGCAAGCTTTTTGCAATACATTCTCATTCGAATCGTGGCAAACGGGGACATATGAAGCTCTTAATTTAACAGATTGAAGTTTAATTAGGAAATCGGGTGCTGAATAAATGAATGAACTGCTTTAATGAATACGACTGCCATGTTTGAATCACAATAAACGAGATCGAAGCGTAAAGATGCATGTGCACAAATAAAGTAGCTTTCCAACTTAACAATTAATATGTACTTTGCAAGCACACGCAGAGGACGGTCCATTAGCAGAAAATAGTGACAATTTAGATAAAACCATAACATTTTAGACTCTCACGATTTCTATTAATTTGCAAAGTATTATTTTAGTAAGACATTGTGTAATGATTTGAAACAGTCACCCAAAGATTCCATTCCATTTTATTTTATATCAGTTAAAATTTGTTTAAATACAAGGCTTGCATATTAAATGTTGTTGTGCTTATATTGCGCTCAAAAACAGTATTATAGCACAAAGACCGGTAGGTATTTATTAAAAAAATACAGGTTACCAAATATTAGTCCAATTACGTGCTTAGTAAACAAAAGTTCATGAAGTAAAATTATTTACAAAATAATATTTAAGCATCCATTTTCACATTATTCACGTCTACAATATATACATATGAGCCCATTAGAGGCAAAGTGAACCAAGTGGCATCTTAGAAAAAAAAATCAGGTGCGTTGTAATATTCTACACGTTTTAAAGTATTGTAAAATTGAATAAACCTCAGCTAATACATATTGCAACAGTGCTATTTTCGTAAAATAAGAATATACAATCCACCAAAACACCAAGTAAAGACGGTGCTTAAAGGTGCAAGAAAAAGGTTTTACCATTTTACTAGTTGGCTCACTTCATCTCTAATGGGCACATATATCGTCGCCAATATTGTAAGAACACGTGACTGATTAAGTGTTCTAGCAGTATTGGCGACGATATTATTTATTAAGTATTTCCATTGCCGTTGTCTATTTTTACTTCTAACGGCATAATTTCTATTTGTGTTCATTTTAATTAACTTCTTAATTATCTTTGACGATAAAAGTAAAAAATCGATTTCACTCTGCGAAATCCGAATTCGAGTACGATATTTCAAAATCAAAAAACAGTGCGATTCAAAATACTTATCTTAGGTCGTTAATCTCGTAATTTATCCTGTATTTGTACAAGTCATGAGTTAACTTTTCAGCATGACGTTCGGTACGCCCATTGCAAGTCCTCTTTGTAATTACAGATGTAATCGTCGACTATATCTTTTACCAATAAGAAACTTCACAACGTCTGCGTTGATCTACATAGCGCAAGAGTAATTAATGATGGCCGGTAAACTTTTTACTCGCTAACAAAAAGAAAATGATGTATTGTGTTCTCGATAGCAATACAGCAATCGTGTGTTATCCATAAAGAGCTAATATACACAGTGTTGAAAACTTTTTGCCACTTACAAGTACTTTTTTCACATTCTTCATTTATTAGGCCTTTATGATAGATTAACAGCTTTAAAACTACGCAACAAACTTATTTTAATTGCGTACTGTTATTTATTTGTTTGTTGAAAAAAAACCAAAGATTTGCATATGACAAAATCGCGTTATACTAAAAAAATAGTCGAAATAATTGTATACATCTGACAATAAGAAACTAAAACATAAAAAGCGGACAAAAATGTATTTTTTTAACTGAGAATGACATACTTAATAATCTAAAGGTTCTACACAAAAAATCTGTAACTGAAATGATATTTAGATAGGTACATCTTCATTTATACATTTTTTGGATTCATGGTTGGCGGGGACGAACGAAATTCGTCGGAAGCAAGGCACATATGATTGATGCTTTCCGTAGTCATGTTTCCCCCAGTTCCAACATATCTTTATCTCTGAAACCATTGTAGGGTCAAATCCAGGTCTGTGGAGTCGGAGTCGGCAAAATCTAACGACTCGAAAGACATTTAAAAATATATATTTAATGATGTGTATTCAAGTCACATTAGTCCAAAGCGTTACCACTGCATGCTAAGCTGACTAAATATGATCTGATGGAACATTTTTACACATCCCCACAGCCCTGGTCAAATCACCTCAGTCCAATATTCAACGCATTTATCATTTATCATGACTCAATAAGCAAGTTTTCGAAGTATTCTTCAGTCGTCTTGTTAATATAATAGTATTTACAAATTAAAAATTACTTTTTAATCACAATTGGTTTATGTACAAAAAATAATGAACAAAAACGATTAGAAATATAATTTACGTAAAAATATCTGTATTCTCTGCATTATCTTAAGTATACTCGTTTGAAAACAAATATTATATTTTAGTTTTTAATGTTAAATTCATATTGCGATAAATATATTGTATATATACTTATGTCATATTAGTATATAAGTAAATTAATTTTTGTGCCATAATTTAAGTGACAGGCAACACTGTCGCAAAGTGTTGAATTAATGTAAATCAACCCTTGAAAACACAATCGTAAGCCAAAAGATTCACCGCGCATATAAAACAATCACGAACTGTATAAAGATTACTAAAGGATTGTGGTTTATCTTAATTGGATGAAAATTCTCCACTGAGTGGAACCAAATATTTACTGCTCCAATAAGAGTAGGCCACTTTTGCGTACCATTATATCGGTCTTTCAGAAAAGACTTCATTCCTTTGGCTGGAGTGTTTATAATCTCGAATGGACAATTGTTCTAAGTTAAGTATTCAAATACATTGAATTTGCATAGTTTGATTATTTTAATGCATGTGAATAAAATGGCAAAGAAACGATTTTATTATAAAAGTTACAAAACTAACTTGACCGAAGTATATAATGCATGGTCTTCATTTGTTTTTAAGCGTATGATCTATTCTAACGTACTATTGTTTGTTTGTTGGTATTATAATAAAATTAAATTCATTATCCTTCCAAATACTTATTTCAAGAGTAGTATTCTTTGTAATGTTCTTTTCAGCATACAACTTATTATTTTATGTAGCAACATAATACAAATAAGCTATCGACAGCTACTTTCATTCGAAAACTACAAGTCTTAGAAGAAGATTAATTTATATTCAATTGTTTTACACAAGTGCTTTCGAAATAAAAAATATTATTCAAATGTCAATAAAATATTATAAGTTACATCTTGAATAATTTAGTACACGCCATCAAAAATAATATTTAAATATTGGTTCTCATGTTGCATTGAAAATTGCTTTATATGCCTAATGATATAAAGAATACACACTTCTTGCTTTATCAATAAAAAAGTACCACATATTGAAAGAAGACCAATCTTGTGTTTCGGAATGTCATGATATAACAGATTCAATTGTTCAATAAATTACAAATCTCCGTAATTCAATTATTGCAATAAGTTGAAATTATTAGTTAGCTCTAAATAAATAATGATATTCCATTTCTAATATAATAATTTTATATTTGCAATAAGTGTTCTACCACTTACATATACTTGAAACATTAATGTCATAGCAACTCTTGTTTAACCACATATATAACATAATATAATGTTAAATGTAAATTTCCTCGTATTTACATACGGTATTTCTATTTCATTCAGCTGTTGAAGTAACTCACATTTATTGTAGAAGACGTTATGATTTACGAATGTTATTGAATTTATAAGTAGTCGCATATTTAATTGCAAAATTTTGCCCGGAGCAACACAACTTTTCCATGCTAGAAAAAATCCCATTCAAGTTGAATAATAATTGTAAACTTATGCTAGAAATATTCAAAGTAGTCTACGACATAACTATTACAAGTTTAGATCAGTTCATTTTTTTGTATTTTATCAAGAGATTTATAGAATTTGGGATATTTTTTTTCCATTAATATTTGACATCTAAGACGAAGGTCTCTGTGATGTGATGTTATTTATTCTCCCCGAGTAGATGTCAAGTAATTTACAAAAAAATATTTAGGGCATTGGCATTAGCTGTAATTCCAAATACTTTTTAATTTTTTCAGTAATTCACTGTCAAGTCTTTCTTGGTGGCATTATATTTAAAAGAAGCACATTTTTTTCTAATACTTTATTCGTTTCGATCATCACGAGCACAAGTAATAGACGTTCAATTTTTCATCACGAGAAAAACATACAAGAATCAATTAGTTCTGATATTTAATTTTAAAAAGGTAGAATAAGAACAAATAAGTGTTTTTTTTTTAATAAAAAATGTTTACTTTCTTTTTTTACGCAGTTTATTTTCACCTGGTTTTGAAATATCATCGAATTTATTTTTCATTCTTCTATATTCGCATTTTATTTTTTTACACCTATGCTCTATGTGTAAAGAGAATTGATTGTTGATGTTTATATCGTATACATTGACAAAATAAATGCGTCAATGATTTATTTATAATAACTGTATTTTTCTTTGTGAACATACATCGAAAATTAAATTGTGCTTAATTTTGAAGAAAGTATAATGTTTATAATATAAGAATGCCCCTGTCTTCCTTTAATTATAACATAAAAGAAAGGAATGCAATAAAGCCCAATTAAAATTTGTAAGCTCCTTGCTTTGAAAGTGCAATGAAATGCTTTATTGGCTAAGCGTAATTGCAGTGTTTAGTCGATATAAAACCATTAAAAGTGCATCCTCTCATTAAGCACGCTTATGACACGATACAGAATACGAACGCTATGTAAATTATTCACAAAACCAATACACGTAAACGACTAAGGCTATATGAAGTAGATACAAATCATAAAAAAGTGGTTCCCGGTAAATTGCTTGAATGCAATTGTTCAAATACAAATTGCTCGAATGCAATTGCTCGAATGGAAATTGCTCGAATAACAAGATCCTCGAATAACCAATTCCTCGAACGTCAAATGCTCGAATTACAAATTGCTCAAATTTTTTTTATAAAAGCTTAAACATTAATTCTTTAAAAAATTCTTTATTCTTTAAACATTCTTTAAAAAAATATTTATGCAATTCGGGAAAGAAAAACCATAAATCAAAAAAAAGTCATAATAAAAAAATATTTTTTATTTAAATTGCCAGTGGTCAAGTGGAAAAGGTCGTTGTTTTTGGAGGTCACGGGCTTGATTCTTAGCATTCAAGCAACCGGCAGTTTCACGACAAAGTTACGCTTAAACCCCCACATTTCGCACATGCAGCCGGATTCGCGCGTATTTTCTTTAAAAAAACATATCTTTTTATTTAATCAACACATTTCTTTAAAACAAAAAGGGCTCGGAAGCAAAGAGCTGTACCTATGAAAATAAACAATGAATGGTCTTGTGAACGAGTATGTGACGCGATAAAAATGCATAATTTCACTGATGTTGACATCATTGAAAAGAACCGAAAATAATAAAAAATTGACATGCGTAATTAAAGTAAATGCCCATAAACATGTGAAGCAATACATTATGACTCTTAACTGTTTGATTTTTACGGCATCCAGAAAATCTCTAACTGTGTAATATTTGTTTGCGTTGACGTATTATATGTACTTTTTTTTAAATGTTATTTCAAAAGTCATTTTGACCCATAAATGATAAGATAAATCGACACAAAAAAAAATACTTATACGCAGCAAACCCTCTTGAGTAGCATAAAAAAAACATAAACCCGAAATAAATTATTTTTGCCTCAACGGATACCGATTACACGCACACGTGTGTAAACCCGCACTAGCGCGGGACCGGGGCTTATTGGATAACGACCATTTTCGCGTGAGTGCGGGGCCGGGGTCTTGAGTGTTAATACGCACACTTTTTAATCAATTATTTTTCGAACTATTTATGGATTTCTGTTTAAATGCACACATATATGTAATTTCTTGAAACCCTCTCACCCATTCTTACTAAAAATTGGGCGTAGCAATAGTGATAAGCTAACCGTTTGTTCTGTCTTAGCCCTAGTCTTCTATGTGTTCTGGAAAAATATAGAAACAGTTTGAGTAACTAATTAACAAGCAGTTCTCGTAGAAACACTTCTGTTGAGATAAACTCCATTAAGAGGTCATATGATCCGCATTTGGAGCAAACACGGTTAAAATAAATACTTCAATTCGAGCATTTGACGTTCAAGGAATTGGTTATTTGAGGATCTTGTTATTCGAGCAATTTCCATTGGAGCAATTGCATTCGAGCAATTTACCGGCTCTCATAAAAAGTATGTATTATATTTACTATCCATTGACAAATTTGGACAATTGAATAAATATTGTATTATTATGTTCGTATGGTTTTCCATGTGTTTTTCATTGCATCACAATTTACTCTCTAATATTTTGCTTAATTCTTTAAATTATCAAAATAGAACAGTATCGAATCGGTTGACATTCCCAACTAAAAATTGTTATGCTCGACATTCGGAACGGATATGGTAGAAAATACTAATTCATATGTATTGGAAGCTTTTCTTATACACAACACTAAACGCGGAAGATTTTTAAATTACCAAAAGAATAAATTCAAATGTTTTTGGTTGAAATCAAAAAAAACAATAACCACGGCTAATACTATACCAGCAGCATTATGATTATCGAAGGTACAGACTAATACTGTTTCGAATGATATACTTAAGTGAATATTGAGATTGAAACCTATTTATCAAGTTGTATTTAAAATAAAAATAGCTACCAGTAAAAGCTCTATCCTAAAAAGCTCCGGTCTTGAATGAAAGCACAAGGCTGATGTAGAAGCTGCCGCGTAACTCAGTAATTATAAGGCGTAACGTCAATGGACCAATTGCAGGTCTCTTGGCAGACCCCGGAGTTACACATGATGCCCCTCGCATCGGACTTACTGCAACTGTTTGTAAAATCTAGAACCGTAAACCTTAATCGAATCAAGATTTTAAATATTTTATACCGCAAAATATGCATTTTTTTGATGAGTCATTAGATTGTGTTTATTGTGATAACTGTATAAGTCCATAAAAACTCGTTATATGATTATGCTGTACCAATAAAAAAAATATCTTGAAAAAGAGTTCATATTTAAAAATAAAAATGATAAAAAAAATATTGCCGATTAATAAAAATAATAGATTATTAATTTAGTAGTTGCTTATTATTACTTTTAATACTGACAATAGATAATTAAAAAATCTTTGATTGACATTTCTCACTGATAAAGCTTGCACGTTAATATTAAATATAATAAAATGGTTGTACTCTAAGAGTCTAAGAAAACAAAATATTTGTTTATGTGTGCCCACATTTGTGTTTTGAATATATGTATAGTATTATAACTCATCATTAATGCACAACATAGCTAATATTTGGTTATTTGTCTTTCTTCTGCTCATTACAGCACATCCTATTGTTACTTGGCATTAAAATTGTAAATAAGCTCAGCGTAATTAACCTTTGAAAAGCACTTTATTAATACATTACTATGAAGCCGTAACGGGTGGTGGTTAGGTGCAGTATTCACTATTCAATTCCTTTATAACTAATATATTGATTCCTCACGTATCTTTTAACATTTGCACACTTCAATCGACTTTTAGCAAATTGTGTAGTAGATTCAATTAATGATTTAACTATTCAGTATATTTTTCCATAATACTTTTTCAATTTTCATTTCAATATTTGACTTGTTGTATTAACGTAGAAAAAAATAATTACGTATACAACGCTATTCATAAAATGATATACTCAATTTTTCTGTTAATTGGCGAAATCAAAATGAACCCATTCATGATACTTTCTCGGGTTATTTTATATGTTGGATATATAGAATTTAATATATAATGTTATGGAAAAACACTAATTGATTAATTAACATATTCTGTTTTATTTACGACCGTCGGGTAATATTACTATACATCTTATGATGAACTCGGTGGAACTAAGGGATGCTGGCATATCATAGGATGAAGCAAAGCAATTGGTGGGAGACAGGGAAACATGAAGGTGCCGCGTGGCGGCCATATGCTCTACATAGTAACCGAATATGATCAAAGAAGAAGTTTTCTGCAGAGAAATGCAAGGTTTTTAAGATTAATCTTCGAATAAAAGAATATAGTAAATTATACAGCTTGTAGCTGAAAATAAACACCATGCATTTAAGGGTTAAATATTGCAATAATATTGAAAATATTTTTGAATAATGTGGTCTTAACAATATCTTTATTTAGCTGAAATAATATTTTGTTGTTGCTGAAATACATTGTAATTTATTTGCACGGTTTCTGAAAGCTTGAGCTTTCCTGTATCAAAAGCGCAGGAGTCAAAATCGATCGCGAGCCTGCCACGGGGCCCACTAATACCCACATCACGTACCCGTGTAATAAAGTGGACGGTGGGCACTGCTTCCACACAATCACCGCTATAATTACACCGAAAAAAATCACAGTGCCGGGTTTGTGTGCTCCCGGTAATAACAATAATTTCTAGGAAAAATAATATGGTTGGGACTCGGGCGAGTGGACGCGTCACATCAATGCCACAGCCGCAGGAGTGAAAGACCGTCCCCTTGAAGGTGATCTTAGAGCTTTTTATGAATACAATTCGAATTGGCTGATAGATATTATAAATGAGCCACAAAAAATAAATTCATTAAAACTTGATTATTGCCTATCATTAGAAAACAAAGATGCATTCATTAACCATAGACAAAGGTCTTTCAACATATTATTAAGACATAAAATATTTTCCCTGGTATGCAATAATAACATATTATTTTAGTCCAAATATTTGATGAGAAATAATAAGTTGAGTTCTGTAAATGGTTGGTAAATTTCATTGATTCACTCTGCAGTAATATATTTATTTTAAAACTATGTGTGCTGTTTATCGTTGTTTGTTGGTGACTATTCAAAATAATTGTCATTTTTACATAAATTTTAAACAATAAACTTTTAAAAAGTCATCTCTGATTGGTTTTAAACACGTCACAAAATTGATACATCACTGCTATTTCGTTTATATTTTTAACTATGTAAGTACATAAAAATGAAATTTTCTTTTTAAAAAGTTCAATGGTAGACAATAATCACTTTTCGGAACTAAGATTTGACTATCTAAAAACACCAATCTGAATTTTTGAGAAGCTTAATTTTCGTTAGGTTAGGTCAGATCTGTTTTCGGTGACATTAAATAATGATTGAATGTTTAATATTATTGAAAATTAAGCTTAAAGTTATGATAATTATTTTTCTGTGATTTTTTATAGTCAAATTTTTATTATATTTAATAATTTTTATTTGATAAGAAACTCATTTTTTTTCTCATACATATTCTTCTTAGAACTCTTATAAAAATTCGTGATTGTAACGTTACAATCGCTTATTAACTACTAACCATTAAAGATAAACAACATAAGCTTTGTGTAACACTATTAAAGCGCTAAGCAATCCATATCACAAATAGCTGATGGGATGAAAAAATATTTTTTTTGTATAACAGCCTCTCTCAGATAATGTCGGATGATTTGACAAAAATTCTTCATTTTTTAGTCTATCATTCATTTCATTCTATAGCTTAATAGCTGGTCTACTATGAAATTACGATAAATGTGAACAGTGCGTAAATATTTTTTATATCTTAAGAATACTACAGAGCTTTAAAATTATATAATAAATTGCTCCGTATTATTTGATGAGATTTTTCAAAAATGTTTTTCTAAGAATCAAATTTTGTATTTTCGTGAAATTTGTATTATCAAGAATTATTGAATTTATCATTTCAAGTTGACTGCGAAGCATTGATATCCGTACTTCCCAATTTATTGCAATGTACGTTTTCAAGTGTAGATGAAATGCAATTATTCGACTCAATTTTAATTGTCACGAGTTTTAAGCTTTTGTGTAACACCACTTTATTTTAACAAACAACTGAAGAAAATAAGAGAAGAACATGTATATATTTAGGTTGTTATTAATATGTGTATCAAAATCATCAGGAAGTATTAAAAACTATCAGCATCCGGATAATAGGTGAGTTATCAGTTAGTAAATTAATCAGTCAAATTTTTTTTTGTGACCGATTTCTTGCTAAATTACTTTTTTTAATATTTGATATTTATTTGACTTCTTTTGTAGCTTTTTTTCTATCGAGTGAGTGTCACTATTTAGCACTAAATCATATCATATTAATATTATCTCTACATGCAAGTTTATACCGTAGTTAGCCATAGAGTACTTATCGCTTGCAAGTATTTCCATTGCAGCGCCGGGGAAGTAATTTAAAGACTGCAGTAGCAACTTGAAGGGAGTATAATATATCATTATACATTCATTATTGGTTGAGAGATGTGGAAGAAAGGCGGCGGGAGGGAGGCAAGGCCTATGCTGGACGGATGCTGAATGGAATTGCCCAACGGTAGCTCGTGAAATGAATTCAATCTTAAAGTTTGTATTATATTGCTACTACAATTATTCATTACTATACGGATTGTTTCTATTCGCATTCAAATTTAAAAATATATTAATATACATTAGTACATACAAAAATTAATTAATTGAGGGTATTATTTGCAAACCCAGCTCATTCCAAAATGGTTTAAAAATGAAACATGAATTTTATTTTCAAAAATAATATAAATTTCAAAAATATTTATTGTTTAACGTTACTTTGAAATGGTATTTTGTATGTTATCAAGCCATTTTGAGACTGTTTTCTAAAAATACTTTCTAAGTTTATATTTATTTACTAAATTACATGCATGGTTCATGTTTCGAAAATTTCGGAATGAGCCGGGTTTGCAAATAATACCTTCAATTGCCAGTTGTACCAATTGCTGAATTCTTAACTGAAATTGTTAGTGTCCATTTATTATAAAATTGAATAATGAACAATATGCTAATTTTAAAGTTTATTTATTTTATTTAGATATTACAGAAGACTTTTATACAAATGCATGCATCAATATATAGAACACATCTTGATCAGATATAAGATTGAAAAATATTGTACAAAAAACTATCATTTACAAAAATGCAGGAATTATCAGCATATAAACTGTCATAATAAAAAAAGGTTAAGCCTTAATAACTTTTAGGGTGCCAATACTGACGGAAAGGTATTATATTAAAAAAATAAAATACTCATTTCGACTAATTCCTTTTTTATTTTAAGAAAAACACAATATTTCTTTGTATTTATTTCCACTTTTTATTTATCAAGATCAGGACCAGTTTCGCTTATGAAGAGCATTGTCAATTGATTTTACTCAGTTGACAAATTAAGCAATTTGCAATCGGTCTATGTTGGGTAAATTATGACGCATTGGCGTCAGCTGTAATGTCATGTATTGTATATTTCATTTAACAATAAATAAATGACTGATTTAAATATCATTCACATTGTTATAATATAATATATCAAATGGCAAAATTATCGAAACTTTTTCAAACATCCATCCGTTTATTATGTTAATAGACATACCCAAATTATATTTATACAAAAGCAACAATCCACGTACCACCCGTATCAACGGCACTTCAAGTCTTCACTGCCTCAAGATGCGCAGTATGCACCTCGCGCAAGATGTTCATTAGATAGGGGAGGCTGAACGCGCTCCCGACTCCCCTCGCCGGCCACTGTGCCCGTCCTTTGCCCTAACCAGCTATCCCAAACAAATTGCCGATCGCCGCCACTGATTAGTTGGAGGCTCGTGAAAGAATTTTTCATAACCCGATAATGTGGCTCGACCGTATGGGCTTTTGTTTTTTCTGTGTCAAGTTGTTTTTTCCTGCAGTACCAAACGTCAATTTACACAGTGCCGTCAATTGTAAAGAATATTTGCAATTCCGATATTGATACCTCATAATTCTATTTTATTTTCCATGTCTTCTTGCAAAATTAAATAATAAAATTGATTGTAGATAATAACGAAACCCAATAGAAGAGGTTAAATAAGCGTATCGCGAGCCGAGTGCTAAATGGTTCTATGTGGACAGCTGCAGCAAAAAAGATATGGGCATTTGAAACGTTGAATGCTAGTATTTTGAAAATTGTAAATGTTTCCAAGATTCTTTTTGATTGTATATATCAATGATAGTACTGGCATGATATAACTATTCATAAAATATTGCTATAAACAGTTCTTCACAGTTAATCAGAAAAAAACCTATACTTCTATTGGAACCTTTTCCATCTGATATTCAAACAAACCGCTAGCGCTATGGAAGATATCTAATGTGAATTGGAGAAAATATATGTAAAAAATGGAGGATAAATAGGATTTTTTTTTTCGTAATTTGTGTTTGATAGCATCAATGTACTAAGTTAATATGGTAAAATGTAATAATACCACACTACAAAAATACAAAACATCATAATGGTAAAAAATAACACCATCGTGTTGAAGAATAAAAATAATTGATCAAAATCAGATATTGACAAAAAATACAGGAATAAAATTATCAAAATATAAAAAATATTATTCAACCTATGTACATTCACACAAGTATTGTCACTAACGACCCGGGTTTCGCCTTCCGGCATCTTCAGGCATTCAAATTGAAACCACAGATATCTTACGACGCGCACATATAACTACGGCGTATTGGAAATTTAAACAAACAAAAAAATACAGCATTTAGATAATGCTACGCTTAAAACTGCCTCATTTTTACTTTAGTTTGGCCAAAAGTCGACACTTAGAACCTTGTAGTACTCAGCTCGCGATATGTATAGAAAATATTATATTGCTTTAATTATATCAATAATTTTCTTATACAACCTATTATTTTCGAAAATACGTGTCACACAGAGGTGACCATTTTTTTTACCATGTCCGCTCCCAATGTGGAGTTTAATGGCTTTTAATATAGTTTATCTCGACAGAAGAGTTTCTATGAGAACTGCTTATTACCCAATTTCTCAACCTCTCGTAGTTAATAGGAATATAAGAATATAGCTAGAGCAGGACTAGTGGTTAGCTAATCGCTCTCGCTACGTCCCGTTTTTTAGAATATGGTGGGTAAAAGGTGAGAGTAAAATTCATCACATACATTAAATTAATAACAATAAAATAAAAAAATATGTTCTTCGATGTATTTAGCGGTATTTTTTTGTGAATTCATATTTTATTTAACATAAATTTGATCAATTTGTTATTCCACTGATTGTGCTACAAACCGTTTGATTTTTGTAAAATTACTGGTATAAAAAAAGTTATCAAATTAAATTTAATATTAAAATTTTCCTAAATTATTTCAGCATCTCTTAAAATATAAATAATGTATAGAATAAAAAGCTCACAAAATCAACAATATTCTACACTATTAGCTTTCTGCATCATACTTTTGTTAATAAATGACCTACTACGAATCATATTATTAAGCACGTAATAGATAAAGTAAATACCTGACTTCAATATTATAATTAAGAGTAATCAAGAACCTTAAGGCTGTATTCCGATTCAAATTAAAATGCCCTCGTTATCATTTGTAACTTCATTGAATACCACACAACGGTCTCATATAAGTAGTTAGGATGTAAAATATTTTTTTATTATAGTTAGATGTAGTGGTGTACATCCTTGATATATATTTACCTCTTCACTTTTTTGTATCCTTCATAATAACAAAGCATAAAATACAGGTAGCACATTGGGAAGAATACAAACAATTTTACGCACTCTCATCATTTTATTATTTTATAAAATATTGAAGATTTGAAGTCAAGCAAATTGTATTTTTTCCTTTAACTACCAATAAACACAAATATTGTTTTAGTTTACAAAGTTAATTATTCTTTGCAAGCCAACTGATCTAATAATTAAGAGGTATTATTGCAGCAAAATAAAATAAATGGATTAAATTGTTGACGTTCGGTTTCTTTATATCAAGATCTATAATGGCTCTTAACTCTTTTTTTAAAAGTCATTCTTTTGTCAAATTTTATTGTTCAACTCATCTTTAAAGGTTATCGATATTGCAAACATTATTTTTTATAATAATTTAGTAAGATTTTAAACTACACATTTGAATGTTTTTTCTTACAAAAATTTATGCTTCTGAACTTATAAATATAACAGAATTATTCCTAAACTTAATCATTTTCACATATGTACATAGAAAACAAATCCAATATTTCTCGTAATCAATCACATAATGCACACTTTCTAATAATCAAAAATATACATAAAAAAAACATTACCGACGTTAGGGAAAAACATAATTCTTACACATTTACAAAAAAAAACACAGT
The DNA here is from genome assembly GCA_030503985.1 of Himalopsyche tibetana. Lineage (NCBI taxonomy): Eukaryota > Metazoa > Arthropoda > Insecta > Trichoptera > Rhyacophilidae > Himalopsyche > Himalopsyche tibetana. The sequence goes on along the minus strand of JAPJYX010000009.1, from coordinate 14,110,391 downwards.
ATTTAGATAGTACTTGTTTATTCAAATGTAATATTTACTATACAAATGTAAAAATTGTACTCTATAAGTAATATTTGGCTCGTATTTTTCCGGTCAGAATTTATATTAAATGCTCAAATTTAAATGAAATTTTAAAACCTAACCTAACCTAACCAAAATGGTTATAAAATATTCTGACCGTATATTATTTTTATTTTGACCGTTCATATTTTTATTTTGACTAAAAATTGATTTGAATTCTGACCATTTAATTTGTTCTATTTTAAATATGACAAGTATATTTTTTTAAATTATTGATGAATTAATCGTATTAAAAATGACATCCCATATTATTATTCGCATAGCCATTAATTATTTAAGTTTTAATTAAAAATTCATAAAATATATGAAAATGATCTAACTCCGCAATATTATATTGAATGCGTACTCTGCCTGCGTCCTGCGTAGCAATTGACCGGTTGTTTTTTGCCCGAGGTATTAATTACTGAAGTAAATCTCTGAACGTAATCTCAAAAGCTTTGAAAGACGCTACCAACACTGCCTCCCGTGTACACTTTTCATCCGAGGAAACTATAAAATATTTTTTTTGCATTTTAAACAGCCTTTAAAAAATCAGTTTTTATTGCATCGCTGTGTAATCATTTTTCTTGTTATTTATTTGATAATAAAATTGAATACTTGAACTTTCTATGCATACATAAAACAACTCAGAATTTAAAATATAATTAAATTTCTCCGTAAAGTTATCAAAAAAAATCATTCAATTTATCATCATATTGACACTTTTATCAAGACAGATTTTTTATATGACAGAGATTAAATCGTGTTGCTGGCATAATATCTAAATACTTAAATATATTTTTTTTATACGACATAAAGAAATCATTTAATATTACAAACATAAGATTATTTAAATATGAAAGAAATATATACATTTAATTCATTTAACACATTGAAAATAAGAATGTTGATCTCATTAAATGATAAAATGTTAAGAATCTAAATATTTATATTTTTATTTATTACAAAATTTATCTTTTACAATCTAAAAAACATAAAAATTAATAACCTGCCAAAACAAATTCGCATATGCACATATTTTTCTTTACGGTATGTTTAAAAATGATAAACCTTATGCAAATAAAATTTTACTGTTACAAAACCAATGAGTTATTTTTAGTAAATATAACCAGTTTTTTTTTTGCCTAGAGGTAAAAAGTATAGACAGCTTTAAAAGAACAATTTTACGGGACGCGTTAATTTTCACACTACTTGATAGCACTGATTTATTAGAATAAATTTAAAATACATCAATAAATTCATAGCGTCATTACACGTTTAAGATGACCGTATAAGGAATCCATAAATTGTATAAGTAATAATTTTCTTCCATATAGCTGCCAATTTTGAACAGATTTCTTGAAAGTGCTCTTGTCACAATGGTGTACCTTGTTATTGAAATATTGTTTGAATTTAAGATTTGAAATGTATTTACTTAATTTAATATTATAAAAAGCTTAATACATTGACAAAATATACAATTTAACACAATGTTATTTGAAGGACGAATATCCATAGAAAATAGTCGGCAGAAAAGGAAAAAAGAGCTTACTGGTGACAGAGAATAAGAGGTCTGCACGGGCCGAAATTTTACAAAATTACCCGGTCCGAGCCCGAAAGACTCAGACCCGACCCGGCCCGGGCCCATAGTCTTATACCACAATTGTTACCCGAACCCGACCCGAAGCCCAGATTTATACTCAACAGACCGAAAAAACCCCGTTTTTTACAATTTTACAACAATTTACGATTATCTATAGAACTAGTTGTAATTAAAATCATCATGGCTGACTTATGACACGAACATAGTCTGAAATATTTCTATGAAGAATAAATTCCTTACCCGGGCCCAGTCCGATCCCGAATCTCAATTGCGCTTACCCGCCCGAACCCGTGAAGACCTCTACAGAGAATCTTTGAAACACCGTCCGGTGGCCATATCTCTGAGTAGGGAATGGATAGGTTAAAAAATTAAAAAATAAATGATGATGATTCTAAAAAACAAAATTTGAAATAAAATGAATACAATAAATTTAAGAAAAGACCATAAGCAAAATAGTAATTGTTCTATTTATTATTTGAAGTGAATAATTTGGGTAATTATTCTCACTAAAGTGGCAGCAATTTGTTTTTTAACTGTATGCCATATATCTTTCGCAAGATCCATTACACATCTAAGCATAGTCAATTGCTAATTTTGAATGCTTAGATACATTTATTCACTTCTTCATTTTGTATCAAAATACAAGAAGCTTCATACTAATGACATCTCAAATCGTTTTTATAATATTTCTTAGAACAGAAAAAAAAACTTTTAAATCCTTTACTCTCAATATTCATGCATATAATAAAATATTCACCTTCAACCTAAAATAATTTATTATATTTATCGGCTTAATTGTTTTTCTTACTTTTGCCATATATCCTATATACACATAAGTGACATAAATATTAGAGATATTCACAATTTTCTTGTCTAATATATTGGCATATAAATCAAATTTTTGTCACACACATTCTTTTTAATATAAAAAGATGATTATCTATGTAAAAAAAAAACAATTTTTAGGGTGAATCATCAATTAAGAGGTATATATTATTTTATGATTAAATCATTATTTTCGTATTTTTTTTAATCAGTGTCCGCTCCCAATGTGGAACATACGGCTTCCTAAAGGAGGTGTCTCAACAGATTTTATTTCTACGAAAACTGCTTGTTACTCAGTTGCTAAACTCCTATTTTTCAAAGAGATTTGGGATATATAGATATGGCTAGGACAAGACTAGTAATTATTTAATCGCTCTCACTACGCCTATTTAAGGATATGAGTTTGTGGCAATTCAAGACATCACATACATCCATGCTTTCAAACAGAAATTTATAAATCGATATATACAAACTATCTGTACTGGGATTAGAACCAGTGACTTCCGTTTTCTAAGTCAATGAAGTTGATACTCGACCAAGCAGCTGGTATATTTTAGTATAAATTAAAATTCTGTTATAGGAATATATGTTTTATATTAATTGAGTATAAGTCAATTTCTATTATATATTTTCTCTCTAAGGCAGTGGTTTCTAACCTGGGAGGCGCGCCTCTCTGGGGAGGCGTGGGCTATTGCAAAGGGAGGCGCGAACAGTTCAAAATATTTATTTACCCTTTAAAAGTGTCTTTATTACTATATGAAATAAAGGATGGGGAGGGGCGAAGATATTTTTTTCTTCGAATGGAGGCGCATTAACATAAAGGTTAGAAACCACTGCAGTATAATTAGTGAAATATAAGCTAGTGACATAATGTTTATCGTAAGTCTTATATCTTTCACGTAGTTAATAGTACATATATATACGACTTTGATGTCACATTTTAAAACTAATAATGACTTTTTAAAAATTTATCCGATCTGATACAAAAGAGTGTCATCGATAGTATTGACTCGTTGCTCTTCGTTGATTTTCCTGTGTACTATGATGTATCTAATATCAGTAGCAGTTTGTATGAAAAGAAGAGGGCGCTACAGAAAGGCGTATAATCATGTTCAATTATCGAGCATGTGTCTTGAGCACAAACCGACCTATAAGTGCGTATTATTATTCTGAGGCACGTCAAATATATATTGCCATACGTATTTACGAGCGGGAAAACGCTAAGTGGATCCAACTAGACCCAAATAACAATCTGTGACTACAATTTGAAATAAAAATGAATAATTAGCATGTAGGTGTTCGCTGTAATGGAATATTTCAAATTTATTGAACGCTTCTTTTTTTTCGTAATACCGACCGCTTCCGTAAATGTGAAGCAATCTCATTAACTATTCATGTTGTGACTGTACATAATTGGCTATGGTAAGTAAATTAAATCTACAGATTCCAATAGGTTATCGTAATTATTGTTTGTGGGCTGAGTAATTTGTGATAGTCATCTAATCTTATCTTTTAATCTGTTGCGTATCTGTTTTATTGGTAGTTAATACATAAGTATGCATGGGTATGAAGTCGTATAAATAATTAAGTTACCTTAACCATTAAATGCGTGTAAAAATACTTAATAGTTATAATATTTTTCTCTCCGCGAATAACGCCACATTATTTATTCAATGTAAAAAAATAAGCAATATAATTTAATTTTATAAACCAAAGTGCCGATCCGTAGATAAAATTTACTACAAAAGCACACTAAAAAGACGTGTGTAGATGATATGTAAAGAAATGTAGATTATAAACAATAAAAAATAAAAATTTGACTGAAGGTGCTTGGTGGAATATGTATCGTTGAATTTTAAATATTTTCATACGTTTTGTCACAAATGACCTGGCTTTCAGCTTTCGGCATCGTTAGGCATTTCAGTACACGTACGAACTTGAACTGACAGCTTACATGTACAAAGCTTGAACGATTGAATTTTTTTTTTAATATTCTCATACTAACAAAATATGTATGTAATAACTCTCAGATATTAGTGTAGTTTTTTTTAATTCAGAATTAAAGTCATGTTAATTCTAAAATGTATTCAAGAATACTGAAAATTTTAAATTACAATTGACAATTATTATTGATTAAAATTATAAGACATATTATGATTTTCCCTGTATAAAAATCGGAAAGGAGTTAAGTTTCAACTATTTTAAAATATTATTATCTCAGATTTATCCCATAACACTATAAAAAGCTGCATCACAAACTGAATATTATAATTTAATGTACCTCTATGTAAAAAAAAAAATAACAAAACTCATCGCTGAATATGTTTCAGACTGATAGGTTTCTCTCATCACGAGTATTATCAATTGATGTTCAGCTAAAACTCTCGTGAAATAATGTTCAGTTATAAATGATCGTAATGAAAGAAACCGGTCCTAAATTATTCCTAATGCTATTAAAAAATTGTGAAATAGGTACAACAAAATATTTTTTAACTTATGAAAATATCTTCAAAATATATATCGTTTTTGAATTCACAGAAAACAAAGATATGGCAATTAAAATTTCTTTGATCGTGTGTACCTCCCTGTTTGAACATTTGACCCATACGGTTGCAGTTATAATAATTTGATAGGAACTTCAACTATATCACAGCAACAGAAATGTTTGTACATCAAATAGTAACCGTTTCCTCTGAAAGAGATGAAGTTCATGTATACTTTGCGAGCGTCGAGCATTTATTTCCTAACCACAATTGCAGCTTGCTAGTTAGTCACGTACAATAAGTATAACATTTTCCTAGCAATTCTTAGATGTTAGTGGTTAACACTTCAAAGTCATTTTACATGATTACTATTGAGAACAATCAAAACATAATCGAACATTTATATTTTCCGTAAATTCGGCCATCAGGTTGAAAATATTCCATTTCAGTACAATATTTCAATCTTATATTAGTTAGAAGCATTTCCACTGGTTTATCTCTTCTCTCCGAAAAATCAACGGTAAAGCCCTTCTCCTTTAGTTACTAGTAAATTATTTGCTGTCGTCAAAGTTGTACTGATCTTAAATGGAAGAGGAATGGACGAATTAATTTTCAAATAATACCTAAATATCACGCGTTAAAAAGATAATTATTATTGATTGACTTGGGATTTACTTGGTAGAATTCCATTCTAATAGGAAAAAATAGCAACGGACTGTATAACTAAATACGTTGCTATTTTTACCCTATTTAGTTATTATTTTATAAAAACATTTTTTTATATATTTTTCTTTCAGATACATTATAACCATTTTTTTGAAAGTTTTGATTGTGTACATAAAACGCGGATGCCTCCGGAAAGCCTCAATCCTGCCTGCCTCTTCTTTCGACCGGTGGGATTCCGGCGTCCTGGACGTCCGTCGGGTACTATCCATAGGATGTACTCGGCGGAACTGAGGGATGCTGGCATGTCATGGGAGGAAGCAAAGCTATTGGCGGGAGACAGGGCAACATGGAGGTGCTCCACATAGGGAGCGAACATGGCTAAAGAAGACATAAAACACATTCAATATAGATCTTAATGGAAGATTTTCAACGAGAAGTTTTGTTACTCGGCTGCTAAGCCTTTCTTTTTCTAAGAGGGTGTGAGTTATACGGATATAAAAGAACTAGTAATTAGTTAAACGTTTTTGCTACGCTCTGTTTTTATCATCGGAATGGTGCGAGAGATGTTTTAGACATCTTATACACAATTAATAGAAATCATTGAAAGATGAATTTACGAAATGATCTATACTGGGATTCGAATCCGTGAGAGACACAACCTAAGACAATGATAGAAAATTTAAATTAACTTTGATTATTCCACGTATTGTGTCACAGTTTTACTAACACAATTCGTGAAATAATCAAAGATAATTGAAATTTTCTATTAAAATGAACTTCCACAAAGTTACCGCCGAAACCATCGAAAGTATTAAGACAATGATTTTGATCACTTGACCACGGACTCGGTTATTAGAAATCATTATTACTTTTTATATAATTTGTATAAATTGAAATTCTCAATTGTTATATTATATTTACGTATGAATAATGATGTAAAATCACAATGGTGTCCATACCGAATAAGCCGTTCTTAATATTAAAACTGAATAAACAAAGTTTCGTGGAGTTGAGTGTTAAGACGAGACTTAAAGAGTTAATATGATGTTTGAGGCAGAAGTAGTTAGTATGGTAAGCGTGCCGCGCATTGCGCAAGACAGGAAATAGCTCTAAAGTTCGCGCCTGCGCACGAGTAATGTACTACATTCAGTGGCCAAACACTTTTCTTGAGTCCGGTTCATACCTTCAAATGTAATAATATATGATAGAGAATATATCAATCGTTTTTACGGAATTTAGTTCAAACTTTCTACTCGAATATCTATCGATAATTCGACATGAGCGATTCTTCATTCATTGATTGATCGATGTAATTTTCATTAAGACGCGTTCAAAGCATTTCGTCGATACAAAAATACGGCTTTGAGCTATTTTTTATTATTTATTTATTTAATATTAGAGTAAATAACAATATGGATAATTTTTTTTCAATAAAGTGCTCGGTAGAAGACAATTGGTTGACACTGAGTAGGATAAAAACGAGTGGTTTCAGCATTCATTGACAACAAATATTTCACAAAAAACTGCGTGATAATAAGCTATAGATATTTTATTTAATATTTCAGTGAAAAGATTATTTTGAATAAAATAATAAGTCATAGCTATATTTCGAAATATAAAAACTGAATTTAATATACCCACAAAAAAAGACAAAATATTTCATGAGAATTTATCATTGTGTCTTTTTGAAAAATAGTTTTTTATTGTATGATTTTTGAGTCAAATCATTTGTTATATAAAAAAGTGCTTTTTTGTACAGAACGGTTTTAATACAATGATATTTATGAATCAAATGTATTTAAATTTCTAATTTAAATAATGTTTACAAAACTCTTAGATCCAAATATCCAATTAATTTAATTCATTTATTTTTCGCAGGAGAGATTTTTTTTTATTGACTGAATTTCAAAACATTGAACCCGGCGGTTAAGTCATACTATTCATGAATACCAGAAATTTCTACACTCTTAACATCAATAGAAACTTGGAGGGTATTAAGGTGACGTTTGTATAAGGGGACAAATTTCTAGCTCCGCCACTGATTAAGGTAGCCAATTTTTCCAGTGTACAAACTACATCGAACGACGCCTAGAAATTGATCCTGACATTGAAAAAAATATTCGGTAGATTAAACTAGTCAACTAGTTTACTTTAATTGCTATTTTACGGCCACTTATGTTTAAATGAGAATTTTAATACTACAAATACTTGTTATATTAGTGCATAGAGTAATTTTCATTGGTGGTCCGCTATAACAATGAAGGTAAACACATATTGTAGAAATGCTATTAATTTCGAGCAACATTTCAGTGAAGCAATAAAATGATTCGGTATATGACCTGGTATGGAGGTCATTATTTAATAAATCTATTAACTCACTGCATCGCATGTCGGCACTAAGATTTATGAATCGAAAAACGCAAGGTGAGCGTAAACGATAAGTCCGACTGGCGAGTCACGTGGCGGGTGAATCGTGAGTCAGTCGTGAGTGCGCAAAATCACGGATCACTCGTTCAGATACACGTCGAGTAATTAATACCGTCGAATGGACGTGCCTTTGGGATTCTATGATATTTACTTCGTTAACTACTCGCGGGCCGGGTACTTTAAATTCATTTGACAATGTCATTAATATCTCTGCATCAACGGAGGCAGAACGATTCAAATTGATGTTCGGTTGGCATAGTTCAAACTGAAGCAGTTTAATTTTGTTTCAAATAAACATTAATTAAAGAATGTTTTAACATTAATGTTCTTTTTGCGCTACGCTTACAAATAAACTTTTTTACTGAAGACGGCGCTTTCAAAATTAAGATCTATTGGTTATACATATATATGGAGTGTGGAAAGGAAAAATGACGTAACCCAAAGTTTTTTCAAAACAACTTTTTTTCAATAATCACAATTTATCAAACATGATACACGTTCTATATCAAAAGGATGTAAGCTGCAAACGCCGAAGTAGTATCTAATTTAGCTTTTAAGTTTCAAAAAGATGAGCCTGTGAAAATTGAAACCAAGAAAAAAAAATTAAAAAAAGGTTTTTCCTAGACAACTTCTTTAAATAATATTAGATTATGTCAATTAAACACCAGTTTCGAAGTCTCCCTCTACTTCTAGCTTGTGTATATTTCATAATTTGCATATGACCCAAAATCATCAAAACATGTTTTTTGTGCTTTCTGTAAAATTTGCTATGTGTGGGTTACGTCTTTTTTCTTTTCCACAGTCGATATATAAATATAAAGAGATTGTCAGCTTACTTCCTGTATCCTTAAATATTTAAACAATCGAGATCAAAACGTTAATGTCCTTTTATAAACTATATGTCAAAATAATTTCATTTTTTTTAGGTTCAGGACCGGTTTCTCTCAACACGAGTTTTTTTCAGCCGATGAAAAGTTGATGAAAGTTGAAAATGCTTGAATCATATTAAATAAATGTGAGATTAGTACAAAGAGAGTTCTATGTTTTACTATTGTGCCTTATCGTTAAGTATTCACAATAAACACATTAAAAGTAAGTATCTGTGTTAAATTATACAAATTTTGGTGGGTAAAAAATAAAGCACTTACAAACTGAATAATTGCATTAAAATTCGTTTCTTTTACGCAATATTTGTTCAAATAGCTACTACGATCTCTTACCACATATAATAAGAAGGCAATAATATTTTTCAACCATATCATCTCATAAAGCTAATAGCCGGTGACAACGCATGAGCTTTTTTATGAGTTAGACTTTTATTGAGATAGAAAATCTGTTGAAGCTTTGTATTGTTATAGCTGTATATTAACGACCTTCCGCCGCATGGGAGCTTCGTAGTGCGTTCAGGTGCATAAAGTTTCTTTTATAACAAGACAATGATCATCTAAAACAGGCACACTCAAGCTTGTAAGAGCTTTTAATGAATAACATTTCTTAAATGATATTTTTCTAAGAAATTCAAACTAAAAACACATTTTTCATCATGATTTTGAAAATGAAGCTTGAAAGAACTAATATTGTCTTGATTTTTTTTTATTTTATTTTTTTTTAATTACAGAAATAAGGTTGTAAGTAAGCAATTATGTAGAAGAATTTTACTCATTCGAATGTGATATTAAATATATTTTTTAACTCGTGTATTTTAACAAAACGTTGATAATCCGTAATAAATGTGAAACTTTAATGTTACGCAATGATATGTCATACTCTGAACAACTTAATTTATTAGGTAAAATATTACAAATAACGTATTGAAATTTTGAACAAAAATATATCAAATAATATTCTTAAAGTTTATTGCAGGTACTAAGATAAAAAAAAAGTTACCAACATACTAACGAGCAAAACTGTTATTAATTACATTCATCGTTGATAAGCGAAGAATTATATTTTTATTCAAACAATGTCAATATGTGTTGTGAATACCACTGAATATAAATAACAATAACTTAAAATTATGATATTTCTTAAAAACTTGTTTTAATAAATAACAATTTGATAACAAACAAAAACAATATTGATAGCTACAAGTAGCGGTCAGATTTATTTTTTATTCAAATACGGAGTTGTATTTTTTAATATAAAGAGTATAACCCTGCCAACATAATTTCAATTAAAAACCTGCCTCAAATAAAACTTCCAATACATTCATAAAAGGTCCATAGGATAATAATAAACTAGTGAGCGCTTCTATTAACACGGGAATCTAATTTCAAAAGTATGAGCACCAAATAAACACAAATGATATTAGGTTTAATTTAATATTTGACCGGATAGGTGACGGCTGTAAAGTAATTACTTATGCTACAATTGAATAAAATAAAAATAATCTTTATGTTGGATTCCAAGTTTTTTACCGTATGGTACCCACTGAATGCTATATTCACCTCTACCCACTACAGCTTCACACCTTTCATGCAGGGTAACTACATCATATGTCTTCAATATTTTTCCGTGGAAATTCCTCAAGACATATAAGAATTAAGTAGGATTGCGATGTTCATGACACATTACATTTAAATACATAATAATTGAAATATAATTCTCTTTCGTTCTACTTGATTGCTATGGGTAGTGTTTAAGCCCCCAAATGTATTGATTTTTTAATGGGTGTGAATGATGGGTTTAAATCTATAAACATGGATGGCCCAATATTTTATTTTTTTTTTACTTTTCTCAAGAAGTTTCAATTAAAATACAGATTAAACTTCCCAATCATGTTTATGATTTTTTTTCTTACAATATCATACCAACTGATTTGAAAAAAAATCAGTAGTAAAGAACTAAGATGATTAATTTACGCATAAATTTGTTTATAGTTTTGTGTAAATTACTGGTCGCTTAGTTACCACTTTGATATAAAATTAAATTTGATTACTTTATTATACAAGTGCTGCCAGTGTGGTCGAGTTTCAATGTCGTTGGCTTCGGTTACGGAGGGCACGGGTTCAAATCCCGGTACGGACAGTTTTATAAATTGATTTTTCAATCGATTTATGAATTTCTGTTCGAAGGCATGGATGTATGTGATGTCTTGAATTCCCCCCTCCCACCCATCCTATCCTATAAACGGGTGTATTGAGAGCGATTAGCTTACCACTAGTCTAGTCCTATCCTCCTATCCTTCTATCCCTACTCTCTTTGTAAAAAGAGAGTTTGAGCAACTGAGTAACATGCAGTTCTCGTAGAAACACTTCTGTTGAGATAAACTCCATTAGGAGTCCATATGCTCCACATTGGGAGCGGACATGGTTTTAAAAAAAATTATACAAGTGAAATTACAGAGTTGTCAAATTTAATTTTATATTAAAAAACAACTTCTACAAAATTACTACCGAATCGAAAATATATTAATTTTGACATGTAATTTGTTAAATAATATTTTGACCAATAAATAATGGCAAAAATCGACAAAAATATTGACGCAAAAATGTAGCAGTGGACTTTCGAAGACCGTAGCATGTCAGAGATTGGTGTGGTGTATTAGAATGAATAATAAATCTTCCTTCATATGGGAATCCGATCATTTTTAATGCTTTTGTTTTATCTTTATTATGTGCCCCCGAAGGTGAGGCTAAGCCCACTCGCCCACGTTCTCGTTATATTAAACGGTTAATAAATAATATTTTATTCAACACTAACTTTGCCTCTACTGTAAAGGCAAAACGTTTCAATAATCTGGCAATGTCTTGCCACTCGATTAAATTATTCAATCGGTCGTGGGTTGGTAATAAAAGCAGATAATTCAATTGTGTCATGGCGTATAAAAGAATTAAAATACACATTAAATTTACTTTGTTTTTAATACCGAAAAAACGGTATCATATTTTTATGACGTTTTTTTTTATTTAAAATTATATAATATGACCGCTACCAAAGACGGGAATTTGTATTCCGTATGACGTAATTCGACGTAGTATTAGTTTTAGTATGTTTTGCTAATCATCCTCTTTGTCAATGTCTTCAGAAGGCTATCGCCTTCGAACATTTTCTAAGATATGCATTCGATTTTTTTGCTACAAAAAATAACAGAAGGAACCATAATAAATAGAGAAAAAAAATAATTTGGTTATCTATTTTCGTGAATCAAAACTTTTAAATTGAATTCAAAATAATCTTAAAGTTGTATTAAACTGTTTAAAATTTTGCTCAAGAGCATTTTCGTTTGCTATATATACATTAGCATTCTCATTTTACTACACAGAGTTATTTGATTATTAATTTGATGTTGCTAACTCGTTAGAAGTCTTTTGGATATTATTTTTTTCGATATTTGCCTACTTCTTTGACCATATTCGCCTTCCGCAATTGCTGTTCTTCTTCCCACGACATGCCAGCATCCCTCAGTTCCACCGAGTATGTACATCATATGGACGCCGGAATCTCACCGGTTGGAAGAAGACGCAGGCAGGATTAAGGCTTTTCGTAGGCATCCACAGCACGTGACTTAGCTAGTTTCAACGTCTCTCCATAACCACTTACGTGGCGGGGCGCTGTTTTTTACGTTTCCTAATAGTTTTTGACAGTAAGTGTGAAACGTAATAATAGAATTAAATCGACGAAAGAGACACAAAATCTTGAAACAAATAAACTCAATGAGAATCAAGAGCTGATATTAAATGGCTAAGTAATGTTCTAATCGTTGAGCCTTGACTGATAATCTATCGAAAATGAGGTTTGATTATCTGTATATTTATTTCACAATGAAATAAATGACGTAATCCAAAACCTATACTGCATTTACGACTATCATCGCGCTACCGGTCAGCAAGTTGGTCTATTGTGATTTATTATGAAAGACTGTTGTATCACAAAAACAATTTTGACAGTTGATATCTGTGAGTACCTACACGTAACGAATTTCAACACAGCATATCGATTACACTGTAAACTACTCGATACATACATGAGACCCATCAAAAGGCAATGTATCAAATCATAATTATTGGTTGAATCATGGCAGCCCTCATAGATATTCATGGAATAATTTATACTTGGACGTAACATGGATACAATCAAGTATACAGACCGTTTGGAGGAGCTTAATCCCATTCATACGTGCCTGCCGTGGTTAATGGATTTTGATTGCAATCGTGAAACAGGTGAACTTTGAATAACTTTGAAGGGCAATTTGAAAAATGACTTTTGTAATAATTTTCAATACGTGGTAGGGGCGAGTGATTGACTAACCGTGCAGTAAATACGAAGATAATCATTATTGAACCAACATACTGACATGTGATTTTAAAAAAAATATATCTTTTCGACAAAAATAATATATGAGGAGCAAACATCCAAAAAGTGATTTGTCACGCAAATACAGAACTTGGGAATTGTTGATTTGAGTGTTGGAGAAATCACGGTTTACTTGTATGTATGTATATGTAAATTTTATGATTTATTTTGTATAGAAAAAAACCTTTTTTAACACTAATTAATAGTGATTTTTCTATGGACATCGGAACTCATATTAAATGGCATTTTTAAAATTTTGTACAAATCAATTTTTGAATGTTTGCTCCTCATATATCGACTGTGGAAAGGAAAAAATAACGTAACAAACACAACAAATTTTACAGGAGACACAAAATACGTTTTTTGGTGATTTTTAGCTAACGTCAAATTATTAAATTTACACAAGTGAAGTGCACGGAGACTGATAAACTGGTGTTTTATTGACTTAATCTAATATTGATTAAATATTTAAAAAGTCTTTTTTCCTGATAAAAATATTCACGGGCTTTTCTTTTTGTACTCTTAATTTAGATACTAATTCGGAATTTGCAACTTATGTACATACATCCTTTTGATAGAAAGTGTATCAAGATGTATACATTGTAACTATCGAAAAAAGTTGTGGGTTACGTCTTTTTTCCTTTCTATAGTTGATATGTTAATTAGAAAATGACACCTGTAATAAATGTCTTATAAACAACAACAAACAAAAATATCACAGAAGAAATCATTTTGATTAAAAATAAGTTGAAAATACACAGTATTACGTAGTAACAATTTAAAATGCTTTTTCGTGAACTTTTTGTACATTATTACATTAAAACTACTGCTTTATAGTAAGATATATATAGTAAAAGTTGTATAGTATTTAAAACTTGATAATTATTGCATGTTGCCGAAATAGCGATAAACTTAATAGCATTTATTACTCTGTCTTGTCTAAGAGTGTTAACTGAAGACGTCGAAAAAACGTATGGAACAAAATCTAACCTTATTAAATACAGTTTCAATACAGTGTATTTAAATCCGTTGATTAACTCATCACTGGAAACCTTAATAGAATTCTTGATACAATACTTCTAGTATAAAAATCGTTTACAGCCAAGAGCTCATAAAATAATAATGTACCTGTGTTCTTATTTATCAGCGTGATACTTCCATGTGCCTACATCCATTCTATTTTACCGATGGCTTCCATTCAATAGAGATTCAATTGGCAGATAAAGTTTATTGCTCCAGCTTATATATGCCATAAACATGAATTAATCGCTCTTGGCATAATCGGAGAAAATCACTTGAAATATTATTAACATTATTTAAACAAAGAAATATACGTATGCGCTTGATTTTGTGATTTTGTTACGCGTTGAATATGGAGCTAACTGTAAAGTTGTTTTAAATAGAATATCGTAGTATTATTTTTTTATAATTTATCATTATAAGAATTGTAGAGCGCTAGCAGTGTTTTTTTATAATACGTTCTCTCAAACAATGATGCATTTTGTGTCTTATCTAAGCAGAAGTTGCTTTTACGTGGGCTCGTCGTATTTGGGGAAGATTACGTTGTTATAAATGTACACAGTATACTGTTGATTGTTTTAAAAACTCTGTCTCCGTTCTCAATGTGGATCATATGGGATCCTAATGGAAGTTTTTTAACGGAAGCTTTTGCTACGACAACTGCTTTTTAATCAGTTTATCAATCTCCCTTTTTATCGAAGAGAGTGAAGGATAGGACAGGACTAGTGGTTGGTTAATCACTCTCGCTACGCCTCGCTATTTTAGAATAGGTGGGGGGGGAAGACTACGAATATCCATGCCTTCAAACAGAAATCGACATTTATAAAAATTAACGCATTTCCAAGCTTCAAATTTTACATATCTTCACATTGTATAAAATATATAGAATAACAAATAGAACATTTTATGATCTGATTCAACATAAGGTCGCAGTAAAGAAAACGTTCACACCCTCTATTTTTTTTCGACTGCCGAATGGATTGATTAGGCTCTTTTTTCAAGCGCTTGCGTATAATTTTTTGATCAAAGTGAAGATTTTGATCAAGTTGAAAGGCCGCAGGTTACCCTTCACTGGTTTACATCATTCACGTAATGTTATTTGTATCATGTTTTTTTTTAAATTTATTATATTATGTAATATAAGCCTCACACGATGTATGATGGAAAATATACATGATCTTTACAATAATAGAATAGTAATGTGTGACACTTTTATATGCTTATTATAGCTAAACTTTTATTGTTCATAGTTCAAGTTATATTATCAACTAATTAAAAAAAAGTATTAAAACAGCTATCTGTTCTAATCACAATAATTCTTAGAGAGTTTCATAAACGCATTAATTATATTAATATAAATTCTCAATCAAAAACATGTAAATTAAACTTGACACACTTAAAATTGCCACAATTTATTTTTTTGATAAAAATGATAATTATAAGCAGCGTCTGCTAATTAAAATTTGTAAACTGAAAATTATGAATGTTTCCTACCGTTGTAAAAAATATGTACTTTCTTTATAGAAAAGTTTAAAGTAAGTACATTTTAAGCCTTGGAGGTGATTTTAAGTTTTAAGTTTCTAAAATATAAACTTAATATCGCATAAATGTGTAAGATATTAAAATAATATTGATAAACAACGGAAAATAATATAAATCAAAGACATAACGAGTGAAGAAGTCATAAAATGAATGGCAATAATGATATGATAACATAGGCGTGTTGAAATAATGCATCGTCCAAGATAATGAGGATAATATGTTCCTGTTGTTATTAAGAAGCTCTATATCCAGGCTAACCACACGTCCCGGATTGAAGACACGTCCCAAAGTCTCATGACCTCATCTTCCAAAACAAAAATCACGAATATAAATGAAAATAAACGATTTTTTATATTTCTATTAAAATTTAGTTACAAAAAAAATTAACAACAAACTTGAATGGCTACACATTTTTTTTTAAAAACAAACGCACTGAAATTATATTTACAATGGTTTTAGACGTTTATTTGTTTTGCGATTGGATAGTTTGAAATAGCTTTGCTAGTATTTGGACGTAACTTTATAAAAGTTTTGCAATAAGAATCATACCATTTATTATTTAATGAGTTTTTTTGACAGAAAAATCTTCAACTTGAACAAAAAATTGGTCAACGAGCTGTAAAAAATAAACAACTTTGAGTCCAACGTTATATATTTTAAGGATCAATTTCTTGTATGGCAAATTATATAAGTTGATACATATTCTGTATATTTTCCACTTCACTCATATTGATGATCTCTGTAAAGGTTAGTGCTTAGCTTAAGAAACGTGGAAAGATGAGATATTTACAAAATAATCACTTTTAGGGTGTTCACTGTGAATGCTTAGTGGAACGGCAAACAAATACAATATTCCTTTGTACTTATTTCCACTTTTATTTATTAAGATCAGGACCGGTTTCGCCATACACAAGTATTTTCAACTGATTGACTGACTGATCAGTTGATAATGCTCGCCTTGCACGAAACCGATTCTGATCTTGATAAATAAAAATGGAAATAAGTACAAAGGAATATTGTGTTTTTTTTATGTAAAATAATCGTCAAAACCGCCATTGATTTCAATCATAAAATTAAGAATATTCAATCTAACTAATAGGTCATTTCTTCTACCCATATTCTCTTTAAAATATTCAAAACATAACCTAATCGTTTTCCTTCGTGATATTGTGGTATTTTGGTACTCGTTCCAGCTTAGGAAAAATAAAGGTATTATGGTTAGCCTATCTATAGGGACGCTGATACCTCCTACGCATCTCACAATAAGTATGTACGTTACCATATCGGACTGTTTGAAAGTTACAAGGGTGATTTATCGTCTTAAGGTAGCTATGGAGGATCTCAAAGAAGCCGAAACGGTTTTCTTGCAGCAACTACGAGATAACATTAAGTAGAACAACTTCCATGTTCCCGTGAGTATGATATCAGGAGATACACGGGGCGCTAACATAACATTGCTTTGTTTTTCGCAAATGGAGTACAAAGGAATCTGTATATATGATAACAGGTAAATAAAGGCGTCGTCGATAATTAAACAGTCGTTAACGTTTATTAATTTTCGTTTAATATGCATTTTTACTAACTCGAATTATGTCTCACGGATTGCAATCTATTCTTCATAGATAAAAAAATAAAAACACAGTAAAACTTATTTGTTGTTGAGATATTATAAAATTATTTTTTATTAAAAATTGGTTTTAAAAATAAATTATTCATTATTGCTATTATATTGAAAATGTTATTTTTATTTTTTAATATATGGAAAGAAATAAAGGTTGGTACCTAATATATTTTTTTAATCTGAGACGGAGTCAAATTTTAAAAACGAAATAATATCGTATGGTAGACGTTGTTATTTCTGATTTAAATTAAATACATACGTATTATATTTATGTAAATATTACAATATTACTGGATGATATTAAATTTATAGGTTTTTTTTGTTCTGCAAAATATTTATTAAAACAACCTTAAAAGCCTGCTTGCGTAAGTCAGTAAATATGCTCGTTCATAATTCATAAACGTGTAATTATTTCATTTACGACCATTTAAATGGTTGTAAGTTAATTGAATAAATTGCCAAATTCATTTTTTTGTACGATTATTTGTCATAATTTATTTTACAAAAAATGGACTTCAAAATATTGAAATTTATTACATCCGGCACATGTGCCCGCCGATAATTATACGCATACCTTTGCGTACATCAATCTGTGGTCAAAACCTTGTTCTTGGCACTGATTCGGTGGCAAAACAAAATGACTAGGCCAGTTTAAGAACCGACGCCTCCTTGCTTCATTAGACACTTCATAAACTTCACGAGCGTGCAGTTGTGGATGATTTACACGCGCAATACTAACGCTCGGTTACTGTGATAGAAATTTTATCAACTGCATCATCTTATGGTTTGATGCAAATGTGAAATCTTCCGCCTCATAAACGGAGACTTAAATTCTGAAGATATAAGAAAATGCTATTCGCATAATAATACTTAAGATTATATCGACAGTGTGAAGTAAGAAATTAAATATCTGCAGAGTCGTAAAATTTCCCCATAAAAGTTTCACATTAATTCAGTTAAGTGGACTTTGGCGTTAGCTATTTTCCAGAATGTACATTTATACTTATTCATGATTCTCATTTAAACGAAAAATAAATATTTAGAATTTATTATCATTAGCAATTAGAATGGCTCAATAATTAACTACGATTCTCTGCAAGTTAACCTTTAATAGTTTGGATTTTCGAAGAGAAATGTACCTGGTCATATATTTCTTTCGGCTTATACGAGACCAAAATGAGAATTCCACCATTGTTGAGAATGTGAAACTAAATGATAATTTTTGATAAATCTTGGACATGAATTGTCTATTCTCCTAAGGCGTAGAACCAGCCTGCCAACGAGGAGAGCTTTAAATTTTTCAAACAATATTATATCAACATAATTCACGTGGAGATAGTTCCGACGAATTCGTTTTTTTATGTTATAAAATAGAATTTGTCGAAGCTTACTCAGTTTGCCATTTTTCTTCTACAGTCATCAGTTCTTACTCATAAGAGGAATGTTAGTAATCCATTAAAACTTTTGTATTTATATATTATCTACTTCGAAAAATTATACATGTACACCTTTATTTAACACGGTAGATTTATTTATTTAATGAACATTTCATAAGGTTGACAAATTATAAATTGAATAATCGACCATTTAGTCTTTTGAAAAACGATTACCTTTTGTTTTACGGTATTACGTGATCAAGGATTCAATAGTTTAGATATTCTTATATATTGATTTTTTATCAATTAACAGATTTTTACGTAAAAACATATTTTTTGGCCGTTTATTGTAGATGTAATAAGCGCTCCATATCTGATTCTAAAAGTAGGCCTTTTTTCTAACAGACTTATAGTAAGTTTCGTTTAAAAAATAAGAATGAGAACAGTTTATAAAAATAGGAGACGTTTATATACTATATGTATATATATATATGTTAAATAACGATAATACTTTACGAGAAAAAAGTTGCCATTACGAAATGAGCTTTATTCGATGGAAAGCTTCCGTCAAGTATTTGATATCGGACACATCTGAAAAATATTTCTAATCAAATAACTGGGGGCAGAATAAACTTTCTCGTTGCTTAATTCACATTTGTGTTAAGTATAATATAATAATTCAATCACGACGAAGGAAGCCGAGACCCACGAACCTTGACTATGCCACTTATTCTGTTGTCAACGGCGAACGGTTTTGATGTAAAATATAATGCAAACTCCGCATAAACATATCAGCTCTCGAATTTAGCATGCACAAGATTCGTAGAAATAAAATAATATAATATGTAATACAATGCGGAATGGAGACGTCGTGACTTAAATAAGTAACAAAGGGCTCGCGAATAGAAAAACTCTACCACCTACCGTCGACCAAATGTTCATTTATGTGTAACGGCTTTTCGCGTTCCCCTTTTTGATAATACATTCACTTACTTACGTGAATCTTAACTACAGGTCCAGCCGGAGAAAAAAAATATCCTTGCTTGTACACTAAACCTTTAACAATTGCTGATATATGACGTATCTATATAGGCATTGATATAATTTATAACATACATTTCTTTACTATATAGCATATTATTGAGTATTACAATTAATTCTTTATTATTATTAATAATAATCATTTAAATGTTAGATTGCTTTGGACACATAATAATATAAATAAATACATTTATGTTTTCTCAAAGAAATAATTTTAAGCATTTATGTTTTCTCATTTGTTGCTATCTTAAAGAAATAATTTTACACGTAAAAGTATGGGTTATACTTATCTTAAGCAATGTATCTAGTTTTATAAGAATTATCAAAGAAATTATAACTATTTCAACATCAATTCATTTTAAGAACTGAAGTGATTTGACAATACTTTGATAATTTTATTACATAAATTTTTGATATCATTGAGATAGTTATTAAACGAAATAGATAACTTCAAAATATTTACTAAGAATTCATGTCCTAAGAGACTACAAACGCGAGAAAAGAAAAGAGTCGCGGAGTCGCGGTATTTTGGCCGGAGTCGGAGTCGTGAAAAATGAGCGGCTCGATTTTTTTTAAATATGTGTATTCAAACAAAATAGTCAAAAGTGTTGACATATCATGCTTGGCTTACTAAAGATGATCTGATCGTGCACATATATTTATGTTAAAATGAAATTATTGAAAAATTTCCTCGGAGTCGGAGTCGTTAATTATTTTAAGGCTGGAGTCGTAGTCGGTGCTGGAGTCGTCTTTTTTAACACGACTCCACAGCCCTGGTATTATCAGTATTTAAAATGTTAAAATAAAGCAACCTTACTTAGATGTGAAGTGAGTCACTTATATTAAAGATCAAAAAATGTTATTTTTTGGTAAAATCCCACTAATTATTTTTTATTACGACAATTTCTTTTCCGTTTCTAGTTTGTTTTAGATGAATGAACTAAAATATCATTTTTTATATGTTTTGCAAACTTCGAACATTTATGATCGGCTATTAAAAAAAGTGTAAAATTACGATCGTAAGCAAATATAACTTAAGTAAAGCGTAGTAAATAAGTTCAGTCAATAATATTTTTATCGTTTCCTGTTTCTATGTAAACAGGATCCGTATTATTATTGGAAATGCCACGGGCTCTCTAATATCTGAATCCGGTTCTGTTTTCATTACACCTGTATGTCTTTCCTGTTCGTCTGCTACTCGTTTATTATCCATCTCTGAATATTTATTTATTCATACCGCCTAATGGGGTGGAACATATGCCGCGTCTGCCTTAATACAATTTTCGGAAGTTGGACGCTGCTTCACTATCAAAAAAGCACGCATTTGAAAAATTTACATAGGCACAACAATAAAATTCAAATTAAAAAAATATATATTTTTAATTTTTTTCATTATTAAAATTATTTGACTTATTAAATAAGATAAATCTATTCATTTTATTTTTTCTTTAGCGTTCGCATATTTAAAATTGTCAGGTATATCTTATACACGAGTCAACTCTTTCAAAACCGTTTTCCTTCATTTATGTGGTGTCTAATGATATTGTGCACGAATGCAATATGGCTGCTTGTATTTATTGCTTTTATTTTTTTTAATAAACATAAAATATAAATATAGAGCTGTTCAAGTCAGTCACAATGAGTTTTCGTATCCTTTTATTCAAATGTATATTTAACTCCATATGTTGCAAAGTCCAATAGAGATGAAAACTTCGAATGGAACAGTCAAAATTTTGATGAGGAACCGTTGATTTTCATATACCTTTATGCGTAACAAAAAATACCATGCAAAGAAATTAACATGTCTACATATAGACTAGAAAAGAATTCTGCCATTCGATAATGATGGTAAAGAGAAAAGTTTTTGGTAATCCTTAATCAAGACAAAAAGTTTCCCTTAACGAACATGTACGTATTTTGAAATATAATGAATGTTAAAAAACAAAAACTTTTTTTATCCATGTCCACTCCCAATGTGTAGCATATGGCTTCCTAATGGAGGTATCTCAACAGAAGTGTGTGTTACTTAGTTGTTGGGATAGAAAGATGAGGCTAGGACAGGAGAAGTGGTTAACGAATCGCTCTCGTTACGCCTAATTATTGAAGGATCGGTGTTATGAGAGGGAATTTTTAGACATTACAAACACATGACTTCGAACAGAGTGATTGAAAAAATGCTGTATGTAATGGGACTCGATCTCGTGAGATCTGACACGGAAGCCGACAACGCTAGCCGAGTC
Source organism: Himalopsyche tibetana (assembly GCA_030503985.1). Lineage (NCBI taxonomy): Eukaryota > Metazoa > Arthropoda > Insecta > Trichoptera > Rhyacophilidae > Himalopsyche > Himalopsyche tibetana. The sequence goes on along the minus strand of JAPJYX010000009.1, from coordinate 14,088,192 downwards.
GTTGGGATAGAAAGATGAGGCTAGCACAGGAGTAGTGGCTAACTAATCGCTCTCGTTACGCCCAGTTATTGAAGGATCGGTATGGTGCGAAAGAATTTTTAGACATCACAAACACTCATGTCTTCGAACAGAGTGATTAAAAGAATTCTGTTTGTACTGGGACTCGCTTACGATTAGCTTACCACTAATCCTGTCCTAGCCCCTATCCTTCTATCCCTACTCTCTTTGGAAAAAGAGAGATTGACCAACTGAGTAACAAGCAGTTCTCTTAGAAACACTTCTGTTGAGATAAACTCCATTAGGAGTCCAAATGCTCCACATTGGGAGCGGACATGGTTTAAAACAAATGGTGGTAAACATGCATACTGCTATTTTTTTTTTAAATTATATGATAATATATATTATTATTTTTTCTATTTCTATTTTTATTTTTTTTAATTTCAATTGATAGTGTTAGTAACTTTATTTTAAACGTAAATAGTTTAATTATGTGCTAAATAGTTTTAATAGGAGAATAATATTTTCTGATATTCGATAATGAGTTAGTTCATGAACACATATATGCATATATGTAATAATTCATTTAGCAAATAGCTATCTATACTGATTATAAGAACCACCGCAGCTGTATTTTATTTTAAACATTATATGCACTTATCGTATCATAACGCACTATGAACCTTACTTATTGACTTATATTTTTGAGCTCAGAGTAAAACTCAATTGTTATTTAAATCATTCAAAGATTTTTTTTTCATACTACCTTTAGCGTAATGCGTTTCAAACCTTTTTTTGAAACTTATAAACTTGTAGAATAGAATATCTATGTCAAAATCCATTAACTCAAGCAAGGGTGATCGTTTTTTTTTTGTATATAAAGCTATCTAGATTTGAGGAGTAGATACCGATCGAAACGTAAGTGCGCCCAGTGAACGAGGGGAACCTTACAGTTGGCAGGTGCTCCATTCACCTGTTACTGTTATTTAACAAAGGTACGAACCTTATTATTCGTACAATATACCTAGGCAAAATTTATAATGACTCAACCGTCGAGCAATTTCGAGAATGACTAACAAGGTAGTGTACAAGGCGAAGAGTCGCCGTTGCCAATTTTACCTTATTATTGTAGGAAAAGGTGCAACCTTTTTATATGCAATTATTTCCTTTCTTAAAAAATCATGTGTACATATCGTATACAACAAACTTTTCTTAAGATTTGCCTTTAGATTTTTTTTAGTAACTTTTCTAATCACACTATTACATATTTTTAAAATAATGATTTTATGAGTTTTTAGAAAAGTGAAGATGTCAACATATTCAACAAAATTGTTGCATTGAAATCAATTTATTTTTAAAATTATCTTGATTTAATAATAAACTTACAGGTTGTGTAGTACTTCTCAAAGATGCGAAACACGTGTCACAATTTATTACAAAACCTGAGTTACAACTATGTGATCAATTTTATTAAAGAATAACTTTCACAAAGTTACCGCCGAACCCATCGAAATTAATCATGTTCTTATTAACACTCGTCGATATAACAAAGAATAAACTAAAAAAGAATATGTTTTCAATATTTATTAGTATGTAAATGAAAAAAAAATGTTAATGTGAAAAATTAGGGCCCCTAAAATCTAGCTAATTCTGAGCTGAGCTAAAACAATATTTAAAACTATTGACGTTTCAAAGTCAAAGATTGATAAAAACAAAGTATCGTGTAATTATAACATGACTCAACGCATGTGAAATCATCAGCCGACACGCGCTCTTAACCTTGTAGTCTATATACTGATCGCGTGCTTATTATCCGACGACATTGTTTACGAGGAATGATTCTTAAATTAACGATATTTAGAGCGTGTGAAATCCTGTAATGAATTTTCTTTCTTACTAAACAGTATTCCTATTTTTTAGTTATATTATTGTTTTCTTAGATAGCTGAAAAATTTACAAGCTATAAATAACACTTTATGTTGTATTATTTTTAGGTGTTATCTCATTTTGAAATCACAATCTTAGTATCTGAACCAATAATTTGCAGTAAATAAACATTATTATCTTTGCAATAGACATACTTCGTTTGCATGCGATCTAGTCGCAAGTTTTGACATTTATATTCCGGGGCCATCGAGATCATTGGCGGTATTACTGACATAAAATCCCCTGATATATTTATTAAGGACTCCCATAACTGCTCTGGCTTTACTACATCCGGTGCTGGTGAGCTGGGGTCATTACTTTACATCGCTGATGACTTCACGATTATTTCTCGGGCAGTCTCTCTATTCGAAAGAATTAATGCCGAGCATTAAAACAGCTAGAATGAGATCGTAAAATCTTCAAGCAAGAAGCAAATATCCATTTTATATATGACCAAGTGCAAATATACATGGTTCAGAGGAATTTTACGTAACAAACAAATGAATAAAACCACTTCTAAGATAATAAACCAGAAAAAAATACAAAATACAATAACAAACCATGTTGACCATCGCATTTTTTTGAAATATCAAATGCGGACAATAATGAAAATTTTAACAACATGAAATGTAAAAAAAGAAAGGCTTTATCGACTTTATTTTGGTTACAGTAAGCTTTGTAATTTTATTAAGTGTATTCAATTATAAAGTAACATTAGTTGCCGGCATATGTCTTGCAAAAACCGGCATGTTATCAAAAAATGCATTAAAACTTATTAGCTTTCATGGTGAATTAAAATATAACATAAACGTATCTGTTACCACCCTAAAATTTAAACGATAAGTTTTGACGTTGTAGTGAATCTGAACTATGTTTAGCTGACCACATTATTCTTCCCGACTTATGAGAAGAAAATATAAAATCAAAGTCAATATTCCGAGTATAAACTTAGTATAGTATAGCTTTAAAAACTTGAATAATGGAATAGATCTAGACGTAAGTGTTTTTATACAAATAATGATGACAAGAAATATAATACATCGTTCTCATACGATCGTTTAACGACCTACATTATGTCTTGGCGCTTTATTTAGAATAGATCAAATTATTATAATTTCTACGCGGTACAATGAATGCCGCATTTGTGAGTGACCACTTGTATTCCGAGTGCGATTTTAGAAATACATTAACTTCCAGTTTCAAACACGTCGCGAACCTTGCAGTCTGTTTGTAAACGAGCAAAATTATCATATAGAAGTCTTTGAGATGCATCGAAGCATTCAAATAATTTCAAAAACTGCCATTCAATAAAATGAAATGAATTTTCAATATATAATTTCATTTGTATAATGTTTTCATTACCGTATTCATTTTGCATCCCAAATCGAAGTGTTATTGATATTGTTAATGAAATTGTGTTATTGATATTTTTAAGAAACAATTATTGAACCAACGGTTGTTTGAAGACATTTTAGATTAATTATAACTTGATACATTGGCGGAAAATCTACTACTAGAAAATATTCATATCGAGAATCAATACCGTAATTCGATAAGTTATTGATTCAAAAAAGTGTCTTCAATTTGGATTTTTTTCAGGGGAGAAAAACAAGTTTTCATCTAGATTTACTAATACTATATCAAAGTTACATTAAATTAAGAAAAACACAATATTGTTTTGTACTTATTTCCATATTTTATTTATCATGTATACCTTTTATTTATCAAGATCAGGGCCGGTTTCACTCAATTTATATCAATTGAGCTCGCCAAGAGCAAAATCAGGTCCTGATATTGGTAAATAAAAGTGGAAATAAGCACAAAAGAATATTGTATTTTTCTTTATATAATACCTTTCCATTAAGTATTGACAGTGAACACCCTAATAAAACCAAAATGAAAGAATACTGTTTGCATTCAGCGGAAATGTACATTTTTTCTGCTTATTTTTAGCTCTTCATGAGAAACCTAAATCTTTGTGTTTTAGTGTAAGTAAATAAATCTGCATATTTAACAATCATTTTCAGATCTTTAATAACATCATAAGTAAACTACTTGAATTTTTTTTTGAACCGTTCATTTATGATGTACTATATATAAAGCTTTACATTAATATCACCATTGATAATTATTTCGTACAAATTTTATATAATATAGCAATAATTTCAAATGTAATGGGATTATAAATATTTAATGGCTTGGCAATAGAGCTTCAATTATTATTAGTAATATAAAATCAAAATCCACTAACGTTAATTTTGCTTATAAATATAATTTATCAAGCCATTTATTACATCGTGAAAGATATTTCTATTTCTACGATATTTTATCTACTTACAAATAGTATTGGAAAACATTATTTTTCTAACTTTGAAAAATTTTCAATGCATGTTCTTGGTAAAAGTGATTGATATTTTATTCTGAAGGGTAACCGAGTATTGAATTTTGAAAAAAAAAATACTTTGAATTTATAGACATTCAATACTAAATATTTTCACAATAATTTCCACAAAGTTACCACCTTACTCAACGAAAATTATTCGTTTTATTATGTATTGCCATGTTTCGGAAATATGATGTACGATTTTTATTACTTTTTTAATAATAGCCGTTGCTTAGAATTATAAAAGCAGTGAATTCCTCTTATATATCATATTTATTTTAAACTATTTCCAAACTGCTATATACATTTTAGTAGCAAGCATATAAATAGTGCCTGTAACTAGTTGAATACATTTGAAAATTTCAAACAATACTTTTCTTTTAATTTTAAATACATGAAATATCCACATTATACAGGCTTATTACCTTAAATATGAAAATGTTGAGTAAGCGAAAAAAACTGTATACATTGGACTATTTTTGAAATTAATAAAAAATAATTACTATATAAAATTGAAAACAGACTTTGAATCTCTATTAATCCCTTCCCAACGATTGAATGAGTGAATTTTTTACTTTCGTGGTTTTTCAGATAAATAGACAACTAAATTCGCAAAAATCGGTTTAACTATAAACATTGACAATTGATTACATTTGTAATAATATTGATTAAAATGTGAAAATCTTTGTAATTGACCCATGATGATTGTATACAATTACTTAAAAAAACTACAACTTGATTCACAAGACAGTAATTATTGTGGGAATTTTAATACTTGATCAAGAGCAATAAATTTATTGCAATAAATTCATTGCCAATTATGGAAAAAGGAAGGGTTACGGCAATTGACCTGTACAGTGATAATATTACTATAATAAATTACATAATAACAAATACAAAAAAAAACTTTTTGTAGCGATCTTATATATTATATTATGACACTTTTTTTTTATTTTCAACGCGGAATGCATCAATTAATTATTACAACACTAAGCGCGCGTAAAGGATATTTTTATTTTTGCTGTAATTTCGTTTTTTGTCTATCCTGTCAAATTTTCCCTAATTCGAGATACGAATTCTTGCACTACGATGATATCATTTATTTGAACCTAAAGCAAACTGATCGTGTGTGTGATTTTTACAACAGTATTTTAACAATCACAATTTTAACATATTTCCGTTGTGTTAATATTAAAAAAAAGGAGTTTTATATTCGAGAAACGTTTAAATAAAATGACGTGAGTAAGAATTAAGATCAAATTATAAACGAAAGATGTTTTACACCGATTCAACAAACATAAGTTGCACTTAACACGATCCTTTAGTAGTCGAATGCGTTTTATTTGTTAACGTTCTAAATCATACGATTTCACGACCTCTTTGCACGCCATTTGCTGGGATTTCATTGAAAAATAAATAAATTATACTCTCGGGAAGGCTTCGCGGCGCAGGCAACCACCGTCCGCGCATGCGCTGATCGCGGAAAGCTACAGGAGCGACGTCCGCGCGTTTGATTTATCGTCGAAAAACGTTCCTACACTAAGTAAGCATTACATATTTCGATGATTCGATCGACGATGAGAACATATGCACAGGAAATTTCACACATTTGTCATAATTTTTAATAGATTCTGTACTGTTCGTAGAGATTGTTGTTTTATAAATTTCTTACTACAATAGTAACCACCTTATTTGACGCTCTAATAGTGTAATATGTACATATTAAAAAGATAATTAGTAAATTTGTATCACAAAAATCATAGAAAACTTACTGAAATCACATTGAATAAAGGGTTTGTCTCGGTTCAAAGTCTTTAGGTAATAAAATTTCAATTACTACGGGAAGAAGAAAGAATAAATGCGCAAAAGCTTAGTCCTTAGTCTAGAAATAAAATATTCTTAAAACCTCTTTTGCTGGTTTCTCTCAATACAATCAATAAAATTAATAATACAATTGTTTTTCTTTTCTAATACAACATCAACCCTCTTTCGATTCTATAAAATATAACAATACTAAATACTATTTTTAAGCCATTTCTACTACCAAATATAAGGATATGGACTCGAAATATAAGCGAAGTTTATCTTAACAGTTGTTTTCTGCGAAAACTACTTTTTTTTATCCGTATCCGCTCCTAATTTGGAGTATATGGCCTGCTAATGGAGGTATCTAAGCAGAAGTTTTTTTCTACGAGAATTGTTCGTTACTCTGTAGCTCAACCTCAAAGTGAGTAGTAGAAAAATAAGGATAAGGAAAGAACAGAACTAGTGGTTGACTAATCGCTATTGTTACACCCAGTTATTAAAGGATCAACCAACCAACTGGGCCACACCAGACTTGTTACCACAGAAGCCAACGAAATTGATTACTTGGCCACGTACGTATAAGTTAACTGACGTATTTAATAATATTTATTATATTTATTAAACATTTTTTTTTAATATACGCTTTTTGACTTGCTGTGTTTTTTTTAATATCACTTGGAAAAATTAAAGATTGGCAATTTAAAAACGGTTAAAGCTCCTTGAATTTATATTTTTTACACGAAGCTATGTTGAGTAAGGATGATTAAAAGTGTATAAATTTTTAAGTAGCGAGTTTACTACAAATGAGTTCGTGCAAAATTTAATTACAATATTCAAGATGTAAGTAATTATTTTCATTAAGGCGAAGCAATACTTCATTCCAAAACTACTGTCTTATTCAGGAAATAGGCACTTACTAAAACTAGCTTCTTGTATAGCCAATAAACGTTCATCTCGACTACATTACACAAGATAATAAGGCCAGCTTCCAATAATCAACTCTGGTAATTTTATTCAGCAGCAAAAAAAGGTAAATGGTCCATTCCTTGTTCGTTCCTTTCATCAATCAATTTGTTGCCGTATAACGAATAACGGCGTTATTCAAATACGTTTAAAATAACAACACCGATCTTACACTGATGGGTGGTCTCCCAATGAATAACGATTGTACATACATACATAGTTCACTGCATGCAGAGGTGCTCAAAATCTCCATAAAAAAACATTGTGGAGAATAGTTGGGTAAAAGTTTTTTTTAAATATATGTTAGAAAACTGACAGCCTTAAAATTAAAATAACCAATAATAATATTATATATAATAATATTATACATGCGCCGCCTGTGTGGTCGAGTGGTCATCGTTGTTGACTTCAGCTACGGAGGGCCCGGGTTCAAATCCCGGTACGGACAGTTTTATAAATTGATTTTTCAATCGATTTATGAATTTCTGTTCAAAGGCATGGATGTATGTGGTGTCTTGAATTCCCCCCCTCTCACCCATCCTATCCTATAAACGGGGCATATCGAGAGCGATTAGCTTACCACTAATCCTGTCCTAGCCCTATCCTTCTATCCCTACTCTCTTTGGAAAAAAAGAGGTTGAGCAACTGAGTAACAAGCAGTTCTCGTAGAAACACTTCTGTTGCGATAAACTCCATTAGGAGTCCATATGCTTCACATTGGGAGCGGACATGGTTAAAAAAAAAATATTTATAAAAAATATTATGAGGTGAAAAAAAATCAAAATATCTTAGTTCTACAAATATTTTTTTATATTATATGGTTAAAAACTCATTCGGCTTACGTCTTCATCATAACTATATAAGGGTGTATGTCGAAATAGCCATCAATCATATATAAAATAATATTTGTAGAACTAAAAAAAATCTATATTTTTTCATCTTTTGACAATGGAGTTTTATCAAGTTAATGCCGATTCAATCAATAAAGTTTGAATATTTGAACTACAGTTTTGTACATTTCCATTCGTTTGTCACTAGCCTGGAATTCGCAATTGAGTTGCTTCTGGTATTGACGTACACGGATAAACTTGAACTGGCATTTATAGTATTGAATAGTTTTTTTTACCGTGCATACAATCTTTTAAAATCAGTAGACTTTACCACGTGAGTAATTTTCGAATTTCTTTATCAAATTATCAAATTATAATCAAATTTTACTTTGAAAACTTTAAAGATTCGAAGATTTGAATTGCTAATGCGATTCCTTTTCTATTTTATTAAGAGTTATTAATATTATAAACATTTTTTTTACATTTTGTATTCTTTAAACCACTTAAATAAAAATATATAAAAATTATTGTGATAATTTACAAAGTGTGCCGTTTCAAAATTTCTTCAATGGTATTTTTTTATGTCTCATGATTATTCGTTTAGAATCACCTTTTTTTCATATCATGCTTGAACACCAGCTTAAGTTGGCTAAATTTGAATCACTAGGCTGTGATCGACTGGGATTTTTACACGATACTAAATAGCTTGTTGTCAAATATCGAGGTTAATAAACACTATACACTTAGTATTCACTCTTCTTATTTTATTCATCTTAAACGATTGTATTTTAATTTTTTAAATAAATTTTGATATTTCCAATATTTAGCGTCAAGTACGATAATTATGACCGCTTTTACTCGCTTATTTTTAATACTCCTGTATATACGTAAGCCCAAAACCAATTATCGAAGCCTCGTTTCCTTTAGTGCACGTACAAAGCTTTATCTCAACTTCAAGTATCAGTAAAGCACCGAATACTAATTGACGTTACTCTGGCGATATTATTCCGTCTCTTTTTATAGCAATGCTGTACGAGGTGTGATTTATGGTATCAAAAAAAGCAATATATTACTGTCTTCGGTAAAATGTTTTGAACAGTGTCGTAGATGTATTTCTTACGGTATCGAAATATTGTAATTTGTTCAATACATAAAGGAAGTACTTCTACTTAGTTTGATTGAAATAATATATACTTCAGACTAGAGGTCTGCACGGGCCCGGGCCTGGCCATCGGGCTCCTACCCGGCCCGGCCCGTGGACCGGGCTCGGGCGGGTAAGCGCAATTGAGATTCGGGCTCGGGCCGGGCCCGGGTAAGGAATTTATTTCTTCAGAAAAATATTTCAGACTACGTTCGTTTCAAGTCAGCAATGATAACTTTAATTATTACCAGTTCTATAGTGAATTTTTGTAAATTTGTAAACGGGTTTTTTTCAGGCTGAAGAGTATAAATCTGGGCTTCGGATCGGGTTCGGGTAACAAGTGTGATATTAGACTCGAGCCCGGGCCGGGTTGGGCTTGAGTTTTTCGGACTCGCACCGGGTAATTTTGTAAAATTTTGACCCGTGCAGACCTCTACTTCAGACTCATATTAATAAATCACCTATAGTAGTGTAACTTAGTATAATATTTGCCTACACTGAATTAATATTAAAAAATGGTTTTAATTTTTAAATAAATATTATTAATATTTTTTTAAGATTTTTTTAAACTGATTTAGTTTAGTAATTGCATTTTTATGAAATATGCTTGGCGGAAAGGTACACTTAATAGAAAAAAATAATCAAGTGACGTCATTCATAAGTAGCTATTCATAAGCGCTACGCATGATTATAATTTGAATATGGAAAGGAAAAAGGACATAACTCACACATAACAAATTGTACAGGAGAGAGAAAAAACTTTTTTTGATGATTTTAGGTTAAAGGCAAATTATGAAATATGCACAACCTTTAAATTCACAGAGACTGGAAACTGGATTTATCAAATATTAATTAAATAAATTATTCAAGAAAAATCTTTTTTTAGTTCTTTTTCCTGGTCGCAGTTTTCACACACCCGTCTTTTTCAAACATAAAAGCTTAATTTACATACTAATTCGGCAACATTAGCTTACATCTTTTTGATTGAATGTATGTCAAGTTGCGTTCATTGTGAGTATCAAGAAAAACTTTTTTTTAAAACTGTGGGTTTATATCCTTTTTGCCATTCCACATTCGATTTTATACGGCTCAATAATATAGGTGAGGAGAAATGTGCAGGATATTTAAAGTAAGCTACGCCAATATTGTTGTTTTTCCCTTTATCTAATTATTTCAATCTTAAGATACCGCATGACTGAGAAAGAAGTGATGCCTTTTGTTAAATATATTTGCCTAATCACATCGATCCAATGCATGTCAATATTTAATTTCCGAAGATAAATAACAATAAAGTAAATTGAATATTTGCAAACAAGCTGTTACCTTAAAGTCACCGCTGTGGTATACTTGGTTAGAGCTTCCTCTACCGACCCGGTGGGTCTGAGTTCGATCTCCGGTAAAATCAACGTCAAATTTAGATTAGATTTTTCAATTTAAATTTGAGATCCAAGGCGTGGTTGCCTGTGATGTCATTTTACCTCAATTTGATCTCAAGTGACATACAATAATTTTTCATCCTGTTTTTCTCGTATGATCTTTCAACATGTAAATATTTAGCGCAATAGCAGTAGCTGATTCCCATATATTTTTTAAATTTAAATAATAAAAAAAACAAAACGATCGTTAAAACTACTGAGGCCTTCTCAGCACCCAACTGTGTTACGTTTGGTGCTGTAGAGTGTAGACTACACGTTATAAAAAAATAAAAAACGTCCTAGCCCCCAAGAGATGTTATCGGCAGTGGTGTAGTGGGGCCAGGTCGGGTCAAGTCGGCGACCTGGCACCTGAAAATGAGGAAAGCGCCCCGCCACCTTTTTGACTTGTAATTTAATTTTCAAGAACATATATATATTCAAAATCGTTTTTTTTATTCATTTAATTTTTAAAAGTTGTGGTTTTTCAATTTCGGACGGATATAAAAAAAAAACAAAAAAAAAAATAGGAAAGAAATCAATGACCGACCTGGTACCTATTTATTTACCACTTCACCACTGGTTATCGGGTACAAAATTATGTACTCTTGATATCATAAGCACTCAATTTTGGCTGGTACAAAAGGTAATTGAGTGATTAAGTATGCTCCCGTAGGAATTTTCGTTCAGTAAATACTAGTAAAAAAGTATTGCTTTCAATAAAGTTCAATTTAAAAAGATGTTTTTTCAGTATATAACATTATGTAGGTAATCTTTAAAGCAAACCATCAATCTTCAAAATAAAACCAATCAGTTATATGGTGGACCATTGTGCTTTTCGGCATCCAGCATTATAACGAAAATGTTAATAATAATAACGAGATCAGTTTGGTTGGATATTTGTATAGAGAAGAGAAAAATTCTACTGGCACGGGTATTGACTTCAAAAATTTGTACTGACAACAAATTTTTGTATCTTATCATTTACGTGTTATTAAATTGGCGAAAGAAAAACTATTAAAAACAAAGTGCAGTTAATTTTAAACAATTAAATGTTTTCTCATATGTATCTTCTTTTCGTTCAAATAATCTGATAATTTAACAAAGATTAAGATTTTTTAATAAGCAACAAACTTTTTTGACTTGATTTAACTTTACATACCCTACTAAATGACATATGTAATTAAATAGCCAGTAAGACATTGAGAGAGTTTTTGGGGCATGAACTAATGATTTTTTTTCCATACAGTAAGGATACGTTTTCTACAATAGTAAATTAAATTATAAACAACCACAAGAATTTGTGGTATTGGTAACAATATAAAAGGCCGAAAGATAGTTCATCAATATATTTATTTTTTGTCTTCAGCCTTCTTGCATTTATTTGTATATTTCTGATGATACATAATAACGCCAATATTAATCTTGGCGGTTTTCGATCAACATTCAAATATTTGAAGAAGACAACAAGTCACTGACATAATTTTAAATTGTAAAATAAATATTAAGTTAAATACTGCCGTCACTCTTTGATAGAAATTGGTAACAAGAGAGGTTGGCTAATATATTTTCAAAAATTTGCTGTTTATTTTATGATACTTTTGTAAAAGTGATTTATATTTTATGAGTATTAATAGATCAGACTTATATCATAAGATAATTGCTTCCAGAGTATTGGTATTCAAGAACGGTAGGCAATGCATCCCTATCATTTATGGGTTCGATGAAATTTTATAATTAAAATCTGGGCCGAAGCACGCCTTGCTGGAAATGTCGGAGCCCTGTCACAAAGGCGGTCCGATTCGATTACTGGGTATGACAATGCACTTTGGATGACCGGCCAACCATCTACCATAGCGCCCGCAGTATCGCAGATCGGCTTCTCGCTATCACCGATCCATCTTCGCGAACAATTCGATTCGATACCGTGTAGTTATTAACACTCAGGGTGCCATAAACGATGCAAGGTGTGCAGGATGATGCTGTGATTATTAAACCATTCACGTGGACAATTTTATATGGATGCATAAAATAAGCATCAGTTATTTGTCTGGAATGTGCATTTATTATACCAGTTTGCCAAAAGCATTTAATTTTATAGGCAATTAATATGCTGAAAAAGACAGGCAATTTTATAATTGTCTCTGTCAATTAATTGTAAACTCTTGTTTCCGTCACATCGGTTTTAATGCATCTTTATTTTTATATCATACTTATCTATGTAACATAAAATATTGTTGCTTGAGGCTTTATCCTGAAATTTTTCATTAACTGTTTACTCAGAACTATCAATATGTTACTTACCAACTTTTACCAGAAAGGGGACGATATAAGAATACATACAATAGTAACTTTACATTCAATAAAATTTCCAATGAAAAAGTTTTTATCTTCAATTAAATATTCAATTGCACTAAGTTTGATTGAATTTTAAAAATACTTTATACTGTGTCTTTAGTTTATTTATTTTCTCCATATTTTAAGCAAAAAAAATATCAATCTAAAAAACTCTTAAGTTAAAAAATCGGTCTACTTAGTGGACATTTATTTAATGCAAGTCAGCTTTTGGTCTATGTTTTACTGTAACATCTTAAAATCTCATTTACAAATAAGCCAAATATTTTTATTAACGATACATATATATTAAAAAAAACAAAGATTGCATTATAGATTAAATAGATCCTATTTTTGGCTTTGCAAAATTTATCTTGCAAAAATATACCACAAACTAGTTTTAAAAATTAATAAATTATGCATGCATATAAAAATCTTTATGATATACATCTCAAGATTATGGGTCATAGAAATGGACAAATTATTTAAATGAAATTCACAAAAAATATTAACCTACAATGAGCTTGAGAAACCTTACATTTAGTATGATATAAGAAGTCGCTGACAAATAAGAGATATATTTCCTATCTCCTGAAACAATTTGATAATTCACATTGTTTTGTGTGAAGTAGGCACAAACATTTAAAACTTAAATTACAATGTTAGCAGTATTAATATTATCAAGCAATATAAGTCAGCGGTGGGCTGCCAATATCTTAACAAGAGGCTCGGTAAATACTATCCATTTTTGCTCCCAATGTGGAGCATATGGCTTCCTTATGAAGGTATCTCAACAAAAGTTTTTTTCTACGAGAACTGTTTGTTACTAAGTCGCTCAACCTCTCTCTTTAAAGAGAGTAGTAGGAATAGAATGATAAGACTAAGACAGGACTATTGATTTACTCGAACCCATGATGTCCGGCACAGAAGCCCACAACACTGAATGAAAAAATGAAGGGGCTACGAAGTCTTGTTTCATAATAAAATTTAACCATCTACAGAAATTGAAGTTAGGTGCTGATTTGACCTAAGACTAATGATTTTCCTGTCTTAACAAGGGGCTCGCCGGCTGCGCTGAAATTTAACAAGAAGCTCGCGCGAGCCCCTTCCAGCCCACTCCTGTATATAGTCTAACTAAATGGTATCATATAACATACAATAATATAATATATACATTATATTAAGCAATTGGAATGGTAGACAATGGTAGTTACTTTAAAGATAGTTGTTTATTTTTAAGAAAAAAAAATATTTGTTTGCAAGAAGTTTAGCATGACATAGCGAATATTGTATTTGTTGTTTTGTTTGCTAAACAAATTTCTGTCCAGTTATTGTTTCGGAATGAATTTGATAACGTAACTGATAATTTTCAATTATAAGAAGCTATCATAAAGTTTTTCACGAGATCTACCGATTATTGTTATTTTTTTTAATGACATACCTGCAGGGCTAACCTCGTGTGTAAAAGGATTTAGACATTTATTTTGAACGGTCTGAAATACGCAACACAGTTTTATTTTATCTTTTGACAGTTGGTATAACTCAATTGCACATACATATGTCCACGGTTGTCATATTTTACCCGTCAAACGCTTCACTCTTGTCATAATATAAGTTTCTTTGGTTGTTATAGTAAACCTATTAATTTCATTATAAGTTGATCATTCAATGCCAAGACATAAATTTTTTGAAATATGTAGTAAAAATTAAATAATCAGATATTAAATCAATTTTCGGTAAGAATTCAAATAAACTTTTTGTCTGGATAAAATTCAATTTTTGGTCAGAATAAAAATATTATACGGTCAGATTTTTATAACCATTTTAGTAAGGTTAGGTTTTTTTTAATTTTATTTAAATTATGTATATTTTATATATAATCTGACCATTAATTATTTATTCTGCCCTCTGTACACTGACTGATATATTATGACCATTCAATATAAATTCAGACCAATGTGATAAAAATTATGATCGAAACTGTATTGAAATTCAGATGCTTGACTACTTACTACGTCATTGTATGCGTTTGACAGATCAACAACTAAGTTTATTATTACTCTACCTTTTGCTATTAATCTTTACTTCACTAAGCTAGCGTTGATTAAATCTGTATCTGATGGAAGTGAGAATAACGTACGATAAAATCGTTGCATTGCATTGTTTTTTTTTTTTAAATTTATGACGTTACGTTGAAGTACTTTCTGAGTGAAATAATAAACTTTCGAGGTAAATGTACCTATATCAATAACGCAAAAATCTCACGATCGTTTGAGTGCGGCGATAAAGTCTGCATAAGATTGATTCATTGTAAGGGCGGGTGTGCGAGAGAAAGATGCGCGCTGCGCGGGTAGCCAATCGCGATTTCGTCTGCGATACGGAACCGACTTTCAGCGTTACCCTCGCAATAATTTGCATAGCGATTTTAAAATAAGGAGACTCGGCCAGTGTTTATGCGAGCTCTCAGATCTCACTATCAGCGGAGAGGCATCGATGCGATTTACAATATTCCCCCCATCGCAAATCTGCAAGCGGACGCTGCTGAAACAGGGCTGCAAATAGATAAATGGATCCTCTGACCACACACTTACTGATTTGAATATCACATAATATTCATTTTCTACGTTAAATCTCTATCGTGCCATTCTATTTCATATTGTGTGTTAGTCATTTTTTGTACCTTATTCACTTGCTGTATTATGAAAACATAAAAAATAAAAAAATGGAAGTTCCATAATAGACAACAAAAAAAGATTTTCATTTGAAATTTGTTGAAAAAACGAAGGATCTTTTTTATTTTTTTTGAAAGATTGTGGTCAAAATATTATTGTTCCGTGTATAATAAATATGTAAAAACTTATCGTCATTTATCAAATTTAGATAATAGCATTTTTTATCCATATCCGCTAACAATGTGGAGCATATGGCCTCCTAATAAAGGTATCTCAACAGAACTGTTTGTAACCTCTCTTATTCAATGAGAGTAGTAGGGATAGAAAGGTAACGCAAAGACCGCACTAGTGGTTAACTAATCGCTCTTGCTACACCCAGTTATTAAAGGATCGGAAAAATGTTGTTCATACTTGGACTAGAACCTATGAAGTCCAGCACCACGCTAACCGCTACGCCATAGGACCCGACACTTTATATTCATGAACTCAAATCATAGATCGTATAACAGTAAAAGTGCAGCCACTTTTTGTTACTACCAATTGATACAACAAATGCTTCATTAAAACTATAATTTTCGTTGCTATAAATATTGCAAAATTGAGTTTTTTTCTATAATGAGATTGTGATAAAAATAATCACTTTTAGATTTAAAAGAATCTTCTCAGAAGTAATTTAAAATCTAAAACATTGATTAATAAAAATGTGTTAACGTTTACTTATCACTAAATATATCTGAACCACCCTGCCATAGTTGTTACATAAATGGATAAATATGTTGAAATACTGCGTCCCTATCCACAAGTGCAATAACTTAAGACATTCGGACTTTGTTGAATTATGAGGACAGTATGACAGAGAATCTGGGTGTGATTGCTCGCGTTGCCGGCTCGCAAGGGAAATGTATTTCATATTATTTTTGGTCTGTCAGTTCCTTAAGCAGGAATACAGAGCTCCGAGCTATATTATAAATAATACCACTTTTGAAGCCAAGTTCGAAATTGTTGTCAATTGGTGCTCGCAAAATAACGAACGTCATTATATTAGAACATTTTCTTTGAATGTTTTTGTTCCAATTTAGGAACACAAAACAATAAACCATTCTTCATTGTTTTTAGATTGTGTATATAAATAAATGCGATGCTAATAAAAGCGCAATATATCTAACTCATACGACTAAAACATTTAGTTGAAACTAAAATAAATATCTGTTTCACCTGAATTTCAACTACGTATGCATAAAATTTGAATCGTTCAAACTATGTACATTCTCACAGATTTTGTCACTAACGACCCGGGTTTCGCCTTTCGGCATCTTCAGGCATTCAAGTGCACGGATGAACTTGAACTGACGTTCAGTAAATGAAAGTTTCGTGTTTATATAAGATATAAATGCATCACTGAGTCCAAAGCCATTGCTGGCGAAAAGGATGAGCCCATGGGAATGCCAACAGATTTGAGTAGTGAGCAGTTTCAAGAATTATATAATTTGTTTGTCGGCAAAGGTTTTATGATTATATGATTTTATGATTATATAGGGTATAGAAGTGGAGATGTGGGAAAGTTTAATATTTCATTTGAAATCGGAAGACTTTGCAGCTGTGCTTTGTTGATTTCTAAAATTTCTTGGAAAAAGAGCTTATGACTGTCCGTATTTGGGCAAAATTCAACGGGATCCCAGGATTGGATGCCCTAATCTCAATCACTGTAAATTATATCAGGGGTTTGTTTCTTCTTTTTGGCTTAATGTCATCATCAGTGCATTCGATTATATTTCTGTCATTTTCCGTCGGCCGTATCAAAAAATCTGTAATCTGTTTTGAGATTCTTGTAAATGTCTTCATATCTAGCAATGCATTGATCATGTATCGTTTACACTAAGAGTCTCAAGGCACTACAGTGAGAGATTTAATAAAAAATCTCCAAAACGAAAACCGTATTAAACCGAAATCGGGTTAAGCGAGTACCGTGTTAAGCAAGGTATTGGTGTACTTTGAAAAAATATTTATAAATAAGCTGTATTCTTATAAAGATGTCACTTTGTATCAAAATGAGTAAAAAGAAATATTCAATGCACTAAAAACTTAGTGTCAAATGTCTGTACTCGAAGGTTGTGTTTTTCTACACCCTTTGCTTAGACTACCTTAAGTATCACGATCTGAGTTTTTTATTGAAGGGCTGTGATTTAAGTGACATCGACATTTTTAATGCCAAACGTATTAAATTTTATGATCGTTTTAAGTATTCTAATCGAAAAGGTTCGGTATTTAAACGCAATGCTTTAATTCGAAGAAATTCTGGCGCCAACTTCAAAAGCGCTATAAAATGATTCCCTGATTGAAATGTTAGGTCTATAAAACGTGGCATTAAATCGAGCTTTCTATTGCTATCACATCGAGAGGCAATGATAAAACAAAACATCGAACGGCTGATCGTTTTTTAATCACACCGTTATTGCTACCTCGAATCTCGGCAGCATATTAATATTGGGAGATATCGTTATCTGCTACGTCGACATTGTATGAGAATTCGAGTCTCGGGTTTGGGTCTCGGTTAGACATAATTAGTTCTGGGAGCCGCCGCCGCTTGTGGCGTTTAATAAATATATATTTTACACTTTAATTCAGAGTCTAGTTTTTGAAACAAAAAACTTTATTCTTGGCTGAAATTTCGTTTACACAATATTTAAAGTAAGCACATGAAATGTTTGATGAATCAATACAATTCATTTGATACAAAATAGTAAATGACATCAAGCTTAGGGTCTCCGATCCCGGGATCCCGTCCAATTTTGCGATCCTGAAATCCCAAGATTGTGATATAACTAATTTCTGGATTTCGGGATTGAAGACAAGAACTGCGAAATCTCGAAAAGTTGTTGAAGATTTTATAAATTCGCGCGAGAGCTAAAAAAAATGTCCCAATTTTTTTATTTATTTTAGGAAATCCTGGGTTTTTCAAATTGGAAATATTTGGAAGTGCTTACGTTTTTTCATAAAAAAAATCCCCGCAAGAACTAAAAATAAAAAGAAAGGACTAGCATTTTTTCATTTTAGGAAATCCGTAAATTCCCAGGATTTAAAAATCGGCAAGCAAAAAGGGTTCGGGATTGGATGCTCTAATCACGCCCTCGAGGGTGTTGGGATTCTTCATGGATAAAGTGATTAGCCGAGGGATAAATTATTTGCAAAATTATATTCACTGTAAATATTTAAAAGGTTAATTTACTTTTTAAAAATAAATATTGCTTATTTTACGTATGTAGCACCTTTTAAAAAATATATAATATAAACGTCTCAGTAAAGATTGCCTGTCAAAATACTTACAGAATATGAAAATAAAGATAACTCTTCAATTTACTAATCATGTAATCTGTAATAAGATGTATTTAATTATACAATATGCAAGTTCTGATTGAATTTAACATCAATCATAAATTAATTAAGAGCATCGAATATTATGTATTGTATATTAAATCCCGTAGCATTAAAAAAATATACATAAACGTTGTAGAATTAAATAAATAATGTTAGAATTAATACTCGTGTGTCATATTTGACTGAAATATATTTATTGCAATCTTTTTTTAACGACATGTCAACGTATTTAGCAGTGGATAAATAAATTTAAATATTTCCAGAAGTCAGTTGACTATTTTTAATTTGCTGACAGCACGGACATGCAAAAGGTGCGATCTATAATAAATTTATTTTACTCCAATTAGCTCTTATTTTTTTTTAATTACAAATTTAAAATAGAAACTACAAATAAGTTGATATGATACAAGTTACCTTGTTTACTCAGAGCCATATAATTATAAATCAAAAATGTTTTATGAGATATTTGAATATTATTTGAGTATTGTTATATAATATGTATAAATAGAGAAGTCTTAATATTAGCTTTTATATTTATTCTCTCCCTCAATTACGAGAATTATGTACCTAAAATCTTTAGTCACTTTAAAAATAAAAGCGATAGTTTTATTATGTGTAACTGTAATATTTTGTAATAAAATTGGTGTAGTGTAATTATTAATTGTGTAATCATCCATCCAACTTGCTCCTAATGTAAAGCATATGACTTTCTAATGGAGGTATTTCAACAGGATTTTTTCTTCGAGAACTGTTTGTTACTTTGTCGCTCAACCTCTCTTCTTCTAGTGATTGGCTTATCATTTGTTTACATCTACTAAATTCACGTTTGTCTTCTGTAACGCAAAAACAAACAATTGATTCATATTTTTATGAAATTATATTTTTATCGAATTTATAATACTTATATTGAGTACCGAAACGTCAAAAATATAATCGAGAAGCGACGGGATACAAAGTGACCCCATGCAAATTTGTAAAATTTTCATTGCATTTATTGAGGTATCATTGAAGATTACAATAAATATAATCTAGATATTAATGGTTGAAATAAAAATAATTTTGCAATGTGAAAACTCAAAAGTTAAGTAGTGAAATTTAAATAATAATTTGTTAAATAATCAATATAAACTTAAATATATGCAGTACTTTTTGAATGTTTATTTTAAAATCCTAGTACTGGCAGTTTTATAAATTGATTTTTCAATTGATTTATGAATTTCTGATCAAAGGCATGGATGTATGTGATGTCTTGAATTCCCCCCTCCCACCCATCCTATCCTATGAATGGGGCGTATCGAGAGTGATAAGCTAACCACTAGTCCTATCCTAGCCCTTTCCTTCTATTCCTACTCTCTTTGTAAAAAGAGAGGTTGAGCAACTGAGTAATAAGCAGTTCTCGTAGAAACACTTCTGTTGAGATAAGCTCCACTAGATGTCCATATGCTCCACATTGGAAGCGAACTTGGTAAAAAAAAAATAATGATCATCTTTAATATTTTACTATTAAACGTATGTTCAGTCTTTTTTTATTAATTTCCTGGTGACAATATTATTCGTATCGTCTTTTTACTATTCAGTTTCTCTAAGTATTCTGTACCTTCGTGATAATTCAAGAATTTCTTACGTACTCTGGCTTTTCATAGGGTCTATATAATAAAACTTTGCACCTCGTGGCAAGGAGTGGGTTGGCTGGGGCATAAAATGAACGAGGAACACAACTGATTTACATACAACAACTGTGTAATTCCTGCGCCATTAAGACTTAATTGTCGATACAAAGCAGTGACGGACAACAACAAGATAATTGTTTATACAGGAAGCTATAAACGTTAGTCATTACTTTAAATAATATATATTGTAAATTGGACTAATTTCAAAATTTATTTATTTAGATCTGAACTTGTTTCGCTCAACAGGGGCGTTTTCAAATGATAAAATATATTTTTTAAAGGGTTATTTTTATAGAATTAAGATAAATAAAGATTTATAAAACCCAAAAACGGTCGTGATGAGCGAAACCGGTTTTATCTTAATTAATAAATTGTTGAATTATAACAAAAGTGTGTTTCATTTATTTAAATATAATACTTATCCACCAAGAATTGACTGTAAACACTTATTTTGAAATAGATTTTCAAAAGAATATTGTGAGTTTTCCTCAAACCTATGCTCCACACTCTTCCTTTATAAGAAAAAATTCTTAAGAAATAAACGTTAACCAGTAAAGCATTCAAATATTTAACCTAAAAAATGTTTAATGATTTAAGTTAAGTTCAGCAATTTGATTAACAAATACTTACGATTTTAACTCAAAATTAGTATTGACTTAACAGGTATTTTTAAAATATTAAGGAGTAATGATAAAAATATAATTGAGTTTATTTAAAGCATAGGTATAACAAATATTTATTTTAAAATAAAGCATCGAAAGTAGCGATGTCCTTTATGACACATTTGCATAGACAGCGACAATAATGCGTTTGTTTACTTGTTATCCTTTACTGTTAAATGTCGTTGTTTATACAACTTGAAACATACTCTTACAGTAATTTAATTAATAATTCATTGAGACATAATTGATCATCTTTCAACAGCAATTATAAGTTGACGTTGTTAAGAATAGCCATTAGTTTGGTTTCAGGTGCCAGAGTTTTTTTTAACCAATCAAAAAACAGTGGCAAAAAAACGCATTTGAATCTGCATGTAACATGTTCAAAGAGAACGTCGTATTGTTAGGTGTATTTACGACTGTATTATTATTTTAAACAATTGTAAAATTGTTTAAAATAATAATACAGTCGTAGTTGTTTATTATAAACAATAACAGAAGTTGTTTATTATAAACAATTGTAAAACGGCTTAGTGCATTAGAAATGTTTCAATTGTAATAGGAAACGAAAGCAGCAGTTTTCATAATAAATATTTATTACTTATTATCCGTATGAATAAAACGTCCGAAAAAAAGTAATTTTAAATATTTTTATATTATATAATTGACATTGTTTTGTGAAAACCATTGAATATCTGCCGTTTTTGCTATACATAATACAGGATTTTCTAAACTGCCATTTTTGTTACAAATTCGATTTTGATCAATCAAAAGTGAACAAGTTAGATTTGTTTTTTATTATTCTTTTCATTTAAATTCATTATACTACCGTCTTATTTCCAGAATCTTCAAATGTATATGTATGGTCAAGGCAAACTATGTATATTTTTAATTGACATTCATAGCCCTTCAAATAACAAAAAAAGTATGTTAAAAAGACTGATATATTTTGATTTAAATGGTATAGAATATAATAATATATGTGGACGAGTAAGTACAGCTACAGAGTTGTATTGCAAAAAATATGTAAAATAACGTTTTGTTGCGGGGGCAGTCACAAGGAGAGTTCGCATCGCGTGACTGTCGCTACACTACCTCCCGTCGACTACCTTGCCACTGCCTCTGTGATTGGGAAAAAAGAATAAACACTCCGAGAAGCAATACGTCTGCAAAATACGGATGCACCATGGAGTAATGCTTCCCAAGCACGCTGTCACAATTGCCACCGAAAGTTCAAGTTCAATAATAATATATTTCAAACTAGTATATTTTTTTTGAACGTCGTTAAATGTAATATATCGGCACGGATAAACACTTGCTCATAATCAATTTGAATATTTTATGAAACTGACATTTTTTGTGTTAACATTTTAATAGTATTTTAATAACTGTAATTTTTTACGTCGCCTAGATACCAAACAAGATAATGTGAATAATTAATATACCCACAAGTGTAGCAACGCTTCATTTACAATATTAAAAATGGTGTTAGAAAAATGTATTGATTCCTTTTTTGATGATACGAACAATCAATTTTTAACGGAGTGAGCGTAATAATAATCAAAAACCGGTATTTTTCGGCCAACAAAAACAACTTCGTGCAAGTCAAATTGATGAATGGGCCTGATCTATATTGATTGAATTTGAGATTAATTCGAGTTTAAAATAAAGGATTACGCCGTTGATTAAAATTCCTCGGCAAAAAAGCTATTCGATAACAAAAAAAACTTTAATTGCATAGGGTAATATATCACGGGTACCACGCCCACCTGGCCTTTCGTGGGCTACCGACGTCATTTATCATCCGGCTCGGCTGCTGGGTATTTTCTCACCGGACGAAAGACACCCCGGTTCCATTAACACGGGGGTTCAGATAAGGGACCTACAACTTTATTACGGAATCCCGTGCAAGGGGACGAGATGAATACGGTAGCCGTGCAGCAAGCAGATAGTCGCGTCGTTCCGGCCTCGCTATCAACTCCGGGGCTACCTCGTAACTAATGTATTATATTAATTATATTACACTATCACAATCAATTACATTACATTAAAGAATGTAATTAATAAATATTTTCGAGTGTGTATGGTGACTAAAATGCAACATACAAAATAAGTTATAAAATATAATATCATTTAAACACAAATACAGTTTTTGTGACTTATATTTATAAATGACTGTTTCGATAATAAACGTTAATAATTTAAAACAAAATTTAAAATAACTTTGATCATTCCACGTATTGTGTTACTAACTGTGACACATGTTTCGCTTCTTTCAGAGGCATCTACAGACTTACTATCGCAAATTTTGCTTAAGTAATGAAGCAAGATTGATTCTAACATTTTTAAATTATGAAATTACAAAATGAAGTTTGGAAGCAAGGAGGGGGTGATAGAATCGAAATAAAGCAAAAAAATAATGATACTTATGAGTTGCAATCAATCATATTGGGATTTTTCCCTTGTAAGGGAAGCAAGGAAGGGGTTATAGAATCGAAACAAAGAAAACAAATATAATCATACTACTAATGACGTTAAACATTGAAGATGCCTCTGAAAGAGGTGAAACACGTGTCACAGTTAGTAACACAATACGTGGAATGATCAAAGCTATTTTTAATTTTATATTAAAATGAACTTCCACAAAGTTACCGCCGAAACCATCGAGAGCATGTTAATAATTTAAATTATATAAAAATATATAATGTACTTCGATTAAATCGATTCTATCAATTCGCATTTTTTTAAGTATTTTGTGTTTTACTAACTATATTTTTAATTAAAATTTGAAGACTGTAGTCCATATAATATTTAACAGGAAAGTCGTGACCGCTTTGATTTATTATTATTTGAATCCACAAATTTTATCATAAATGTACAAACCTTAAAAAAATATTTTACGTCATAAAAATTACGCTTTTTTCTTCAATCTTTGTTTTTCAATTTATACGTAATATTTTTAAATAAAAATAGTTTTCTTTGAAGACTACTTAATAATCCTATATTTATCACAGTTCCTGGAAAAAAACATAAAGTCAGTTACATTAAGAAATGTGTTTTCAAAATAAGTTCGGATGTTAAAATATATTAGAAGATCTATTGCGTATTCCTTATATGCCAGTATATATGGCTAAGAATACATAAATATAAATTTTAAAAAAATGTATAAATAAAAATTTTTTTGAAGAAAAAAAGGTGCCAGAACTCAATTCTTGTCAAGCGTTTTTTTTCTTTAATTTCCGTTCTAAATGTGAAGGATATGTATGGCTTCTAAACGAAGATTTCTCAACAGAGTTTTTTTACAAGAACTGATTTTCAATCAGTTGCTCGTCCTACCTTTTTTAAAAAGAGTAAGAATAGAAAGATAAAGCTGGTAGAGGACTACTGGTTAACTAATCGCTTTCACTTTGCCTTGTTATTTACATCACGATTTAAGCAAAATATTTTCAAGTGTCGGCATAAAAAATCAAAACTTTTCAATATAAAATTATAAAATTTTGCGAATGTTGATTTGAAACATTAAAAATGTCGAGAAAAAAGGTGCTGGAACGCCGTTCCACCGCGTTATATGGGAAAAAGCACTGCAGAGAAGTGTTTATTATCTATCTTGGAGTTGTTAACTTCAATTTAATTAGATAATATTTTATATGATTGCTGAGGTTAAATTTTCTGGATACATAATCAAAAACGACAAACAATGATAAAAGCGAGCCACTCAAGTTGCGAGTGGTGAGTGCCCTTGATGATATAGCGTGCGTATCACCTGTCCACTGTCGAGCTGTATATACTCTCTCACCTTTTGTTTGTTTGTCTTTTTTATTGTGTGTTCAATTTATTTTTTACCCGGCCAAGACGGTACCGTTGATTAAGAGCCGTGATTAAGAAATAAGAAGATACGTCTCTCTGGACATGAGATAATAATTAAGCGTAGTACGAATGTGGTAGCCGACGCCTGGTGTATGAGGTGACTTTTTATATCAAAGATTCTTTTCAACGGCCGTAAGGGCGATATCCAGGCAGAGGTGAAGTGGGAATATTTTATCAAATTAAGCTTTTATAACCACAATCTGTAAGCCCGTTTACCTCAACGGGGAGGATTTTTGTTGCATTTTTAAGTATTTAGAAAATTTACCGGCGTGAAAAATAAATTGTAAATTGTAAATAATATAATTTTTAGAATAATTGAAATGTTTAAGTTTGCTAACAAATATATTTCGTAGAAGAAGAAATAGATCTCGGGACACATATCGACTCCCCTGCAGTATTTCAATTGTAAATAATATAATTTTTAGAATATTTGAAATGCTTAAGTTTGCTAACAAATATATTTCGTAGAAGAACGGAAGATCATACAGACGGACATTATCGACTATTAATAATATATAAAGATTTTACATAAACTAACAGCAGATCTCGACACGAATGAAATGTGTTCACTGTTAGAACTTGGTAGAAAGTCATAAATGTTTTGAACTAATTCCTCATTTGTTTAATATGATGAAGACCAGTTTTTTTCATCAGGAGCGTTACCAACTAATAAATCTACATTAATACAGAGCTATTTATATCAGGGCTCAATAGTTTTACTTGGTTTAGCTGTTCTGTGCCGTGCGATATTAATTTGGCCGTGCATGGAGGGCCGTGATTTTCTTTAAAATAATAAAACCTAATAAATATTTACTTTTTGGACATTCAATAATAGTTAATTACACAAACTTAACATATAAATACACGATGGATCATTTCCGTCATCATTTATCAAAATAAGGCTTCAAAAACGGAAATTACCGCCACGTTAGCCTAGCCTTTGCTAGCGACAAATTTGAACATAACAAAAAACCTTTTTTTTGTAAATCGATGTATTATAGATTACAAAACAATATTTTTAAAGTTCAAGTATCACACTATGATTCCAAGAGATGTCACTATATCCATGATATTTTAAAATTATTAAATACGTTTATTGTGGCCTTTAAGCCGCGTCTCAAGTACTGCGTGTAAACACGCACATTTTGTATGGCCGGCCCTACGAGCACGAAATTGCATGGCGTGTTAACACGTCTGTGGCAGAGAACCGGTTAAGTTGGTGATAATCGTTATGAGCAAAACCGGTTCTGATCATATTAAATGAATGTAGAATTAGTAAAAAATAGTGTTTTATTTTTTAATATAAACATATAAGAACATTATGATTTATACATAAATAAAATTACGGCAAATATGTTAAATATCGTCATTTCAATTTGTGTTTGGTTATAATTTATAGTTATTGCATAATCAAATCAAATTTATAACATTTAATTAACTGCATTAATGTAGGTATACTTCTTCCCTAAAGGTTTTTTTAAATGTTTGTAAGTAAAACATCATATGTTCCATAACATATTCGATAAAATTAAAATAAAAAAAATGTTGGTCTGTTCCAGTGTCTGCCAAACTTTTTTACTTCGCGGCACACTGGTGAATGGGATCTGTTTCACGGCACACCAAACAAAAATACTTTCAAAAACAGAAATGTGGAAAATATATCGAGTCGACTAGATATATGTGCGAATGCGACAAATTTTTATTTGAATTTGTAGATGTTGAATTAATTTAAAATTGAAGAAAGTTTATATGAATAGGCGTTATTTAAAATGAAAATTTTTGAGGCGTCTTTCTCCGCGGCACACCTGAAACTTCTTGCGGCACACAGTTTGACAGACACTGGTTTGTTCTAACACATTTAAAAGACATTGATAAAAGAATAAGGACGACGCATTTTACTATTAATATCACACAAAATACTGAAAATATAAAATTAAATGTGTATGGGTATTTTTATTATATAAATGGGGCACTACATACTTATATTTTTTAAAAAGTTAGAAATTATTGATATATCATCAATTTATAAAAAAAAATAAGTCTGAAAACTGTAACAAATATTTCTAAATTTAATTTTTCTCTACAAACGTAATAATAATAATATTTTTTTATTTGTTTATTTAATGTCCAATGTGAATCGAATATGTTCTTATTGGCTGGTTAAAAGTATAATGACAGTACCGCTACTGTGTCACTTCATACAAACATATACATACTTCTTTTATTCTCAGTCTTTATGAGGACTGATCTTGATAGTTTGTCGATGAGTTAATTACCAGTAAAAGTACAATCAAAAGAAGGAGTGGGATGATTCAGATATGTAGCGATTCATCTCAGACGGTCTGTGTGTGTGAATGCAAGGATCGTGTCACGAGATCATTCAACGACTTAATTGTCAATGAAAGATTGCATTTTTTTTTTCTTTTTAACCCTTTCATTTCAAAATTAATTTTCACCGGACACTATATGAATCATTTTCAGATGAAAACATTTATTAAATTTGTAGCTGAATACTGATTTGGTTAATATAATAATTTAATAATACAATCTGTACGTTTTGAAAACTCTATTTTGTCAAGAGCTGTCGGTGTAAATAAAGATCACATCGAATGGTTAATAATTGATGAAGTGTCTATGACAGGGGTGGGAACCTTTTTCTCTCTAAAGGCCGCATTCATTTTTCTGATTCGACATAAGGCCGCAGTAAACATTGATTAGGGACTCTTTGGTCGGAAACAATTTCATGCCAATTTCAAAAGCCCAGAAATTTGCGAATATACCAAAATTACGAGCGTGGGATTTTGACATCCAAAATCTCAGGAATTTACAAATTTATAAAAAAAATACAGAATTGGCCAGAAGGCCGCACCAGAGTAGCCAAAAGGCCGCAGGTTCCCCAAGCCTGGTCTATGATAATGAATTTTCGCGATTTTTATTTGAAACAATAAAAACACAAATGTTATATTTCCATCCACCACCGGGATTGGATAAACTCAGAAGGTCTATTTGGTAGCTAAGCTAAGATCGTAACAGCGATTCATTTTATTTTATTATTTCACTCTGCTAAAGTTTAACGTTAAAAAATATTCAAGCTTAGCATTAATTAACAACATCAGTAGAATAACAAAGTTTTCAAATTTAATTTAAAATAAAAATGAATTTCCACAAAGTTATTGACTAACATGGGAATGTTTGAGCTGTTGTGTTATTTGCATTTTTTCATAAAGTATATATTTTTTTAATTTATTGCGTTGCAGTTAACACTTGTTTAAGTGAATCATTATTTTTTTTTTGGTTACATTAAAATTTTCCATTTTCTGTATCAGCAAACAGCACAAAGCAAATTTTATGAATGATTTGTTTTAAAAGTATTTTTCCAGTGTAGCCATCTAGAAAACATACTTGTATTTTGATTTATATTTTTAAAAATACATAACCACAATTCATATAGTACTGAAGCGATCCTAATGCACACTTAAGGAACTGTTCAGATAAATTTTGAGATTTCTCGGTGGATAAGGATCAAATACTGGCCCATTATGCTAGAAATCTAGGTGGAATGGCCAGCCAGTCGTGTTTCTGTCAGAAATCGATACATTCGCGTGCGGTGTTCCAAGTTATGGCCTCAAACGGACCATTCGTTTGACTTCATTACAGCATCGACTAAGGACCTCCAAAGCTATAAGATATGCATATGGCAACGAACCTAAGAATTATAATTAAACTTATACATGAGTATAATAAATATATTTGTATATACTAATATTTCACAGAGAGAACTATCATGTATTAGCCAAACGTATCGGTTTATTTATACTTCTTACTTTTTTTAAAAGAGTCGTGAAGCTTATGTATCCATATACATATTCTTCATTTATTATTAAGCTTTTTTACGTACAAACCGTAAATGGTTAAGAATACGTAAATATTTTAAGTCAGAATTATATTGATATGTTTATTGCTCACGTTACTTACGCTTACAATTTTTAGTACTAATTTAATAAATGAAATTAAGAATGAAAAAAATATATAAATGATTGACAAAATACAAAAACATAGGTAGTTTTCAATTCACTGGAGTATAACAGGTGATTTATTTACTTTTGTGCTTCTAATATAATGATTTCATTTTTGTTGATAAACACAAACGTATCTCGTACAAGACATAGCTGTGTGCCACTAATCCAGGGTTTCCCAAACTATGTTCCGCAGAACATTGGTGTTCTGTGGGACCTAAAGAAGTGTTCCGCGAAAATTTGGAATGGTAATTACTACGCTGCAACACATTTAAACATCTTCTACTTCATAATCAAAATCGAGTGATGATAAATCTCCATTGATGTTCATAACGTCAAATATCTAAATACAGGCAGAGATTTTAAATTACTAAAAGCTTTATTTACTCATTTTTATGTAACATTTTTTAACAGTAATAGGTGATGTAATAACATATATTTTTTCAGCGTTTTTACTGAATTTTACCCGACCTTAAAAATAGCCTGTGTTCCGATAACATTTTTGGATTTGCGAAGTGTTTGATTGCATAATGAGTTTGGGAAGCCCTACACTAATCAATATGATTATGGCATTGATAAAACCGAGTATAACTCTATAAGTTTGTAATTTTGTGATCCTAAGCCCCCCAATTGATATCTATTACATATAAAATTCTAAAGAAAATTGTACTTATTTTAAGCAACAATTTGAGAACCAATTAAGGTTACATTAATTATTCGGTTTTCTTTGTTATAGTGATTCATAGTATAATGTTTCTGAATTGGTCCCGGTCGACCGGCCTGATTAGCGGGCATGCCTCCTTTGGGCCTATATGGACGAGCCGGCGACCGTCTTTGTTAATGCCAATTATGCGGTGGCCAGTGACAATGTCGTTTTTGAAACGAGTGTGAGGAACTGACTCCCGATTTGGAGCGCCAGCCTCTACGGATCGCTTTGGACGCACATCCGAGAGCGTCAGTGGCCGACCCGACGACTCCGCATATCGCATTGATTGAATTGCAGGAGCAAAAGTTTCATCCACCGAACATGAACGACTGAATATTTGACAAACATATTTTCATAAATACCACTCAATATTTATACTTTTTTAGCTTGGAGAGAAAGTAAGAAAATACTGTAAAATCGCTCTCTTTTAACCTTTTTCAGTAACAGACATGAGATGTTATACATACGTAATAATTTAACTATGATAACTTTATAGTATGTTATGCTTATTCATTGAGTACTTACTACAAATGTTATATTTATTTATACACAAAATTTTATATTTAATAATTTTACTTATTATATTGGTACTAAATTTTCCAATGGAATTATCGATGTGTATACAAACTCCTTTCTATCCTACCATCCTTCCAATCCCAAGATAACGAGGAGTAGCAAGAGTGATGTGTTCACTACTAGTCCTGTCCTAGCCCTTTAACTATGTCCTTTTTTCTTCGAAAAAGAG
Organism: Himalopsyche tibetana; assembly: GCA_030503985.1. Classification (NCBI taxonomy): domain Eukaryota; kingdom Metazoa; phylum Arthropoda; class Insecta; order Trichoptera; family Rhyacophilidae; genus Himalopsyche; species Himalopsyche tibetana. The sequence goes on along the minus strand of JAPJYX010000009.1, from coordinate 14,057,690 downwards.
AAGTTGTGATAGCTGATAGCTGAGTTGAGATATATAGTATTTGTGAAGCCATATGCTCCTCATTGGGAGCAGATATGGATTAATAAAAAAGTGAGGCTTTTTAAAAGATTATTATTGTTTGTTCATAGCTCATCTCTCATCTGGAGGATATAATGGTTTCCTCCTTTCTTATCGTTATCGATAGATAAGTGAACTCGATTCCTATTTCGATATGTATATGAACCATAAAATGGTCTGTTCCATACTTGTTATAAGGGGAAACGGCCACCGCAAATGCTAAGGTTTTCCTTATATATATATTTATTACCCCTTTATACAAAGCTACAGCGCCGTACAATATTGTATTTATAATAATGTTAAAAGTGAATCAAAATCTTGAGATATACACACAGAGAATTCATCGTTTTATTTCCAGGCTTCCTTAACGGGTCTTTTATATTATACTACTACTGTTAAGGAAACAAATAATTTGTAATTATGTTTTCCTTGATATACGTACATATCACAATAATTCTCAAACTACTATTCGTGCTATCTTGTTGTATGTATAAATTTTCGATGTTAAATTGTGTAATATACTTATGCCCAAAAACATACTTTGAAAAGTAACTTACCAGTATGAAGGAAAAGGTGGTTCTTGAGGTTTGTGTGTTTGGAGAAGCCTCTCGAGCAGATGTGGCATTTGTGAGGCCACGAACCGCTGTGCACGTACATGTGGGATTTGAGATCTCCAGGTGTTGGGAAGGACTTGGAACACAGGTTGCACTTATGTGGTTTTTCCTGGAAACAATAATATTTTACATAAATAAAACGTCAACAAGAGAACTATGCAGGCACTTTAAATGCATCAAGAAATCAATATGTTAGATAGAATGAATGCATACGAACATTTTGATTTTTAGATACTTATTATAAAAGAGCATTAACATCATCTATGTGACCTGGCGATGAGAATTTTATTCTTAATCATATCGACTGGAAGAGCTTTACGTAGAATCCCGTTAAAATCAATATTAAATTTGGATTTTTGCTATTTAATAATTTAATCTTGGACATATCTTCGTCTTGTCTTATAGGTTATTTTCAGGTACTCTCTAATATCTTTATAGCGCATTCACAATTCTTATTTAAGATTTTAATCTAACGTTTAACATTAATCAATAATCATCTTTTTTTCAAATAAATTAAAATAACGAAGGTGTTAATATCATTTAAAGCTTTATTTTTTTAAACACATTTTTTTTTTCAATTTCACTAAGGAAGATGTTTTTTTATCTATTAATCTATATACTATTTAAATATTTAGGTCATTTTTTGCTGTTCGGGCTTAAGGTATCATAGCAATTATATATATATTTAAAAAACGTTATAATCTGTTGTTAATGACACAATGTTTCGTTCATGAAATATACAATATCATTATTATGTAGGTAAAGGGTTGTTTTCGTATACCCCGAGTAATACTATTGCCGTAGTCGGTCGACAACCGTCCATAACAAATTATCTACGGTACCTATCACGAGAAACACATTTTTTATATCTCTGTATAAACAATCATAAATCAAACACTTCGTGTCGTCCGAAGTCGAGGCTTTCGTGTTATTAAAATTATGTTACACAAAACCGTGAAGAATGATATAAATTGCATAATTCGTATCGTCGAGTATCTCGGACGCCTCAGAGACATCGGCTGTGTTGAAATCAATATCAATAAGATTCAGTGGAATCGAAAAAATGGTCCATCAAAACCACAGGCGACTGACTCTATAGTATGTTAATGAAATGCAAATGCTCGGTCCAGTTAATGCAACAAAATAAACTGGTGTTTCGGGCAAAGAATATTATCATCAAAGACGCATTAACGATTTTGTAAAAGTGTCCCGACTATTTTTATTGCGCTAAAGTTAAATGTGAAATTAAAACAGTAGACGGTTTGACTTATCGCTTGATCAAGTCGGCCTTCTGAATTCATTTACGATTACAGACTTTTTTTCAGTATCGCTTCGGAACGATACTGAAATATAAATTTAATTGAAAAATATTCCAAACAAATTTCAAATTAATAGTAGTCATAGTATGATCTCATCGTTTCGATTGATTTATTATAATTATTAAGTATCATTAATATTATATACGCTATTACGTAATTTGGGTAACACACACTATTTATTAAATATGATAATACGTATAGTTATTAAGTAACACTTTCAAATTATTTATAAAAAGCTTTTATCATAAATATATTGCAAAAAGTATGCCAATAAATTAAATTTAATATTATTTCAATTTAAACAGTAGTAACAATTTTCATTGTTTATTATACATATATTTGCATAAGTTAATTTCACCTACGCAATCGGTTTTTAGATTTATAATATGAACCACGAATGTAAAAACAATACTCAAAACACTTTTTATTTTATTTTAACTAAAAATATTTGTAACAAATGTTTCATGACAATCTTTTACTGAATCCGAGCAATATTTTTTATTTTACATTATGTATAAAACTACTTTACTCAAATTGTAATTAATGTATAAAATATAATACTACGGTAAAATTGTGAATCAATCGATAGTGTATTAGCATATCATATAGATTTTTTTTACATTGTAAGAGGTTTGATTTAGATAAAATTGGAATGAAAAAAAAGATTTTACGCAAATCGTAGAATTATTTAGTACAAAAAGTCTTTAACTGTATGTACTCACTCATACTATTACAACACGTATGATACACAAATATCTAAAACAGTAGATTCATACGTAAATGTATTATAAATCACGCGATCGTTGAGAATGTTGAGATGAATAGGTTTCGTTTGACTTAGCTAAGGTTCTTAACACCTCATTTTGTGACGAAAATTTAAAAATAATTGATGTCGGAATAAATACAATACATGGATACCTAAGATATCCGGCTTACAATTTTATAAGAAAATGATTTACACTTAACTCCACTTTATTTTATAAACTAATGAGATTCAGAATAATATATTGAGATCAAACGTAAATATTTAAATCGCTGAGCAATACAACCATTAATATCCACATCCCAGAGTTTCAAAAATGTTGTAACATGACCATGAATTTAAAATTACCAATTTAGGCTGCATACTGCTTTAGTAAGCTAATGAATTGCTCTATCGAGGAAGTTTAATGCGTGCGTTATTTATCTGGGAAAAATTCAAATGAACCAATACCGAAAATCAAGTTTAATACGCTCATCGGTCTAAGCCACTTAGCCAGTCTTATTTAGGAGTTATCTCAGTTTTAGTTAATTTCTATAACAGTATATTTCGTTCACATACATTTTATACGATTCAGGTGACAGAATCTGGTTTGATTTCGATATTCCCACGCCATGTTTATTCGACGATGCTTCTTCGCATAACTGCGGCCGATATGAGAGCATAATATTTCACCAGCCTGGCGATTATCACACAACGGGAGTTTCAATACTGCATCGATATTTTACGATATGTTTAGACCATAAATTAGGATAGTTTACTTAATAAATAATAGATATTCGAATAAGACCCACTTTCTACGATGTTAAATTGATTCGGCAGTTGGCCAATAAACTATTTTTTGTTTTATTCTATAAAAAATATATCTATACGTCTTCTATTTACTTGTTGTGTCTATGTTTCGATATATAAAGAATATAAATTCGAATAATTTACATAAAAATGCACTAATTCACACACATACAAAAACATATATTTATATAGATTCACGACGAAATTTTTACAGCTTTAAGTTTTTTGGTAATGCATTCCTTTTCGGTATATTAATTTCCGCAGATACTTTAAATCTTTTTATCGTACGAGAAGAAATCTTTTCAATTATTTTGAAAAAATTGTAAATTATCTCAATTTATAAGTAGGCATTCCCATGGGCTAATCCTTTGCGCCAGCAATGATTTGAAACTTAGTGATGAATACATTTATTTCTTATATAAACACGTTAAATTCATTTACAAAGCGTCAGTTCATGTTCATCCGTGCACTTGAACGCCTGAAGATGCCGAAAGACGAAACCTGGGTTGTTAGTGACAAAACTTGTGAAAATGTACATAATTTCAACGATTCAAATTTAAATATAGATACATTTTTACGTCACCGCGTCCAATAAGTTGAAATTTCAAATTTTAGAGAACATAACAATAGTTTCTTTCTCGATTCTCAAATAATGAATATTCAAATAATAAAATCATTTGTATAATTTTAATGTACTACGTCCGTTTTGTATTTTTAGAGTGAAATATTTTATTTCGATTGAAATTGAGCTGCACAAAATTTATAATCATAATATTGTTTAGTAAACATTACAATCGTTTTGAAAAATCTGTTTACAATCGCAATTTGATTGATATTCTACGAAGTTTTATGTCTTTTAAATATAAACATTGATACAATTTTATGTATTATTGATCATTTAACTTTAAATTTACAGTCCAATTTAATTGGTGGTAAATACCGATCGGTCTGAATAGAAAAACCGTTGGTCCAATCATGATTATAAATAATACGAATTCTCGTGGGCGTGAATATTTATTGTACCATAAAATATAATTGACTTAGGTACATTAAATTTGCTTTTATTATATAAAGTAAGTCGTCGTGATACTAGTGTATTAAGTGTATATAATATTGGTTTTTTTTAACATAAAAATACGCATTTTTATGGAGCGTATTTTATTATTCTATACTAAAAAAACACTATCAGGACAAATCTAAAACAGTTTAAAAACACTTAAAAATACGAATATCATTTGTTTTTTTTTATGATTTTATCGGAAAGCACTTATAACACCGATAGTAATTGTCTTGTCGCCTGCTGTGGCCCAGTTGGTTAGAGCTTGCTCTACCGATCACGCAGGTCTGGGTTCGATTCTCGGTCAGATCACAGTGAATTTGTGAATTATTCAATTCAAAGTTTTGATCTAAGACTGGGTGTTTGTAATGTCAATTCACATAATTTTCTCTCCTGCCATTCTTCTGATCCTTTAATAACTGGATGTAGCAATAGCGATAAGCCAACCACTAGTTCTATTCTAGCCTTATCCTTCTGTCCCTACTACTCACTTTGAAAAAAGTGAGGTCGAGCGACTGAGTAACAAACAGTTTTCGTACAAAAACTTATGTTGAGATACCTCCATTAGGAAGCCATATGCTCTACATTGTGAGCGGATATGGATTAAAAAAAAGTGTCTTTAATTGTCAAATAAATTAAATTCACTCTATTTCAATTAAGAGGCTTCCAAATTTGTATTGTAATTATAATTATATTCTTATTTATATTTTCGATAGATTCGGTGGCAACTTTGTGGAAATTTATTTTTAATAGAAAATTACATTTGATAACTTTGTTATTCCACGGGTTGTGTACAAATTTGCTACACATGCTTCGCCTCTGTCGTGTCAAGAAACACGTATCACAATTTGTTACATATCATGTGAAATAATAATGTTATCAAATTTATTTTTTTAGTATATTAATTTATGTTTCATATCATATCAAATAATACTGTTTTTTAAATCAAATTTTCAGTAAAGTATATTTTTTAAAGTATATTTCATAAAGTATATTTCATAAACATTATCATAAAATTACATATTTTAAAAATATCAGAATATCCAACCTGAGCCTTCTTCGGCGTAAGTTACAGCCAACCATTTAAGCAATATATCATTGCAAAGTTACACCTGCCATGAAATCGCTTACCGGTTAATATCCATCTCTGCATGACTGCCATTTAACTGAATACACATAACAGTGGCGTAAGTAATTTCGAGAGACTAATTTTATACTTTCCAAAAAAGATTCGGTAACAATTAAATTTGTGTATTTTACTTACCAGTAAATTTGCGGAAGTTAATTTTTAACATAAAATATTATTGGTTGTTCAAAACATTGTGACAAGTGTTTCGTCTTTTTGAGAAGTATCTCCAGGCAAACTATCGTAAGGCTACTAACGGATAGACTGAAACTCGATTTCTTAACAAAGATTTTTTTAAACATACTATACATTTTGGAAATAAAATCAATTGGGAGCTGACGTGGTCACTAATAAAAATAATAAAAGGCTTTGAAAAGGTTAAATAACAATCAATTGCAACATAAAGCTTTTTTTATAATGATTTTCACGATTTTTAAATGTTTTATATTGAAAATATATAAAACAGTTTATTTAGATACGCCTCTGTCATATAATAGCAACATCTCACATAGTCTCAGTTTGCCCATCAAATCACCTCAGAGTTGTTGTGCGACCGCATGCTATACTAATCTAACCCTGCATTCTAAACTAACTCACTACATGCATACCTAATTAAAATAACTTGCATACATATTCAACAACAACACCATGTATAGATCTTTTATACATATTTAAAAATGCCAGAATAAAGCTGTATTTTAATTTTATTCGTAAATGAAATTTCACTACCCAGTGTTTGAATACTTGAAAGGTTTGCATAAATACATTAATTTTTCAGTAATTTTTCGATTTCTTAAACATAGGTGTCTATAAACTGACGTGAATTGTCGTTTTCCCTTCACTGATATAGAAAGTATTCTTTTCATTTCCTTTAATAATCAGGCGTAGCGAGAACGATTAGTTTACCACCACTATCTCTACTACTACATTTGAAAAAGAAAATTTGATTAACTGAGTAACAAACAGTTCTCGTAGAAAAACTTCTGTTTAGATAACTCCATTAGGAGTTCATATGCTCCATATTGGTAGCGGACATGGATAAAAAAAGAATAGGCAACTTTTTTTTTGTTTATAATATTGGATATGTAGTATAAAAGTAATATAATTATAAGCCGCGGACTACTGGAGACACTTTGAGCTTGCTTTATTTTAATAAGTAATCAAAGGTTTAGGCCTCTCTCCATATGTAGATTATTTTTAAATTTTTGCATTGTTTTCAGAGCAATCCTAACAAATGCCATTTTAGTACTATGTTCTAATTGTTACTCTTCAATAGCGAGGTAAGATGACTAACAAATAAGCATTTTTTGTTAGTATACTAACTATAATTGAAATTCTCCGTCGGGAGATTTAGTTAATATTTTAAAAGTAAAAGAAATTTTTAATTTGAATTTGATTTGTATCATACTTTGACATGAATATTTCGATAAAAGATAGTGATGATGATGCTTAATAAAAATCCTTATGGCTTCTAATCATCATACATCAATCAAGTGGCATGATAAAATATATCAAGAAGCTATCACAGTACTCTGAATGTAATGTAAACATACTGCGTTACTATTCAAATTACTGAATAGATAGTTGGGTTTTATAAGTATCTCTGCCGCCACATTACTCCTCGTAAAGAGCCCGTGTAAGGTCCAAGTTTTTCGATTAGCTCGGTAAGGCGCCATGCCAGAACCAATCTCTGTTTGGATCAACTGTCAATTTCTTTTTAGCCTCACGGTTGTTTGTTGTGCGCGGGCGCTCAGAAAAAATATGATTATATAAGGTGCCTTCTATTTACAAACGCGTAACCAACCAAAAAAACATGATCTTTTTTAACATAACACAACTCAGCAAAAAATCAAAGCACGGACCTTTGTTGTACATTTTTTGTCGTGAAAACAAATACTTCATTCAATAATAAAGTGGGAAATCAATAAATTATAAACTGAAAAAATACAGAATAAACTATGTTCTGATTTACTGCTTTTGACTACCAGTAAAATGTATTTGGTTTGCTTAATCATTTAGCTTTGTCAAAACGTAGGGTAAATATTTTGTATTTATCGTTTCAAAGGAAAATTCAAAGAATGAATCATAACATTATAAAGAAATAATCGCTCTAATGATTTACAACTTTTTTACAATTTAAACAATAAAAAGTTTCACCTTTATATTAGAGATGCTCTAAATAACTGTTAAGTGTTTTCTAAGACATAGTGTCACAAATAATATTTCGAAAATCGATATTGTTTTGCATATGAAATGTCCTAAAGTAAGCAACCACATCTTTCTCTTAAAGACAGTCAATATCAGAAGGTTTCTTTATTTACAGTTGTTTTGTTATAACTTTTAATGGCTCGAGGAAAAAATATGTTGCATATGTATAAGAAAAAGTTTGTGGAAGTTGATTTACATAATATTTATCATATTAATATTTAAAAGTAGGGGGTTTTACTAAATTATACATACACAAAACTCAATGCCTACAGTGATGCAATATTTGAAATCTCTACACCTAATCCAGGGTCAATCAACTTTGAAGATTGATTAGTATAAGAATTTGAGACAGTTTTTTATGAGGCCGACCCTGCGTAGACTTTTATTTCATTTTTCCGGTTTTAATAGCCGACTCTGTGTTTATAATGGTAATATGAACGTGCTGAATGAGATGGATCGTAAAGAAAGGTGATTGATTTGAAATGATCAATAAACTGGTTTGGTCCAATCAATCGACAAGTTGCCTAATATATAGTAACATCATTTGCATATCTCGACTCTGACAGCAGGTGTACAATCAAAATTCTAAATCATTCCCGGTAAGTGTTTCAAATAAAATCGTATATCTTTTCGTGGATTAAAGAACTCGTATTACCATAAAGCCAACGAAGACAGTTTCCGGCCCATTAAATAATAAATTGAGAGTAAATAATAATATATCTCACTGAAATCAAATAACGGTTTCATTTTTCTGTTATATAAAACAATAATTATTACCTGCCGAATAAATAGTACTCAACTATTTAGACACATGTTTGAGAAACGCTCAACAAACAATAACAAAAAATCATTTTACATCTAACAAATAGCTATAGTATTTTAACCTTAAAATAACATATTTTCATAGTCCCTTTGTGTCAAATAATACTGAATATTGTATATATTACAACACGCGGTACTTTTCAGTTCTATTTTTTAACCATACTTATTTCTCTCAATAAATAGGAGTTTTTACTATCGAACGAATGATTATTGCTCGCGATCCTGATTTGTGCTACTTTCCTGTTGAAGTCTTACTCTTACAGCAAAAATTTACACCAAAAAGACAAAAAAATCAATTAAAACAGTATTTTATCAAATAGTAAATAATAAAATATGTCAGCATTTAAATCAGTATACTTAGTGACTGGCTTGAGTGAAAAAAACCTTCACTAACATTAAAACTACATAATCATCATTTAATTTAAATAATCTGTTTTAATAGAGATTAGGCGAATTAGCGTCACAATTTTTTACGAAATCTGTCATCAAAATCAGTCGTTATTATTTAATTTGTATAAATTATGTAAATATTTTCTTTTAATCCTTTATCATTTCTGAAACACCTAACGGGGATTTATTATGCGCTAGTGTTATTTATTGAAAATAATGCTCGCTTGAGATAAACCGATCGATAGTGATTTGTATCAAAATTAATTCCCACGCGACTGTGTTGTTTTTAAAATAAAGGATTGGTTCAAGCAAACTTCCTGTTATACGCAGACATAAAAACAGTAGACACCCACGGACTTACATTGTGATGAACTGCGCTGTTTTTCTTTAGATAATTTTCTTACATGAATATGTCATCACATTTTAGTCTTTCATTACAGACAAATGATATCACTCTTTTTATTTAAAACTGAATTAAATTGTTTATCATATTAATTTACCAACTTATTTTATATTTATAAACTTAAAATTGATTTAAAAAACAATTTTTAGTATTTCTGGATTATATAGTTTGCCATTTTAAAATTGATTTGTGCCTATTTTCATTTAATTGAAATCATTATACATATAATTCTGAGTTATAAAGATTTGATAATTTTACGTATATAATCATTGATATTAAACTTTAGAAAACCCGTTGTGGTCTAGTTGGTTTACCGATCAGGTGGGTCTGGAATCGATTTCCGGTAAGGTCAATGTCAAATATAGATTTTTTAAATTTAAATTTAAGACTTAAATCGTGAGTATTAGTGATGTCAATTATTCTACTCGAGTAGATCTCAATTGACTTTCTCTCTAGTTTATCACGTTTGATCTTTCAATTTTCAAAAAATTGTCGTATTGACATTAGCTGTAATGCCAAATATATTATAATTTTAAGTTTTAACAGTTTTTCTTATCGGTTGTTTTTTTTTGTTATGTACTTTCTCAGAAAGCCCATAAAATGGAAAGTAAAAACCCGTCATATATCAAGTAATTACGTGATTCTCATGCTAACTTTCGATTGCTAAGACCAAATCACTGCAAAACAATTGAATATTTTTATCTGTTATGTGTGAGAAAATTTGGAATAAGTCTATAAAAAAAAGCAAAAAGTAATTACCTGTCTTAAATAAAAACAAAATAATAAAGGTGCAAATTTTGGAAAGATTACAATCTTATTTACAGTACAATGATGGAACATCTCGAATGCTGTAAAATTTAAAGATTATTTTATACCGATGAAACATATAAGATAGTTCCATCTCTTTTTTTTCCACGAAGCTTCAAAGCCAAAGTCAAATCTTCTCTTACTCATTGTGAGAAAATATTTTTTGTTGATTAGCGTGCGAACCTTTGACGGTACACCACGGTACGGTACGTTTCTTTAAGTAATCAAAGACATAATGGGAAAACGCTGAGTCAAATTACCATATTTGATTTGTTTTTTTTTTAATAAGTTTATTTTTTTAGATTTTATGTTGGTTTCAACCTCCTATTTGATAATGAACTTGCAGTATTATGTAACCACAAATTAAATAGTACAAAAAATCTTTTATACCCACAAAATACTAAAGTATTATTAATCTATTAAATAAATTTAACATATGTTTGTAAAATGTGTATTAAACGCTGAGCTCTATTGCTTTGAGCTCAGCTGAGCAATTTAATGATTCCAGACACACATTTTGGCATATCTTTTATAATATTTTTTCTCATTGAGTCAACCAATCTATGGTCATTGTTTAAATCCTTCTTTGAATTGTCAAAATAATAATATTTGGCAAAATTGTTAAATACTATTTTTTTCAAGTCGTTTTATATTTTATAATAGTTGCAATGTAATCAAAAAATTATTCCCAGTTAAACATTAAAATTTCTATTTCAGCCGAAATTGTAAACATATTTTTTATAAGAAGCTAAAATACTTGCATAATATATTTTTAATTTTAATTAATCACTGCATTAAACAAAGAATATATTCATTATAAATAAAAAAAAACAATCTATCAAATAATAATAAATGTAGGCGTTTTTCATCTAAATTTAACAAAGAAAAAGTCATTGTGTGTTGACAGGAAAAGATATCGGATATTCATCCAAATAAGGCATCAAAATACATATAATATACATATTACATTTCGTCTTGTTTGTAATATAAATGGTTCGACGTATAGACTTATATGAAAGTGGGCTAATATGATAGATAATTTAAGGAAAAGATGTATCGACATAATATTATCTAATGGGAGATATTATTTTTTCGGATGGTCAAATCGTTTTTCGACCGCCTTTATAAATTTTGTTCTAGGAAATCAATCTACGTCGCGCATGAATGTTGTCAAAAATGTCGTTTGGTATTTTGATTTTTCCGGTTCGAATAAATCTTATCTGACAAAATGTTAACGACCATTTTAATCACTCAACTACATCCAACTTTTGGCGCTGTCATCTTGCTACCTATATTAAACGATCTTATCTATCTCAGAATTGCATGTCTGATTTATTTATGGCTTAATACAAATATCTGAACCAATCGGAATTTACCATTACAGCTGACAGTGTTTCATTAAGTCAGTTTCCATGAATGAAATATGTAATACTATTAGGTTTTTTTATAGTAATAAATAAAATATACACATTAAACTTATAAACATTTACTACGCGATTTTTTTTACTTATTAACAATTCTTGCTCTTTTTTTAAATAAATGTGCCTCAAATATTTGTTTACTATGTGTGAATATTGCACATATGTAAATAAAAACTTCAGCAGACGTCGCTCAAAGAATGAACACAAAAGCAATAATTTCAATTTTATGACTCACGTTTTCAAACTCCCTATATGCATGTGCAAGGTGCGCATCAATTGCATTAATAGAATATTGACAGGTGGCTTGCCATTGGCAGGAATATTGCCATTTGATTTTAATAAATATATGTGTTATTGGAACATAAAGCTGTTTTGGTGTTTAGTGTAAAATATATTTTTGCACTAAATGTTTGTTTATAAAACACAGATAAATTATTAAATGTCAAATTAGAAGTATAGTTTTTATCATAAAATACATATATTGAATTCGGTTTTTCTTCTTGGTGTTATACTTTCAAAGTACCTACTAAATCATTTTTCAAGAAAAGGGAGTACCACACAAGGTAATGTCATGTTTAAATTAATTGTTAAATTTTATCGTTGCAATGCAATTCCATTGGCTTTATTTTATTTCTGCCAGTAATAAGCATAAAACCACAAATACACTATTTCATTAGCCAATAATGCAATGCCCTTCTTTTGACTGTAAGAACTCACCGAAGCGAATAAGTTTTCATTCTTAACGCCACCCTTGTTTTGAACGGTACTTGACTTTCGTGTGAACTTGGGGGAATGAACACTTCGTATTTCTTAGCAGTGCTCGAATATGACCAACAGAATATTATTTTTAATTAAATTTAAAGCATTGGTGAACATATTATCATCAAGTCCAATTGATTATTGACTGAATTGGCATCTATCTATCAAAGTATTTTATTTTTAAATATATTATTTTATTTTTGGTTGATAGCTATTTCAGCTGATGCTTTCATTTTAACCATCATACCTCATCGAAAATGCTATCAACTATAAATAAAATAATATTCGTATTAAAAAAATCCTTTGATTTTTTCACCTTATTCTAATAAGTTACACATATTTACCAATAAATCATAACATGTAAAATTTCGCACAATATTAATGGCTTTAGTTTATAATTGCCAACATTACCAAGGATAAAGAAATTAACAATAAGTGCCAAGGAAATCTATTTTTTTTTAAAATATGTTTTAAATACGCTTATTTCGCGTTTCCCGTAAACAATGTGTTAATAGAATTTCATTGTAAATTTTAATAAAATAAAATTATAAAAATGAGTTACATAGGAATTGTAAGGTATAAGTTTAATGTCTTTCAGCTTTACGCCGTTGTTACAGCTGTGCTAGAATTATAATTGTTCTGACGATTACGTGAGGTTGAAATATGTATATTAGTTTTCAAATCAACGGCGAAATATTTAAATTTCAATAAATAATATGTATTTTTAATATTATATTTACAAGTGTTAACTATCAATTTTTGCCAAAAGGGCACTTTTTAATTAAGACATCGCATTCTTTATTATCAAAAAGTAAAGATAATATGTTTTGTTCTTGAAGATATCTTTCATAAACAATTCGTACACATTCGGAGTCTTACTTAAAATTCTTATGTTTTAATGCGATGCTTCACAATATGATAGGAGGGTGTTATGGGAAATGAGCATGTAGGTACATTTTCACGGACTAAGGTCATGCAGGTTTAACATTATGTAAGATATAATTCTTGAAATGGTCTCGGTTTGGTGACTGCTCTCTGATCTATGGGGTGAGTGCCATATATGTGTGGGAAAAAAGGAAAGTTAAGCTCTCTAATAAGACTTTAAACGATGAATCATTATTATTGTAATGAATAGTTTTTTAACTTATTGTTTTGACTGATTTCTGCTTCCAAATAAAAACATAGAATTTGTGATCGAACCTATCAAAACATAAGGTTATCTTTTAAAAATTCTATCAGTAGTCCAAATTTTATTTTTCTAAGGGGATAGAGAAAGGACAATTTTTAAGATCTAGTGAGTGGAAGCTTTAGACAACAGAAGCATCCATGCCTTCGAACAGAGATCCATAAATCCATTACCCGACCGTCTTGTATGAATTTTTCATTACAAGTTGACTAAAGGAATAGTTATTAATTATAACAATAAATATAAAGTCTTAAAACCACGAAGGACGTAAAACGATAAATGTTATTTTTATTAATTGGGATTTGTGTGGTATATATATACAATTAATTCAATTGCTTCTGTGCGGAATTATAGTTTGTATAACCATATTTAAATTATTGACATCGTTAAGTATATTGATCATTTTTAATATAAACTAACCATTGCTTAGGTATTTTTTCCGATATTAAAATAGGAACAAAATGTTTTTTGATAATATAGTTAATTATATTAACTGCCTATCACATTGTTACATCAAAGTACATTTAATTGTAAAAAATGACAATATTAGTAGGCATTTAAAAAAACTATAATATTCCGACGACGGCGCACGCTGAAATAGCTATAAACTCATTTCATAAAGAATTGTAGAACTAAATACGTTGATATTTTTCACATTATTACAATGGAATTCTACCAAGTAAATGCCAATTCAATCAATATAAAATACTACACAATTTTATATTCAATATATTTTTAATGTTTTTGTATGCAGTTGCAAGTTATTACAGTACAATTCAATTATTATTCAATGGCTCTGAAATATTGACAGATACTTTTTAAATGCACACTGAAACGACTAGATGCGTTTCACATGCACGGATTTCTTACACGGGATACGAATAATAATAAAAAGTTGCCATGATTTGGTAAAATGGGCATATTTCCATAGTTATCCAGGAGTTAATTTTTCGATTCGACACGCACTCAAAAATAGTGTGGGAAAACGCGCAAGGTTCTAACATAGGCTCCCATTGATTGAATTAAATTATTATTTATATTTATAATAAACCCTATTTTGAAACTGTTGTATGCACAATATTGTCATCATGTTTAAATCCCACTGTATCACTTTTTGTTTCTATAACACGCGTGCTATTTATTTATTATTTGTTTCATTGTCGTGTACATGAATTAGAGATATTTTGATTTTCCACTTGAGTCGTCTGGTATCAAAATCAGAACTGTTCCATACAATATTGCTTTTGATACCAGACGACTCACTTATATTCTACTCGTTCAAAGTGCATCGCAGAGTTTTAAATAAACTTTTTATAAGTAACACATGGTATTGAAAGATAAACACATTCATATATTTATAGAACAAATTATATTGAATACAAAAAATCTTTTAATGCAAAGTTTTTTTTTTAACCTTGTCCACTCCCAATGTGGAGCATATGGACTTCTAATGAAGTTTATCTCAACATAAGTGTTTCTACGAGAACTACTTGTTACTCAGTTGCTCAACCTCTCTTTTTCCAAAGAGAGTAGGAATAGAAGGAAAGGGCTAGGACAGGATTAGTGGTAAGCTAATTGCTCTCAATACGCCCCGTTCATAGGATAGGATGGGTGGGAGAGGCATTAATGCAAAGTATTATAATATTTTTCAAATCCTTGTTTGATTACTAGATGAATACGTGATATAAATTTTCTGAAAATTGCCTTGCCTTTGTGCTTTAGTTCACGTCAATTCAGTTGAGTTCCCGCATTGACCTTAAACCCATAAGACGCGTAATTTGTTTAGTCTTTTTTTCCTTGTTATTATAATGTAGGTACCGTGAGAATCCACGGTCGGCTGAGCTCAGACGTTAACCTGAGGGTAAGGGGCATTCGGTTCGATATGTGTAAGTGTTTAATTTATGCTACCTGTCTTTGTCTAAATGTTTGGTCATTGTCCGCGACGTAAGCGAACATTTATTTTGTTATTTGTGAGAAAAAAATGTCCGCGTCCAACGGCGACTATTAAGACATAAATAGAAGATAAGTGTGTCGTAAAATGGTTGATTGTTGGAGCTCGTTTTGGAAATGGATTGAATCGAATGACTCGTTTATGGCAAGTTTTCTCAAAAAAAAAAAAAACAATCACGACAACTTGCATATAAAATACCGTGTGCATATAAAAATAAAAAAAACACAATATTCCTTTGTAATTATTTCCACTTTTATTTATCAATATCAGTATTATCAGCTCATGGCGAGCATTTTCAACTGATGATAAAAAGAATTTTTAAAAACCGGATCAATTCTAACAGACAAAAGAAATAAAGTTTATAATTTCTACTGTAATTTGAAAATTCTTTTCAATGCCAATTGTTAATTAAACCTTTTCATTTCATTGTATAAATAGCACTATTAAGTTATATTAGTTGACAATGCTCGCCTGATTGAAGTGGAAATAAGTACAAAGGAATATTGCGTTTTTCTTAATATTATATAATGCCTTTCCACCATTGATAGTGAATATACTTAAATAGTCCACATCAAATATAAATTGATTATATTATAAATATAAATATGACACACACAGTATGCTGAAACACACAACGTTTTTACTACTTTATAGTAATTAATTTTAAAAAGACTTAACACACAGCTTTAGATCATTCTGAATTTGAACTTTGGCGATATACAATAATAACCTATAACAATATCAAAGTATTATATTTGTAGAATTTGTATTTACGATAATTTAGAGTATAGTATCAATTATGGTGTACTGTCGAAATAGCTATAAATTATTTTATATACACCCTGTCAACATTGCAATGTGTGTTTATCCTTTTGTTATTTTAATGAAAATCCACAAACAAAATGATAATCAATTTACGTCATAATCATCATTGTAATCGAACTTTATCTTCCGTAAAGCCAGCTCAGTTTTCTCAAGATCAATCGATGAAGGTGATTTTTATCGTATCCGTTTCCAAAGAAAAGGCATTGATAAATCATTAGTATTAAAAAAAGCACACTTATACTAACACTACGGTTTCGTCCGGTCATCACTTGACAATACTCGTGTCATGATCATGTAAAATAAATTTGTAATTATTACAAACCAGTGTTTTATTTTTTAAATAAAACAGTAATTGGGAAAAACTTTTCAGTATTTATTTATTTAAATATCTGAAAATCATAGGATGAAGGTTATTTAACTGCTCTATAACATTATTAAACTCCTCTATAATCGATAAGCATCGATTGTAGCAAATCACACACTTGAATGTTCTTTAGCAATGCCATCGACTGCAGTGCAATACCGTATTTTTTATCTATCTCGTAAAGCTGTCACGAGAAATAAAATGATTGAATACCTTTGCCCCGCGAGTTACGTAAGTCACTTTTTACGTCTCATACATTATCATTTTAAAACAATGATTATCAGTGTCATTTCAATACATGCAAGTATTTATTACATTGAACGGACAGAGAGTCAACCGCGATGACAATCGTTAGAGTTTAAAGAAAAGGTATGCCCCTAACTTGACACTCGATTATTCATTTCTTATCAATATGATTTCTGTTCGGTGAGTTATTCCAATGTAGTAGCTTGCATTCTCACATCTATATTATAAGTTCTTGTCGGCTTCTGTTCGCGGCCAGTTTTTTCATTGTCTGATTTGTATCTCGTTGATTTTTTTACAATATACCAGCAAAGCCGAAACTCTGAATTTCTATATGGTAAAAATATAATGCCAATTTGGTATGCTTTTTATTAGTTATTTATTGAAGTTGATTTATATTCTCGTTTGGCAGCGAGTAAATTTTGCATTTTTGCTACAAGCCGACATGAAAAACATTCATTATGTCCAAGAATTCACAGCTATTCAATTTATTATATTATAATGAATAAAATCCGTAACGAGTAGTTATTAAAATTAATATCCATGCGTTTGGAGCAATTATTTTTATAGCAGCCTAGCGAATTTATTTTGCATCTTTTTGCAAAATTAACATTTATCTCGTCATCGCCTATTTGTATCGTTTTTTTAATATTCAATTTACATTGAACGTTAATGAACGAGACACTATTAAATCGTGTGAAGTGTTTTTAGAAAAAATAGCTTTACGGTTGGATAGCTTTTGAAGATAGCTTATTTAATCAGTATTAAAAGTTTCATTACGAATAATGAACGTTATATTGAAAAACAATCTTCGTGATGATTAACACGTGACGCTTACGTCTCAAAAACAGTGTTATTTTTTAATCACAATTCCTAAATAAGTTAATTTTAAAGTTAAAGTCGGTTTGAAAATTTAATATGTTCATGTTATAAAAACTAAACATCGTAAAAAATGATAAAAAAAATTATATAAAAATAAAATTGATAACTATGTTATTCCACAGGCTGTGTAAAAATTGACACTCGTGCTTCGTTTCTTCAAGACTCATATATACGAACAATTTAAAATTTTATTTTAATTATTAACTTTTTTATTTAGAAAGAATGAATAATAAAGGAGTTTTAGTTTGTTTGCAGTTTATCTTGGAATGCTTTTTAAAAAAGGCAAAACGTATTTTACAATTAATATTATTACACAATATTTGGAATAACGGAGCTAATTAATTTCATTGTACTATTAAAAATGAACTTCGACAAAGTTGCCGTCGAGTCCATCGGAAATATTATGACAATTTTTCGCATTCCACGTTTTCAACACTGGCATTGAAGTCTATCAGATATCATTCGACACGCAAGTCTAATAGCTGAGCCTCTCGTCTGCAGCCCTGCTGCAGTCAAAGAAACCTCACCGCTACGACAGAATACATGACATTATACAAATAATGTGACCGAACATCTCTCGCGGTCTTCTGCACGCCTGGTACCATCGCTTGTAACTCCTTATCCTTCAGAGTGCGCGGACCGGATGATAATATGCATTCGCCTTCCGTCCGTCCAATGATGGCAAGATTGGCAGCTGGCTGAGATGAGACAATACCCCTGTTTGCTGACATGCGCACATCAGTCTCTTGCTGCCACGCCAGTGGTTTTATGCTACGTCCAGTAGATTCATAGTATTCTGATACTGGGACAATTGCCACCGTTGGAATGTTAACGTTGTGTTTATGACCGCTGTTTTATACGAGAATTTACTATTGACATTATCGACAACGAACATTCAGGAAGTCAAATTATGGAAATCAAACATTAAAAACTCTTCCGTGTACCGTATTCACTTTCTGTGATTTTTAACGGGGGTGTGTTTTATTTTATTTTGTTGGGATGCGTTGCTGAAATCCGAGTGAGTGATTGTTTTCTCAGACTATTTTTAATTTCTTTGCGATAAAGTATCCAAGATATTCTGCATTAAATATTGACTCTTTTTTTAAGACATACATTTCTAAAATAAAACATAAACAATACTAAATGCATGTTTATGAATTATTTTTTAATTCGAATAGAAGGGTCAATAACGAGGCAATGGTTTCAATAAAGCTAAGAAACACCGATGTTTAACTAATAACCACCACGTGCCACCTTCAGCGATCCATATCACTGAGGCGAGGATCAAATACAAATTTCACTAGAATTTTATATAGCCATATTTTAAATGCATATCTTAATTCTAAAACAATTTGAGAATAATGTGTAACAAACCATTTTATTCATTTTACTTTTATGGGTCACTCAAAATTTATAAAATGTAAAATAGATGAGAGGATAGTTTGATTTGTTAAAAAAAATATATTTCGTTCTAATTATTAGAATAACTATAAAATGTATTTTTCGGTTTGCCGACATCAAGCCCGCGAAGATTTCCCGACGCCCTGATTCACCAAAGTTAATTAAGAAATAAAAAAGATGTATCTCTTTAAAGTGAAATGTTACTTCAAGTTGGAGAAGGCGTATTTAAATAATAATATATATGTTTATTCTGGCATTACTTTGTCAGCTCTTCTGTTCGACAATTTACATTTTAAACTAGTTGGGTTTTGCCTTACTAAAACTACAACGTTGAACTTGTATCTTTAATTGAGAATTAATCCTTTAGTTTATAAAAACATCTAATTGAATCAGATAACGATCGAGAACAAAAAATGAATATATTATAACATATAGACCAGTGATAGAACAACGGGCGTACCTCCAAAGGCGTCGGACAACAAATTCAACTATTACCGAAATATCCGGTTCAACGCAGCACCAACCAGTTCAGTGTAAGGTGCTCTGTGCTCGCGCCTAGTATATACACTAATCGCGACTGATCCGCCCTCTACTGAACATCCATCGATAGATTGCCTGTACGTGACCATCATTAAAAGATCATAAATCTTGTAATATTAAAAAATATGTATATATAGCAAGACTGAGAAGTTGTGTAAAAAAAGACGATTCCGACTCCAGCTTTAAACTAAAAAAATGACTCCGACTCCGAGGAAATTTTTCAAACATTTAATTTTAATTTATATATATATTTATATGCAATGTCAACACTATGGACTATTGTGGTTTGAATACGAATCATAAAAATGTTTTTTTTTAAATGGGTCTGAGTGACTCGTTTTTTACGACTCCGACTCCACAGCCTTGATATATAGACCCCTATTTCAAGTAATCATACCTTTCATCATTGTTTTTATAATATGTACTTATAACGTAAGTGTGCATAGAAAACATCATCAAACGAAAATATCTAATTGTGAAGAAGTAACATATCGACTGTGGAAAGGCAAAAAGTCGTAGCCTACAGTTTTTTTTGTTCAATTATCACAATGTATTGAGCTTGATAAATGTTTTATCTAAAGGATTTAAGCTAAAAATACTATATTAGTATCTAAATTTAGCTTTCAAGCTTGAAAAAAGAAGGGCCTGTAGAAATTTTGATCAGGAAAAAGACTTAAAAAAAGGTTTTTCTATTATGTATCCTATACTTTGCCTTTGACCCAAAATCTTCAAAAAATAATTTTGGTGTCTCCTGTAAAGTTTGTTATGTCTTGGTTACATCCATTTTCCTCTCCATAGTCGATATAATGATGCTTTACACTGATGAATATATTCAATTAATTTTGTTTTTGCATGCAACGTTTTTAATGTTTTTTTAATTCTTTCACATAACGCAAATACTTTTTTTTATCTCAGTCTGCTTTTCCAACTCTCATACAAAACAACTCACGTACAAATAAATTTCTTGTTCAATAAATATATAAATAGATTTCCAAGAAGGTAAAATAATACTTTAAAATTAGTCGAATAAACGAATTGATTATATCCAGTCGTTATACTACCACACTTAATTAACTTAAAAACAAGTCCAATGCTCTATTAACAACGCGTTGTTTTTTTATTTTCCAAATGCATATTGTTAATTTTTAATTGGACAAAATATTAAAAACGTTTTTCAATGTATTAAGAAGACTGCAATATTGGAATTGTTATATTACATATACCACAGGTTCTTTAGCTATAGTAGCATTTAAAAAACGTAAGAAAAACTAAAGCTATTCTAGTACCGAGTTGGATAAACGTGTGAACAGCGAAATGAAACAATACCGGACGCAACAAGTATCTATCAGATAACAACCTTTATAATAGGTTACTTCGGTGAATATGGTGGCTTCTTTTATTGTAAGTGATCAAAAACCAATTTAAAAGTGATTGCAAAACTGTCATCGCACGCCAAAAAAGTGACAAGTCATCATTACCTGTCACTGACCGGAAGAATCCGTATCGACAAGTTCATTAAGTCCAAAATTTCTAGTAAAGAGCTTTCCTTAGAACATCCTGGTATAAAATCGGTAATATATATTCCAAGCATATTGTTTTTTTAATGAACGATGTATTTTTTTTTATTATAAAGAAAAACACTATATTTCTTTATACTTATTTCCACTTTTATTTACCAAGATCAGGCCGGTTTTTCACATGGCGAGCATTATCAACTGATCACTTGTAATTTGTAAATTCTTTAATTGTTTAAATTGATTTATTTGTTTTGTATAAATAACACTGTTAAATTATATTTCGTTGTCGTATCAGTTGATAATTCTCGTCATGAGTGAAACCAATCCAGATCTTGGTTAGTAAAAGTGGAAATAAGTACAGAGGAATATTGTGTTTTTCTTAATATTATGCATCTCCATCAAGTATTGACAGTGAACACCCTAACATTGTTTTTATGTTTAAACATTTTACTTAAGATGCTGTTTTTTTTTATCAAAGCATCAAATATACATAACAAGAAAATTTCAAAAGAACATCGAAATCAAATATTAGTTGTTATATGATTTTGGTGTGCTTCAGTCCTAAACAAACATAATTAGGTTTCCAAAGTATTCGATCAACATAAGTGATATAAAAATGATTAGTCAGCAACCGGACTCGAGGTTATAGAAGCAATATGGTACATGCAACATCGCCCACTTGAACGAGTTAGCAGGTATGGTATCTGAGTGCCAATAACTCTGAACCGCCCGCAGCCCCTTCGTATGAGGGCGGAAACGAAGTTCTGGGCAGCAGACTATACCAGTGATGGAAGCGGAAGCTCTAAAACTAATTTTATAAATTGCAAACATTCTGTGTGGTCTATCTATTATCAACAGTGAAACATAAATTTTATTTTATTTTACTCAAGATTTTTAAATAAAATACACCGAGATTTTTAATCAGTTATATATGTTAAATATACTGTTCCGTTGCATATTTATAAAGTTTACACAATTCGTATATATCTTGATTATGGATGTAGAGAAAAAATAAATCGTATTCCTTAAACGATTAAGGTAATCTATTTGAGTACAAATAAAGTGATATTATTTTGAAACAATCATAGAAAACTGTCTACATGTGTAAGCAGTCCTGTATAAGTTTAGGATAAATTACCATTTAAAAGAAAGGTTAGTGAAACTGATTTCTTGAATTAAGTTTTTAATCAAATTAACACATTTTCTTCTTTTCGTTTTTTTTTAATTACTTTTCCTAGTAGCTAAATTGAAAATTGTAATTTGGTTCTATATTACAGTTGTAGTAATAAATTGACAAACATCTGGACACTATTGATACAGAATGATGTTTTGTCAACGCTTGTTTTTTACTTGTGCTTTTTTAGGTTAACAAATCATGGCACCTGACTAAGACTCAGTTAAACCGTATATTGAGATTCGAGAAAATATGCTTGTGTTGGATAATGGGGGTGAGGTGGCTTGATTTTTGAGGAACTCGAAAATGAGGGAACGTACAAAACAGCTCCCTGTCACGTCAATGGTTTTAGAGAAAAATTTGAGATGGTGACACGTGCTACGAATGCCTCTGTAGGGCTTTAATCTTGCCTGCCTCTTCTTCCAACCGGTGAGATTTTGGCGTCCTGTATGACAGTAAAGTAATATCCACAAAATTTACACAGCGGAACTGAAGATGTATGCCATGGAAGAAAGCAAATCAATTAGCGAGAATCAGGGACACATGTAGGTGCCAAGTGGTGGTTATTTGCTCTACATAAGGAGCAAATAGTCAAAGAAGAATCAATTAAGTAAGCAGTATGTTCATGGTAAGTGAAAAATAATATTAATAACTAGCGCGAATTGTTAAGACGTTTATTTTGACGTGAACTTATCGCTTTTTTATTATACATTCTAAGAATTAATCAAACATATAATATCAAATTAGAATTAGAATTTATTCCAGCCATGTGTGAAACATTGAGCGTCCTTAACAGAGTATCCGTTAATGGGATGTGTGCGCGGGTGTGAATCCGCAACAAATCCAAACAAAGAAAAGGCTGGTACAACACAAGGTGGTGTGTTTTGTTCGGTGCGTGTGTCCGGCGACAAAGAAGAACAGACAGACGACCGGCCGTTAGGTGAGGTAAGTCCGCGCCGAGTATGCGGGAGGACAAATGAAGCAGGTGCTTGCGCTTTATTGTTCCCTCTGATGCCCCCTGCCTCTCAAACGGTGAATGTAATAGAACAGTAAAACTTTTCCCACAGGAAAACTCTACTTCAAATTAGAATTCGAAAATGCATCCATTTCACATTGCTTATCATTAAATTAAAGTATTTAGTTTTAAGTGATTTATAATGTGTTGATATAGCAATTTCAGCTGCACGCTATCGTCAGAACTATTAAACATCAGAACTTAGAGGCTCAAAGCATGCAATTTTCAATTTAGTCAATATCATTAATTTTGTGAAATAACACACCATTGACTTAATTTCCTTAATACGAATATAATATGCGGTTTAGACATATGTATCTGAATAACGAAATAGTGCATTGATGAAAATTACTATACATACAACTTTTCATTAAATTTAATACGGCAAATATTTAGTTTCACATTTTCTGACATACGAAAACACACTTCACTACTTAATTGTATTATTTATAAGGTTATTTTATCATAACAAAACCTATAATTTAAACAGATTTATGTAAACGTAATCGATTAAAAATTCAAAAAGAGTCACTTTCAGACATAAATTCTAAATTTATTTTTTTATGTCATAACGAAAAGTCAAAATATTGAGCAGTGTTGTCATATCGTTTTATTAAACGTAAATCAAAAGTTTGTTTTTGTACTAATCATATTTTCTGTTATACAGTTATAAAAGAAAACATTGTATAAGGTTCTTTTGTCCATATTGCTCGACACTGTGGGTCGAACTTGCCTTTTCCTGGCTAAAACAAGATAAACGTAGATATATTGTAGTGGTTTCTTTTACAAAAGGTTAATACACTATTAAAAGTACAAGCATGCAATTTTTCTATTGGCTAAGTATATTCACACTTATTTATCATTCAATCTTTGTTTGAGTTATTTTTTGCAGCTTATTTTTTTACAAATCGTAACTAGCTTTATCTTTGCAGTATTTAAATTCGTCTTCATTATTTTATTGTACAGTATGTTTTCAATATAAGCAACATTTATGTTGATTCATATCAAACGTCATTGAGTCCACTCAATGTGAAACTGTCAAAATGTGGTTTTATCATTTCTTGGAATTTAAAAAACTGCAATAAGTGAGATTTTCTAAGATTATAGAATTTATAATCTTTATAGCAATAATTTATATTCCAATATATAATTAACCCACATTTTTCCTAATTTTCATAGAGTGGACTTAATGACGTTTGATATGAATCAACACATTTGTGGATATATTGAGATATCAATCGATATTCAGAAGATTATTTACTAAGTGTATTTAAAACATTTGTGTAAATTAATGTAAATATATTATATAAACATAATCACAATAAAGATTTCCACTTTCAATTATTAGTGGAAATGCATTTTATCAAAAGCCAACAAAATACAACAGAGTATAAGTATACTATGCATAATTTACGATTTTGACCGAAGGTGCATGGTATTTAATATTAAATTTGAATCGTTAAAATTTTGCACACTTTGTGCACGTGTTATCACTAATTACCCGGGGTTCGCCATTCGACATCTTTAGGCGTTCAAGTGCATGTATGAACATCAAATTACTTTTGGTAAATAAGTGTATCGTCTAATACAGTATAAGAGATATTTTTTCCTCTAAGTTAAAAACTATTGATGGTCATCAATATACATATAATGCAAAAATAAAAAACTCTTCGTGAAACTTAGCTGCAGAAAATAACGATTAATAGATCACTATTTAATTGGCATATTCTTATTTGCTCACTATCGTATTTATACTTTATTTATTAATACTACAGACTAAAAACATATTTTTGTTGTATAACTGACATTTTATTTTATATTATAAACAAATATATATTTCAAAGTGAACCAGAATTTTCACAAATAAAAATACACTAATAGAATGTTGTTATTCTTGTTGATATAATATCACTTGTATGGCAGGCCCAACTTTCTCATCTCAAAAATTAATCCGAATCCTCACTTGAAATTCCCAATAATTCAATGATGGAGCCGCCTTAAAATTATGAACAGAAAGTCGCAATTATGCAGTGGCGTGTATTAGAAGAGGCTCATTATAGTATTTCACAAATTTCGAATTAAATAAAGACAAATTTTGTTAAATATATAATATATCTCAATTTCCATCCACTTAAACATCAATTCTAGGGCTTACTAAATTCAGCAAGGAACGACAAAAACGTTACATATTTTCATTAACATAATTAAAACATAATCCATGATTCTAGATAAACCTTTTATGATAATATAAAAGTTTCTACTCCGTTCTTTTTCCATCGTATAGCCGATAGAATGATATTAAAAATATTTATTTTTTATCAATATGTTTAGATGTACAAAATAAAGATAATATATGAAATATAACATAAACTTATCAGTTGAAAATACTCGCGATGAGCAAATATTTGGTTTAAATTACATTATGTAGAATTAGTAAAAAAGTGTTTATTTATTTTTTGATATAATACAATGCCTTTCCACAGTAAATTGACAGTGATTATTTATCTGTGTTTAATATGTAGTGTTTTGGCATAAATTGCATATTTTTTTTTATATAAATGATTCTAACACGCAAAATAAAAAATCTGTTTAATATTAAAATCTCAATAATGTCGAAAATATTTTTAACATTCAGATTGGTGTCTTCCCACTCGTCATCAAAAACATCATTAAAATAATACTAACCCAAACTTGTAACAATGTGTTTTGTTGGAAGAATCCGTTAAAAAATAAATGAAAAAAAAACACATAATTTGGCTGTCAGCGTTCTTTGTTTCCGCGACATATGGGCTCCCGGCTGCGTTTTAGGGATAATGATTATAAAACAGTTTTTTTTTCAATTCAAGGAAAGATCTCGTTAAATTCTCTACAGGTGTTTTGTGCATTATACTCTCTCAATTGTGTTCAGCTTAGGGTAGGAAGGTTAATAATGTGTAAAGCAATTTATTGATAAATTCTTAGGTGTATATAGTATAAAAATGCGAAGTCATTCTGTAACAAGCTTGTCTATTTTCTCAATAATAAATCGCAACTTAGTATAAGGTCAGTAACTTAATGAGACAATTAAATTTAAATGCTTAAAAATATAAAATATCTATTTATGAAAGCGTTCTGTAAAGCATCATACACGGGAGTTCAGTATTATCTGGTTTTACCTTGGTTAGCTTAGGTTACGACCGATTTTTAAAAAAATCTAACCGCTTGTCTAAGTAACTGGCAACGCAAATATTCTCTGCTTATAATATTTATTACTGTTTAGGAAGATTGTCAAATAAAAACCTTCATTGACGAAAATAAAGCAAATGGTTTCTTTTTGGTAACATATTTTTTTAATCACGGCTGTGTATTCGAAGTCGAAGTTTTAGAAAAACGAGCGAACTTGAGTATTTTTTTTACTAAAATAAGTATAATATGTTTTATTAGATGATAAAAAAACGTAAAAATTTAATACATTTTTTGCATATTTTTTTAAATAGGAGTTGGAGTCACAGTCATACCATTTTTTAAATTCCGGAGTCAGAACACTGGTTTCTTATACGACTTTACAGCTCTGGTTTTTAAATAACGAACGACGTATTTACTTTTTAATGTTTTACTTACTGACCAAAACGAATAGTATAACAAATACTGACCACGTAACTACTGATAATATACCCGAACGCTATTTAGTGTGTTTAATGTTTTTTTTTATTTTCAGGATTGTAGAAATGTATAGTTTTTGTGAAGGAATTCTTGATTTCTACAATTCAAAGACATCGAAGTGTTCGCCTACTGTTGCAACGCGGGCGACAATGTCGTTCCGTCTATAATGGACGTAGATAATCAGTGTTTGTGCGGACACTTCGCAGCGTCCACGGAAAGGATCGACAAAGTGTTTTTACTGCTATAAAACAAATTACAGTCATACCGGAGCGTACGATGTTTTATTGCCACTAGCAACGAGACTGATTGTCAACTGGCAAAAACCGAGAAAGCGGAACATTTTCGCGGCGGAGCCCTCTATCCGCGAAGCCGTGCTGTAAAATCGCGCAGAATCCGCGGACATTTTATAGGAGTTGATACAATAAATTTCGGATGTAGCATTAACGACGCAGTAAATTGGCGTCAAATGAGCGCATTAGATATGTTCATTATACAGTAAAAGATATTAAATTGTGGAATGTAATCAGTATATGAATGCAGCGGGGGCTTTTCTTTTATTTAATGGGTGACCTGGCCAGCCCGAGACCATAATCTTTATGCTTTATATGAAAATCTAAGTAGAACTTTTGCGGTATATTTTATGGTTATACCAATAACGTCCGTCCCGAAAGCTATATTTACGAGACACGCAGCCGGTAATCCGAAAATTGGACCGTTGATTTAATCGATGTTAAATATTTTCATATTTATAATAACTAAATACGGCAGTTTTTAACCAGAAATTACTGATTCTACTAAAATATTTAACGATCTCTATGGTGTTTTTTTGTTGTTGAAAGATTAGATTATCAAGATTTACCATTATTTTAAAAATTAATTGCAATACTATTTAAGCATATTTTATTAATCACCATAGTGACCAATAATCACTATGGTCCATTTGCATTGTAGTCGTATTCATGAACTAAGAATTAGCTTGATATTTGTTGTTGGTGTGTTTTAATTGTCGTAGTAAAAATTAAAAACCCACAAGTCTAATGAATTCATTATTTTTATTCTCCATTATATGGCGCCCCGGTGTACATAATAGCTATCTTATAATGAGTATAAGCGCTGCTTTTAAGAACTAGTCAAATGCTTTTTCCGACATATGCAGCTTGATAAAAAAAATAAAGTGAGTCAATTAATATTCAATAATTAAATCCGCTCACATGCGTAAGGTTCAAGTTGAAGGGCAAACACGAACGTCCACTTCTTAATCTAAGTAAAACACTTTCATAAGAAGTTTCTAAAGAACCGGTCTATTAGAACTTTGTTAAACGATTTAAGGTTTAAAGAACTTATTGGTATCTAGATCAGTCACATTTTGTGTCCGTTAATTTTAACATGCGATTTTATTAAACTAATTTAATCAAATGAGTTATTAATAAGTCTCTTTTTCTTATTTTATTATTAAATAATTATTTAATATTGCATGCATATTCACGCAAAAATTGCGACTAAAATACCGTTATTGGTATACGTCTGTATACTTGTTGATCACACAATAATCACATACAAATTTTAAATACCGATATAAATTGTAAGACTAGCCTCACGAAATTGCATAATAAAGTAATGTTATTTTTACGCTCTGCTATAAAATTGTCAGTTATGGAGTTGCAAACTTTTCAATTTGGGCTGTCGATAAAAGCGACTTCAAAAGTCCTTCGTACTTAAAAATCACTTTTATATAGAGAGTTTAAAATACCCCTTGATAATTACTATTAATATTTAACAGAAAATGAAAATTTTCGACACATATATATTAAGAATGAAGATTTTTTTATAATTGAAGATTATTTCTAGACTCATATAAACTTAAATCTTTATAAATAACATTACACTTCGAAAAGAGGCGAAATATATGAAGCATCTGGATATACAACCAGTAGATATATAATCCATCAAAAATAATAGTAAAAATACTTAAAACACTATTATAATTATCAAACTTACTTTAATGTGGGTCATTCTGTGGTAGTATAAATTTGAACTGGCTGTGAATCGTTTCCCGCAGTGTTGACATTGATGAGGCTTCTCCCCTGAATGGATCCGTCGGTGTGTGTTGAGACTGCTTGAAGTACTAAACCCTTTACTGCATACCATACAAACGTGCGGTTTTTCTCCTAAAAAATACAAGATGTTAAGTTTCAAAGTAATTTTAATTCAAACCAATTTATTTAAAACCACATTTCAAGTTAATTGATCTTGTAACCAATGTAGTATGTACAAAAAAAGTTGCTAAAAAATGTAGATTTAAATTTTTGAAAATAATTTTTCAGGTAATTTCTTTTGGTAGAATAAATAATTTATCTTCACCATTCCTCAAATTATCTCAAAAAACTTAATGTCTCACGATATCATTTATGGTAAAACTCACATTCTTGCCTCGCATAAGCCGAAAAAATATGTGAAAACATTAGTTTTGAAGTAACAAACATTGGCATTCCAAAAAAAGACGATGGGATGCCACGGGCTATATTCAAATACGCTAAAACAGAGATGACTTTTTGAAGACTAAAATAATGAACACCGAAAATTAAAGAAAAAAAATGTATTGTACATTATGTTGATAAATGGGAATTTAAAACTCCCAATTGTCACTGTTTTCGCTACTGGATTTTCATTTTATCACCTTGTTCTATAAACGCTACTTTTACAATCTCGTTTAATTTTATTACGTTCATGTTACAAATATACGAACTCGGAAACATATTTCAAACGTCAATCGTAAATTTCGTTGACAACTAACATATCAATACAGCTGATTATTAGGAAGCTGGATAATAATAATAATGTGACGCAAGTGATTTGTTTACAGATGTCAATTAAATTGAATTGAATGTATTTACTTAAGTTTTGTACGAATTTATTCCTTAAAACATATATTTATATTACACTGTATGCTTAAAATGTTATCTCTTTAAACTTTTACATATTCACAACAGTTTAATGAGAAAATAAACTCGGCTGATAAAAAAAATACATTAAAAATTGAAAGTTAAAAAAGGACTTTTATATTGCATTTGCAACGTAACGAAGTATGGACACGTGTTTTTTTATATTTTAGACGCATCTTCAAACTGAAAATGTATCATAAATATTGGGTATTGATTGGTTTTACTATCATTTTATTATGTACAAAATTAAAAAAAACATTTTGCATTTGGTTGGTCGAACAGATATAAAGATATAAAGGAGTGGAAGGACCTATCACTAACACATTTACAAAGGAATATTGTGTTTTTATTAACATTTACAAATATTAAAATGTATCTAATAGAGACAATTTCCACCATTATTATTTAGTTAAAAACCTCGAAGTACAATACAAGTTGTATTTCATATATCATTGATTCATTCTGGTCTTATAAATATATATATATATATATTAGAATAAATACCCACCACAAGCTGCACAAGATATGTCATTTTTTATGATGTACGTAATACACATGCTAATACGCGTACCTGTGTGTGTTCTCATGTGTCTTTTGAGCAGTGATGGTCTATCGAAAGCTTTCCCGCATACTTCGCAAGGTAGAAGGGCCCTTTCTCCTCGGAGCGGTCTGGCTTTTGGTGATCGCTGGACGTTCATTGCCGCTTCAAGGATATCACCCGATGAACTAGCTGCAGATGATGATGCTAAGGAGTCACCAGATACTGATTTGTGTTCGTCTTCCGTTCCACTTGGTGGTGATATCGGAAGAAGTACTCTTGAAAGGAGTGACATTGAGAGGTCGAGGGGTGAATCTGTCGAAAGGAAGGAATTATATAATGTTTGTTTTATTGTTTGTAAGCTTTTAGTATATTTTTAGTATGTAAAAAGAAAGCTCATGCTTATTTTGATTGAACATATTAATATTGTGCGGAAGCCTTGAATATGGATTGTATAAATAATACCTTCACGAATAAATTAAAATTTTAAAAAATGTATTACTTACTGATGTAATATAAATAAACTTAAATCTAAGCATTTTTTTCAAAAAATATGACATCACATAAAATGTTTGATTGGTTTGAAGTGTTTTGGATATTAAAAAGTTAAGATAGTATTATCTAGCACAACTTATAAAATAATTCAGATAGTAAAGTAACCTATTGTGCGTCAGCTATATTAAACAAAGCATATAAAGTTTTAATCAACATAAAATGCCCCTTGAAAGCATAGGATATTGTATTGTTAATGTTTTTTTAATTCTTTGTTTCATTAACTTAATAAATAGTTTTCTTTTTAATATTATTAGTCTTATATTTATTATAGAAATATAAAATTCTTACTAAATGCAGTTGAAACTCTCGTATTGAGATACTGACGGAAATAACCAATTGTAAAATCTCACGTAGCGAAATAGAAATAGTATTGACACTAAAACAGCAGGAGATTTTTGATTAAACGTGCCTGTAAGACTTTTGGGCTTAAAAAATCGATTGTAATGCATACTTATTGTATGTCTATCTCAATAAAGACCAAGTAATTTTCCAGGTGGACCATATTAGATTATTTTGATTGCTTGGTCTTTTTGTGCGTTACAAAACTCCACTTGCTTCTTTCAAAACTTTACGTTTCTTCACGGGGCATTTTATTTTGCTTAAAGCTCTTTATGCTTTGTACTGCTTTACTTTAAAGATCAAAACCAATCAATGAAAAATATATAAGAAGAAATTCAGAAATGACTGATATACGAAATAATTTTGAAAAAAAACCCCGTAATTTAGTATTTTCACCAAAAAACAATCTAATCCACACACTTAAACAATTGAGCAATTTTTTTCCAAAATTTCGTACAGAAAAGCTTACGTCATTAAAATTAACTTATCACTGCTTCTAAATAGCATCGTCTCTTCTTATTAGTAGTTTTACTAGTAGCAAATCTCAAAAATATTATGTTAAATAACATAATAGTACTAGCCAACATAATTTATAAAAATAAGTATTTATTCTCTCAAATTGACCTGTTTGAGTGTATCTTACAAATGATAGTGCATGTAGTTTTGAATTACAGCGATTTTTTCATGTCTTTAAATTTCTTAATTAAATGATATTTTCTTAAAAATATGTTTTTCTTGGTGCTTAATATGTTTAACAGGTAGTTAAATACTATCGATGTGAATACGAATTCATTATTTTAGAAAAACACCAATTGATACAGGAAATAAAAATAAAATTTTCATGTCACAAACAGTGTAGTTAAAACATACTTTGGACCAATTCTCCCACCTTTATTTTATACCTTATCTGTGTCTAACACGGCGCTTTATTTATATTGGTAGTCAAGCTATAAATATTTAAATAAATAAATACGTTGAAATTGTGTGGAGCAATATGAATCTTTTCGGTCATTTTAGCTCACGTGTGGTAATCTTGATTTTCTGTCCAATAAATTTCGAACCCTTGTTTTGGGTTGTATGAACAAACTTTCCTTTCGATGCAAACCGTAAGTCTTCGATCGATTATCTTTTAAAATGTAAACAGGCGGACGTCAAATTATCGTTGACCGTATTAAGAAACTGTTAAGTTTCGAGCTCACATTACACAAGAGGTAAGTACTCCAAAGAATTTATTGAAGTAGTATCCAAGCGAAGTGAACCATGACCGATGTCACTTATATTGCCATCGCACAATCGTGACGTTACAAAGCAAACATGGCCATCTCCAGTTACTGATTTTTTTTAGATTTTTGTTTAGTATAACTGCTTATGTTGATTTATATCATAATATTTATTTCAAACATGATTATATCGTTATTTTCTTTCACAAAGATTTCAACATAGTATGTGACTGTCATTTGAGAAATTATTTGACTTTCGTGTCTATGGCACAGTGGTCAACGTAGTTAGCTTCTGTGTCAGACCTCATGGTATCGAATCCCAGTACGCACAGCATATTTTCAATCGATTTTTCGATTTCTGTTCAAAGGTATGGATATTTGTGATTTCTAAAAAATACCTCCCAACATTCCAATCCTAGAATAGTTTGGTGTTGTGATAGCGATTAGCTCATCACTAGTCCTGTCCTGCTCTATATTTTATATCCCTACAACTCTCTTTGAAAACGAGAGATTGAGCAACTGAATAACAAACAGTTCTCGTAGAAAAACGCCTGTTGAGATACCTCCATTAGGATGCCAAATGCTTCACATTGGGAGCGGACTGATTTTCATCAAGTATTCACATCATTGTCTTTTTTTAAATGAACAAATCAAAGTCTTTCAATGGACAGCTGACAGTAATATAAACGTTTATATATTTTCTTCCATGTTTAATAGTAAAAAATATTCATAATTTAATTTGATGTGTAAATCACGTGCAATACATACATCTCAAATGATATATAGTCGCCTTCAAACCTTATTGAATAAGACAAAGCGTTTTTTATAAAACGGAAACAGGAGTACCTAGTATAAGTTTTATAAGCATCGCTCACTTCTTGCAAATGACTGCATACTTAGTAAGTTAAGTGTTTTTTTGTGTAATGCTCGTTGGTCACTTTTGTATGCAGTGATCGGATATGTGATTTAAAAAGAACCTATGGATGCCATTAAGCAACTATTAACGCATTCGTGGACAGAAAACATATGCTCTGTAAATAAAGCGATAAATGTATCGAGATTCCCACAATTAACAAGATTCTAATGATATTGTATCCAGCTAATTACAACCTTTCAATTTTCACTGTCAAAACAACATATGTAGAAACGGTCGATGGTTCAAAGAGAATCGATTAATATTATTTTATTGAATTTATAAGTATTTAATCAAATAAGCGCAAATCTAAATTTACTTGCTTTAGAAATTAAAATTCAAAAACTTTCTTATCAAAACTGTCTGACCAAATACATCGACCAAAAAAAATAACTAGAACAACAATCATTATAATTCATTAAAGCAGTCCTTTTTTTTAAAAAAAAAGGTGCGGAACTCAATTATTGTCAAGCTTTTTACTAAAAGTTTCTATGTCCGTTCCTAATGTGGAGCATATGACTTTCTTATAGAAGTATCACAACAGAAAGTTATTTTACGAGAACCACTTGTTAGTCAGTTGCTCAATCTTCCTTTTTTAAGAGAGTAAAGATAGGAAGATAGGGCTAGGACAGGACTAGTAGTTCACTAATCGCTCTCGCTTTGCCCCGTTAATTTTTGGATTAGAATGGTGGAAGAGAATTTAGATATCACAAACACCCAAGTCTTTGACCCTAACCTGAACCTGTACTTTTGCGTTTGTGGAATAAAGAATATGACCCGTTTTTTTTATATTTAGTTAATGGAGATTTCCTTAACTTTTCAACACATTGAAAGATTGATTTTCCTTTGCTAATTTATATTGTACAGTTCGATTTTTTTCTGTTATTAGTTTTTTCACAAAATAATTATTTAAAAAAAAAAAACTTTTTTTCTCCATAAAAATATTTTTTTTTTCGAAACATTAAAATTACGAGAACAACGATACCGGAACGCCGTTCCACCGCGATACATGGTAAAAATCACTGCATAAAAGAATATATAATATTTGTTGCCCACCAAGCTATTTCTCAATTAGCAAATTTCGTAAATTGACGCATTTTTCTATCGCATCGGTCTATCGCATTTTTGATTCCTTGTAAATTACTTTTATTATAATTATGATTTATATGTCTATCTACCTATTTGCTTGTGTAATGCGCTAAATTTATCAATTTTCGACTTACCTTCTAAAATTGAGTCCATTGTTTGTCTATACAGGGTGTTCCTCATTCTGACGAAAAATAATTCTTCAGGCCTTTCGGGTAAATAATATACAACCAGTTCAGTGTGCGGGGCGATGGGTTTCACGGCTTCGTAGATTGGCTCTCCTTTAACTTTAGTGCAAACTAGGTTTACTTGAGGTCCATATTGATCAGACACCCGGAGGAATCTCACCCAATTACAATGCCGGACCTGGACTCCTCCGTTTGTTGATATTTCGTCGTATAAGCCGAATCTGTGTCGAACCTGAAATCAAATGAAATAAAATATATTACAATAAGAATTATTTGCAACAAAAAGGAAGTATGTTAAATGTACTGTTTTTATATCTCATCAGATTTATTTTTAAACAAAAAGCTTTGTGCAAAAACTAGAGATGAAAAAATGCTGAAGATTAAATTAGTAACTTTTTTTACTAAAATTTGATGTGACTGAATTATGGGGGAATGACCTAATTTGACGTGTCTGTATTCAACGTCGTTGGCTTCCATCACGGATCTCACGGGCTCATATTCCAGTACGAACCGCATTTTTTCAATCAATTCATCGATTTCTATTCGAAGGCATGGGTGTTTGTGATGCCCGAAAATTCCTTACCACCCTTCCAATCGTCAAATAACGCAGCGTTGCGAGACTGATTAACTAACCAAGTTGGTTTCCCACCACCACCCATTGTGTTTATGCAGCCAACGTTTAATGTCCGCCTTCCACAATGCTATCGACAGAAAAAAAGGAGTCTACCCCTCACATTCATGGCCCGAGCAGAAATGCACGGGACTGATTTTGAACCATGCACTAATGTGCTTAAAATAATAATAATAATAAAGTGTGACTAGCTCAGCCACTTAAAACGAGCTGATATTAAGTATCTTGGGTATAGTCCGTATACTGAGAGCTCGTCGATGTAGACGAGTTTAATGGCTCTAGAGAGGAATCAAGGTTGTAACGAGACCCATATAAATTGGCAAACTTTTCAAATGCCGTGAAGTTAACTTGGGTTGCAATCAAATCAGCGTGGTCTATTGGGCCCGTGTGAGAACGGACCACAGCAAACAATTCTGCTCGTTCGGACTCCATCTCAGGGCAGTCCCACAGAATGTGATAAACGTCCTGCTCGGCATATCCACAACAACTTGCAACTTGCCCAGCGCGAATGGTTTTGCATTGAACTTGCCATGGCTGATTAGCTAACCACTACTCCTGCCGTCACCCTATTCTTTCTATCTTTACTCTATTCGAAAAAAGAGAGATTGAGCAACTCAGTAACAGCAGCGGTGGGCTGTCAATACCTTAACAAGGGACTCGCTTAATCTCAAAGCAACTCTCGGTGTTCTGGGGAAGGAGTGATTTTTTTTATTGCTAGTATGCAATTATATTGAATACTAAAATACTCAATCGATTGTTACTTAAAATATGTATCAATATGCAACCTACCGTAAACTAATCAATTTAAATAAGTAGAAATGTACTTTTGTGTATACTGAAGCTATCGTAGATAATATATAAGTAAGAAATTGTAGTTATGTACTAATTCGATCTGAGAATATATTTTTTCTTAAATTATCAAGGGGCTCGCCGACTTTAGTAAAAATTAACAAGGAGCTCGCGTGAGCCAATCTGAGCCCCCTCCAGCCCACCCATGAGTAACACTAATAGTATTTTTTTAAATGTACTAATAGAACCATTTGAAAATAATCGCTTTTACATATTCTCTCAACAGCAATCAGTAATAGACAGTGATAATTATTTCGTCATTTTAACAATCTTTGAGTGGTTTCCAGAAAACATCAAAAAAAAACGTTTCATTTTTTCGTAGTAAAAAGTGGAAAAAGAAAAAATGAAATTCATAATCGAATACTCAAAAAACCAATACTACAGCGACGCTATAGCTGCCTCAATAGTTTCTATAAAACAAAGCTTTCGCAGAGCGTAACTATCCTTCAGTAGAGTTACTGGAATTTTCCATTTCTCGAGGTTTAGTGCTTCCGTTGAATACAATTGACAGTTGCCGAGAAATCTAGTACCGGAATAAGTTAAGCGACGTTTATCTGATTAATGTTTGTATAATAGAACGCACACGTGAAGGTAAGACGCGTCGGCGGATGTCGTAGCTCTTCTTCACTCAATGACGCGTCTTTCACTCAACTTTTGCGAATACATATGTTTTCAATAGCATTCACTAGAATTACTATCAATTGTTGCTCGGATTCAATCTAAGCATATCGACTGTGGAAAGGAAAAAGGACGTAACCCTCACATATCAAATTTTACAGGAAACCCAAAAGACGAGTTTAGGTGTTGTTTGGCCATATGCAAATTATGAATTATACACAACCTTGAAGTGCACGAAGAATTCAAAACTGGTGTTGAATTGACATAATCTCATATGATTTAAAGAAATTTTCTAGAAAAAACCTTTATTTCAATCTTTTTTCTTGGTTTTATTTTTTTACAAGGTCATCTTTTTCAAACTTAAATGCTTAATTTAGATACTAATTTGGCATTTGCAGCTTGCATAATTTTGATAGAACATGTATCAAGATAGATACATTGTGATTATCGAAAAAAACTTGTTTTAAAAAAACTATGGGTTACGTCGTGTTCTCTTTAAGCTGTGCGCGTGTGCGCGCGCACACAACTCGTCGAGCGCGCGCACATTCATTAGAAAAGATCGCACAAAAGTTACACCAGCTATACCACCACCAGAATAAATTAATTGACATTATATAGTGTTAAATTTGAATCGTTCAAACTATGTACATTCTCACAAATTTTGTCACTAACGACCCGGGTTTCGCCTTTCGGCATCTTCAGGCATTCAAGTGCACGGATGAACTTGAACTGTCAGTTCAAGTTCATCCGTGCACTTGAATGCCTGAAGATGCCGAAAGGCGAAACCCGGGTCGTTAGTGACAAAATTTGTGAGAATGTACATAGTTTGAACGATTCAAATTTAATATTGAAATTCCACCAAGCACCTTCAGTCGAAATCTTAAATTATATAGTGTTGTTAAATATTGCCATTATAAAAAATAGCCATTTCGTTAAGTAGTATCGTTATGTGGCGCACATTAATTTTCTTTCAAAGTTGCACAGCCAATGTATTTTGCGCACATAACCTTCGAAAAATTAGAGGGAACCTTGGTTACGTTCTTTTTCCTTTCCACATTCGATATAAAGTTGTGACGTGAAATTGTATCCTCCATTCCAATATATTCCAACAAAGAAAGCTCTCATCGAATCATACACAAATATCATATACTAAAATGTCTTTAGTAACATTTATTGAATAACATAAAATTTTGTTTAATCACATCATTCATACGGCAACGAAAATCTTTTATTATTAAATAAACTAATTAATACAAATGATTGTTTTTTTTTTTTTTATAAGCAGATCGAATTTTATTACTACAGGAGGCATATTCCGAATTTGAAAAGTTTACTTTTCTTTTTGTTATTATTTGCTTATATAATATTATTTTGTTCACAACTACTTTTGTATAAAATTGGTTAGTCAATAAATCTGTATCAATGAATACAACGTAATTTTTAAGTAGTTTATACCAGACAATAAATTACTAAATGTAGATGATTCTCTTTCATCAAATCCACGCTATTAATTTTTCCGTGAAACGATATCAACAAAGGAATTAACTTTTTTAAATAAAATGTTTTATTAGTTGATCGATGCTGATTAATTGATTCATGAATCTTCATATGTAGGAAATTTACCGAGTAAAACGTTAAAAATATGGATTATACATTCAGTTGTATGTTGATAATGCTATAAAAATATACATGCTATTCAACACGAGTGTAATTTAAACAATATACCAATAGTATTTACTGTCTCTTCAATTAGTTTTTGATCAATTTGTTTTATTTGGCTTGGTTTTTTTTATTAGCAATTAAGCTCGTATGTGCATTTATTATATTGGCATAATATGCTACACAAAAAATGTATTCTACTATAATTAAATTTAAAATGCGCGCGATGTCACCATTGCTATCCAAAAGCTAATCATGTTATGGACTACCGAATATAAAGCACGTCTATTTAGAAAACAAGCGGCTGTTTGAATAAACGCTTTCCTTTTGAAGAAAACCTATCAGCGGGGTTCCGAACCACTTTTTTATACCCTCAGCCCCATCTCTGAAGCGCGGCAGATAAACTGATAAACACCATGGAGGCTTTTTATCAAATGTACCAGACGACTTGTCGCAGTATTTTGGCAAACAGAGCAAACATTAATTTTGCAACGAAAAAACGTCTGCCCGACCTGATACGAAATACGACGGTCCCGTCTCTTACCAGGTAGGTACTATAATATATTCGACAGTATTTTAGATAATGCTGTGGATATAGGAGTTGTACTTTTCCACATAGAATCATAAAAAATATTTCCTATAACAACTGTCGTCTAATCGAATGGAAAATAAGTGGCACTCTATGCCAGCTGTCATCATGTTTTTAAATCATACTAATCCTGGAATATTTCCATGTAATTATCGATGATTTCTTTTATCAAAAAAAAATCTATTATATTACGAACTCTATAAATTCTGCCCGTTCTTAAAAACGGGTCTTAGAAAACAATACTCTAACGTCTAATATGATTTTTTTAATCTAAAATGAGAGGTTAAATGACTTACATACTTCTGACATTGATTGAACCATTGTGATTTGAAAATGTGTACACATTAACAATTTTTATATTTTCTTAAAAATCCATATATGTATGTATAAAGAGCCCCATTTGCTAATTTTAGATAAAGCTACGAAGTTGTAGTTAGTGACATTTCTTACATAATTGTTTTTTTAATTAGATTGTAAATTAGTACAATTTATTTGTCAGAGGTGTGAAACATTTGAATTATAATCAGTTTTGTGTCACTTATTCATATCTTGTATGAATAAATATATATTTTTTCAGGTTTCTATTACAAATTGTTTGTTACACCGATAAGTCATACTTGTTTTTTTTTTATAAATCAGTAGAATATTCTCGTGCTTAGCTAAATCAAATTAGTACTTTTTTTTCATATAATGCATTTTCATCAAGAATTGACAGAAAAAAAATTAAAATTGATGTGTAAAAAGTTCAATTTACAGTTGAACTACCTAATAAATTAGCATTTGTCATACATGTATTTTTTTTCAGAAAAACACAATATTACTCTATACTTATTTCTACTTTTATTTACCAAAATCATGACCGGTTTCGCTTATCATTATCAATTGATAAGAAATAGAATTTAACAGTGTCATTTACACAAAGCAAATTGAACGTGGATTATCCGAATTGTTTACTTGCTGTAGTAAAATATTTAAAGAA
Source organism: Himalopsyche tibetana (assembly GCA_030503985.1). Taxonomy (NCBI): domain Eukaryota; kingdom Metazoa; phylum Arthropoda; class Insecta; order Trichoptera; family Rhyacophilidae; genus Himalopsyche; species Himalopsyche tibetana. Next base: position 14,017,309 of record JAPJYX010000009.1, on the reverse strand, counting down.
GAGTTTTAATCGTTTATTTTACTCTAAGCCAACCCTGGTGTTATTGCCATGTCATTTGAATTAATTTTCCCATGCCTGTATACGTGTTTATTTAAGACATGTATTTTAATGGTAATGTCGCAGTATAAAACATAATATTTCGAATTTCGTTCTCATGCGTTTAGGAATATTTTTGCCACATAAAATATCGGTTTGCACCGCACGTTGGTAAGGTTAAAAAGTTTCGCTTGTAAAGAGTTCGGCACACCATATCGCAGCGGGGTGCTCCACTGAAACTGGCAATATGAACACCAGCGCGTTCTTCGTTTATACTGGATCTGCCTTGTAACGTATTTATTTAACATTACTGGACGGACAAAAAACTACTGTTGCAATAAATAACGTTTATTAATTTATTCTCATAATTGAAACGTTACCGGAACGGACTCCACTTTATTATTCCTGTTACTTTGAAATTGTTTTATATTTGTTCGTAACAATTATTCACACTATCCGTGCATTATAATGATGTCAAGCTTTTATTATGATAATTTTTGTATTATTCAACATAAACTAGACCGCGTTGTGGTATCCACATAAGTGGATCAATTGACGTATAAATTAGGGCTTTCAATATCGTACCCTTTTTGTGATCCCGGGATTTAAGGATTCATAATTTTTCACTAATCACTCGCCATAATATCATGCCACAATGGCTTTATATGATTGCCGAAAAAAATGGGTAATTAAGAGATTCCAGAATTTTTCTCAATTCTAAATGATGATTTGACAGATTCCACAGTTATTCAAAAGTGTGAAAGCTTTTTTTATTAGCTCTACTTAGGGATTTTAAGGTTCTGTAATGAATCCTGGGATTAGTACTAAGACCCCTGATTTCAGGATTGGACACCCTTGTTAAAACTGAACTTTAGAAATAAAAATGAATACAGATTACTTATTTATATTATAATTTTATATACCTAGCTCAGGCGTGGGGAACCTGCGGCCTTTTGGCTACTCCGGTGCGGCCTCCTGGCCAATTCTGTGATTCTGTAAATTTATGTAAATTCGTAAATGCCCAACATATTCTGACCGTAAATTCCTGTTTCCGGCCAAAGATTCCCTAGTCAATGTTCACTGCGGCCTTATGTCGAATCAGAAAAATGAATGCGGCCTTTTTACAAGAAAAGGTTCCCCACCCCTGACCTAACTTGTCACTGACCATATTTTGTATTTTCAAGTATTTATGAAGCGTCTAGTTACAAAAAGTATATTTAGACTAGATGCATTTCAATATTTGCAACAGTGTTTTTATTTTGTTACTATTTTAAGTTTAAGTTTTTTTTTATTTAAATAAAAACAAAAAATAGCTTTTATAAGCGGACAAACCACAAAACCATACAATTGAATAATGACTAGCAAAATAAAATCGTACGTACATAACGTGAATATTTATTTTTTCTCCCAAACCGGGACACCTAAAAAATAGTACATTTAGGCGCCGATTTAAGCGTCTCACACTTTCATACAATACAATTGACAATAAAGTAATGTTTTTTCATGACAAATGAGATATAATATATGAAATTTTATAAAAAAATACAATACGGACGCCCACGCCTTCATCTACTAGCTTAGATTCTAACGTCGGGATTTTGAGTTTGCAGGTTTTTTTGCTATTGCAAGTTTTTCTCTTTTCGAAAACGGAACATTGATATTGTGTTCGGCGACACCGTGAAACGCCACCTGAAAACGATACTATCGCGGTGAAAACGGGAACGAAAATTTTTCAAAATCTTATTAGAATATATACATATATTATATATTATATATATTTAAATTGTGACAATCCTGAACAGACAATCGATAGTTTATGACGAGTTTTCATTCGGTGTACATACTATTGATAAAAATGAATATTTATTATGTGTTGAATAATCAAATAATGTAAGTGAAATTATTGTTTGTACAATTTTAAATGGTTCTAAAACCGCTGGTGTGGAGGGCTAGATCGAATATTTCGCCCTGACAGGTGAGTGCTTAACAATGTATTATTAGTATATTCATGTGTTCTAATCATAATTTATTATTATGGCTAAATATTGCTATAATATTAAAAATACACTGACTTGAAAACCCGAAGGTCATTTTCGAACATGCGTTAGTTACCTCAGGTGGTTATTTATACCACAATTAGTTTCAAAAGTTAATTGTGCTACTGAATCCTTTACAGCCTTCGGGAAATGAATTTTAAAATAATTTATGTGAAATAATTTATTCAGGCTTTTATCTTAACGGCCTTACCATTAAAAAATCACTACTGGGTAAAACAGGTTCATAATTCGGTACAATACGTTATTTACAATGCCTTTAAATTTTTCATTAAGTTAATTTGCATTTAGTATTTTTCAACCATTTAGATTTCCGAATTGCCATGAATTTTGTATACTGGCCTCTTCAAATTTTTAAGTACGTATTTGGACTGAATGAATATAAAAATCATACACTAAATTATTCTTGTCCTATACCAGGGGTGGGGAACTTTTTCTTCTCTAAATGCCACGTTATTTTTTCTGATTCCACATACGACTGCAGTAAACATTGACTAGGGAATGCCAATTTCTAAAGTCCATAAATTTGCGGATTTCCCAAAATTACCAGCGTGAGACATTTTTTTTTAGCTCTTCCAAAAATTTTCGAATCCAAAATCACAGGAATTTACTAAAATTAGCAGAATTGGCCTGATCAGGTCAAAAGGCCGCACCAGAGTAGCCAAAAGGCCGCAGGTTCCCCACGAATGTCCCATACTAAAATTATGTCCGAAACAAATTCTTGTACACAAATTAGCTTTAAATATTTCACTGGACGTTTTCATTCAGAGCTTATCATTTTATTAATGCCATTATTTTGAATATTTTTTGTAATTAATTGTATGTATGTCATAATATTGCATTTAAAGCTGTATAAAAGATGCATTGTACAGAAAAAAACATCGCGCGTATAATTATGATAAAATTGTAGCGCATTATTGTGTGATAAAATATTTTGTTTTGATATAAATACCAAGCACGCGAGAATAAAAATCCACCGCGGTACCCTTCTAAGCTAAAGCATGATTTATGACTTCTGAATCGCGCAGAAGAGGAAAAATTTAATAGACGGTTTTTATTAATAATAATGTGTATACGTATTATTAAAAAACATATGTGGATACGTGATGCATTATAAAACGGATGAGCACGAGGACCACACTAACTTGGATTTTTTTCCAAAGTCCGCCTGTTTTCTGACAAGTGGTATATCCTTTTATGCGTCTCACAAAGTAATGTCAAAGCGAAACTCATTTTTTTAGTATCGCATGGATGGATGCGAATAAAGCTTAGCTTTGGCTTTGTAATTACCATTTGTATTTGGAATGTGTTTCCAGCGAGTTGATTTAATTTTACAAGGTCCTGAAGGAAAACTGTTTTCACTTATTTAAAAAAAGAAGGTTAAAACTGTCTTGAAATTATGATTGAATATTTATGATTTTATTTGACTATTGCATTCAAATTGATTTCTTCTCTTGTTTTATTTCTCTATCTCGTATCTCAATCAATCTATGAATGTAAAACAAATATAAAAGTAAGAAACCATATAAAAATGATAAGTAATTATAAAGATGGTTGATTGGAAGACTTAAGAGATAGACTGTTTTATTTTTGTTATGTTATAAAAAAACAGATTTCCACTATATGCTGTAGAACAAATCTAAAACATTATATTAATGTCGAGAGTGTTGATTTTGGTATATGTTATTCTTCTAAGCTCTTCTGGGTTATCCTATATGAGTACGTATGTATGCTTAAATTGTATTTCTCATCGCTAACTAATAGTTAGATGTCGAATAAAACATTTCTGCTTGTTGGTAATGTTATAGTTTATTTCAAAATGATTTTTGTCTTAAATTAAGACAAATAGAATATGCATTATTGGCATGTAACAAACAAACCCTTCCCTTCTATATTATATATAAATTAATTATTAACGTTTTTCTAAGTCCACCGTGGAATAAAAGCCTATCCAGTATAACGTGTTAGCGACGTCGTTGCTAAATGTTTTTTTTAAGACAGCCTAGAATGTTGTTTATATATTTTTTTATTACAATACCTAAATACGCGAGAAGAGATTTCTACTGAATGTTTTAATATTATTTAATATTCTTTCACTGCCCATGAATGTTAATTTACAAAAAAACAACATAATAATCAATTAGTATAACGAATTCTTTTCAAACGGCAAGCCATGTTTAATTACAACAAAAAATAAATCATAGTTTTTATCGTTGTACATATCTGATTGACTAATCGAGAGGAGTTATTTAAGTATGGTTACAAATTGTCGATCGATCTTTCAGATAAGAGAGATGCTTGCTCGCTTACACGGTCCGTTACAGCTATATACGAAACAAATAGTATTATTTAATTTACATTGGCATGCTATCAAACCGTATCGGACTCAATACAACAATTAAAAGATATTAATTTTTCACACGATCTCCGGCGACTCGGTTGATTGTAGACCAATTACACACCATCATTTCTATTTTTTGGGATATAAATCTAACAAAACTCTTTTCGGTAGCCACGATTTAACGATGCTTCTTTGTTATTATGTAAGAAATTAAAAAAATAGGTAGCCGCGAACGAGTTGAAAAAAATGGGTAGCCACGTAGCCGGTAGAATAAAATTGGTTTTACGGATATTGCCTATCAATATAGGCCCGGAGGCGGGTGTTTCTGTTGGTAGTCGAGCCCGGGACCGCCCTCGCGCGCCTTTAAATTGGAACCGCTAGATCGAAAACGTTAATTAATCTGATATTTATAATATCGGACTAATAACAAAGAAAGAGGAATAGTATCTGGTCGTAATTGCATTCCGAGTATCGGTGTCAATATCTCGATACAAAATCAGTAATCATTTTGTCAGACTCGCTAGGTATTCACTACCTAAAATACATACCTTGATGGTATTCGACATGCTACAATGCATAATAAATGTTATTAAGTAACTGCCATTGACAATAAATATAGTTTATCCATTATTTTTTTTTTAGTTTATAGATATTTAAAAGTTACCGAAAATCGAAAATTCATTTGATACTTTTTATAATTAATATAAAAAAAAAAGAAATGCTTCATATGTCTCAAACATATTTTTTGATGAATAAAAGCGGTTTTTCGCTCGAGTATAATAAATAAAATCAGATTTAACTTGTTCAAAGTGTGACATAAAGGTAATATGTAATATTAAATTGTTTTGTTAAAATTACTTTGCTTACAATATTTACAGTGCGTTTAATTTATATTATATTAATTAAAACATTTTTGTATGTTATAATATTACAATAATTACTTAATAGACGTTAAATATAATCAAATCATTGCAGAAACTGTTTGCTTAGCATTTTTTGTAAGCTTACTTTTAGTATATAAATAATTACTTCTGTTTATAAATTAAATTGAGAAAAAAATATATTTTAATTAACATTTAAATATTTCTTAATATTATGACGTATTTTAAACACATAATGGTAAATGTTTTTTTTTTCATATCACGATTTTTATTGTAAAATATCGATAAATTATCAATTTATACTTAATTTATTACTTATTTTTTATTTTACTATGAATAAATATCGTGTAACATTAATTTAACAAATTGGTTTCCGTAATGCATATTATTGCTTTCTTCTGCATAATTTATGTCTTAATATTTTGTTTCATACCTACTGTAACATAAATAATCGACCACGCGATACAATCGTTTTACAAATATATTTCGCTTGAAACTAATTTCATTTCGGTGCGAAAAAAATAAACACCTGCAAAGATGCAGTATAGATTTAATCTTTTACGCGTGATCTAGCTCAACGGGTCATATTAGCCTACCGGATGTAATACACAATTTGTTTGTAGGTACAGAGTGGCATGTGAAAGCTCAATTAACGCCAGGTCTGCACTCTTGGACAAACCGACTTACTGTGATACCAATATTTTAAGAGTCATGGTAGAAAACAATCATTAATATATATAGCATATGAACGAATTCACTAGTCGCTTGATGTAAAATTTATATCATTTAACTTCTTTATACAGCATTTTATGTGATGGTTTTTCCACTGATTCTGTTATTAATTGTGATAAGAGCAACATTTTTTTATAAAGCATCTCCAGATTAAATCTATCGCCAGGCTAAATGTATGCCGTTTACACAATTCTTAATTTTAAGGTGACTAAACATAATAAGATACTTATTTCTTCTAGCAAGATTCTTGTCAGCGATGAAATAATAAATAAAATAAGTAATTTTTTAGGAAATATTTTTGTTTATATTGAGTTCAAAGTACATATTTACAACTATGGATCATAATTTTTGCCAGAGTGTGGTGAGTCACGAAAAACGCGTTATCTAAAACCACGTTGACGGAAATCAATAAAAAGCTGCGACACTTTTGTCTTAATTCCAGCTTTGAAACTGTTACAACATATTTAAAATTCTTTTGAATTCCTTCATTCCGTACGCGCTCGTATAAATAATCAAAAAGCTCGATTGTATACAATGCAGTGGACGTTTCTATCGATACGCGAGAGCGCTTTTATTTCGATGCTTTATCGTCTTAAAACGTCGTCAGAAATCGCGTCGGCAGCCAAATACTGCACTCGGACTAGAAACTTATTATTAAGCTCGCCGAAAAGCCAAGACAAAAAATGGTGTAAATAACTCAGCATCCTAGTATTGATCTCACTATAAACAGTAATGATAAAAGGCTCTAGTAACACTCAGTATCGCTATTCTAGTTTATTTTCTTTGGAAAATAAAGTTTTTACAAAAGATTTAAGTCAGTTCAAGTTCATCCGTGCACTTGAATGCCTGAAGATGCCGAAAGGCGAAACCCGGGTCGTTAGTGACAAAATCTGTGAGAATGTACATAGTTTGAACGATTCAAATTTAATATTGAAATTCCACCAAGCACCTTCAGTCGAAATCTTAAATTAATTTTGTAAGTTATAAAATGTGCAGAGCTACCTTTATGATATTATTTTTCAATATACAACACGGAAATTATATAAATGATCGTGGTTTCATCTACCAGGCCAGTAGCTTTATAATATAAGCTCTAAAGAGGTGAAGTGAGCCAACTAGTAAAATGATAAAACTTTTTTCTTGGACTTTAAAGTACAATCAGTCATTACTCGGTGCATTGGTGGATTGCATATTATTATTTTACGCAAATAACACTAGTTTAATGTGTATTAGGTTACTTCACTTTTACGATACCTAAAGACGTATAGAGTATTACAACGCATCTAACTTATTTTTTTTCTAAAATACCACTTGACTCACTTTCCCTCTAATGGACCCAATATTTTATTATATTTTCATCGAATAAGTTTAAATTAAAACCGTATATTAAATTTCATTTGCGGAATCTTGGAAGACGTGAAGGATTCCGACCAAAAGATTATCACATATTTTATTTGAATGTTCTGTAGTTTTTAGAGCTTGTTCTTTTACCATTCAAGAAAAATGACACTGTTTTAACCAAGTATGATGGTATTTAATCTATGATATTTAATTAGTTAAATAAAGGCTATTGCTTAAATTATAAATTTGTGTTTATGCGCCGTGGCATATTGTACTTATGCTCATTTACAACTTTGTATAACTTTTAAGTAGTAAAACTTTTTGAGAACGAATAGGAAAACTTTGATATGATTTCCAAATTTTATTGCCAGTCTTAATATTAATTAAATTCTGAATGTTGACACACTGACACATATTTATTACGTCATTAGCTAATAACTGTATTAAAATAAAATAAATTTAAAAAATGTAATATTATGATTTTAAGGTTGAAAGACTTATTAAAACTATTGTTTTTTTAATTTTTATTTTAATCTACAGATTTTGACAAACTCGTCGTCACGTAAAGTATTGTAGACATATATTTTGATATTGCATCCTTTGATAAAATGGTCGATTGAAAGATGATGGTTACTGAATCTTCGCAGTGATATATCATGGTACCGAGCAGAAATCGAACTTCCAGTAAATCTGCAGCGTTGTCACTCGCAGCTCCCGTTAGACCGTGGAGTAGTGTTATGTTTTTTTTTTGCCAGAGTCCGATATTCGGGCGATTGTCGCGGGCGGCTTTGTCAAACAAAGGGCGGCAGGCGAGGGCGGGGAGCGGGAGATAGCGAGGGCGGTCGGTCACAAAGCCCGGCGGGCGAATTCCTGCGGGACTCGACACCGCGCTCTGTTGCGCCGCGAGTTCGAACCTGGGACCGCCAATTACCCGCCGCTACAAATAAGTGCCGTGGTAATGTCGCGCAAGGGTATGCGCGCGCGTACGCGTTCTCGATCACGCGATGTATCGGGATTTGATTCCATTTTGGGATTTTTTATTGTGACTAGTTTTATGAATAGATTATTAACATTTGTTAATTTATCAACAGCGACAGTCTTTTTTTACCTATCATTATAGTATACTACAAAAGTGTAAAGTAGATAGGCAAACAAATATTTTTAAAAAATTTAGATAAAATAAAATAATTAAGGAGCTTGTTATCAAAAATGTCATGATCATATTTTGAAGGGCTGTGGAGTCGCTTGAAAAACTACTCCGACTCCGAGGAAATTTTTCAATAATTTCATTTTAACTTATATATATGTATACCATCAAATCATCTTCAGCCAAGCATGAAATGTTAACACTTTTGATAATTTTGTTTAAATACACATCATTAAATATATTTTTCAAAAAAAAATTGAGCCGCTCATTTTTCACAACTCCGACTCCGACCAAAATACCGCGACTCCGCGACTCCGACTCCGACTCCACAGCCCTGATATTTTGACTACGAAAACTACAAGGTTTTGAGCGACGTCAAAAATTAAACTCTTTTCTTTTAAACCAGTACTCCAAAACTACAGCGATATTTCTCAAAACTGGATTTCGGCATGTTTCATCCTTAGCTCCTAAATTGTCTGTATATGTGTTTTTTTTTACCATGTCCGCTCCCAATATGGAGCATATGGACTCCTAATAGAGTTTATCTCAACAGAAGTGTTTCTAAGATAACTGATTGTTACTCAGTTGCTCAACCTCTCTTTTTCCAAAGAGAGTAGGAAAAGAAGGATAGGTCTAGGACAGGACTAGTGGTTAGCTAGTCGCTCTCCATACACCCCGTTCATAGGATAGGATGGGAGGAGGGAATTCAAGACATCACATACGATCATATCACACATTCGAACCCGTAACTTCCGTAACCGAAGCTAACGACGTTGACCATTCGACCACACGGGCGGCGTATGTGTTTTAGTATTGATATAAGTGCATTAAAATCTTAATAAGCCATCGTGTCATTCTAAAAAGGAAATAACTTTTTTTTTACATAAACACAAATTTAAGGTGAAAACTTAATGAACACGTCAGGTGACGCATGGACAGGTGTAAGTTTTCTCCTCAATCTTTTTACAGGTGCAATCCAGATTATTATCTTTTTAAGTATCGTCTCCAAAATGTTACACTGAAGACACGACTTTCATATTTTTTATATCATATTACAATATTTATATTATGATATTTAGTTTTCGTCATATTCAAGAATATATCAAAATCATTTGTATCATTCATTTCCTCTATATAGAATTTACAAATGAAGTCAAATTTATTTTTATTTCAAATATTTTAAATAAAAACTTGATAAGAATTTAATCATTTTAATGTTTTTTACTCTGGAATATTTTCAGAGTACACTGTGTGGAGTAATAAAATAATATTAATTTATCAATAAGTTACTTCTTTTACAACAAATATTAACTGAAAAAGAGATTTATTTATGTTACAGTATCACATTTACCTACAATAATTGAAATGTACATAGTTCTTAACAATAAATAAATCTCTCACAATATATTGAAAGCTTAATTAAAAATGTTTGAGAAGAGAGATACCGGATCTGGTGCTTGGTTAGATTGAATTGTAGAATGACTACAAATTATTTTATTTTGAGCGTTTAGTCATGCAGCATACTAGTAGTGCAGTCATATGAACCACAAGAGGAACCATGGCGATTAATTTAAATGATTTGTGTAATATATATCATATTTTATCTAGACATTTTATATCGTTTTACTTTCTTATATAAATACTGGAAATAAAAAAGGCACTAAGTACCAAAATAGAGTATGCAGAAATGTTATATGTGATACATTTTTGGCTGTTTAGTGACTTTTTTATTTCCTGTGTTCATGTACATAAGTATTTTTGACCATCATCGTTTTTTTTAAATAAATACTCGCCCAGTATTCAACAATAGTCACAAAAAGGACTAGTCCTTATAAAATACACATTATTTAGGCTTAACAGTTATGCATAACAGGTCCCTGCGCAGTTTCAATGGACAAGAAGTGACTGTGTCGGGCCACCGATCTTGCACACTGTGGCAATAAGTTTGGTCACTCTTTGTTGACGCTTTTGCCGCCTCCACTCCCTTTCATGTGTTGTTCTTTATGCGTAATACAAATCAAAAACAATAAATACGTACCAAAAATACCGGTCAGTTTTTTTTATTTAAAAATTACGCTGGTTCATCGTTCTTTTAGTATTTTTATTGATATCGTAGAATGAACATAGTAAAAATGCATTGTGTGAAAATATAAAAAATAATAACTACAGTATTAAAATTGATCTATTTTTTGCTACTCAAACCATTATATTGCAAAACGCAATGAGTTTAACAAACAATTACAAATTTGTTGTTTGTGAAGCTACAACAAAGTATTGTTTTATATAATTTGACACTGAACATCAATTTAGTATAGTATACTTCTGTTATAACAGCTTAGGTTATAACAGTTTAGCTCCAGTTATTAAATAATCCCGATAAAGTAAATATTATATTGATTCTATAATTTAACATTTGAGATCATGGGAATGTGTTTATGATGTCATTTTTTATCGAATTAATCTCCAGTGAAGTCTAATATTCTCATCGTATATATCTCGAGTAATTGATAAAAATGAAAATATCTGGAGATTTGGCGATTATAAATTATACTTCTTTTATAGCAATTAAAAATGCAGTATTACAAATTATTTAGTTTGATACTCTTTTGATAGTTTATATAAATTTTAATTTATATCTTTTGATAGTTTCTAAATATGTATTTGTTTTCTACTGATTGACTATTTCTTAAGCATTAAGATACTGTTAAGCTACTGATTTATATGTATTTTTAATGTATTCTAAGCATAACCTGCCTATCAATTTTTTGCAACTTCTCCATAGGTTTTATTAAATTTATACAGTTATGTTAATTTAATTACTTACTTTGGTATTATAGAGATGTAAACCTAAAATCACAGTGAGATCCCTTTTCCGTCCGCGACGTTTCCACAAATAATGAGGGAAACGAAATAAAGGTGAGGCATTTCCAAATTTGGACTTTGAAGCATTTCTCTGCTGTTTTTGTGACAATGGAATCGAATGAATTTGATAGTTTTTGCCGCTGCGCGGTGTACGTCAGTACGCCTAGCCGGGATATTCGAACGGTATGCCGGCGTGTGATTGCAGCCACCTCGTTAAAGACAACGATCCCATACTGGATTGGATCCAGCAAGACCTGGTGATTGATTCGTATTCCTTGGAAATTGTAACTCTCCAAAATAACATTTTTAGCAGTTTATTTCGTTTCGAAAACGGGACAAAGTTTTTGCTACCCTTTCCATCATTCATTCGCAGTTTTTCTTTTTCAACCTTTGCCTAATAACAAATGAGTATATTCGTTCACATAACACAAACATAGTGGAATTTTTGTCTTATTGCCATAGCTAATTTAATAAATCTAATTAAAAAAATGTATTACCATACGAACTAACACTTATATAAATAGTTATAAATTTCTATTATTTACAACGCATATTGGTTTCTTAATGACCTGTTTCTTCATAAGATAAAATAAACTTCATTAATTTTAGACATGCTTTTTGGTTTTTTTAAATTCCTCTTGGTGATTAAATTATTTAAACTAAGTTGCTGTTTTTTTTTCTTTTCTCAGAAAAAATATATTTTTAAAATCAGCTGTATGTTTGGTTTAAATACTAAAACGGCGAATTTAATTTTAAAAATAAATCTGTGCATGTTTAGATTATACGTATCAAATTTTGCTTAATTAATATTAAATACGGCAAAATTTATAAATGTGCACTCAATAATAATATTGCATAAAATTATTACTGTTGGCTTAAAAAAAATGCAAAAAATCATTTTGATAAAAAAAACACTAACGATATCAGCGACCGGAATGAAATATAGATCATGCTAATAAAACATAATTTTGAATAGTTCATATAAAAACAAATTGACTTTTTTTCCGGCGATTTCATCAATCACGTTATCCAAAATACCGGTGCATCATCACAATCAGCAAAAAGCACCCAACAAGTTGGATTTCCGTTTACTTTTATTAACAGAGGTGGACTTAAAAGAGTTTTACTGTTAATTTACTAATATATTCGCTTAAAACGTTTCTTTTTATCAATTCTAAATCAATGATTGATTTAATATATTGGTTCGATGTATGTCATATTATTATTGTGTATGAGTATTGAGTATCCGTGTGGTCAACAAGTTATCATCATTAAATAAAAAAAAACAAGTTTCAAAAACGCATTTACGAATTTTATTTAAAGACAGTATTTTGTATTGATTTGGATTATTAGTATTTTTTTAGTGTGAAGGTTAATTGTCTAAATCAAAATGGTATGACGCATTATGATTTATTGATGCACGTGAAAACCACCTCGAATTTTTTTTAAACAATTGAAAATTCCATTCAAAATAGCTGTAAGCTTGTGACGAGATGTTTTCTTATGAAATTGATTCTTAGTTGTATATCATGTGTATTTTCCAGGTCTTTAGAATCGGAGTCGTAGAGTCAGACTGTTTTAACTGAAGTCTTGAAATAAACCTACAACTGTGGGTCCTTTTTTAAAAAATGTGTATTAAAATTGCTATAATTTCATGTTTTAAGTGAGCTCATTAGAGATGAAATGAGCCAAGTGGTATTTTAGAAAAAAAAATAAGTTAGACCCGTTCTAATATTCTACACTCTTAAAGTACCGTAAATGTGAAGTAATCTCAGTTAATACACATTGCAATAGTGTTATCTTCGTAAAATAAAAATATGCTATCCACCAAAGCACCAAGTAAAGACGTGATTGTAGTTAAAAGTCAAAGATTATTTTTACCATTTTACTAGTTGGCTCACTTCACCTCTAATGGGCCCATTTGTTATGATTGGAGTTGGAGTCGAAGTCGTTTTTTTTTAACGGCTTCACACTTGGTATTTTCGTCATACAAATTTCGTTCAAATATTATCAAATTTGTAGGTTTTTATTTATTAGTTAGAAGTTGGAAAATTCATTTCTCGGTCTGTAATTTTTTGAAATAAATACACTCCTGTCCGTGGTCGATCGCTTCATACGTTTGCACGGTTGCATTATTTATGCAGCCTTATGGCTTTCCGCCGAAGCGGTCCATTGAAAAAGAGATAAAGAGTCGATGCGAATTCTGGATCACACAATGGCTTTTTATATGCGCCATTGTCAAATTCAAGAGAAATCAGCAAAGGTTTGGACAGCCGACGAGGCTTACCGCTCCGTGACAGTAGACTATACATCACCAGACAGCGGTCGATTGTTGATTTTCAACGTCGGGACGGCAGCAAGAAGGAAATATGCTATCCGCTCAAAATCCTTCACGAAATTCGGTCTGATGGTTCACGTCATCACCGCGCAACGATATGTATGTTATGAAATATCACTCAGTTAATTTAATGACCTTCAAATATTTTGTGAATTATTATTTGACTCACTTATTGCATTTCGATTAGTTCATAGCCATTTAACTACATATAAAAAAGCATTTAATAATATCTTATCAGACATTTTTCTAAATATCCAGTCATTAAAAATAAAAAATCTATTGACTTTATATATTTCATGCTACATCAAAAATAACTTCATATAAATATTCGATTCTTTCAAAATAACATGACAAATTGAATCAATAAATTTATTAAAAACAATATGTCTATGAGTAAAAATGGTATTCTGCTGTAAGTGTCACATAGTTAAATTGTAAAAGGTAAACATATAGACGAAAAGACATTCTTTTAATAAAATAGCTTACTTGTTATTTACGTATCTCACATTAATATTTTGCACTGATAAGAAAACACCACCAGAAAACTATTTTTTTTGTTATTTAATTGTTTACCAATTCAACTGCCTGGTACTTATTTATGATAATGCATGACTTAAATATGCATGTGTTCGTATACATATTCAAAAATCATAATATTATTGTATGCAATCCAGGTGGTTTGGTTCATTTTTTTATTATTTTATTTTAGGCTGAGACAAATAATGAAAATTAAGAACTTTAAACGCCATTTCCTCAGAGCATGAATTTTGTGGACTGTGACGGTGCTGTACAAGGGTTAAAATATAATTTGGACGCTCTGTTTTTCGGCTATCAAAGGACGTTGGAAATTTTTCAAGATTTTCATGTTACGCATATAAATAAAGACTTTATTATTTATAATCATCAATATTTCATTATGTGTTTCGAAGGCGTTCCGATAAAAATTACAATGAATGTTTATAAGCGTTAAAACAACAAAACATAAGCCACGTAGGCGTTAAAATAAATACGAACATCATATTCCATTATCGAGTATTTCTCCATCTCAATCTCTCGAATTACCACAAATATTTTTATATCCACGATTCCATGGTCGACCGCTCATCTGTCAGCGACTCGCAGGGCTTAAATTGAGCACGCACGCCCGTGGTACAGAGGCATCAGGTACAAAATCATACGGCACGACTTTCTCGAGCTGTTAGGCCTTAGGGTCTCACTCCTGTCTACTGTTCTACCAGTAAATTAACCACTGACTTCTACCGACTTGCTCGCTGTAATAAAAAAGGAGTAAACGCTTTTCGCCTCGGGGTGAATGGGAATGATCAACGGTCGGTCAAAACAAAAACCTGAATGAATGAACTTACATTATTTATTACGTTTTTTGTGTAACTTATGATGCTTTGACGTCGCTTTAGATTTATGTTGAGACTAATTAGATGATTAGCATGCACACCTCAGAATGTAGAACATTTCTTACAAGTTAAAGTTGCTTAGTTTAGAAGGGATTTATTCTTACAAAGAACGTAGCGTCCAATTATTAAATACTAACGTTGGTATAACATAAAACCAGGAGTACTTATTCAATATGTCGAAGTATTTTTAACAAGGGATAGTTCGGTGCTCCTGCTTTCTCAAACATTAATTATGGTTCGTATCGAATATGCGGCAATGGAACTAACATCAATTATGTTATTTTTTTACTGAGTGCAGTGTAGTTTTCCCTTGATTTAAACACATGGTTACGTTGAATATAGTATTATAATTATTAATTAGCACCTAGAACAAACATATAAGCTGTAACTTCATTTAAATCACATGTAACAATTATAGCAAGAGTGTTTTAATATAATATTTAAATAAGGGACAAACCCCCTCGACTGCAATATACATATTATACCTGTACAAAATTAATCGTTTATTAATCATCGACAATTTACTAAAAAAATAAAATAAAATTTATCTACAGCTTAAAAATTGCAATAATTGTTAGTATAAGTCTAACTAATTATTATTGTTATATTTTTATGTGTTTATTTATTTGAGAACTCACGTTATATTAAGTAAACCCTTATGCAAATTTGTTTACCTTCATTATCGTAAAATAGAAGTAAGCAAATACTTGCAAGGATTTTAATGTTCAAACCTTTTTAACGACTCATTTTCTTTCTTCAGAATTGAAGTATATTACAAAAACAAACAGTGTGAATCTTTACGGATATTTTACATATAAAAATACTTAAGAGTATTAGAATTTGTGTTTCAATTTACTTCATAATAAGCTTGTGTTATTCACGAGGTTTTTAATGGCTGTTTTGATAAGATAAGCCGACTAGTTATAAGTAGTGCAAATTGAGCACACAAATTTTTAATAACACTGTCGAAATAACGTCGGCTACCCACATCGCTTCCAGTCAACGGTAAAATCTAGCATCTCGGATGTTAAATATACATTTATCTATATTGCTAAAATGGTGTGAAATACTTTGTCCGTGCGATAAACGGCCCGATTATAAAACAATTACAACCATCACGACATACAGATGCTACTTTGGAATTTTGAATCTATTAACAACGCATGATTAAATATACCGTACGGTTCAAAAATGATGGAATATATTTATTGAATACCTTTTATTACCGAATGAAAAAAATAATTATATAATCGTGGAAACTGAAACATTGTCATGAAACGTATCTATTTATCACCCTAAACAATCTTTCATTTTATTTACAACAACATTCATCATACAGGAAAGTAAAAAAATCAAGAGATGTGAAATAAAGTAGATAAAGTTTACAAAATAATAAATCTGATTCTTAATAGAAAGCAGAGTGAAAGTTGTACAGTAATAGTACTTACCCTTTTAAAAAGGGAGATTAAGTAACTAACAATATCTTTGAGATACGTCCATTTGTAGGACATATGCTTTACATTAGAAGCAGTCGTGGCTTTTAAAAATTACAATGCTTAATTTGTCTTCAAAATATTTTATAATTGATTGTTAAATGTTTGTTTATTTACGCTGTTTCTGCTATATTTCTATAAAAGAAACCTTATTTTTAAAGACATCGTAAACTACATAATAATTATGATATATATAATAATGAAGCTCAATAATGAATGATATAAGTGCATTATAATATATAAGTATATTAAATCTGAAATGTAACAACGTTTTATTCTATCACGGAAAATTATTTCATTAATAATTTGAGATAACAAAATACACACATTACGAATTGATTAAGATTCAAAAGTAAAATACATTATTATAGAATAAACACATTGCTTAAAGTAAATACTTTTGGGCTTATATGTACTTCTGAGTATTATTTTGTGAGAATTGAGATGAAAGTTTCTATTTACTTTAGATTTAAAAATACGGACTAATTCGATTACATGTTTTTATCAGATTTGTATCAATTGTTATGCATTGTTATAATGTTTTAAAATTCATCCATATAAACACTGTTTCCATGATTTTATCTTTTGTACAACCAGGTTTCTTATATTATACCATTGAAATTTTCAGATATTTCATGGTATTTCAGATATTTCAGTAAAAAGGGGTGCATAACAATATCACTCTTTCGGATAGCCATGTCTTCAATTCAGATACAGAATTACAAAATAATATAAAACCATACCATGCTCGATAGGAATTTTTAAATTGAAGCAAAAAGAGATGCTAACGCACACTTCATATATTATATTTAACTCATATGTGCACATTTGATCGCATGCCAAAAAACATAGCGGTCGCCGCCGCCTCTGTAAAAGTGTAGCACATTCCTCTTCGAAGCGATCTGGCTACCATAATGGTAAAATAATTAGCAGCTTTCATACACGTACTTTAAGTGGGAGGTAGGTGGAGCAGGGGGCGGGAGCTGCCCGCGGATATTCTTCGCCTCTCTTTACCCACCCGCAGTGGCGTAGCCATCTCATAAGGAACCCATTCGAAGCATGGTTACCCAACTTAACAGGCAAAACTAATTTTCCACACTCTCAACTACTTTTTTAAAATATCGAAAGTAACAAAAATTATTTAAGTAATACAGTTATAAATAAAATATGATTTGTTGTTAAACTATTTAAATAAGGCCGATAGGTAATTAATATACATTATTATTTTTTTATTTAGATTTCAAAAATATTTTGCATTACAGCTCATTCCAATGCGCCAAATATTTTAAAGTTCAAGATCATAAATGAAAAACTCGATGAGAAATGATGGTAAGTAAACTTGAGGTAAATTGATATCATAAACACCCACGTCTTAGCTCTCAAATTAAAATTTAAAATTCTTAATTTGACATTGACTTCACCAGGAATCGAACCCAGACCCACTTGGTCGGAAGAGCAAGCTTCAACCAACTAGACCACAGAAGGCGACTTTCATATAAAATTAATAAATGATATTTTAATTTAATTTAACAAAACGGTGTAGGGGGTTTTTGTAATTTTCGCATTGGAGCCCAAAACATCTAGCTACGCCACTGTCTAACCACAAAAATTATCACGCATTCAATAGAGGGTGTTCTGCACTTGAAACTGCACAGGTGTTGTAGTAAAATTTTCTTTGTGTACATTTAAATTAAAAAATACACAGCCCCTGATATGTTTCCCATGAAAATCGAGGTATTGCATTACATTTCGAAATCATCATTTTTAAACAAAAATTAAGAATTCTCTTAAACGATGTTTACTTTTTTATAATTTATTTTTGAAAGACACCAAAAACACTTTTTTTACTTGCAAATTTTATCATAGGATCAGTAAGGTGAGGCAAGGCAGAATTCTCAACAATTTTCTCCTGAAAATGCTGTTTCATTCAACAAAACCGGTTCTAAAAATTATTTGAATCCTCTATTCTACAATACCCAAACCGACTTATAGGGTTGCATCTTTCAAATATTTCTAATAAATAAGCTACAAAAATCATGTTATATTATATACCGGTAATATAGTAACTGTACTTATCAAATGGACCCTGGTCTTAAATACAACAAATAATGTATATTTTATGTTATTCTATGTATTATTTAATATTTTTAAACACCAAATGATAAAATATCCTTAGTACATCGGTGGGCTGCCAATACGTTAACAAGGGGCTCGCTTAATCTCGAAGCAATTCTCAGTGTTCTGAAAAAGGAGTTAATTTTCTTATCGCTCCTACGCAAATTTATGCAATACTTAAATGGGCAATCGATTGTGACTTAACACACTTATATGTAACAATATGCATTTTAACGTAAACTTATCCATGTAAATAGCTAAAAAAGTACTATTGTGTATACTAAAGCTGTCGTAGATAATATATAAATTAGAAATTTCAGTTATACACTTATTTGATCTGAGAATATTGTTTTCTCATAAGTTAACAAGAGGCTCGCCAGCCTTGGTAAAATTCAACAAGGGGCTCGCTCGAACCCCTTCGAGCCCCCTCCAGCCCACCCCTGCTTTAGTATAACAATCTACCAAAGCAAGACACTTATATTTATTGGTTAAGATTTAAGTGATTAATTTAATTGATAAATATTAAGAGATGTTTTTTTTGTTATTGGTAACTTTATTGATATCAAAGATCGTACTTTCTACTATAATTCGTTGGTATTAATTAAAAATTGTTATTAGGTCTTTGCCGTTTGTTAATCGATTTCAAGAAAAATCACACGATACCGGTTGTTGCCAGTTGTTAATTATAGATATTACCACTCAAACATAATTAATTATTCGTATAAATACTATTAACAATACTGTTCAGTGATAATATTGTAAGGTTATTAATATATTTTATATTAACTTCAACCTTTTTTTATCTTTATTGAAACTTTTTTGTTTATAGTTGGCTATAATTAAATACTTCATTACTCAGTTTTTCATTTCCTTGTATCAGAGATTGATGCATTTTAAAGACCTCGATATCATTAGAGCCCAACTACAGAGAAATACAGTAATTTAAAAAAATGATTACTTAACAATTTTTACTCATATTTTACGAATATACAAGTATATTAAGAGAGTTCATATTGTCTTTTTGCGGGAAATTGAATCCATATTCAAGGTTTAAAAGCATAGTATTGTAATATTTTTCTTAAATCATTAAAATAATAAACACATAATATTTGAGCACAACATTTTTCTCTTCTAATGTTTCGCAAATTATTTCAATGGTTTTGCTTTACAATAGTATATTAAATAACTTTTTTATAATTTTCTTTCCTCGTATTATTTTGACTTAAAATTTGACTTGGAAAAATCATTAATACTATTAAACACTTAGTTATAATATTCATTTAAATATATTGTGAATACTAATAATAATTTATATTATAATTAAGATTCTAATCGCATGTTCACATGACATATAACAATAATTCATAGTTTATAAATATTTTTCAATTAGCTTACCTTAAATTACTCGCACGTCTATTTTGAATTATTCCCAACCAGTTTAGAAAACACGTTTGCTAAAAACCAAAATTATCTTTGACTAAACGTAGGTAATTAAAACACTTCTCAACTTCAATTATGTGTTAAACGAAATAGGGTTTAAATATTTTTTTATTACTCATCTGTTGGTAGAAGAGTATAATTACAATAAATAAATTATTCAATTGCCAGTAGCCAAGTAACCACATTTAATTGACACGCATTTTTTTCAGGTTTCACCATATAATTTAATTTCAATATGCATAGGAGTAAATATGTATTGATTTAAATTTATAAAATTGTTTATTATTGATGGAATTTATAAGACAAGTTCTACTTCTCTATTTAAGTACTTTTTAAGCCTAATGGTAAATATCACTAGATTTACTAGGTAATTAATTCATTGAAAAGTATAGAAAAAGTAATTTAATCAAATATAAACATTCGTTTAAGCATTAAATAGCGTCGTTATGTATGCCGATTCTTTTTTTTCAGCCCCCTATTTTACAAAAAAATATTGTTAACATATAATTTATTAAGTAATATAAAAAATGAAAATATTTTTAATGCACTTTCTTATTTATTTTGAATGTACACCTATTTAATATGGTTTTCAATTTTAATACAATTATTCGGTATTCAGCTTTTTGACAGAAACATGATATAATTTTTGTTGAATATACTCAGTTAAATATAACTGATACGTATTCTTAGACATGTTTAAAAACACTTTCGAATAGAGAAGCAGGTTTAATCAGATATATTTTAGGAACAATATTTTTTAAAAAAAGACGACAAAAATAATAATTTTAGCGCTGTCAATGACAGAATTTATAAATTTGATATTGAAAACATAATTAATAAATCACTTTACGAATTCTTTTTTTACAAATATTTAATTTTTATTGTATAAAATCATATCATGTTTTAAATCAAAAAAAGTATGTTAAGAGTTTGCAGATATGATAGATGCGAACATTTAAAACGTGTGAATTCTTACATGACTACATCAGCAGGTGTCCTCACGCTAAAGCGACTGCATACACGCCTTACATAAAACTGATTTGTCAAAAAAGTTTGACCCTACCTTATATTCCTTTTTTTTAAATTATTATCTACATAACACAAATTGAACAGTTCGTATTTATTCAAACATACAAAATAAATTATGAATGCATTCATAATTTTTCAATGAAATAACTTAAAAAATAAAGCACGTTTAATATACAAATCGACTGTGAAAAGGAAAAAGGACGTAACCTACACATAACAAATTTTACTGGAGACACAAAAACTTTTGATGATTTTGGGTCAAAGGAAAATTATGCAATATTCACAAGTTTTTAGTGCATGGAGACTGATTAACTGGTTTAGAATTGACTTTATCTGATATTAATTAATTATTTTTTTCAAAATAAACCTTTCTTTCGGTATTTTTCCTTGATCGCAATTTCCACATGCCCTTCTTTTTTTTAACTTAAAAGCAAATTTAGATACTTACTTGGCATTTTCAGCTTACATTCTTTTGTTATAATGTGTATTAAGTTGTATATATTGTGATTATCGGAAAAAAACAGTATTGAAAAAACTGTGGGTTACATCTTTTTTCCTTTCCACATTCGTTGTATAGATATTTCGTTTCTGCATCGGTTGAACATTAGTTTTCTTGATTCAAGTATCATAGAAACAAAAGCAGTCTAAAAAAACGAATCATCAACTCAGCATCTTTCTCATAATTTATTTTTTGTTTAGTACAAAGTATATCACGAACGTTTCAAGTGGTTTGTTACAAATTCATTATAATATAAAAACGACTTGTGAGTCTAATCTCAAATGTCCATTCAAATGAACGTCTGTCACTGAGTCGTTGGGGCAGATTTATGACTTCATTTAAAATTTCAACAACTGCTTCTTTCCTTGTCAAACTAATGCCTTGCGTAGATACTTATTAATAAAGAACTTTATTGCTTCAAATGCTATATAAAAGGATCGTAAATGGTTTACTTATCTACGCATATTTATTAGATTCATGCCATATAATTGAGACACATACATTCAATCGAGTTTGAGTTTTTTTAAACGATATTCCCAGCATAATATTTTTTCTTCTTATAAAACAATAATTTCGAAAACTGCAACTGTAGCTTTTGAATAAATTTGGAATAGTTTGTTTTTTTTTGTTGCGCTATAACTTATAACTTCAACTTTAATTTGTATAATATAATTATTTTATAATAAACTAACGTAATTTCACCTGAACATGAAATTTGGAAACTTTTATCTTCGTTAATGCTTACATAGTTCTCAAGTTCTTTTCATTAAGTCCCATTCTTTCTTATTTTTTGTATGTTTTTACTGGTATCTAATTGTATCAATGTATACGTCAAAATATAACATATAAATAAATAAATCTCGAAGCTTTAAGCTATTTCAAACGTATAAATTATTACATCTTAAACTAAAACATTTTAATAGTTTGAAAGTTATCGTACTATTTAGAAAATTAGACTATCATAATAAAAGCTTGTCTTCTTGTTTGATTACAACCTTTATAATTAAACTTGCAATGATTAACATCAATCAAATCATCGTTTGTTTATGCTTTTATTCGATATATCTTGCAACTTTTACATTTTGACTGTTTTGATAAAATAGTTTCTGTAGTGCAGGATTTGTTCGCCAACATATCAATACAATGACCCAAACAAGTGATAATGCCCAACAATAAAGAATAAAATAAAACGAATTAGTAGCGTGTACAAATTGATGTAGTGGGTACATCAAATGAAATCATTACACTAAAGATATTATGTTTTAGTGACTCACAAATGCTCCGGTGTCGTGTGTACATTTTTTACATTGTTATAACTAATGATTCGGAAGAAGTCGTCGCGTGTTAAGATAATGAATACCTGGGCACACTCTCAAATTTTATAAGTACAGAACATGACTTATTAGCTATTACATCATGCGACCGCAGTTAATAATAAGTTGAACATATGAAAAAATGCCACTTGATACAGTTTTTTAGATATATGATACAAATGTAACCATCGTGCACTTTTAACCAGCAAACCAGCTTTTAAAGCGAGCCAATTTTATATAATTATAAGTCTATCGAATCTGTTTTAATACTGATAACGAGTTCTCAGAAACGTATTCCTTTATCAATTGTCTGTGTAAATAAAAACAAATATAAGACATATGACTTCAATGTATAAGATAGTATTTTACGTGTGAGTCTCAAATATGTATCATCAATCTTGTGGTTACGAAGCATTAAAATACAACCTCCACAATTAATGTAAAAATATCGGTCTTTAATAACGCAATAAAATGTACGTTATCGCAAAAAATCGGATATGTTTAAATAGTGCAAAAGAGTGTTTTATTTTTTAAATATTCACCAGTATTGAAACGTAAATATAACAACATTATTGATCTTTTCTATAGCATACTTTTTGTATAAAATTTTATACAGTCTATGTTCAATTAATCATTTTAATTGAATTTATTTAGATCAACCAATCACGTAAAACTGAAAGACTTTCAATTTTCTTTGCTGACTTATTTTAAATTTCAATTAAGAATGAATGTGAACATTCTTTTGATATTTTTATAGGCTAATGACATAGATGAAATTCAAAGTTTTGTTGCGCTTAATTGTTTATTTTCAGTCGGTGTGTCTGTAATTGAAGCATACCATAAAAATAAACAGCAGGCACCATTGGCCCATTTAAATAATTCGAAAACAATTACCAGAGATGACTTCCTAATCGAAAAATAATTTAGATGTTTTTTCTTCTGCTTGAATTCCATTGAATTCGCCAAAAAGAAGCAGCATCTCGCACACAGCATCCTCGCCACTTTTGCAAGCAGCCCGTGGGCAAACTGCTAAGGCTTGTGTAATTAACGTCACGCCATCTACCATGGTTTGCTGGCAGCTGCGCGCGCAGGAAGGAGCCAAATCAGAAGCCAGAAAAACCAAACAATAAAAGCTAAAAAAGCTTCAAAAGCCTTCTTGCGTGCAAGTTGTAAACAAAGTTCATTGCAGACAGTGTACTATACGCAATATAGATGAACATCACTTTGAATATAAATACTGTTTTCTATAGACCCTCAGTTCAAGTATTTTTATTTTCTACATTTATTTCTATTCACATTTATACATACAAATATTCATTGACTTTTTGATTACTATATTTAAAATTGTGCCTTATTAAACATACCATTTCTAATGAGTCGTTTTTATAGAATGATTAATGTTATTAATTGTCTATAGCAGTGCATCCCAAACTGGGGTCCGCGACCCCCTGAGGGGCCGCAGGTTTGCTCCGGGGGCTGCGGCGGAACATGTTTTGTATTGAGGGGGGCCGCAGACTATTTTTTTCTGATTTAGGGGGCCGTGGTTTAAGGTTTGGGAAGCACTGGTCTATAGAATACATGTATATTTTTATTTTAAAAATCAAGTGATTTTTGGCAACATTTTGCTTTTGATTTAGTTTTCGTGGTATTTTATAAAATAAATAATTCAATATTACATAAAGTCTTACGTTTTGTGTAAATCAAATTTATAACAAAGTTTTTTTCTATATTTAAAAGCATAAATACACATATTTTTTTATTCTGCTTGTTCTATAATATACTAAATTTTATATTGTAATTTTAACACCGGATTAATTTTTGTAGAAACAATGTTTAGTAACAACTTTCATGAACCTACTTATTATTAAAATGTGTTCAACATTTTAATTCTTATGAATGCAATAATATTATCTCCATTATATTCATTAAGCGGATCGGCTGTATTTACAATACTTATGGAGATAGCTAAAGTGCAATTAAAATTCTTGTTTTCTTGAAACTTTATTGCTCACCGTAAAATATATAGCAAAGCAAATCCTGAAAAAACTTAAGATCATAATTGAAGCAATTATTGAGGAATTTTCAAGACATAAACTCATAAAATATTTTTTAGCAATTAATGAAAGACAGCTGAAGATAAAACAATAAAATTATTTCAATTGACTTTCTTTTCTTTAAGGAAAAATATATAAATAATGAAATGCAACCTCGGTCAAAGCGATATCATTATTGCTCCATCTAAAATAATTGTACAATATATAAATGACAAGGCCTTCTAAATGTTCAACAATTAAATTTATCCGCAACTGTACACTAAATACATATCTTCATTTCAACGAACATGTATTAACAATACACATTTCTATGTTTGATAAATTACTATAGGATAATGTGTTATATATATATAGTCGTTGTAGAATAAAATTCGATTATATTAATTACTTACATAGTTTGATAAAATGCTTCATTTAATCTCACAGCTATTAACAAACATTCATTAAGTATCTGTTACATTAGGGATCAACCGTTGTTGTTGGATGCTTGATATCCCGTTTAGAAAAATATTTATTTTATCGCCTCTTTTATATTGATAAAAATATGTGCATTTGTGAAGATTATATGTATGTACATACATTTGTATGAACTTAAATAAGATGATTTAAACTTATATTGTATTTGTTACTAAATTAAATGTTAATTTAACATAATCAATATTATAGAATGTAGCTTGACTGATCTATATTATTTGTATTATTTAAGCTTTTATGAATCAACAAATTTACCCTTTATAAGTTAACACATTAAGCGTTAGATCAAACTAGGTTGCATTGTTGAATACATATTTAAATTTATATTTTTTATAATGATATCATGATTTACATTATAAATTTTAAAAAACTTCCTTTACCAGATAGACATATTAACTTATACATTTATATGAAATTCTCACTGTTAAAGTAATGGTTAATAAAATTTAAAAATATGCTTATTTTCAGATTTGTGAAATTAAAATTTCATCGGATTTGAAATATATTCATTTGCAGTTTATATTCAGTATGGGTCACCAGTATTTTTTCGGTTTGGTCACATCACAGCACACTTCTCTTCACCACGACCTGCAGTTCAGTGGCGTCGATTTAATGAACCACTGCGAACAGGCATATTGCATGGGAGAGGATAATACAGGACCAACACTCATTATATGATACTGTGCTATATTCCAACATCAGTGCTGCAAATGCATTCGATAAAGATTCAAACGAATAAAAAAAACATGTTTATATTATATACATAAATTTGTAATAATATAAAGGCAAATAAAAATTATTATTTTTATGTTATTAGCATGTTTCTATCGATATTATAATCAAAATCATTTTTATTCAGAACCTCAGAATTTCACATACGTCGAAAATTGAAAGATATCTGCACATAGCATATCAAAAGAAAAATGACGTAACCTACACATAACGAATTTTACAGGACACACAAAAAACGTGTCCGATTTTGTGCAAAAGTCAAATTATGAAATATACACAACTTTTAAGTGTAACGGAGACTGATTAACTGGTTTATTGCCTTAACCTAATATTAAATTAATATATTTTTTCCTGATTGCAGTTTTCACATACCCTTCTTCTTTCTATTGTAAAAGATAAATTTAGACACTAACTCAGCGTTTTCATCTTACATCCTTTTAATATAATATAAGGTGTATCAATATGTAAGCATTGTGATTATCCAAAAAAAGCCGTTTTAAAAAAACTGTGGGTTACGTGATTTTTAATGGAAAGGTTCCACAGTCGATATTATCTTACTGATTGTGTTATATTTATACGAAATGATTCATTTTTTATATTTCTCTTCATTGGTTTTGTCAATAAATATACAGTTGAAAATTTAAAGTAATGACAAACTTTTTTGGTTATTGCATGAAAGAATTAATTATTTGATGCATTTATAGCACTGTTTTAATAACAAAGATTTTATGTCTAAAATATACATATATTAAATGAATACTTAATGCATTATTTAGCACACCGAGTAGTGTGATCTCCCTTAATGGGTACAAGATTGAACGATAATTTGTTCAAATCATCACTTTCAAATGGTTATAAACTCGCAACTTATGGTATAGTACAGTGTTCAACTATAAAATTAGTAACACTACGTTGTTAATAGTACCATGATAATAAATTTAACGCCTCAACTCTATAGTGTGTTCCCGCGTTCGTATACTAAAAACAATATTAGTAAAGAAACCTGAGAAAATTTGATTGGAACATTACAGTGAACTTTATTTATTATATAATATAAGCAAAAAAATGTTTCCATCGGTTAACGATGCAAATATAATATCCCCGAAGTCATAAAGATATTCCTTTTTCGCATGACGTATTTTCGACTTAATGGTTGCAAGATTACACACATATTTCAATACAATCAAATAATTATTTGGTATTGAATATCTACTCACATTCAGCATTGGACTGCCAATAAGTTAATCTAATTACTTAAAACAACAATACGGGGTGTTTTGGGGATGAGGCAGGCGATGTTTTGGACACTCTAATACAATAATTATACTTAATGCTTATCTTAGCAATCGTATTATTATTTGATATATTATGTAACAATAAGCAATATAACTTAAAATAATTTATATCAATAGGTGACATCTCAGATTGCAAGAGTGAAAATTTTATGAATGATGCAGAAATAGGAACTATTGTTTTTACTTCAATATTATTTTTTTTAAAGCGGCTCGCCGGCTTTAGTACAATTTAACAAGGGACTCGTCCCGGTCCGTCTCCAGCCTACTCCTGCTTACATTGTAGAAAACCTTCTTAGAGCATTCATTTGGTCAATATAAGTTAGATTAAAACAATAATCAATAACAATTGACAAAAAGAGTAATATTTTGACTATCGGTTTGTTATGTAAAGTATGAATTGTATTTTTGACATACAAGAATTTTAAAAAAAAGTTAGCTTAACGAAGTACGTAAAGAAAATGTTTCAACATCATTATATGAAAAGAAGTAAATTCATCGCTTTTAACATCGCTCATATACTACAATATATATGTTTGAATATTATTCCAAACATAAATTGACATAACTTTTTTGAAAATACTATGGTTCGTGTAATAACATGGTACTTTGAAAGATCGATTTATATTACGTCGTAATAATTTTGTGATTTTTCCTATAATAAAATAGAGGGGAAAACCTTATTACATTATTTATGACATCATATATGTACATTGTATTTAAAATTATGTCGAGATAAAATCAACAAGATTGAATACAATAACTAGGAGAGGAAAGACAACATAAACGCTCATATGTAAAATCTCAATTCAAATACAAATATTTGAATTGATAATGAAACCAAAAAAAATCTGCTCCCTTAGTAAAATTGTATGCTACGTTGATTCTTTTTATAATAACACAGAATCAAAATTACATTGAACTCTCTTGAACAAGTGAATGTATTTTTTTAATCATACACAAGGTTGTAAAATCAGGATAGCGTGACAAAATATTGACAACAAACACCCTTCCGCTTTTCCGGTTGAACGCGCTAACTCTTTACCACAATTTACACGCTTCTTGCTCGTGCGATATGGTCTCCTGGCAGCTCAACAATTTAGTTATATTACTACTTACCGACTTGTTAACGACACCCTTTCGTCATGCATTGTCAGCAAAGCGTGTCTTCAATTTATTGAAGTTTAATAAATAAGCCAAAGCATTTAACTCTGCGTGATAAAACAACTTTAGTCGTTGGCAGTTATAATCGTATAACCAAGAAATATACGTATATTTTAATCGCTCGAAGTAAATGTACTTCTAATAAAATACAACAAGAAAAATTGCTTTCTCACTTCGGAGTTATAGTCAATGATATTTGTTAGTTATTTGCTCTATTTGAGTAGTATAAAAATCTAGATTTATATCCAAAATTGCATTAGTTTATACTTCTGGCATACAATACTTGTGACTGACTGACGAAGTTGATATTAACCATTGGTTGTAACAGATTAAAATCATGTATTTATTATAAATCAAATACCATTTTTATTTTGTTTTAATTACATACGATTTGATTGTATTCGTATTAAAATTAAACATAATACCTTTATAAAAATTATTCCTATCGATAAAATGATAAGCTATTCTTATTAAAAAATTACCGTTCACAATTTTATTTAAGCATACATCATTTGTTTCAGAAAAAAAAACAAGTTTGAATATTAACAGACATCTATTTTTATATAAAATGCATCACAGCGTGGTGCTATTTGCTATTCTTTATAAATTTCTTCAATGTTACTTACTCAAATTTCTTTTCTTCTGCATCTGTCAATCATGCATTAAACATATTTTTTTAAATACTGGACCTCACAGAAACTATGCAAGAAATTTTCGGTTGAGAAAAGATACAGTGCATATAAAGCTGTCAGTGTTATTCGAACGATATCGGTAAAGCAATAAAGATAACATTGTTTTTCATTTATAATGTTTGAGCTGTAACATTAATTGCTACGCTCATAAATTATAAATGAATTATGCTCCGATTTAAGGCATCAGCCTCCGAATAAATACATCTGTGTACAACGTAAATCACTGTCAAAATCAGATTCCACGTAAGATTTTACGTTTTCTCTTATTATGAAGGCAGTAAAAAAAATAAAGCGCTCAAAATCAACGAGCGAGCTTTGTTGTAAAAAAAAACATACTAATTTCGATCATTACATACACAGAGGCAATGAGATCGTGAAATTTTCAGGGCGTAAATTCAAGCATGCATTTCGCAGAATGGTCATATAACCAGTCACGTTAATCCTATAAAAGTCATTCATAGGCCGCGTGGCAAATAAACACCTGCTCTAGAGGACTTCTGGTTGCGTCTGGGATATGATTATAGAGTCAAGTGTTACCGTAGAAGATTTTTATTTAAAATAACTACCATGTCGAAGTAATGTACGTTCACCATTTGATGCCACGGCGCAGCACTGTACCATAAAACCCGCAATTTAATGAGAATACTACCAAATTTAATGATAGACTAACCCACGCCACTTTTTTTTACCAAACAGCGGCGTTAAAAAATTACGATCTCGTATTTCACGATTAGAGACGTGTATCTTTATATCTTCTCGACATTCTGGAGCAGTTAAGAAGTTTAGTGTTGATCGCGGTTTTTTCAATTGATTTTATTATGCATAAATAAGATTTGATTGAAATATTCGGCGGACATAATTATCATCAATACTTGTTAGTTAACGCTGGCAAAATATACGTTATAAACTTCTCCATAGATTTTAGATACTACTGACTAATTATCAGAAAAATTGCTACCTGTATAAAACAGTTTCAACACTTAATTTTCAATAAGATAAAAAAAAATGCGAAGCATTAAGAAGGAAGCCAACTATGATATAAATTTGATAGCAATTCAAATTTAAAAGTAGATCGTTTACTTCTGACAAATAATAGCTGTGAACTAGACAACATAGTTGGCGAGGTATAACAAAATTTGAAATTAATTTGATACCTTATTATAAGAGTTCAATAAATTAAATTTCAATACAATCAATAAACTGCAGCATATATGACTTATTTTTAATTATGAATTACGTTTGTTTTGATGTTGACAATTTTTTATTAAGAAAACAAAATAACAATTATATTAATTGCTCAATAATATCGTTCATTTTGCGTTAATTAATTAAATACATAATTTCTTTAACATCACCTGTTTTTTATACATATATCCTATTTTGGAATAACTCAACTGTCGTATGTGTATTTGAAAAGAATTTTAAGTTTCAATTGCATCCGAATAGGTAACAAAATTATCATTTTTCAACGATATTTACCCACGTTTGTAAATTACACGCTCTGCACAAAAACCTTATTTTACACTATTTATTATTCTTTTTATTTTTTACCGGGGCACTTAGCCTACAATTTAAGCTCACGAACTTGAGGTGGTGTACAGTAAATAGAATGAAATGTTTATTTTTTACATTAAAATCGTGACCAATAATAAACTATTTCTCTGCTGAAATCTTGACAAAGTCAAAACGGTTTAATTATCACAAGTAACGTTGCTGTTAATACTTAACAGGTTAGAATCATTTTTTAGATTGATTTTTTAAGGCATGATAGAGTTATAAATTTTAAAAAGGTTCAAAATAAAATCGTTGAGAACGCAGCTATAAAACAATCGTTAAAAAGAACGCTTTCATCAACCGTATAGTCTAAACTTAAACCAATTAACCAGAAATAAACAAGCGAAGGGTAAATTAAATACGTTATTTATGAAGAAAATATACAAAATTTAACATTAAACTCATTGTCTTTGGCAACAATAAGATTGCTACGAGAGATTTAATTGTATAATATATTTTAAAAATTGGTAGGTTAGGTTTTGATTGTTTTAATCAATTAACAGACGATTTTAATAAGAATTTCAATTCGTTAAAAATCTCTATTCACTGTGATTAGTATGACAGCTTAGATCTGCTATAATTGTCAACTACTGCAAGTGTTTTTCTTCCGCACTGCAAAAGGAAATAGATACCGAATCTTTCATTTGTGATAATTTATCATATTTATATAACCCATGGCTTACATTTATTTTACTAAGCAATTTCAACTGCTATTTTTTCAGCGCGTTGTTAGGATTAACTAGTAAACTAAATAATCTATAATAAACATTTACGTTCCAAATACGTTACCTACATGCATGATATTATAATATATATATATATATATATATATACGTGTTACTTTCGAAGAACTTACAGCCCATTTCTACTGACACAAGTGCCTACAGTAGATAATTGTTATTATTAAATTCAAGAAACTTTATCACGATGTTTTTTAATTTTCCGGTCATCATTTGAAACGTGTTTTAAAAACTGGAAGTGAAGATTATGGTTATTTTTGTACGTGATAGATTATTTCTTATTTGTAATCAGCTTTTTGCAACACCAAGAACCTAGTTTCGGCGGTTAAAAAGCACCATATAATTAGCCACTTCCTTCAAAGCCAACGAATCTATTTAATAAGGTTCACGTACCGAATAGGTTTGAGCTTTTCGTATTGATTGTATTCGATATAGGAACTTACAAACGATATTATATTGCACACATCAATTGAATCTTACTATTTTTTAGGTTTTTTTGCTTCCTGAGCGGATTATGTACATCTTTTGGAGTGTTTTAGCAGTGATTTGTACAAGGGGTAAATACCACTGTAAATATATTAAAAAAACATTAGTATAGAATATAGATGATTAGTTAAATTTGTTTGCATTGCAATATCAATCATTACTTATTTCCAACAGCATTAAAACTTACTTATTATTAAAACAATAATTATAGTCAGGGTAGAAATATACAGATGGAGATTTTAATTCCGCACCGCAAAATCAAACTTTCGTGTTCCAAGAAAAAAAAATATGAATATTAATAACTTTTAAATAAATCCTTATTTTTTACTTTTACATTATTATAAAACATTTATTTTTTTAAACATAACATTAGTAGTTTACTTCGGCCTTAAATATTTTTTATATCAGTATCACCTTCCGTATAATAATATTTTTCAAATTAAATTACATTAAATAAATAAATCTTTTATCATTAATGATTTAAATCTCTTCATTAAAGTAGTTAATTCAAGAGTTTGGTGCTGCTATTCAAACAACCTAGACGGCCTTGATCGTTGTATTGTAATATATGTATGTACGTACTCCGCTAAGGCATTGAATTAAAGCTACGCGCATACTTCTAATAAAGCTCATGAACCCATTTTACTGCAAGCAATCAAAATATAAGTTAAGGCCATCATACACCGACCAGAGTCAGATATTATTATAAAATAATAATCGTACAAGACTGCGTAATTTACTTTTACTAAATACTAACTAAAATATTTGAAATTTTGGAATAGAAAAGTCGTATCTATAAAAGCTTCAAAGTTTTCAAAGCTTAATCGTTTTTGTGTCGAATTTATAATATAATATGAATTATTTTACTCTACTACACTCTATAAAAACTAAATTATCAGATCAATTGGATTTATTTAGCTCAATGTATTATACGAAACTAATATAAAATATTATTACAAGCTTACATTTTTTAAATTTATTTTTAGGACCTTCGGTTAATAAAAGGACACATGATTTTTTTTGCGCAAACTTTCACTCTTTTTCTGCTGTTTATTTTTTAAACTTAATCACACTCATAATTTAATTATTACATTAAAGTTATTTGTATACAAATATTACGCCACTTCTCAACCATTATAAAAGCTAATCATTTTCTAGTTATTCTGAGTAATTTCTTTTAAAGTACATATTGAAACTATTAGTTGAATATTACTAACCGTTTATTTTAGATAAAAATACGTTAAATACATTAAAAAAAAATACATAAAAAAAAAACAGTTCCCAATTTGTTTTGTTTTATTTTTTCAAACGTTATGATCCTATTCCTATACACTTATATTTGTATTGCTTCGTATGACATATATACAGCGGTGGGCTGCTAATATCTGTCAGCTAGGGCCTCTTTTATTATGCAGCCGAAGTCAGTGTATTTTTTGAAAAAAAATAAAGGGCAACCAAGTCTTGTTTCAAAATAAACTTTAATCACCTACAGAAATTGCAGTTAGTTGCTGATTTTATCTGAGACGAATTGCTTTCTTATCTTAACAAGGGGCTCGCCGGCCGCGCAAAAATTAAAACAAGAGGCTCGCGCGAGAACCCCCCCCCCCCCCACCCCGAGCCCCTTTCTGCCAGCCCTCCATGTATACCATGAAAATATGAGTCGAGTATAATATTAAAATACTAAAATTATAATAAAACGACTTGCCAACGTCGGTTGTGCTGTTAACGGGTTGAATCTTTACAAATTTATTTCTGACTTAATATAACTTTGAAATTTTGTCTATTTAATTTTGAAGTCATGGATATTTGTAATGTTAAAATTTCCTCAAACCCATTCCTTTCAAAAAACGTGGCGTAGGGGGTGTATTCACCTTGCCACTTATTGTGTCTTAGCTCAACCTTACTATCCTTACTCTCTCTGAAAAAAAAATGAGTAATACATGGTTTTCGTAGACTAACTTTCATTATTAAAAGTTCAATAAGATGTTTATATGCTTCAAATTGGTAGCGGAATTACTACAACAATGAATGAAACACATTTGTTTTGTTTCAAAGTTTCTTTTTACATATTGTTTCACTATTTCCACGGTACTATACCGTGGAAATAGTCATGTATTATGTCAGAGAATATCATTGCAAAGTAAACAAACGTTTGTTTTATGTAATGTATTTGTGAAAGACAAGCTTTAGGTGAACACGAGATTCGCATTCGCTGTCATGTTCATGCTTAGGAAGTCATCTTACGAACTGCCCTCTCGCTCTCTTTTTGACCCTTCTAGGAAGAAATTTGTAGCAGATGCGGTTTTTATGCCTTTATTATTTACTATATTAACAGCAAACTCACGACCGCCAGTGCGGAGAGCAAGCCAAGACACACAGTCCAGGCCTTGTTCGACCATCCACTCTACCAACATATTACTCACCTACTGTATCATCAGTGAATCCCTCATGGGAGGGGCATTATAATAATAAACCAACGTTAACATTGCCAATTCCTAATAATAATCAAGGTTTTAATTTATTTACAAGCGGACACTATGATTTTTCAATAGAAGAATTTAAGAAATAATATTTGTATTATTTTCAATTTTTATTTGTATATTTGTATTATTTGTATTATTTTTCATACAAAATTTGTATGAATGTACATAATTTTACACGATTCAAAATCAATATCGAAATTCCACCCAGCAACTTTAGTCGAAATCTTAAATTATAACAAAGTTAAGTGATTAATTGTACTTAGAAGTCCGATAAAAAAGTTTTACCATTTTACTGGTTGGCTTATCTCTTGATGGTTTATTTTTTATCTAACACAAACTCTACGTCCAGAAGGAAAGGAAAAAAAACTCCAACATTCATTTTGTTATTAATGCGTAAAGAATTGGAATCATTTTTTTTAGTTCTTTCGTAAATTATTTATCTGAAGATACTTCTCACAGATGTGAAACATTTCACAATTTTTTAAACAAAGTGAAATAATAATTCTATCAGATATATTTTTTTAATTTAAGCTTTCAACTGAAGGTGCTTGGTGGAATTTCAATATTAAATTTGAATCGTTCAAACTATGTACATTCTCACAGATTTTGTCACTAACGACCCGGGTTTCGCCTGTCGGCATCTTCAGGCATTAATGAACGCCTGAAGATGCCGAAAGGCGAAACCCGGGTCGTTAGTGACAAAATCTGTGAGAATGTACATAGTTTGAACGATTCAAATTTAGATATATTTTTATTCAAATATTCGTATGACTATTATATTACCAATTAATTTCTTCACGGTTTTATTAATACATCAATATTTCAACTTTGTTTATAGTCTAAATACAAATACAATTACAATGATAAGTGGAGATAATCTGGTTTTAAACCTATTTTATTGATTTATCGGGTACTTCACTGTATGCTCTACTAAATTAACCGCGCACGTTTCCGATCTGTAGATAATTACTTGGTATTTTTCATTTTGACAATGCCATTTCCGAACGATTGGGTAAGACTGGAATGTTTGTATTGATCGGTTCATATTATTATTATATGAATATTTTCAACAGATGACCGCTACTTCATTAAATTTATAACACACGGACCCAACACAAACACAGCTAGCCTATTTATCATATCAGTAGTTATAAAAACAAACACTAAAACAAAAGTAAATCCGTCCTCTTTTATACAAAATCGTATTTTAATAAACATAGATAAAAAATATATTATTCGTGCACTCATACGCATAAAGTTATCTAAAAAAAATCTGTGGTGCTAACGCAAATGACTTCCTATTATATAACCTATGTTTTTTGTTGTTGTTTTAAAATCTCGATATAACAGACAAAATATCAAGTAATGTTATGTATATTTAAATCCATCATCATACATCTCACACTTGAACTCGGTTTCTCGTAAACTGAACGTAGCAATGAACGCTACAACGCTGGCCATTGATTCACACAGTTGCACAGCCGTTTTATTTACATTAAATTTATTTTCAGAAAAAGTTTTTGACAAAACAAACTACTATGCTTATATTAAGTGTGTATATTGATCACTTTTAGGGTTTTCACTGGAAAGGCATTATATTAAAAAAAACGCAATATTTCTTTGTAGTTATTTCCACTTTTATCTACCAACATCAAAACTGGTTTCGCTCATGGCGAGCATTATCAACTGATATTTATTCTGCATACTATATTTCCTATCAGTTGATAATGCTCGCCATGAGCGAACACGGTTCTGATATTGGTAAATAAAAGTGGAAATAAGTACAAAAGAATATTTTGTTTTTCTTTATGAGTATATTGAGGTTAAACTGTATTCGTTTTTTTATATTTTTCATTGAAAAAAAGAACTTTTTCATTTTTCTTATATAATACCATATTTTGTATCTATATTATTTAACTATCGAAAATATATAACAGTTTGGTTATGTTTAACATTCGAACAATTAACTGTTCAACCACTACTGCTTTTTTCTAGTAAAAGCTTTAGTGAAAGTTCCACATATCGATGGCCGTCGCTCATATACATATATACATAACATGTCTGATTAATTTTTAGACCGAATACTAAGTTAAAACGAAATCGATGAATTCAAATTTATTACTCTATTAACATCATCTTTTGAGTTTTACATCGATTACGTATCGTGACAAATTAAACTTCTACATAATAGAGATGAAATCGATACCACTTCACACCTACTATAACAAGTTGATGTAAATTTAAATATGAATTCAAAAGAAGTAAAAACTAACCAAATGGATTTATTATGTAAATTAATTACTTCAACATTGGTTTTATGTGAGTTTTTGTCACAGTGATTGGAACATCGCACAATAAGATAAATTATGTCAGTTTGTTTGTATAAATAAAGATAGCTGACAATTTTGCTGTATCGTTAATATGATGTTATATTTTATTTAATAGATATGTTATAAAATACTTGTTTATAAA
Source organism: Himalopsyche tibetana (assembly GCA_030503985.1). Lineage (NCBI taxonomy): Eukaryota > Metazoa > Arthropoda > Insecta > Trichoptera > Rhyacophilidae > Himalopsyche > Himalopsyche tibetana. Next base: position 13,980,133 of record JAPJYX010000009.1, on the reverse strand, counting down.
TCATTTTACATAAGGTATAAATTCTCGCATCAACATTTTGATAAATATTAATTTTTGATTTGCTGTTGGTACTTGAAAGATAAAGAGATTTAAAAGAGGCTAAATTAAAGAATATTTTAAATATCATATGCATTGTCTGTGTATAGAGTAGAGTCCAGGACGTTTAAGGAAAGGACAATCAGAAGATTGAAAGCTTTTGACATGTAGCTCTATTCGCATATATTAAAGCCTTTCTGGGCTGATAACGTCACAAATGAGCACCCCTCAAGAATAGCCATTAATAATTCAAAAGTAAGTATGGCTGCTATCAAACGAAGAAAGCTGCAAACTTCAGTCGCATTTTCCGTAAAGAGAAATACAAGTTACTTCAACTCATCACACAAGGAAAAATAAAAGGTAAAATAATGGGTACAAAAAGATTCTTTCGCCTGTGATAGAAATACTTGCTGTAATTATATCATAAAAATACGAAAGAAGGCGGCCACAAGAGCTAAGATTTTTTTAAATCTTTTTTCGCTCCCAATGTGTAGCATATGGCCTACTTATGGAGGGTATCTCAACAGATTTTTTCTACGAGAACTGTTTTTTATTCAATCGCTCAACTTCTCGTTTCCAAATAGAGTAGTAGGGATAGAAGGATAAAACTAAGACAAGACCAATGCTACTTTTAAGGCAATAGGTTAGCTGCGCGGAAATTTCAAAGGCTGCGCGGACTGATCAAATATTAATTGAATGTCTTGTAGTGCGCGCCAACCCGGAATGAGTGCGCAGGGGCTTCTCAAGTGATGCGCGGACAGCTTAGAGGGAACGTTGGACAGGACTAATAGTTAGCTAATCGCTCTCTCTAGGCCCAGTTATTGAACGATGGGAAAGGTGGGAGGGAAATTAAGACATCACAAACACCCGTGCCTTCGAACAGAAATCGATATATCGATTGAAAAAGTGCTGTTGGTACTGGGACTCGAACCTGTAAGATCCGGCACGGAAGCTAACCACGCTAACTGCTGCGCCTAAAAAAATAATTTTTCAAGTCACGTTTAATTTTATCGAACGCGTTAAAATGTTGTTAATAAAGTCGATAAATTCTTAGTAGCAATATTATTAAAACCATATGGCGCCGGAGAATATGCAAATGTTATAATTCGAATAAATTATAATATTTTCTCAATTCAATCAAGAAACGACGTTGCAAATGGTATGCAAGTGCAAAGTGTTCCGTTGAGTATAGGAAATAATAATATGCATATCATAATGAAAAGTTAACCTTGCAGGTAATACAATCAGCCTTTGGAATTTACGACGTACGTTTTATTGGATTAAAGCCCATCACGATCGTTACAAGTCAAATATCGTGAAGTGTAGCGTCACGAAATTAAGTATGTGTGCTAGAATTTGATAGGAAATGCATAGTTATTTGCCACTTATCAAATCCGTGACATGGCGTCTGCTATAATAATTTTATGATTTGCCCTTACTATCTACGAACAGCTGAGCTATGACAGCAAGTATTTTGAATTTCCAGATAAATAAGAATTTGTATAAAAATTAAAATATATTTATATTTGTAGAAATGATTTTTTATTCCTAATTTATATTACCATGCAAAATTATATTTTAAAAAAATGATTAGACACCATATCTAAAACGAATTCATAATTGCAACTGCAAGTATATATGGCCGCAAGCATATACTTTGTAATACAATCTTTTAATCGACTAAGTTATATTGATTGTGTTGTCTAACACGAAGCGAATGGACTTAACAGTTTTTGCAATTGCTTAATCTATGAGAACGGTGCAAATAATAAGTGTAGATCGATGCAATAGTGCAACGAAGCGACGTCGCTGTGATGTTTTTTTGCAATCAGATAAACAATTTAAATCAGTGGCAGTTCAATACGGGGATAAAAATATATCTTAAATCTTTGTGTCATAAAATGAAAATATTACATTTTCTATCAAAAAGTTAGATTTATTCATAATAATACAAAATATTTATACAAAACTTGCTATCATTATGTGTGATGGCTAAGGATTTAAAATAAACGCCGGCTGTCTGGTCGAGTGTTGACGTCGTTGAAGTAGAGCACGGAGGTTGCAGATTCGAATTCCAGTACGGACAGTTTTTATTGATTGATTTTCGATTGGTTTACGGAGGTATGTGATGTCTTGAATTCTCTCCTACTCATCCTATCCCGAAATGGGCGTAATAAGAGCGATTATTTAACCACTAGTATTGTCCTAGTCATATCCATCTACCACTACTCTCAATGAAAAAGTGACAAACAGTTCTCGTAGAAAAAATATAAAGATACCTCTATTAGGAAAGTTTATGCTTCACATTGGGAGCTGACAAGAATTTTAAAAAAATACAATATTAATTTTAAAAATTAGTCTTGATGAGGACTGATTACACTAAAATTGATACTTTTAGATATGTTGTATGTAACAGACTACAAAAATAACGCTAAAATAATTTTTAAAATAAAGATTTCTATTATAATTATAATAGTATTTTATACCTACATCCAATGTTCCCGCTAAGGTGTGCGCGTGTGCGCGCGCACACCTCCCAAAATGTGCCCGCACACATTTTTCCATCCCCGCACAAGGCTGCACATATTGTTTGTTTCACCATTTTTTTACATTTGCGCACATTTTTTATTTTGCTGGAAATGTACTACTCACAGAAGTTGATGGTCCGCAAACACAATAGAAAAATTAGAGGAAACGTTGCCTACATCTCGTCACTTTTGTTAATTATTATTAGGGCTATATAATCCCTCTACTTGGTTGATATAGTCACCACCACTGGCGGTAGGTTGATTGCAATCAGAGATCACAGAGTAGCCATGATCTTGCCCTTTCGTAATATAACTAATTTATTTAAGCTTTCCTCATTTACCGCCATTATCACTTTGGCGTTTGCACTTCGTAAAGCTAAATTAATACAATTACGTTTTATTGCACTGCACACTATTGCCGCTGATTTTTTTACTCAAGCTAGCTAATGATTTCATACGGTCAATTAATTAATTTGGCTTGCGTTTCGCGACTAGAAGAAATTTATTATAAGATATTAATTACATCGTAAAAAATATATGAATACTTTTTTAGCTATCACTTGTCAGTTCCCGTGATATTAAAAAGAGTTAGCATGCTTTTTTCTGAAAAGAGTTCAAAATATGTATTAACATATTTCATTGAAGGTGCAAAATCATGACTAATTATATATTTAGCAAACAGTTAGATTTCACATATCATGGTTGCAACTAGGAAATCCAATCCCGGGATCCCGTACAGTTTTCGATACATTTCAATCCCGGGATTAGAAGGCATGATACCGAAACTTTCGTGATTGATTCTAAAACAGAGACGTGTTGGTTTTCAAGTCGGCAGTTCAAGCATATGTAAACGATGCCCAATTTTATTATTAAGACTTTATTTTTGCGATAAGAGTTTACGATAAGAGCGAATCGCTGCCGAAAAGGTAACTTGATGCCAATTATGAAATTTCTTCAATGCATTATACGCACGTGAACTGTATTTGAATGCATTTGTCGACAATATTTATTGTTTGTTATTATAAAGCTTCATATATCGATTTTTTTTAAATTTAGTTTTCGCTTTCTTCTCTACATGAATGTTACCAGATATCATTGGTGTTTGTTTTGCGGAATTTATTGTTCATAAACATTCATTTAGTACCGTGAACCGAAACCTTTGATTAAATGGCGAAACAATCGATGCTTTGGTATTCTAGGAATATTTTATTATTTAAATTACGTCTATTTACTTCAATAAAATTATTAAGAATGTATGCATATATATTACAATTTTAGAAATCTTCATTCTTGTAGTCTGAAGTAGGTAATTGCTTTTTTCAGCTATCGAAATTAACCAATTTAAGTTATATTTCGTACTTTTGCATATTAAGTTAGTTGAATTCGCTTATTTTTTACGAATAATTAAAAAAATCCACTCAATCACCTCTACATCGCGAATAACTGAGATAAAGAGAGCTTTTTGGTAACGTATTGGCATCTTACAGCCGGTAACATAATATAGAATCATTTTTTTAATTTATTTTTTACCAATATTATCATTTTTTTTAATGTACTGATCCCGGGACCAGTCCCGGGATCTCGGGATCGAAAAATTCTAATCCCGATAACCCGGGATCAAAATTTTGGCTCGGGATTGGATTCCCTAGTTGCAACACAAATTAAATGTTGTTATCAACGAATGCCGTCATCGAAACACTACTTTATTTGAATATATATAGATAAGCTAGGATACCAGTATACTATTGGACCCTTATATACATATGTTATTATTTATTGATTTGGCATTTACTTGGTAGAACTCCATTACAATAGGGTAAAAAATATCAACGTATTTAGTTCTACAGTTTTTTTTAATATTTATGAGTTGATAGCTATTTCGGCTTTCGCAATCGTCAGAACTATGCTTAAGCTTAATCCTTGTTACAAACGATAATAGATTGCTTATCGTTCTTTGAAACACTAGAATCACATTTAATAAGTGTAATATTGTAATTTGAATTTGAATTAGGATGTTAGAGTGAATAACATGATGCATTGTGTATCTCTTCGGAGCCAGTATACATATATAGCTGAGAAAAATGCAAGCTTAAGCATAGTTCTGACGATGGCGAAAGCCGAAATATAAAAAAAACTGTAGAACTAAAAACGTTGATATTTTTACTTTAACATATGATATTTTTTACTACTAAGTTCTTGTGTCGCAAAAAATAATGTCGGATGAAACCCTTTACAAAAAGTTATTAGGAATTTTCAATAGACATTTACAATAGAAATTTAAGTTTTAAAAAAATGCAATTTACACGAATACTGTTGTTTTGCAATACTATTTTCGAAGATGACATATAATCAAATAAGTTTATGATAAATTTTATGTTCTTGTTTGCAGTTGGGCGCTTATTGGTAGAAATAAATTAAGACACCTATATACTACAAACATAATGTCTATATTTCTATATTTTTGCAGTCGTGATTTTCGTGATTATAATCAAGTGTACTTCGTAACCCACTAATCATAAGATTTTTAGCATTTTATGAGTTGTATGTTTTCAGTGGGCTTAAAAAGCTATTGATCGGCTGATTTCATATATAATTAATTATGATGGATATAGGAGGATCTTTTTACAAGACTTAATTGAGGTCAAATATCAAATCGTCTTTTAAAACGCGTTTTATTTGGACGCCTTCATTGCGGTTAATTAAAAGATAGAAATATGCTTTGGTAAAAAATTTGCGCACGCCTGAAATTTTTCAAAAATTAATTTGATTCAATGATAATTTTTATAACGCCTCGTTTCTTGAACGACTTTTGATTATTTTGCGTAGGTAGTTAGGCCTGTTAAAATTGCCCGCTTTTGAATGAGGGATTCACTAAGAAATACTTTGCGCGAGTTAACTTATTCAGTTCGTATTAATGCCGTTTTGCAAACTAGACCTCCAAAGAAGCATCAATTTTTCAATGTAATAATGAACTTGTATTCATTGTATAGGATTGTTTAGTTATCAGTTACCATCAAGCCCATAATAGTCCAATACTTTTATGGTTGTGTACTTTGCTTTTAAAATGCATAATGAAGTCAAATTTTCGCTATTAGGAAAAGTTTTGACAGCGTTTTAAAAATATCTATAAAAAAGAATGTACATATAAATACTTTGTGCTGATAAGAACTATTCGAAAACAGAAAACAACTTGAATTTTTTAAAAAAAATCTAAAATCAGCTTTTTGACATATTGATTAAAGCAAAAACAGGGGTCTGTCACCTTTGCTGAAACGGTAATTAAAGCGATCAATTTTAAGATGGGTAAATAGTAATATTATTAAGAATGTTAGTTAATAGCAGTTGGGTCGTTTTATCTCTAATAAACTATAGAATAATGATATTAATTCTACTCCCAACAGAACCTTTTCAAAAATCCGTTGAATTGTACATCGTTTTCTCGAACCAAATGATATTCAAAAATTTTGAAATAATTATGATTATCTTGAAGAATTTTCAAAATTATTGGCCGTACTCTCTATAATAAAACCTTGCAATAATTACGTATCACGCACCGCGTCGCGTAATCTCGTATCTATAAAACCTGGCCTAAAGTAATACCACCAACAAGTTTTTAATGATACAGTTTTGAGAAGCCGAGTCAATGAACCGAGTATAAGTCGTAAATAAAGAACATCCAGTGGCATGCGCCATGCCTGATGGATGATATATATTTAATTGCTTTCGTGAAAAGAGAGCTGTTTTTTTTTTCATTTATAAGAGTAATCATTCATACGTTTACTTAGACACAAACAAAATTTGACATGTTTATTGGTGAACAATGCAATAAGATCTTAATTTTAACATCTCGTAGTTTTCGAGTCTCTCGACACAACATCTTGTAGTTTCCAAATGTCTTTCCTTATGATCTCATTTCAAAGTAGCAGTCATTTTACCAACTGGTAAGCTAAATTAAAAATACTACACAAACTATAATACTTTTGTGAGTAATCTTCAATAATCATTTAGGTGAGCCAGATTTATGTTGATATATTTGTCGCTGTTATTCTTCTTGCACCGAATTTGCTCCATATTAGGCGCATATGGCAACCAAACGGCGTCTTTATAACTATATTTCGCTGACCAATTGCTTTGCTTTCTCCCAATCTCAAAAAGGCTTCATCATTTAGTTCCACCGAGTACTTCCTAATTTCCGAGTTCCTCCTTTGTATCAGATGCAAGAGTCTTCGTCGTTTGACATGATTCGCTACAGTAAATAATCACTAGTCTAACGTTAACCATATAGCATTCGGGTTTGACCTATACAGATAAGTTTCCTGTGCGCTTAAAATACACAATAAAACAAAAATACCATTAGCATTAGCAATAGCAATAATAATAATAAGCATTAGCAATAATAAGCTATCTTTCATTTAAATATAACTAATACGCAACTAAATAAATTAATGAAATATTTTACGTTGAAAACGTCAATATTTTTAATTACTATAATCACAATTTTTGGATATTAAGTCACCTGTTGATGACTTTTCTCCCCGAGGAGAAGTCAAACGGCTTTGTTTAGCTTTTCATTACCTTTATTCATCTCATGACATTTTAAAATACATGACACGGTGCTATTTCGCGGTAGAGTGATTTTTTTAATACACACATAGAAATAACAGATTTATTTTAATTCTAAAATACCTTAATGTGTACCAACACCTGAGTGAGACCTTTCCTTATGTTTGACAATTGAGAATGCACGACGCTATAATATCAGAAATTTAATTTCGGGCAGTACAAACAACATGTTCGAATGGTGATGATATATTTAAATCTAAACGATTGTTATATAAGTTATGATGCATTATTATGTATTGACTGATATTGCGTAACCTGATATAAAATCAGGTAACTAAAAATTCATAGTAAATCCATTTAGAATCACCTAGCAAGTAGAGGAGTTTGGTTAGTATGTCACGCCTGGTCAACAAAGCCATTTCAGCTGATGGTTTTTGGTATGAAGCCTGTAATCTTCGTCCAATTATCACACCACAAAAAGACTACACATTTTTTCTGACATATCTACTTAGACGTTTTTTCTTCTCAACTGAGGCATATTTGACAACACTCCGTGCACGTTTCTATGACGCCCCGAGCCTCTCATAATTTATATTACAAATTGTTTTATTAACTTATGCTCACTTGAAGCGGACATCGGATACATTTTGTATACTCCATTTCGCATGAAATGTTGTGGGTCATTAAACTTCCGTCAGTCTAGAATTGAATTGATCAAATAAAAATAAAAGCAATTTTATTTATATTTGTATCCAAGTAAAAGAGCGCCAATAACAAATATTTTGTTTAATGCAACTGATAATAATTAAACAAAATCGACCAATGTTTATTACATTTAGCTTCTCGGGTCTTTTTTTCTTCAACATTCTATGTATATTAGCATGATTGAGACGTTTTTAAAAAATCATCGAATTTATGAGATTATCCAGAGAAATAATGTAGTGCAATTCGATAACGTGCATAAATTCTGTCACCGTAGTCGAGTTGCAACTCTCTCAAACTTTATCGAATTTTCATACAATGATATTTCAATCGATTCATAGCATAAATATCAGTGAAATTGTCAATCTTTCACACCTACCCAACTAACAAGTATTTCTTTAAAAATATAGATTAAGTAATTAATTCACAATCTCTTTATAAAGCATTTCAGCAATTATATATAGACCCCTAATAGGGAAAAAAGCGTAAGCGACAATTCATATATTCTACAAGAGAAGATTTTTTTAAAAATTCCGCCCGTTATAAATAAGAACACAAAATGAGATCAAAAATAGTTTCAAAATCACTTTTTTTTTATTTTTAGGTAGTAGGTTGTATTTATTTATCGTCAATATATTTTATTATTTTAAATCGACAAGAAAAATGCAGTCTATTTTAGGAAGGCAAACATACATATTTTTATATTTTATTAAACCATAATATATAATAAATTTCATTATCCATTTTAGCGAATCAGCATCAGTTGTATGTGCACTATCGTTGGCAATAATAGACCATAAATTCAAATAAACTTAAAAATCACCGGTCATTTATTTTAGTGTTGCTTGTTTTTTTTACCGATAATCATTTCACAGAATCATCTCTACTCAATAATAAAATATGGCAACAATTTTAAAAAACAACGTGACTACTTATTCTAGATCAAATTATTTTTCTATTCGAATGGTTTTATTAAAACCGGTTGAATATTCAATTAAAAAGAAGGTTGTTTATATTTGAAACTTTTCGAAATTAGCACATGATATTCAAAAATGATTATTAATACCTGTACATTCTTTTTAGTAAAAAAAGTGAATGCTTTCTTTTTACTTTGGGTAAATTTTACATCTCGATCAAAACAAATAAATCTATTTACGAAAGTGACCTACGTTATATGAACGATATACTTTGTTATTTGTTTTTTTACAATTTATTATATTTAAAAATCTTTTTTACCAAGACACTGATCCTAGATTTATTTTATTAACTTAGCTATACAAATAATATTAACATTTTAATCATCTAGTAAATAAACACACGGAATCAATTGGCTAAATGTTTTTTTTGTTGACTGTATTTAACTGATTATTTCATCGATGCAAGGTAAAATTTTGTGTTATTAAATATGTATTTTGAATATTTTGATAATTGAAACTGATTAAGCGATGATTATTATTCACATTACTTATATATAAATTTGTAAGTTTAAGCTATATGTATATTTAGTTTAAATTAAATCTAACAACATTGTTAAATTTGAATCGTTCAAACTATGTACATTCTTACAGATTTTGACACTAACGACCCGGGTTTCGCCTTTCGGCATCTTTAGGCGTTCAAGTGCACGGATGAACTTAAACTGACGCTTAGTAAATAAAAGTTTCGTGTTTATATAAACAACAACGTAAAATAATTTAAGAACAAACTAATACTTAATCCAAATTCTAAACTTAATTTCATACAAAATGAAAATTGAGGTAATTTCTTTTAAACTGGACGCAGGTTTTGATTTTTACCATCTTGAGCCGTTTTTAATGATTATAAATTTACATTTAAATGTTATTCTATATCATAAAATATGTTTTATCGACTTTTTATCCATTTGCATGTCTTCCAACATCGTCAAAATATCCGATTCTAAAATGAATTTTAGGCTAGGCCAGAATATTTCTAGCAATTCTTTCCTTATCCAATTTTTGTATAGTATTACACTATCAAATTTCGTTGTATATTGTTTAAATGTATTATCCTCATACTACGATCAGATAGTATAAAGCTTTTTTAATACGATTATTTAAATATTGTTAAGAGTTTCATAACAAAAAAATCGTTCACTATACACCAAAACGTAAAAATCATTACTTTTTCATAAAATAAATACGTAATATATCAATATATATAAGAGAAGTCAATACTGATAAGATTAAAATGTCAAAACTCTTTCAACCTTAATCAAGCTTAAATTTATTCAATATCCATAAACGCTACACGGCTAAAGGAAAGCGTATTGAAAATTTCCCGTTTGATTTATGGCTTCATCCGCTCTTGCAATGCTGCAATATGGAATGTACGTAATAAGTGCATAAAAGAAAAACTGCATGCGTATTGTACACGGCGCATATCTACTTGCATACGGCGGTGCTTGAAGTGAAAGTTGTCATCGAAACGGTCGCGAAGGATGGTATTATAAAATATCTCACCCAGCCGACCAGTAATCGAACCTATATTATCAAGTTCAAATACCTACACGGGCAGCATTTCCCACAGTGGCGTGTAAACACTTAACAATTATCTGCAATAAAATTTTCGAAGATTGTGGAAAGTTTTGATGCTGCAAATATCCATCAAGACGTTTTTTATGTATATATAATACTATACATAAAAAAGTACATTTTTGAACCGCTATTATTTAAGTAACAACTGGTGGCAATAACGCAATGCTTTGAAATACGAAATTTATATTAATAATATGTATTTATATCTGTCGCCTGCTGTGGCCCAGTTGGTTATAGCTTGCTCTACCGATCACGCAGGTCTGGTTATGATTCCCGGTCAGATCACAGTGAATTTGAGAATTATTCAATTCAAATTTGTGATTGAAATCTGGGTGTTTGTGATATCAATTCACATAATTTCCTCTCCTCCCATCCTTCTGATCTTTTAATAACTGGGGGTGGCAATAGCGATTAGCCAACCACTAATCCTGTTCTAGCTTTATCCTCCTGTCCCTACTACTCACATTGAAAAAAGTGAGGTTGAGCGACTGAGTAACAAACAGTTCTCGTAGAAAAACTTTTGTTGGGATACCTCCATTAGGAGGCCATACGCTCCACATTGGGAGCGTACATGGATTAAAAAATATATTTATTTAACAAATGAAACTTTTACTAATTATATTTTATTATATTATATTGTGATTGACTTCAACCATAAAAAGTTTTCTTCTAAGTATCGTGCAAATAATACGTGAAAAGAATAATTAAAAAGCTTTTGGAGCTTACAAATCTTTAGTTATTAAATTGTTAATATTACTTACTATGCATAATGACTCAAAAAATTGTCCATCTATTATTAAAATAAACCAAAACATAACTTAAATAGGTCTTAATATGCATTTTAAAATTATGTTAATAAACATGAATGCGACCACAATCATATGGGCACCCTTCATTTCTGTTTATAATTGTTTTTTAAGTTGTACAACTATCTCTCGCAAAAAATCTTCAATTAAGCACTTTTGATAATGTATAGAAATATGTCATTGTTTAAGATTGATATCAATGACGTTTTTAATTGAGGGTATTGATAGATTGTTTTGTTTTATTTCCAAAACAGCCGTTGTGAAGTCTGTTAAAAATCCGGATGGTAAATTGCAATCTGATGATTTTTTAATCAGACTTTCTCCCGCCCGATGTCAATAATTATTGATGTTCCGATCATTGCACTACCTGTGATCAACCATACAATTGACACTTCGCTTTTCTAGTAGCAGTACGACAAACTGCAATAAAGTATCAAGTGAAGTAGTTATGTGGTCAAGTACAGCAACCGGTAACCAGGTATCTAAGCAAAAGCAAGCGTTACACTATCAGATCTTGAAAATATGGTAAGTTCGATGTAAAAAAACTTACAGTATCATCAGTAAAGAAAAACAACCGAGAGAGAATATACGGCAACATTGAAATAATATAATTAGATTGGATAATAATTGGGAATCAGTTATTCGTTCCAATAAGTTTCTATAATTTAAGATTTCGACTGAAGGTGCTTGGTGGAATTTCAATATTAAATTTGAATCGTTCAAATTATGTACATTCACATAGATTCTGTCACTAACGACCCGGGTTTTGCCTTTCGGCATCTTCGGGCGTTCAAGTGAACGGATGAATTTGGTGAGTTAGTGACAACATCTGTGTGAATGTACATAATTTGAACGATTCAAATCCAATAAGTTTCGTTGAAAGCATCAATGATTATTATGGAATTATTTTAACATCAAATAAAAGGAATTCAAAAACCAAATTATTTATTTACCCTAACATTTTACTCAAATACTACATCACAACTTATGACTTTGAGCTTAATTTCAACAAGTAAAATATGTTAAATGAATAATTGTCGTAAGTTATTAATTGAAATTGTAAAAGAGTATAAAATATTTACGTTTTAAAAAGACAAGATGAATTGAGATTTTCATTTAAAAAAATGAATTACCTACTGATTGAACAAAATATTTCATTGACACAACTTTACTCAGAATAAATTGATAAAAATGTTATTTCATTTCTTCTATTCAACAACAACAACAATTACCGTGTATATAATTAATAAGTGTACGCTATGTTATTAACAATTTTTTATGATGCATTCATTGAGATCTCAATTCACGAATATCAGAATAAAAGCAAAAAGTTTTTTTTTGTTCCAAAAAAATCGTTTAATGTATGGCTATTTTATTATATGTAGATGCTTGTCATTTACTGTATTAACTTTGAGACTTGCACTTGATCGATTATTTTAGAGTGAATGACATTCGCTTTTATCTTTTCAAATTATGAGTAGCGTGCGAGTACCATAAGATCACTATCATTTTTTCAAGAATTGGCGTCGTTTGTATGCAGATATTATACGATCATACGCAGCTATAATATTTACCTACTAAATTCAATAATTTTGTCAAAATAACGAGTAAATTGTTTAATCAATATGTATTTGATTACCAATTAAATTACCAATGCCATAGCTTTAATCCAATACTATTTCGTTGTACAAATGTAAAAGGGCTTAAAGTTTAATATCGGTATTTTTTAAGAGAGCTAAAACTTGATTAACGTTATTGAGAACTTTCTAAAAAATGTGATGTTTCAACGGAAGATTTACATATTCAGCTGCGTTGTTCAACTGCTCTCCTTTCTCTATTACGTATAAATTCATTGTAGCTTTTTTGTCATATTCAACATTTTTTTATATTATAATTATAATATTTATTTACGATTTTTTTTCACACGCAGATATTTTATGTATAATATTAATCATAAATATATATTCAGCGATGAGCTGCCAATGCGTTAACAATGTGCTCGCTTAACTTCAAAGCAATTTCCGGTGTTCTGGAGAAGGAGTGATTTTTTTAAATACTCATATGCAATACTTAAATAAGCAATCAATTGATACTTAAAACACTTATAACATGTAAAAATATGCAGTTTAACGTAAACTTATCAATCTAAATGGCTAAAATGTACTACTGTGTATACTGAATCTGTCGTAGATAATATTTAAGTCAGCAATTGTAGTTATATACGAATTTGTTCTGAGAATTTTGTTTTATCTTAAATTAATAAGGGGCTCACCGGCCTTAGTAAAATTTAACAAGGGGCTCCGCCCGAGCTCTAGGCGATCCTCTTCGAGCCTTTTCTAGCCCACCCATGCACAAATTTAAACAAAAACCTATTTATTCCAGAATTTGGTGAAATTACGACGTGCATATTTATTTGGCAGTAGAACTACGCGTTAAAAAAATGTAGAGTTTTTTTCCGGTTTTCAGATCGCTCCACAGTTTGGAATGAATATTTTACTTAAAATTTTATAAAAAGAATAAAACTATTGCTAGATGACTAGCAATTGTCATTAATAATAACGCCAACCAAACCAGTGAAAAATAATCTACGTCGATGTACAGTTGTATTCATAAATCCTATCACAAAACGAGTTACAAATAAATGTTCATTATATATACGTTAATTGCTTTTGAACGACATTTATCGATCAAGTTCATATTGTGATGTAAAATAATATATCGGCATGTGATCGTGTGCCGCTACCTAGGACTGACACCAACGCAATGTCGTCTGTGCATACTTCTGCCAAGACTTGTTGGACGCTGGCCGTACATATTCCTTTTACTATTACAAAGACTTGATCTAGTTTAGCCAGTTAAAATTCAAAACATGTGTAGAATTTCTTTTTACTACTGTAATTTTCTGATAAACATCTCGTATAAATCATAACCGAGCATTGCTAGATTTTTTCCTAATTAAAAAAAAAACACACTTCAAATTCTATAGCGTTATTGTCAATATCTTGTTCTATGCATTACCAACATAAAAAATAAACGTTTTATTAGCCCTATATAACATGAATTACATTTATTTTATCAACAATATTTATTTTAAAAGATACTTAAAATTCGTATATTCGTTTTAAACGTCATCATTAAAATAATATTCTTAATTTATTATTTTTGCTTTGAAGTAAAACCGTTTTTTTCTACATGTTAATGTAATTTTGCTAATTGGTGTGTCACTATGCATAGTTAGGTTAAGTTAATATCGAGCTCATATTAACTTGGGAATTGAAACCATATTTTTAGTAAACGGATGTGCTTATTTTTACTGAACAATTACACTATGTTTGTTGACAAAACGTTTGTAAAATCAGTATGAATTGCCATGGCAACGATGCTAGATAAATGTCAAGTTTTATTTTAAAAATATTTCTTTTCGCTCTTTTATAACTAAATTTCTGATCGATTAAATGACATTATTTTGGATACATTTCTAGAAAAAAAAACGATACTAAAAGACCGATAAGATAAATCGAGTAACAACCGCCTAAAATTATGAAATAATTATGATTCAAACGCGAGTCGATCACGGCTGCCGATGATAATGACAGACATTGATAACAGCAATATAAATTAACTATATTGATACGAGTTCATGGACACTCTTTTCAATACCACAATATTTTCATCTTACATTCAAATAGCGAAATATCTTGCTTCTATGACGTCTACAGAACTCACCCTTGGGCGAGACCATAAATCATATTACTTTGCGGTTTGTATTTCAAATCACGTAGAATTACGTAATTTGAAACTTGTTCGATGCTGAACTGTGAATTACCATTAGATTCTTTATAGACATTTTTGGTTTATCTGCAATAAAAAAAATGCTGGTCTAGTATAATGTTTATTGTTTTGGAATATTCTGAACTTGTGGCGAATTTGTTATTATATCATAATTATAAGAACAAAATGGTTGAAGCAAAAATTGTGTTCTTACAAAATATAAAACATTAACCGAAATGGGATTAGTTATACTTAAACTTAAAAATGAAGTTTTCTTTTTATATACGACTTTCACTTTCGTCATATCCCATTTTTTATGTTTTCTTGTGATCAATTTTAATGTGTTCCCTTTCAATACAATTAAAGTATAGTAACACACATTTTTAACACTTATATTTATTATGTTATAAATATAAATACTCGGCTCCGTGGCGTGGTGGTCATAGTCGTCGGCTTCCATGACGGATTTCACCAGTTCAAAAACCAGTAGGAACAGCATTTTTTAAACCAATTTATCAATATCTGTTCGAACGTATGGATGTTTTTGATGTCTAAAAATTACTACCCACTTTCTCAATTCTAAAAATAATGGGATTTAGTGATAGCGATTGGTTGACCACTAGTTCTATCTAAGCCTTTTATTTCTTTCCCTGCATTATTCAAAAAAAAGAGTTTGAATTACTTAATATCATAAAGTAATGCATTACGATTCCCTTAATGAAGTCTTCTCCGTGTCGGAGAAGATAATTTGATTTGGAAATGTTTTCGTAAATTGCTTTAAAAAACTTTATTAAAAGGGTATGATGTCACAGCGATAGGCATGTATGTACATGCACGTGATTCATCACTCCAATACCCGGTAAGTCGCGTCTTATCATGTACGTGAGTTATTAATTTGATGGGAGAGAATATGTCAGACGGTCACCCGACGCTCGTGACTGGGCCTGACCCCGAACCCCGGTCCGGGGTTAAAGTTTTTGGGAAGAAATAATTTCCTACGGTACGTGGTGCGAGCGCCCCGCGCGCCTCAGGTTCCTCTCCATCCGTGGCTAATGGTCCGCTTTATAACCTATCAATAAAATGCCTTTGATCATGACTTATGCTATTACTAATACCGCCTGCTTCGATTTGAACTTGCCAGAATTCACGGTTATCATGCTAATTAATTAGATTCATGATTTGATTTGGGACGTGTAATGTTTTCAATATTGATATTGACTTATCGTCACTTTCGGATTAGTTTTTTGGTCGTGCAAAAGCTTAGCTGTACAAAAAGATCGTTAATGTATTAATGCAGAATAGACAAAATGATTTCGCCGCTAATGTAAACGTTCAATGCAAATCAAACATTTGGCAAATAAAAGGAGGTTTTGAAAACAACATTGTGTAAAGTTAATAAATGTCATATTTTTCAATACGATTTATTCCTAACAATTAATACTAATGTATTACAATAGTAATTATTAAATTACCGAGAGCTAACAACTTGGCAAAGAACCCTGTTTTTTCCATGGTTTTGGAGATGGGTAAAAAAAGAATTGATCAAATAATTTCCGTTAAAATTACATATATTAATACTCTCTAATCATTCTAGATACTAGAATAATGTTTAGTACATTTCACTAACCAATAGATTAACAATTTTTCAATATATTTGACTTATTTTTACTACCAACTCCACAGTACTGATATTTTAAAAAACTACGCTCCCAATATAGAGCATATAGACAACTTATATATTTAAAATCAACAGAATTGTTTCTACGAGAACTGCTTATTACTAGTCTCTTGTTTTCAAATACAGTCGGGATAGAACAATATTGTTAGGACAGCACTGTGGTTTGCTTATTATTCTCGCTATTAAATACACCAATTGTACAAAAAAACAATTTTTAAAACATATATTCACGTTTACAGTTAACTTGAGTAAATTAATAAAATGCCATTCGAAAGATATGTTAACACTTATTAAACTATTAAATATTAATTTAAATTTTCCAGAAAAAATGGATATATCGACTGTGGAAAGGAAAAAGGACGTAACCCACAGTTTTTTCAAAACAGCTTTTTTGTGATGATCACAGTGTATCCAATTTGATTCACGATCAATCAAAATGATGTGAGCTGCAAATGCCGAATTAGCATCTAAAATTTGCTTTTAAGTTTGAAAAAAGATGAGCTTGTGAAAATTGAAACTAAGAAAAAGACTGAAAAAAAAGTTTTTCCTTTACAATTTATTAAATTAATATTAGATTATGTCAATTAAACACCAGTTTAGAAGTCGCTGTGCACTTTAAGGTTGTGTATAATTCATAATTTGTATATGGCCCAAAATCGTGAAAACACGTTTTTGTGCCTCCTGTAAAATTTGCTATGTGTGGGTTACGTCCTGTTTCCTTTCCACAGTCGATATATATAATAAAAATCATGGCATAACAGTCTTTCACTAAAGGGAAAGTTAGTTAATTTCTTTTATAAGGGCAGTAAGCTAGTAGATAGGTTACTATTTATATTCTAGGTAGGAATACTAAAACGACATCAAATATAATTTGTGTTTATAATAAACACACGCCTTTCATTTATGTACTACACCATATAAGCTGTGTCCAGAACCAAAAGTACGTTCTTTGTACATTAAAAAAAAAATTAATTTATCAATAATATCACTTGAAAAAATCATACAGCGTAGTTGTCTAGGTGTGACGAATCAATCAATAACGCTGATTAAGTATGCATAATTTGTGTGCTTAATTCCGTGTAAAAAAGTATTTAACTTGAATATATGCATACAGGTGGATGACGAAGAACGAGTATATTTTTGATATATGCGTGCAGATTAAAATAATTTTAGGTCTGTATAAATATAGGCACTTTGAAAAGTCGCCACTGTGCCTCTAATAAAATCGTACTTTCATTTATTCGTCGCTGCAATAGTCATTTACAAAAAAACACACTATCAATTCGTTACATTTTAAAAACTTCTTTATTTTGATTTAAATTGATTGGTGGTAATAAATAATACTGGTAATCAACAGATATTCTTGTTTTGTTTACGACAAATTGATATTGAAATCAAATAATTAATATATCAGAACGTATACGATATCTTTACTGCCAATAACATCATCGACCATACTTAACACTTGATTTGATATCTCTGCGTATTTTGAAATATCTCTTTGAGATAATGGATATATTTTTTATGACAGATTTAGTTTTATATGTGAATTCGTACAATAAGATTGCGTGTGCTTCTTCATGTATTAAAATGATCAAACCTTCAGGCTTCAAGCTTTGCTGTCTTACTGAAGCTATTTTTAAAGTATGATTAATTACCATCGGCTTACTCTCAGGTAATTATTTCAATTAACTCAAATTTTTAAGTAAAGTAATCACTATAAACTGTGCATTTGGATACACGCATAATAGTTCAGGTCAAATGAATAGTTAAGCTTTAAACTGCTTTGAGATAGTACAGTTATAATTATTCATAAGTACCTTATAATATATATCCATTACTCATTTGTTTGAGTGTCTCGTAATAGGCAATAAATTCTTTATTCTTATTGGTTTCTAATCAAGAAAATTCAATGGTCCACATTGTCTACTCTGGTATTTAAAGGTAGTATTAATAAGTATCCATAAATAACTGACAAAAATAATCAATGCAACGTGTTAGTCGTGTACAAATTAAATTAAAAACTTCTATTATGTTTTCAATACGTACACGGCAAATGGAATAGTATTTTTTTGATATATTTAATTTCATTGTTGGTGCAAGGAAATCAATTAATAAGGTTTATTGCTAACGAATCACGATTTTTATATTCAACACTTCTCGTTTGGAGTTTTACGGCTCACTTTATTTACTACAATACGTTTTATATCGCTTATAATATTAATGTATTAGGAATGAAAAAAGAAACTTGTGCCTTAATCTGCAAAACCTTCAAAACATACATAGTTTTTTATACGTGATTGAGTACTATAACAGCATTTAAATACTTTTTTAGTACCATTGATCACGCCGTTTGAATTTAATCATAAACTATATCTTAACATTCACAAATCGAAAAGAATAAATTGAATAACAATTATACTAGTTTGAATCTGAAATACGTAAATATTTTGTGATTTTATATAAATCAAATCCGTTAACAATAACTTAAAATTTAGCACACAAAGTCTTGCAGATGAAACATTAAATGGTCAGAATTTGATATAAAATCATTCAAAACCAAGGTTTTAAATAAGATTTAATAAAACCAGTAATAATGAGTTATCAAAAACAATACAGTTATTTGAAATATTGATATCACATATAAAACAGTTGAGAAAGTATCACGAAAACAAAAAAAAAACAAAATGACGAAAAAATGGGAATATACTTTAAAAATCCATATTTTAATTTAAATATCAGAGTTTTATACAAAATCATTTGTAGAGTAACCTTGTGTATTTGTTTTTTTATATTCCAATTGATTTTTTTTATTGAAAAATCATCGAAAAACTATCATTTCATTAAGAAGAATTTTATAAAACCACTATTTTATTGAAATTAACATTTTATTTTGATATGGATGTTTGACCATAATACTGAGAATCCGTTGAATTTTTCGCTCTCACGGATTCACATCACTGATTATGTCTCGTATGAATCCACGGTATCAATTTCTTAACTGCCCCGATTGATATTACAAATGAATTTTTAAAAAAATCATTAGCACCGACCAAAATAATAAATATCTGATATACATCTAGGAATGTTAAATTGTAAACTACTGAAAACCAGACTATTCTTTAGAAATCATATTTAAAGTAATATTTGTTGTTATACCTCTAGTAACCGGTGGGGTATAAATGAAAATCTTTTTTATATATATATCTTTTTTAATAGATTTGAAATATCAATATTGGAAAGTTTTCAATGTCAGATTTGAGCCATTGACTGAGAACCCGAGTGGACAGTATCCAAAAAATCTGCTTCAAAACTAAAAAAAAAACAAAAAGCTTTTTTTAATAATGTAAATTTGTTAGTTATGTTGGTTTTTTGTAAATAATTATGAAACGAAAGAAAGTTCTAAGTTAATCAGTGTTGTAGAGTCGGAGAAGGAGTATGACACTGGAAAACAACGAATTCTTTTTTTAAATCAAATCAAAATACAAAAAGCTTCACATTTTAGGAGATATAACAAATAACACAAAGACTACATAAATTATTATACAATTTTGCATCTTTCCTTAAAATTGAAGTTGCAGTCGGAGTCGGATTCGAACTATTTGTAAATGCAGTAATAGTGTTTTTTTCTCGACTTCACAGCCTTGTTATTATTTCCCATACTATTCATAATGAGTATTTTTAATTGATTCTATTATTCTACTACGTCTATAAAATGAAACTTACACTTATACGATAGTATATTAAGAGTTTTGAAAAAGATTCATTATTCAAAACAAGTTTATTCAATATTCGTACTGAAATTTATATCTACAAGAATAATATTAAATTATTCAGTATATTTAATTTATACGCTCGAATGTTATCCATAGCGATCAATAATTATTTGTTATAAATATTCCAAAATAGTTAACGGTACCATTACGTAGGTACATATTATGTTTAGGTAGGCGTATATAGTATTCTAAGAGAATTCACTAACCCGATAATTTGACAGTGATCGACAAGACAAGATAGAATATTATTTTCCGATTTGAAAACGTAATACTAAACCCGATAGTAGTCCAAAAAACTTGTGTCGTTCGAATACGAGTTCCATCCAGTAACTTTTTTTTTTACTATTTAAAAATTGTCAATCAACTTCTTACTTATCCAAATTTTTTTATTTGTAATTTTATTTTATCTTAAAATTGTCTCTGATCATATTAGAATTGCCAAAATAAATTATTACACTATTTACTGATATTGTATCTGTTTCAAAACTACAAAAATAATATTTCAATGACCTTGAATACTTACTTAAATATAAAATATGTGTTATTTTTTTTATGAAATGCGCTTCACTTCAATATTCCTAATGCACAGTTAGAATGGCAATACGTTAACAAAGGGCTCGCTTAATTTAAAAACTAATCGCGATGATTTGGGGAAGGGACGGATTTTTTATCAATATTATACAATTATATGAAATAATTATAAAACCAATAAAATGTTAATAAAAATACTTTTATTATGTAACAATACCCACATAATAAATAATACCAATAGCGGATAAATGCATTCGCTTACTACATATTGCAGAATAACAAAAGTAGAAGAAATACGTACCATTTTTTACGCTACTTCCCTGTTTCGAACGTTATAAATAAATTTGTGAAAATTTCAATCTGTTTGTCAATGTTAGCTTTTTGTTGATAATGATAATGTTGAGATCATGAGCATATGTGTTAGTGATATTTAGCAGGGCTGTAAAGTCGGAGTAGGGAGTCGTGGAGTCGAGTGTTTTTTTTTAGAGGTGGAGTCGGAAAAATCGGAGAAAAATAATTATAGATATTAAAAAATATATTAGTCTATTTATCACATTGATTGTGTAGTGTAAATGTTCTAAAGTTATTCTAGTGGCTAGAATTATCTGATGGTTAACATGAATGTAAGTTATTCGGAAATTATTGAACAAAATCAATTTGGAGTCGTAGTTTATTTTTATCCTACACCACAGCCCTGATATCTATCAAGTGACGTGACAATTAGTTGTTAAGACGGATAGGTTTTTTTTGAATTATTTACTTATTTATAATACACACACCCATTTGTGCATTTTTATATTGAATATTTTTACAACTTAAGCAAGTATGTGACTCAATTAATTCGAAAATATTTCTGTGAGACCTTTTAAATATTTCGCGAGATCGATCGGTCAAACTTCTTTTGATCGGGATCTGCAAAAAAAAATAAACTGGTTTACATATGATACGAAAACATTATCTGTACATTCCTACGCAAAACCATTCTTTGCATCAGATATGAAATTTATCATAAACCCACAAAATGTGAACTGAATACATAAGTGCTGGACATAAAATAACAAAAAAAATATTCAGAATATATTTTAGTATATTAATTTATAATGCTTGTGCATAAATTTTATCAAGCATTTTATTTTTAAGCAAATGCATTTTTAAATACGCCATCTATTCACAATTTTTTAAATATTTTAATTTACTATGGTATAATAAGGTCCTATGGCGCAGCGGTTAGCGTTGTGAGCCTCCGTGCTGTTCTTCACAGGCTCGAGTCCCAGTACGAACAACATTTTTTCGATTTATGTTCGAAGGCATGAGTGCTTGTGATGTCTTAATTTCCCTCCCACCTTTCCCATCCTTCAATAACTGGGCGTAGCGAGAGAGATTAGTTAATCACTAGTCCTGTCATTGCCTTATTTTTCTATCTTTACTACTCTCATTGGAAAATAAAGGTTGAGCGATTGACTAACCAACAGTTCTCGTAGAAAAAAAAAATGTTGAAATTACTCCATTATGAGACTATATGCTCTACATTGGGAGCGGACATGGATACAAAAACCTTTATTAGTAATACTTCGAGTTCCTTCGTCAAATGGTCACAGATTTGTATCCCAGACTCAGACCAGGTCAAACTTTTCAATCGATTTTAAAAAAAATCTCTAAGAAGAAATATTTTTTGTTTATAATTCCCAATAATAATAATTAGCAAATGAGTAACAAAGAGATCTCGTAGATAACAAAAATGTTAAAATAAATTTTATTAGTAGTCTATACGCTCTACTTTGCGGGCGGACATGAAAATAAATAAGGGTCTTAGTAGTATGTACTAAAAGATTTTTTATTTAAAATGAGTATGCAGAAATCTTTAATGTGACACAAAACATTTCTGCATACTCACATTTTAATTATATTATTTTTTGATACTTTTTATGTTCTGTATTTATTTATGTTAATATTTCAACTGTTGTTTTATCAAATAAAAGATTTCAAATGAAATAATCTTTTTTTCCAATGAAGAGATTTAAATATATTATTATAAGCCAATGATTGCTTATAGTACATTTGAAACAACAAACCGTTTTACTTTGAAGTTTTACCACTCTTGATTTATCACAGAAAAATCTATTATGTTAGGCAAATCGTTAGTCTTAAAATATTACAAGCAATAATTAGGTTATTATTAAATATATTTCAGTTAAAGACAGGTGTATCTTATAATTGTTGTAGGGCTACATACTTTTAAATGTTAACCTTATTGTTGTGTTCCACCAAATAAATGGTGATTTTGTCAAAATCAATATTTTAAGGCAGGATTTCTCAAACTATGTTCCGTGGGACCTAAATAGGTGTTCCGCGAAAATTTGGAATGGTAATTAATATATGCTGCAACCTGCAACACATTTAAGCATCTTCTATTTCATATTAAAAATCGATTGATGGTAAATCTCCACTGATTTTTAAAACGTTCTAGTTAGAAGACCAAAATTTTTTTCAAAAGTTTTTTTTACTCATATTTTGATGTAACATGTTTTAAATATAATTAATCAACAAATAATAAGTGACTTAATAACATGTATTTTTACTGTTATGGATTACCCAACCTAAAACATAAGCTGTGTTCCGGTAATATTTCTAGATTTACGAAGTCTTTCATTGTACAATAAGTTTGGGAAACCCTGGCTTAAGCCATTCAAAGCGATGCAGAGATGATCTGATGGAAATTTCAATGCAATGGTGGAATAACTACTCAAGTATTTGCAGCGCGCTTGAAACATAAACATCATATCCAAGAACCATGAATGGACTGGGTATCAATGATGCAGGTTATATTGCCACATGATGATGGGTTCATATAATATCTCACGGGGAGCGGGTTGCTTTCCACATTCATTGACTACCTGCTCTTAATATCAAATAACTTCAAGTCTGGTAAGTGAAACCGAAGCGCACCGTGAAGACGCTGCACTTTTAGTGACGTGCGTAAAAATAAAGCAAAATCATCTTAAATAATTATTAGAAAATACAAATAGTTCACCGTTACACTCGTTTATTACATGAAAATATATTATCGATATTCAAATTATGATAACAAAATTTAGTGAGTGTTATTTATTTGTTAAACTTTTATGCTATTTTTTTATCATTTAATATACAACGGTTTTCATATTTTACGTATATAAATGTCAGTTACGTGAAGCAGCATTCAATGTCGTTGGTTTCCAAGACGAATCTCACTGTTTCAAGTCTCAGTCTTAGATTTATTAATTTCTTTTGGAAGTCAAGTGTATTTTGATGTTTAAGCATTTCTTTTTTATATTCCAATTAGGGCGTAGCAAGAGAGATAAGATAACCACTAGTCCGAGCCTAGTAATATTCTTATATTCTTATTTTTTTCGAAAAAAAAAGCTTAAGAAACTGTGTTACAAACAGTTATCTTAGAAAAAAAAATCGCTCAGATACCTTCAATACGAGGTGATATGTTCCACAGAACATGGAGTGAAGGAGTGAACATGGATTTAAAAAATTAAGTAGCATTTTTGTAATATGTCTACATTTTTTTTATAGATCGGGTCCGGTTTTGCTCATCGCGGACATTATCAACTGATAATGCTCGTGATAGGCGTTGTGCCGTCTCGATTGGTCGTGTTATATGAAATAGTATGTAGAAAACGTTTAAAAAATATATTTTTTAATATAATACGATGCTTTACCATCGATAATTTAAAATTATTTAAAAATTATTTAAAAAAACACTATAAAAAAAACATTTTAATCGCACTGTATCATTTCTCCGATTTTAATTTGATAATAATAAAAAAAAAAACAATCGAGCCACTCTTTTCATTTATATTTTGGGTTGATTATAGATTTGAAAAAATATTAAAAATTAAGCACCACATTTAAAACGATCGGAATATAGTTTCACCCCAAATTGTGCAAATTGTAAGAACACCACTGTGTCTATTGTATGTAAATATGAAGTATATATTTCACATGAAGCGAAGTGCAAATTTATCGTCTTAGTTTTTAAGTACCTAGCGGAAAGTTTTGATTCCTTTATTTGACAAAAGTTTAGTGTGAACTAAGAGATGAAAATTTTGTACCAAAACAAACATCAAGAATGGTATCGTTATATACCAATAAAAAAACAGATTATCTATCAAAACCTCAATCAAGATGTTGCATCAATCAGCCCTAAATAAATAAATTCTGAATGACAAATTCCAGTATTATGAAACAATAAAGTTTCTTGGCATAGTTAACTGGCGTCAAAAATATTTAATTTATATTTGAGGTCCCTGAAAACGACGACGGCAGTCTCCATGGTTTTTTGAAAAAGGTTAGATATAGTGTCATCGTGTAGATCTGACAATTCTGTATATAGAAGTAAGCTGAAGAAGGCTTTGACAAGTAAAATTTCTGGTGAATTAAAATCGAATTTGCAACAAATTTCACAAAAAAAATATAAGTTAGATTAAAATAGGTAAAAAGTAGTTTTATCTTTTATCTATAAATGAAATAAACGTTTTAATTGATTTTTAAATATTTTATGGTTATAAAGACTGTCGGCTTTGTATCCCGAGCCTTTATTTATTTTATCAAAGTTGACGATATCGAATGAAAGTTTGAAAATGTTTTAAATAATATTTATTGTGCATTTTAATTTTAAGGTTGAAGATAACTGAAGCATAACGTACTTATATTTATTGTACTGTAATTATTAGAGAAATTTTAAATACGCTGATATTTTTATAATTCAAACTTTCATCTATTATAACAAACGATATTTTTTTTAGTAATCAAACAAATGATAGTACACGTAGTCATTCAATAACATGCAATGCAAAATCGTTTATTAAACATACGATGGGTAAGTAAGTATAGTAATGTTTTAACGTTGGTAACATAAACAAAACTAATTTTCTGAATGTTTTAAAAGTGTGCAATTATCCAGAAGTTTAGACTCGAAATTACAATACGTAAGTATACTTTGAGAGACGCATAAATGCCCAAATGCATGCAATTATCTATTAAGCCACTGATATTTGGCTGCTGGCTATAAACAAAGCATCGTAAAGGTACATTATCTGTAACCGAACACTCAAAAATAATTTAATAGGATCTTTATAAAAATAACTAGTCCCGCGATGTACACTACCACTCTATGCGGATATCAGGTTTTTGATGGAAACCATATATTACGACGAACTATGCTGTGGTCAGACCATGTACGAGTACTTGATACAGTGGTTAGATCGGATATTTTTTTGGTTATTTGGGCACCCAAATTAGTGGCTGATCCGTCAATAAAAGTTATTACAAAAATATTCAATGTTTTTCTTAGAAATATGTTTATATTTTAACGTTGATTCTAAATTACACTGTTTATAATGCGATTTCAACAATCATTACATGATTGAAATATTAAAATAAATTCAGTTTGAATCAAGTAATAAAAATATGCATTGATTTTTTTGCGCATTTTATGTATGTTTCAAACAGGGCTGTGAAGTCGGAGTTTTGGAGTTGTAGTGTTTTAGGTGGAGTTGGAGTCATGAAGTAACGGTTCACTCTGACTTATTTAATTAACAGTTAAATTAAGATACAAAAAAATATACGCCAAAGTATATTTATTAAAACATATGCACAGACTTAAGAGAGACTCGTTTTTTATTTATTATTCTATATAATCTTTTACGTCATTTTTTTTCAAAATCAGATTCGGAGCGGGACCATTTGTAAATACTCTACAGTCCTGGTTTCAATCAATAGTATATTTACATGGTGTACACATTGTTAAGTCATTAATATTTCTATGTTTTAGTTATATCTTTTTTATTTTTCTCATATATAATACTTTTACATTTAATATCGCATTTTATATTTCTCATTATTTGCTTTACCAATCGAACACTTTTTATAAACTCACTCCACTCGGAGGTACCTGAAGTTATTTTCGTAAGTTTCATTAATGGTTCGGCGCGAGCTTTGTCGAAAAGCACGAATGTAATTTGCATTTAATTGTTAGTTGCCGCAATATAGCCTTAAGTATTTCACTGTGCAATTTCAGCAATGCACCCGCTTATACGGGCATTTAAGAATAACCATAAAATAGAAGTTACTCTTAGCACTTCAAAAAATAAAATTCTTTAAGTTATTCTACCACGATCATTTTTATCACTGATGTTTTATTTGTATCTAAGTAGAAATTTTGCACATTTTCACTTGTTTAATTATTTTATAAAATTAAATACATACATATTGTGTAGTGTTGGAACTTTTTCGTCTGCAAGTTTTTATAAGCTGCGAACTGGTTTCGGTTGACTGAAAGTACGTGCATGTAACATAATCCCTTTATCTTCATTTTACCCACGGTGTATTTATTATTTGGCCACGGTACTGTTAAGCCGCATTTTTTCAAAGTATACATCAACTATATTCCATCCAATAAAAGGATTTTGAATTATATAAAGAAAATACTGATTACACTCATCATAGTAAATTATGATGACATTTAGAGAATCACTGAAGGGTTCAGCTTTACTACTAGTAACATAGGCAGTGTGCCCTATCAAAATTCGTCCAATACTTTCTTTTACATACAAACTCTCTATCTCTTGTACTTTATTTTCATTTCCTAAAATGTTCTCATATGCAGTTTTGTGTTGTGTGCTAAATCCAAACAGATATAATACATCAAGATTCAAGACAAATATATCTTTATTGCCATTAATCAGAAAGAACGATCTGTGTTATTTTGATTTATAAAAACAAACGTACAACAAACTTTATAAGGAAATTTATAATAAAATAGACTGTATATTTATAGTATACATGATGAGACTTAATAAAAATAATAATAAAAAAAATATTCATACCCACTCCCAATGTGGAGCATGTGGCCTCTTAGTGGATTCTCAACAGATTTTTCCTACAATAACTGTTTCTTACTTAGTCGCTTAACCACTCTTTATTGAAAGAGAGTAGTAGGGATAGAAGGATAAGGCTAGGAGTGGGATAGTGATTATCTAATCGCTCTCGCTACGCCCAGTTGTTGAATGATCGGAAGGATGGGAAGGAATTTGTAAATATAGAGCGTCCATATGCTATTTTCATTTAAAAAATCGTCCAGAATGGTGTTCGCAACTCAATGATTCAATTATAATACTATACAATTCTTTTATACCTACTAAAAAAAAACAACATAATTATTACTACTCCACTTATCTATTTTTGAATTATCTTTGACAGTAAAAAAAATATCGAAGTGACTTTGTCGAAGTATCGATTAATCACCGACTGATAATAATTTATTTTTCTTAAAAGAAACAGTTAGTTCCCACTTGTGACTGGAATCGCAGTAAAACCCGTTTTTTGGATTTCATTTCGCATAATTCAGTGCCATGGTTGTCTTCGATATCTTAGCGTGATGTATGTTAAATTTTGGCAATATTTTAAGAATGGCTTTAAAAAAAACAAGAATTATATGTGTGCTTATTATGCACATATACATGACTCTTATCTTTACTCTGTCCTACTGAAGTGAGTGTTTACCTTTAAAAACACTTTAGTCGAGATAAAAACAAAATTCTTCAATTTTAACATTTGTTTTATTTTACTTCTATATCATGTCAATAATATTTATAACTTTGTATATTCAAACTACTGAATCACTTAACCAATTAAATACCAAGCGGACACGGGTGTCCGAAACATATGCAAGCGAACACGTATCTCCAAGACATTTAAAAAATCAAATACTTGATATTCTAATACAATATAAGCATTTTTTTGATGAATATGTGTAGTTTCATTTATACTGAGTCAATATAGGTTTTTAAAATATCGAATTCGAGTGTATATTAGGCAAAATTATTTGTCTCAAAAACACGCAGTATCTATGGGACATATTTATGATTTATTTGCGCGGTATTCAAACGGTTAAACCTAATATATTATAAACTGTCAATTGATTGACCCTAGTTTACTAGATTATATTTGACGAAAATAATAAAGTGTATTACTTAATTTTATCACTTAATGTATTCATAACACCTCATATTAATCTTTTAATTATTATTAAAAATGTATTTAAAGTATTTTCGATAATCTCTCGATCATCTCGATAAATCTCGAAAAACTGTCAAGTGGTTAACGAGAAATTTCGTAGAAATGATGAATATCATTATTTGTTTTATTCTAAGACTTAAAGCAGGGCTTTTGTTTTTTTATTATTTTTTTCACACCAAAGAATTACTCAACAAAAATATTTGTTCTTTTGTAACAATCTCTTTGCGAAAAAATAAAACATTCACTTATTTTAAAGTTATCATTTTCTTCAAACATAAATTTTACAATGGCTTAAACAAGAATTGGAGGCCAGAGTATTTTTTTTATTTTATTCTTGTATTGATTTCAAATTAGTGTATTAAATATATGGTAACATCGCTCTGATACCATTAATTTTACTTTAATCATATGTAATACACCCTGGCTCACCTGCCTCGACCTGACAAGGCCGTGGGATACGCTTTTGCTAGGACCACATATGTACACAGGCTACGGATAAATATGACAACGCATCATCTCCGTGAACATCAAAATGCCACATACGTGAAACCATTCTTTTTGCGTATGCTGTACTTGCTTTAGTACAGAATCGGCACATATCTCAAGCAAATATACTTACTCAGTTTACTCATAAAAACATGATTCGTGTAATTTTAACCCATAAAAATTTTGGTATATTTGGTAAAAGTTTCTGTTTATTCTTGATGCCACAATATTTATGTCAAACTAATTCTTGACATTTTCTTGTGTTAACAAAAGATTATTTATCACAATGTTATACTGCTATACATATATAACCTTTTTACTCTACTGTTAGTGCTTCTTACTATTTGTTACACGTGGTCCGCTTTTTTGAGAAACATCGTCAGACAAACTCTGATTCTGTTTTTTTTTATTTATACGTGTTAAAACGATGGCTGATTTTTTTTTCATTTACTGCCTACTGAAAACGAGACGAAACGAAAAATAACAACCCTAATTACAAAATTAACCACATAGATTTCGAATAAAAAACTCAAATAACAGTATGAAAATATTTTGAATCGTAAATTAAGGTGAAAATTAAATGATTGTTATTTATTTTAGCACTCCAGTTATGATGATTATAGTTTATCAAGAAAAAATATATAATTTTGTTAACTTCAATGAATTAAAAAAAAACATTTGTTTTCATTCTAATCATTCATACCGGGTCATATGGCGCAGCGGTTAGCGCTGTGGGCTTCCGTGCTGGACTTCACGGGTTCGAGTACCAGTACGAGCAGCATTTTTTCGATCGATTTATCGATTTCTGTTCGAAGGCATGGGTGTTTGTAATGTCTAAAAATACCCACATCCCACTCTTTCCGATGTTTTAATAACTGAGTGTAGTGAGAGCGAATAGTTAACTACTAATCCTGTCCTAGCCTTATCTTTCTATCCCTACTACTCTCTTTGAATAAGAGAGACAAACAGTTCTCGTAGAAAAACTTATGTTGAGAACCATATATTAGGAGGTATTATGCTCCATAATTTATAATTTTGACTGAAGGTGTTTGATGAAAATTTAATGTCACATTTGAATTATTTTTATTCTGTTTTCTTCCATAATTTATTTCGTTGATAACGACCCGAGCTTCGCCTTTCGAAATGTTTGAGTAGATAAATTATGGAAGTGTACAGAATGAAAATAGTTCTTATGCTTAATATTGGGAGCGGATAAGGATAAAAAAAAGGCATTCTAATAAAAATCATAAACATTGACGCTTCATAGCAGTTTCATGGCACTTGCACATCTCACGCTGTAAAGACGAATACAAATTATGTTAGAAACATTGTACGATACATATTTCACACAAAATAACCTCCTTGATAATTAACACACAAATGCCAAATAATTTAGCGATCTGCTCCAACCGCCTCTTTATTTTTTATTACAAAACTAGCGGGTATTGATGTGAATTATTAAGTAACGAATTAGAAGATTGAACCCATGACCTAACACGAAATGAATAATACTACAAATCTAAACGGTTTGCGGTCAAACTGATAAGTTGCAGCGAATTTGCTTTTTTTCTTTGTAGTTTTATTCTAGACATGCTTTTATGTACAATTATTTATATACACCTACGTACAAATAAAATTACTTTTGTTAACTTCTTGAATACCAAGTGGACACCAGTCTCCGGAACATATGCAAGCGAACACGGATGTCCAAGAAATTTAAAAAATAAATACTTGGTATTCTAATACAATATAAGCAATATATTTATGAATATGTTTAGTGTTATCTATACTCAGTCAATATGGTTTTTTTAAAATATCGAATTCGAGTGAATATTAGGGAAAATTGTTTTGTCTCAAAAACACGCAGTATCTCTGGGGCATATTAATGATTTATTTGCGCGGTATTCAAGCGGTTAATAATGTTTGTTTTGTTTCGTCTTTTACTTTCAGGAGAAGTCTGATTTAGTATGATCGAAAAAGCATTTTTTTAGTTTTACTAATTATAATTATTCAGTTGATAGATATTTTGTTTTTACGCCATCTTCAGAACTAAGTAAATGATAATTCAATCAATGAGGTATATTTTAAATTTAAATTATTAATGTCTATCCGACCCACACATGAACCAACCGGTAATGCTCCCTTCATGGGTTTTAAGACAAATAACATGTTATAACTGGTGTCGTATCAGATGTTGAATCAGATAAATGAATGCGGTCTTTTGAAATGAAACGGTTCTCCACCCCTGGGTTAGGCAATGTTTGTATGTATATATTTTTATAGCAAACATGATCAGAAAACAAAATATTTGATAAAAAATATCTTCTTTTGTTATTTTCATCGAAAACAAAATCGATATTTTTTTTCAAAATTTAATTTATTGGCATTGTTTCAGAACAAATATTTCAGTAGCATTTCTTTAAATAACAATAACATCAAATAAAGTTAATAAAACTCATGCTAGAAGCGATACAATTTACGTCAATAAAATACTTGTTTTATGTTTTGATTGTGGTCGGCATAATTTGTTCTGAGACTGTTCTGAGAGGTCTTTTTCCATTATTTAACTAATAGCCAAAAGGCGTTTTTTCTATTGACGTTTTTTTCTACCGCTCTAAGATCCAGGATCATTATGGTTCAATGGGCTGTATCCTCTTCCTTTTGTGAATGAATGAAAAAAAACGAGCATGAAAAAATACAGAAATAAAAACGTAGGTTAAAAAATCATTAACAGATAATAATCTGACATCTATACATTCAACCAAATAGTTATAACAAAGATAAATTTCAAAACTGACATTTAATTTTTAAAAAAACACCAGTGTATTTTTGATTGTCAATTTCTACTTTGAAATTGGTTATTCTATTTTTGATAGATCAATAATTACTAATTTGAAAAGTGTATTAAATTTGTAATAAATATATTAAAATAAATCATTCATAATATAATTTATATTTGACGCCATTAAAAAAATCTTTCAATTAAATAATAAAACATATTTACAATAATTTAAAAATCAGAAAAAAATGGTTATTTTTTTTACCAGGAGTTAGGTAAAAAATAACGACTCCGACTTTATTTTTTAAATAATTTCAGTTTAACTTACATATCTGAATACTATCAGATCATTCCAGTTACTTACATAATTCGAGTAGATTTTACCAATCAATATGCCGAATGGACTAATATTTTTTCAATATCTTTAAATTATTTTCCTCTGATTTTTCCGACTCCGACTCCAAATCCAAATCCCTGCTTTTAACGTGATAAGATTAAGTTTCCGTATTGAATGTTTATTTTTTTAGTTTCTTGGTATAATGGTTGCGTTATATCACTTATTTTTGGAAGGGCGTATTTTTTAACCACACCTTTACTCCTCACAAATTAGATCGCTATTTTTAATAAGGTTCACGAAGTGGTTCAAAAATCACCTGGTTTTGACTATTTTTTATTTGTGCCGTATCTTT
This sequence comes from Himalopsyche tibetana, assembly GCA_030503985.1. NCBI lineage: Eukaryota > Metazoa > Arthropoda > Insecta > Trichoptera > Rhyacophilidae > Himalopsyche > Himalopsyche tibetana. Next base: position 13,947,166 of record JAPJYX010000009.1, on the reverse strand, counting down.
TCTTAAATGCGACTCTCATAATAACAAAAAATCCGACTGACGATAAAAAATGTATTTTTTACGGTAAAAAAAGCTGTCATTGTTATTTATGAAAACAAATATTATTAAATAGAAATGTGTATCCGAGAATCACACTGTGTACTAAAATAAATGTTTTCATTAACTTCTGCCAGTACGGTGACAATATAAACTTCTTATTGAACATCGTTTATTGAAGTTGTAAAACTATAACTGGTTGTAAGACCTTAACTTGTTTAAGTATATTTTTTTAGACATTTAAAACGTGTACAAATTTTTGCGAGTGATGAATATTTTTGTTTTTTTACTTTAATTTAAATAATGTATTAGAAAAAATGTTGATGCTTCTTTTAAGCTTATTAATGTATTGCTTCGTATAATAAATTATCAATTACTAACAATATACCCACTGCTTAAAAAAACGTATGAAAAACCACATCGACATTGCTGCGCTCATCGCTTGTTGTATTTGACAGCAACTTATTTTTTTTTATTCTCCATCACATGTTGATATTTAAATTACTAAAATTTCACCTGCATGTAGTCGCATTATAATACAAAAAGCGTTCACCTACATTTTAAATGATTTTATCTATCAACTGTCAGGTCGGCCTTTGGATAGAATCAGCGAGATATTTAATATTTCAAGTCGTGTGCTTATACTCAAGTATATTGATGAATTTCATGCAGAAAAAAATAAAAATAAATTTATTATCTCAGTCGTGTTAGTTGTTACACTTTCAGTAACATAATTTCATCTTGAATAATTGTATTGAATTCTCAATTATTATTCCATGAAAATATCTAAATACTGATTTCATACAAACAATATATTCGTTAAAAGTGCGTTTAAAAATAGCAATTTAGTACTGAAGCATTACAATTGCTTGTCTATTGTTAAAAGACGATGCCAATTAAATGAAAATCAACCAATAAATAATTGAAAGTAGTTATTTGAATTACCTAGCAGTATTCTTTAAAAATTTTAAATATAGAAGGACAACGAATCTTAAATATAATATATACTATATCTTATATCCGGTGGAAGACAACTGATGACCGATTGTAACAAAATTTGAATATTTGTCGATAAAATCTTTTCGTTTACATTATATTTGGCTAAAAATGCAGCTTTCAAATAATTTTGGCAAAGAATAAAAACGCATAGTGTATGACAAACGATGTTATAAGATGTAATATGTCTAGCAAGACGTTAAATTAGCAAAAAACGTTGTAAAAATATATATAAAAATAAAACACTTTTTTTACTATTTCAACACTATTTATGTTATGTTATGTATATCAGGACTGGTTTTCCTCATCACTTTATCGAATGATAAAATATAAAATGCTATTTCATTAGTCGATAACGCTCGCGATTGGCGAAACCGGTCTTTATTTAAAATAAACAATGTGGAATTGTCTTTACACCAAGAATTGACACATTAAAAGTGATTAGTACGCATAAATGTTTCTCGGTTGTTTGATATGCAACTGACAATAAAATATGATACTCTCATATAATAAATTAAACTTTTTTTTCAATTATCTTTCAACGTTGGCTCATTATACTATCTTAATTGCGATTGTAGTTTAATTACTCTTGTCATGAAATTAATGAGAATAATATATTTAAATTCAGTTGGAAAATTCGCTTAATTTGTTTAATGCAAGTTGTATTATACGCCAAGACCAGGGAAGGCATGATAAATTCAAAAATAATGAACTAGCATAATCTTTAGGTCGAGTGGTATGCGCATTCAAGCTTGCACTTTGTGATTGCAATGGAAGGCTGGGTAAACAAAATTACCCTTTCAGGTCATTCAAAGTATTTCCATCATAACTCATACCAAGATAACTAGACGTCCTTAGTATAATTTTTGATAGTTGAACACTGTACTATAAGTGTAGTACCACCAATGATATGATAGGCCTTTTTCGTATTTTATTATAATATCCAATAATGTCATACTTTATTGTATTAGAAAATACTTCAACAGAAAAACAACGGTTATGTCCCGACCGAAGCAACACTTTTATTGAGTTTTTATAAATGACTCTTAAATTAATCTATTTAATAAATATCAAAAGTATTAACACAATAAAAAAAATGTAAATTATCTACAATATAATGCAAAATGTTTAATGGCTTGCTATACAATATTATTTTATTCTTTTTTTGGGATATTTCTGTAGAAATCTGTACACATTACCCTCTACAGCTTTAAGAATTTACAATACAATTGTTAAATTATATTGATTATGAAAATCGAATATATTGCTATCGATAAATTCTATTTTACGATGCTCAACATAATTAATTACTGAGACATAATTATAGCATTTTTTCAAAAAATTCCAGCACTCAACTGCAAAAAGCTTCCTTTAGCTTTTCAAGCTCACTATTCAAGGCGCTATCAGAAATATTTCAAGCAAACTGCATAGACTTTACCTTATATCTAGACATGAATAAGATTAATGATATAGAGAGTCATGTGTAACCCTCAGAAACTTAAAAATATACTTGAAATATATTCATACTGATACTATTAACGACTCCATACATATTTGCAGGGTGCTTTCTATTTGTTAGTAAGAAAATTGTAATCGTTTTCATAATTCATTTATTTTTAACCTCGATTATGTTTGTAAAATTTAAATATTTTTTCCCTAATTCGGCAAAACGCTTTAGAGGTTATCAAGTTAACAACATGATAGATTATATCTGATGTTGAATAAGAAGCTATAGATACATTTTTTGGAACGCATCGTATCATTGACTATATTCGTGGTTCAAACGTTACTATGTTTGAAACATTCTGAATCAAGCTTTGAGCCGTCAGTGCATTAAATTTGACACATAGCTTTCGCGTATATTTAATTTTGTAATATTTTTTGCAAATGTTACATAATTAACTTCATACTTTCGATGCATTCGGCGGTAACTTTGTGGAAGTTCATTTGAATGTAAAATATAAAATAATTTAGATGATTCCACGACTTGTGCTACACACTATGACACGTGTTTCGCCTCTATCAGAGGCATCCTCAGACAATCTTACTTTCACCAATGCTTGTTTAAGTACGAATGATTTTAATTTTACTATTCTGAAATAATATAAAAATTAGTTATTTTATAACAATCAACTTATACCTTTATATCCAAAAGTTTCCAGATTTTTACGTTATGTACAAATATGTATCTATAAAAGGTTATCCTGATACATCAGGAGATCATATGATCCCTTGAGAGGTGAATAGAGCCAACTAGTAAAATGGTAAAACTTTTTCTTTTACTTTTAAATACAATTACGTCATTACTTGGTGTTTTGACGGATTTCATATGCAACACTGTTGCAATGTGTATTAATTGATGTTACTTTTACGACAAAAGACTTTATGACGTGTAGAATATTACAAGGTATCTAACTTATTTTTTCTAAAATAACACTTGGCTCACTTCACCTCTCATGCACCCAATTATTACCCTCGCCATTTTAAATATATTGATACTGGCAGTTGCCAGTTATTTTTTATCGCGCAAAATTTATCAAAATATGGTTTTTTGCAATAGCTCGGTTTGCCACATTGTAAAATACGAAAAATAAATTACCAAAATATATTCCGTACTTAATTTTCAAGAAAACTTAAACTTTTCGTATAATAAAGCCAAATTATAAATACAACTTTCAAAGAAGATTGTTAACGCAATTAATCATATATTAGATCCAGATATGGCATTTGAAAGTAAAAAATCATATCATCTCATTCAGTTGATAAGATGATTGCTATCATAGCGACGGCCTAATTTAAATCATCGATATCTTTTATTAAATATTGATTGGTCCCTTATACTGTGTGGCTTATTCAATCAATACAACATCTTTTTTTTCTCGCAGCAAATGGTTTTCCATTGCTTTGTGATTTTCTCTTTTGATGCCGCTATGCTCTTGTTAATGTGCAGGTTCATTGATCTTCGTAATGAACTTAGCAAATGAAAATGAAACTAATTCTCTTTCCCATGATTTTTACACACGTTTTTATTATAAAACCGAAAGTAGATATCCACGTTTTAATAGGCATTGTTACATCTTGTCAAGTAATCGCAAAGAAATGCATTTCACTCGGTAAATCTCGGATTGATGAACATTATAATTACCATATTTCTGAGAAAATATCTAGATGAACCCAATAGATATAATATAATTAACACAATTTAATACACAAGCTACTCTTAACAATTGTATATTTTATAGACTTAATAAAAATATTCTCGCGTTTATCTTGTAACATTTTCTATTTTAAAATGTACTATTTTATTAAAATCTAAATACTAACTTACTAAAACCTAACATGCAGAATATAAATACTCTTTTGTGCATGCTTTGTATTGAACTATACCAACTCAACATATCATTTTTTTTAAACATAATATTTTCTTTATTTCTTTTCATCTTCGTATATCTTTCGTGTAGTATTCATACCAAGCTACCAAATCAAACAGTTTTCATTTCATTGCTTGGGTATAAACACTCCATTATTAATATAAAAACTATACAGTTTGACCAGAATAATATAGTTAAAACAGTTGATAGATATTTTAATATTATACTAGCAGAACAACCATTTTTATTACTTGAATCTAAAACTATTGCAAAAAAATATATCTAAATTATTTAAAGTACATACAATTTTTAAACGTTTTGGTCACCAGTTAATCAAACAATACTGTGATAGTTGACTAATTCAAGTTATCATTATATGTATAAAAAGTGTGCACGAACGTGATTTGAAAAAAAACATATATGAAAGTGATTATAGTTTAAGAATTTTAAAATTTAATAATTGTGATATTTAAATAATTGATTAACAAACATTTCGATGAAAATTTTTAAATGTACGCCATTTATTAACAATTTTTGTAATAAAAAAAACTCCATAATGAATACGTAGTACCTGTTCTGTACCTTCTTTTATTAAACACCTTTGCTTGAACGGTTTTGAAAGTTGAATCTTTTTTATTCTGATTTGAATTTGTCTTTTTTAGTTGAACGTATTTCGTTATATCAAATAAACGACTGTGTAATAAAGTCGTTTTTTATTATTTCTCCAAAAAAATACAGATTCGCAAGCGAAAGTGCATCAAGCGATCAATGATAGTGTGTTACATGGCACAAAGATGTGTTACAAAAAATGAATCAACGTTTATAGTAGTTAAACAATTGTTCTCGCTAATTCCCAGCGCCTCAGTCGATTCTCCGTAAACGCTGACATGTGAATAGCTTGGAAAAGCCAACACCACTCATAATATGTACAAGTTTCTATTTCATTTACCTGCAATGTCAAGAACCAGCTGAAGGTTTTTACTTCAATTCTCTAGTATGTAACTGGACTAGATTTATTATTACGACCATAACGGCATCAGAGTTTTGACCTGTTTCGATTCATTACCAACAGAGATGCAGTTAAGCATTCCATAAGCTTAGAAGAATTTGATCGATAGATAACGTCGTTTTAAGGTGGCAATAAATCAATAAATTCATATAATAATCATACCGCCAACTACTTCACTACTACTACTAAGATAATTCTCCTAAGCAATTAATATAGTAATGTTTATAATAGGTACATTCAGCGAAACTTTTCTATAACACCACGGAAACATACATTTTGTACTATTTTTAATTTAAAAAATAAAGAACAAAAAAAAATAAAGTTGCTTAAAAGATTTAAGCAACTTTTATTATAATTATCTTTAAAAATATAATGTTAGTCGATAATGTAGAAGAGTGGTTAATGCGTCTCTGTGATATTCATCCCTGCCTATTCACCGACTGTACTCTTTTTAAACCAAGATAAAGAAAAAAAAAATTGTTTGATTACTATTTAGTTCTTATATTTATATTACTATCTTTACCTTTTCCATAAAAGGGTTAAATAAAAGATATTTGTTACATACTATTTACATTAGAAGAAAAAATGGTATAATGACGGTATTACTTCAAAAAATTGTAATTATTATATTGATACAACAATTTAGATCAAGTGCTTAAGTTTATTAAATTCAACTCTCTTTATATCATATACTCATATCTTCGATGATTTCGGCGGTAGCTTTGTAGAAGTTAATTTTAATATCAAATTGCATTTGTAATTTGATATTAAAAATGTTTATTCGTAAGCCTTGCGATATTTTGTCTGATGATGTTTCTCAAAGAGGTGAAACATATGTCTCAGTTTGTAACACAGCATATTAAGCTTGTAAAATAATACTAATATATATTTTTTAAATATTCTTTTGTCTTTTGACAAACATTATATGGATAATCGAGTATTTTTTATAACTAATTTATGTAACCATTAGGCGCACCACTGAGAGAATGTGCAAATCAGAGTAAAAGCAAAGAGCATTTTCTACGACAAAAAACTCGCTTACCCAGAGTCAGCCCATTGAATTGCATAGAAGCACTCTGTCTGGCAAGTGGCAGTCACTCTACTTTTAATTATATGGTTTTGTTTTCAAACTAGTTTAATTAAAATTATATGCAATTGTTATATGAAGAACATCGTGATATAAAAATTAAAACAGTATTATTATCAAACATTTTGAAAGTGTTGAACTATGACGCCAAATTAAAAATACAATCTTTTTAATTTATGCATTCAATTCAGTGATTCCATTTAATTAATTCGATAATCTTTTATACTGATAATTGTCTTTCACTTTTATAATAATAATTGTTATGAGCTGATCATATACAAAGTGTTACCATCAACATAATGATACAATACAAGCTTTGTATACGGTCGCAAAAGCACTTGGATTACATACAATATTGAAATTGTTAGATATAAAGAATATAGAAGACATTTTATTTATATATATTGCTATATTTATAAAAATAAAGCGGCTAATATATAGTACCAAAAACACAACAATTACAAATTGTATTGGGTACTTAAAACACAATATTTATATTATCAAGATATTATGATTTTTATATTATCAAGACGAATTTCTCTTAGCAAGTGGTGTTCATTCGTCTAAATTTTGAACATATAAGCAATGTGAAATTAATTATATCAATCATTTAACTTGCTTAGTGATATATATTGACAATAAAACTGATTTCTTCATACTGTCGAGAAAAAATAAATCTCCATTAGTCACAACTCACATCTAATATAGCAATTAAAATTTTTGTAAATTACTTTTCTTAGCAATGTATAATTTTCCGATGTTATTGTTGAAATTCATATTAGTATTTTATGGGGATTTTTTAAATGATACACTACACAATAAACACCCCATTACAAGTGATTATTCATTAAATAAATATTACAGGCACAGCTAAGCGTGAAAACTGTTAGTTAACCCTCTTCCGTAAAAAAATATTTACCATCTATCAAATCTGAAACACTTCTGTGTTCAATTATCACTTATAATAAACTATATTAATTAGGAAGATTGTTGATTTTTTTGTATTCATTTAAATGCGTTCAATTTTCAATTATTTTAATTCTCTCATGAAAAGAATATTATATGAATAATGTACTTGTAATATGAATTAAAGTTTTTGTTTTTATTTAAACACATTTTTAGTGTTTTACCTTTTTACTATAATATAAAACATTATTTAAAAGTGTGGTGTTTGATGTATATCTTTCTAACGTGTTATTTATTCAATATATTGTATAAAAATAATTTATTTCAATAATTTAAGACCGCAGTATATAACATGAACTACTTATCAATTAAACAAAAAATAATAAATCTTGTGCAAGGTTTTTAATAAACAGATACATTTCAATAATTTTTAAATACCTATATTTTTTTTTCGCTCTGTACTCAATCTAGCACTCGCTAATAATTCGATATTTATGTAATACCTTTGAAAAATATTAGATGTACTAGACGGTAAAAATATCAAAGTATTTTAACTCTACAGTTTTTTATAATTTTCATGCGTTGATAGCTATTTCGGCTTTTGCCATCGTCAGAACTATATAGCCAGATAGTTCTGACGATGGCGAATGCCGAAATAGCTATCAACGCATAAAAATTGTGAAAAATTGTAGAGCTAAAATACTTTGCTATTTTTACCCTCTGATAATGGAGTTCTACCAAGTAAATGCCAAATCAATTAATAAATTAGATGTACTATTTACAATATTTTCCTTCACTTTGTGTTGCATTTCAGTTTTTAAAACATTAACCGTTTTACAGACTATTTTTGGATTATTTAAAAAAAAAATGTGACTTTTAAAAATATTGATTTTTCAATTTATTAAAAATTACAATCAATAATAACTTATCATTAAAATCATACTTTAATACAAAATAAATAAGAATGTTTTATTAATTGTTCAACTAGCGATTCGAACCATCGCACAGTATTATTTTTTGATATCAGTAAAGAAGCGAAGAACAAAAAATTATCCTATAACTTAAAAATGAATGAACGTTAAAATTGTTGTAGAATTATCATCGTTCTATTTTTCCTTTGTACTAAATAAATAGTAAAAATTAATTACATTCTGTAGAGCCACTATAACTATAAAATACCTAAATGTACTTTTACCGGCTTTGTCTGATTTAATTGAAATATTTTTCTGTAGTTAGTTGATGTAAATATAAAAAAGTGTGTGTACAATTACTGCTATATAAAATTATATTTTATTTTTCACCCTCGTTCGTGCAAGTAAATTTATTAAGAGGGTCGTTTCGTGTGGTCAACTGTTTACATGTTCATGCATGGATACATTACCCTATTCTTTATACTTTCGTATTTATAAACAACCGCCTGGTATTCGTGAACTTATCTTTCTCAAGAATGATATTCTCGATCACGTAATAGGTGCAGGTGAATTCACTTCCTTAAAAGTTTAACGGTCAACAGGTGCATTTTAATGTTCGCTCTATCGGATGGATATAGCATTATTTTATATTAGGTATCCACGATACTTCCTGTATAAAAACTTTATTAGGGATTAAAATAACATCTTAAAATTATTACTTTTCATATCCTTCTGATATTAATAGTAATTATTTATTTAAAGCTGGTTTTATAGCGTCGTTATTTATAATAACGGGTAAACAGTGACAATCCTTAACCTTTTAGCTGCCGTTAATAATTATTAGTAATTACCTAGCAGGCCGGCTATAATTTGCAACTTTTAATTAGTTATTAACGAGATAACACGTCTCTGGCGTGTTAGGCATGAAAAAATTTACGAGATATCTCGTCTGTGGCAGCCATCGAGTTTAATGGGTTTTTTTCGCAAAAATAATTTTCTCAATACGTTTTTCATACATGACCACTCTCAGTGTAGAGCATATTGCATACTTATAAAGGTATCTCAACAGAAGTTTTTTTTACGAAAACTGTTTGTTATTCAGTTGCTCAGCCTCTCTTTTTCCAAAGAGAGTAATAGGAATAGAAGGGTAAAGTTGGGAGAGGACTATTGGTTAACTTATTGCTCTCGCTACTACCGGTTGTTAAAGGATCGGAGGGTGAGAAATAATTTTTTGACGTCTCAAATCACTTTCTCAATAATTAATAATGTAAAATTATAGAATATTTTTATACTTCATTTTTCATTTTTATCATTATATTGTCAGTATTGAGACTGCAAAGCTAAAACGGATTGATAAGCCAACCAATATTCCTGCCCTTATTCTATTCTTATATGTATACTCTCATGAAAAAAATTTTTTTTGAATAACTAAATAACAAGCAGTTTTTGTATAAAAATTCGGCTGGAATAAACTCTATTAAGACTGCATATTATTATACATTTTTGCTGGACAATGGGTGTTAAATAAATAATTTTTGGTATACTAATAAAAATAGTAAACTTTATTATTTATCTTGTAACTGATTAACTATTAAATAAACTAAATACCTTTTTTAAAACGTCCATAGTCGATCAATAACATTACTATGCTTGATAATTTAATTAGCACTGACATTATCAAAAATATTCAATCAAATAATTAACAGATAATAAATACGTTTTATTTACGAGATTATGGTATAAATTAATATTTCTTTAAACATAGGAATAATGTGCAATTATTTTAATCAATTTTTTTCTTATTATTTGAATTCATTTTTAAAATAAGGACTATAAATATTTAATGTAATTTGAATCGTTCAAATTTTGTACATTCACACAAGTTTTGACACTAACGACCCGGGTTTTGCCTTTCAGCATATTCAGGCGTTCAAGTGCACATATAAACATGAACTGTCATAATTTAATATTGAAATTCCACCAAGCACCTTCAGTCGAAATCTTAAATAATAAATTTTGAACCGTTCATTTAAGGTGAAACCCGGGTCGTTAGTGAAAAAACTTGTGTGAATGTACATAATTTAAACAATTCAAATTTAATATTGAAATTCCACCAAGCAACTTCAGTCGAAATTTTAAGCTTAATGTAATGTTAAAACTGCTTTTTAGATTGCTGACCTAAAAAAGACTCATGTTTTAATAAAATACGTCATTACTTAAAATATTTCTAATTGGAATTTTAGTCAACAAATAAAAAAGATTACTAACACTAAAATTAAAAAAAAAAAAACAACTAGATGACAGATCCTATTTCTATTGAAATAATAATATACAACGAATAGTTGATAATACATACCTATATATAAAAATACAAGCGTTAAAAATGATTGCCTTTGTTCCAAGGTATTGAAAATAAAAAAGAATGCCGAATGAAAAAAAAACACTTACGTCATCATCAGCGACATACGAGTAGACTTCCAATTTATCTATCCTGATAGTTCCTTGAAAGGGGTAGCAAAGGGTGCCGCGCGGTACAGTAGCCGTCGTCCAAACGCTGGCTGGTATCTCAGGAATCCCTCGAGGTATTCTGAGCCTTGAGTGTGCAGCTGGGGTCACTACCAGTCCAAACTCTTGAGGTATTAGAACTAGAGTCTCCATTTTGATATGTTTTGTTTATCACAGCACAATATAAATTAAAATGTCAACGGATAGCAAAATAACTATCGCCAGCACAACAAGTCACTCTTCAATGTTCAAATATCAAAAAACTTACAAAAGTTATTACTTTTTTTGATTAGAATACATGTGAAAAGTTTGTTTGAATTGTTTAACGTTAGATTTGTTTGACTGTCAATTTTAGTGTTATTATATATCATATTTTTTAAAATTCATTCTCTTAGTGGGTTGTGCGGTTGATTTGTTTTACCGAGCCGCTTGTTATCGGTGTTTTATGATATACAAAAAAAACCCGTATTGAAAAATGTCAAGTTCGAGAGATATATCTTTTCCAAATTAGGTATCAATTAAAATTATTTGTGTATCGCATTGGGGCGATGTCGCATCGAGTGACAGCCGAGCTCCAACCACTTGTTACCTCACTCTCGTTAGGCACCACCGATAAATCAGGTTTAGTTTTTTTTTTGTTGATATTTTTATTTAATTATTAATTTCCACCTTTTTATATATCTAACTTAAGTCTCAAGACCAATTATAAAAGCAAAAATTGTCATATCGTATTAACACCTACACAAAAAGTCACAGCGTAGGAATACACATAAATAAAATTGTTAATATCACAACAATTTTTCAGTACATATATTTTTAATAACACTATCTGTTTTTTTTATATAGTTTGAACAAGTTTAGCTGAATGGAATGCCAGTTTTATCAACAAATACACTTGTTTTAATGTATGCGGTTTGCTTTGATTGAATATAATTAATTGCTCCAATCAGCGAGTGGTGATTAATGAGTTTGATACTTTGAATAGTATCGGGCACAATGAAATCATAATGTGGTATTGGTACACTTGAAATTATCAATCCATAACGGGACGCACTTATATTAAAGGGTTTGATGAATTACGTCTTATTGTTAAAAATACCTCTCTCAATATATCATAACAACGTACGCTTTTAACGAAAGAAAACCAATAGATAATCAATTTATCATCGATACTCGTTTTTCGAATGGTATATATTAAAATATAAAGAAATGTTCTCTTTCAATTATTCCAAACAATGTTTCTTTTATACACCAATTTTTTTATTCACTATTGATTAATGTCACTTGTCAATTCATATAAGACTCCACAATCGTTTTGTTTATTAAATTTATGAATGAAAAGAAGTCATTAAATGTTTTTTGCAGATTGTTTTCTACTTGAGATTACTCGCAAAAAAAGTCTTCAGTGTAAGTTTTCGGTGTTTACCACGCGTTGAGCTTTTTATCAACTGTCAAAAACTATACGAAGCTTGCTCGCGGAGCTTTGAGGTTTGCATGTATACCGCGCGTCGGTGTAGCGGCGGCGCTATAGCGACCGGCTGCAGGTCGGGCACTGAGGATAGCACCTCACCGGCTCCTTAACATTGACCTTCCAGCGGGCGCGCCCCACTTCGGCCCTCCGGAGCGGTCCCATGCGAGTCTCGGCGGCTCCGCCCCGCGAGTCCACCTGTGCGGCGAGTAGGCAGCATCGAGAGCAGTAGACGTGTGCCTCGGGTGATCGCGAATGCCCGCGAACGCTGGCTACCTGTCGTCGCATCCACGCGAGGTTACCTTCTACTAATGTATATTATTCTATCTAAAATGTACACGAAATATTACCATTATTTAATTGGTCGTAAGTGATGTCGTCATCTACAAAGTGTCATTTTAAATAATTTCATCGGCCCGTACTTTAATATAATTTTATTGAATGAAGTCAACATTAAAACATTTAGGCATAGGGGATCCCAATACCCGGTCCCGGTGTTTTTTTTTATCTCTTAATTAATACTGAAATACCGATTTTAAATTCAAAATTGTATTGAAACTTTAGCAAAATCTAAAGTAAATTTTCTATTGGAAATTTAAAGTTTAAAATATTTGAGTATGTTTTATGCCTTGCGTTTAGTCCTGCGTTGGTATCACAAAGCTTGCAGCTGCCATCAAATTGGCGACTACATTTACAATTTCATTGTTTAATTAAGAAATATTTTTAATCAATTTGTCCAGCTCATTTTTTTTCTATCCTATCTGAAATTAATTACTGATAAATATTAAAACTCCATCGAATGTTTTCCGTATAAATACTAAAATAAGAAGTGTTATATTCATGTGTATCTATAGAAAATGACACAATGTGTTTTTTTTTTAATTTTGCTGCATACACTTTAAAATGTACATTCATTTTGTTACAAACAAGAAATTACTGCATTGAGTAGATATCACAAATATTTTAAAGATTACTAAGCATTAAGTCAAAATCTTGTAAAGAATTCAATATGATGGTATTCGCAAATGAATTTTACAAATATTGCAAGTTGTTGCTTTCTGTCTTAGAAGAGTTTATTAAGTTTTTGTATGCATGTCTGCATCCAGTGCTTAGCATATGGCTTTCTAATGAACGTATCTCAACTATATTTTTTTTTATATGAGAACAGCTTGTTACTCAGTTGCTCAAGTATTCTTTTTCAAAGAGAGTTGGGATAGAACAGGACTAGTGGTTGACTAATCGCTCTCGCTACGCTTTGTTTTTTAAGAATCGAGGGTGAATGGTGTATACGACTTCACAAACACCCATCGATAAACAAAAATCGATAAAAAATATTGGTAAAATTGCTATTTTTACTGGCAGCAGTTAACCACTGCGCCACGGACGTCTATTTTTATTATAATTCAATTAACCGGCATAATATAATATTTAAACACGAACTATATTTATCTTTTGATATATCTAAAACAAAATTGTGTGATAGTCAAAACATGCAATTCCAAATGTTGATTTTTTATAATTTCTTAATAATTTAATATGCTCTTCTTTTTCAGCATATGGCTTTTTAATGAAGAGTCTTTACATAATTTGTTTTAACGAAAACAATTTCTAAGTTTATCGCTTAACTTTTTTTTTTTTGGAAATGTAAGGAATTTATGATGGTGTTGGAAAGATTTTAATAATATTTTTATCGTGTTCTTGAATCTCCGTAAACTATATTGGTTTAACCCTTTGAACGCCATCGTCTCACCCGTGAGTCGCATGTGTATTGAATACTTCGACGTTGGCGGCTAAAGGGTTAAGTGATTGCTTGTATTTGAATGGACGACAAATAAAATATTAAACATCAACGTGTTTTTGATAAAAATATATAATTTGATGAATATTCAGTTTCTTTGTGATCCCATATGAGGATCGGAGATTTTAGGCCCGCAACTTAGTAAAAACTCACAATCGTTTGCTTTCACCTAAGTTTCTTTAATTAATTTCACTTAATATCGAGGAAAACAAAATTATCTGTTTCACCAAAAAATTTTGAGTGAGCTAGACGTTCTCAACGTAAACTTTTTTATTCTTGAACGCAGTCTATAGTAAAAAAAATACTGAACTTTATTTTCTCGTTTGATTTAGTTTTTCATAATTCCAAATTAAAAAAACAAAAATTGAGATAAAGCCATAACGCACATTCAATATTGGTTCATTCACGCACACCGCACCTTACTCCTAACCGCCACGTGTTGCTCTGCTTTGCACGCGATACAGTTTGATTTCTTTGCCGACAAGTCAATGTCAAGTGCTTAGCCTTCGATGTGCGTCATTACGTTTCGTAATATTAAAAAATTATCCTGTCTTAATCTGCGAACATAGCTACCTGTATTTAATGGATGGATGATTTTCAAACAATTGAGTTATTATGCAAATATTTGTATTATTTTATAAAGAAAAAAATGAGATTTCTTAACAGCGAAACATTTTTATAATAATTATATTCTCATACTTATCTATTGCAAATTTATAACAACAATGTCATAATATCATTTTATTTTTTTGCGCATATACTTGGAAGACATATTGTTTCGATAATAAAATATGTATATTTACTGTTTTTATGAAGTTACTTAGATCATTACGTTTATGAAATGATGTAAAATATGACAAAGCATAGTTTTTTTTTAAATAAGATTGGTAAATATTCTTCAATACAATCATGGCGTAAAAGATGTTTTAAATTTTTTTTAATACGTTTGTTTTATTTTCATTATATGACTGATACCACTTGTAATGTGAGTTAAACTTAATGTTGTTATAATTTATTTGCTAAGCTCAAATAATATAAACAATTTTTAAAATATTGTAAACATGTATGATTTTATTTAAAAAATAGCTCGTCAACTTAAACTAATGAAGCTTTTTGATAAAAATACTTTATGTTTTTGGATAAAATCAAATTATTGTTTTAAAATATGACTTTATAATCACTGTCTATCATTCTTGGAAAGGCATTTAAATTTTAAAAAAACCCACTTTTATTTTAATAATATCATGACCGGTTTCGCTCATGACGGGCATTGATCAGTTTTTAATCCTAATCATGAGTAAAACCATTTCTGATCTTATTAAATACATATGGGAAATAGTGCAATTAGTCGGGTCCCGTGACGCAGCGGTTAGCGTTGTGGCTTCCGTGCCGGAATTCACGGGCTTGAATCCCAGTGCGAACAGCAATTTTTCGATCCATTTATCGATTTCTGTTCGAAGGCATGTGTGTCTGTGATGTCTAAAAATTCCCTCCTCTCTTTCAAATCCTTTAATAACTGGGTGTAGCGAAAGCGATTAATTAACCACTAGTTCTGTCCTGACCGTATCCGTCTATCCCTATCTTTTAATAAGAGAGGTTGAGTGAATTAGTAACAAACAGTTCTTGTAGAAAAACTTCTGTTGAGACACCTCTATTAGAAGGTCATATGTTCCACATTTGGAGCGGACATGGATTTAATAAAAAGGTAGAGAAAAATGAGTATTCTATTTTTTGAAAATAATTTATGTTTACGTTATGTATCGATTTGTTAACTTTTTTGTAATATTGTGTGCCTCATCGAGAATATCAATTTTATCATAGCAGTGAAATATCTGCTATGAAACAGGTGTGCGAAAGAGCTGTACTGGTTATACCAACAATGAAACCAGTATCAATTGAGTAATACCTCTCGTCGACAGTGTCTCTGGCACCGGGCGATTATTTTTTATTGCCCGTTAAAATATTCATTTACGTAGTTCAATGTTACAACCGTCGGTCCGCCCGGTTTGTTTATTATTATTACACACAACAATGTAACGAAGAGCAAACGTCGCGAGCGACTTCGTCAGGTGAATCATGCCACCTCTTTTCACTGCGCACCTGCCAAAATGGGCGCGGCCTCGCCTCCTCAAACCAATCGCCGGCCTCAAATACTCCCATGAAAGCTCCGCCGACCAATGATAGTGGTGAATCAAAGTAAAGCACCTGAATATTTGGCAAGTATTCACAAAACTTTTGTTGTTCATATTCGGTATTGATTTCGATTCACGACATCCAATTATATATTTTTTGGTTGCTACAATTTTATTATGTGCAATTTCATGTTGCATAATCACAAAGGTAATGTGATTTTATTCATTGTCAATACGTATTCAAAGTATGACGACTTTGTTATTATTTAATAAGCACGGCGACAGGTGAATGGGTTATGTAAGTTGTCATTCATTTGACCCAACACCAAGGCCAGTAGTATCAACCGAAAGAAAATACTTTTATTCATAATAATCTAGTCAAAATATTTTTTAGTACCTAAGTAGTTGGTAATATATAATTTTTTGTTACATTAATTTTATTCCGTGATTTTTTGTGTAACGTATCGTAAATAGAAGCATTTCTTTCAATTAACAAATGGAATATTTAACATTTGCAAGAAAACATAGGTAATATCGCAATTTAAAATTTGAACATCATATATTACTTAAATTATTTTTTTTGTCTGTAAACCATCGCAATTCATTAAAATCATATGTTATATCTTCATATTTTTATTAAGTATATTGAGTTCACGCTCGAGTGGCCAACTTCATTAGCTATGGTTACAGTGCTTACAGGCTCAAATCCTAGTATAGACATTTTTTATAAATTGATTTTTGTTCAAAGGCATTAAATTTCTCCCTATCTTTCCGATCATAAAAAAGGAGAATAAAAAGAGCGATAAACTAACCACTAGTCTCGTCATAGCTCTATCCTTCTGTCCTCTATTAATTAAGTACTACTCAATAAGTACCTAGTTTATATCCTCTACATTGGTCATGCCATCCTTTTCTGGCAAATAATCAATGGTTACTTTTTTGTCATATCTCAAAATTAAATATAAAACATTCTTGTTAGCGAAATTTTCTATTTCAAGCTATGGTTTCAACAGTACATTTACTGCTTCAATATGTACAATTTACGTATACAATACAAGACTCGTATGTTGACAATAAATCAAAGTTAATAAAAGAACTTGTCCTAATTTGTAATTGAATACTATTTATTATTTATATAAATTTAATGCCTCAATGTCTATTAGAAATGTAATTCTACTAAGAATTTATTTTTTATGACAGCTCTAATCTTACAGGAATTAATGAAAACCAAGCAGATATTAATGATAAAGGTCAGGGGTTACCTACCTTTTCGGACCCTAGAGCGCAATCTAAAATATTGGTAGGGCAGCGAGCACCACATTTTTTCAAAATCTCAAAACCCAGGAATTTACCGATTTGCCCAAAATATCACCGTGACTCGTTTTCTTTTAGCTCGCCAAAGAATTTGAAATCTTCAATTCCTTTTACTTTTTCCCCAAAATATCTTCGAAACTCGTTTTTTTTTAGCTCACCGAGGAATTTGAAATCCAGGTTGGCGGGCGCATCAGAATCAGTCGGCGGGCGCCACGGCACCCGCGGGCACGGGGTTGGTTACCCCTGATATAGTTCATACTTGTAATTTGAAAAATAGTATAACATTGTATGAATGGTATATATTGTCCAATAATGGACGATTTTTGGAAAATGGAAACGTGATTTTTATCATTTTGCCCCGAAAGAATTCTAAAGCAATTTTTTCATGGTAAATGGGTTGCTGGGCAACTTAACAGATGAAAATAATTACATGATTTCAAATTCATTTCATAACACCGTTTGTGATGTTTTGATATTACTCAAAATGTTACTATAATGAGCAAAAAATTTAAATAGGTGTCGGCTAACCATAATTTTAGATTGTTGTTAAATTATTTATTAGTCTTACTTTCTTACGGTTAAAATAAAAATAAATACAAACAATACCCACATATATGTTTTTTTTCCTCTGTCAATGAGAGGTGTGAGATGTTCGCGGAATATCGATGACACTAACTTGATTTTGGTCTACACCAGCGATACTAAACTTGCGGTCTATTCAGATTTTATGACAAAACAATCATAGTCACCAGATGCTCTTTTAAGCATCTGGTATTGTTTCCAAACAAATACGTAAACCAATGAGTATTTTGTATAATTTGTCCTTTTGTGTTAGCATAATATGTTGTATATTCACGTAATAGTATTAATATGCTGCGGCCCACGTAATGTAGAAAAAACTGACATGCGACTCAGGTGAAAAAAATATCGCTGATCTACACTCCACCTATAATTAAAACAAATTGTCAAGTGACTTTTTTTCAAATATCAATGTAATTGATGAAATCTTAATTTGAAATTTCAAAACATTCCAGTTTAATTAAGTATTCTTTAATATTATATTCCTATAACATTTATCTGTATGTGATTATGTATATGATTTTATTGTTTAATAATTCTTTAATTGACAGTTACTATTTCAACCATTTCAATCATAACCATCCAATTAGCTATAAGTGTCCAATAAAAGCTGAGAATTATGGGTGTCACTGTAGAATATAGAGTGTAGAAAAGCGATACGAGTAGAAATCTGTGGTAATATTTATTCCCAACATACACTCCACGCTATTTTAAATCAAAATAAGATCCCTTCCACAAGATTTAAACATATTTTTTGAATATTGAGCTGAAATTGAGTTTGGGATAAAACGTTTTGAGTTCCTTATCAAAACAATTCTCAATTTCTCCTGCAATAAATTATCTGCCAAAACGCTCTATAGAAAGCATACATTAAAGATAAATCTATTCATATTTCAACGGAATACACTTAAATTGAATTGAGTAGGCCCATAGCAATTTATCATCAACCGTATTCAAACGACTTTCTTAACCACTCGAGTAAAAAAATCGCTTTTTCATGCGTCGTGCTTTCAATAATGATTATCGCACTCGAATATAACATTATATTATTTGCAATACAACACTGTATGAATATTGAACAGTAAGCATATACAAATCACGTTGTATTTCTTCACGAAGATTCTACAATCAATCATGCTGATAATTACACTACTAAACGACTACGTTGCGTGTTACGGAATACGATTATAACGAGAAAAAATGAGTTCTTATTATAATAACCTACTGCATATCAATCGACTCGAGCACTCCACGATAAATAACAACACAATTGTCATAAAAGTAAATCCATATGATTTTTAACCGTGAGAGTAATTAATAATCTGATTCAATTCTATTATTTTCACCTTCATTGTAATATTATCACTTGAAAAAAGTCAATCATCATCTACTTACTATGGGCCAGTGGCGGCCGGTCAATGTGGCATTCGATCAATGCACCCCTTGCATATACAATGCAGGGGCGGTTATATTTCATGAAATAATATTCAAACATAACATTTATACCATTCACTCATTGAAAATTCATGTATTTATTGTCTATAATAAATATTTTATTTTATTGAATTCAAAATGAATGAATGCTATAAATTTTATTTTTGAATATTATTTAATGAAATATAGCCGCCCCTGCATATACAAGGGGTGCATTTTTCAAATGCCACATTGACCGGCCGCTACTGCTATAGGCAGTGGCGTATTAATCACATGGGAAGCCTCAGGCGCAATTGAATAAAGAGGAATATGAAAACGTCAGAAAATTCCAACTAAAATAGTAAATATAATTTCGAATTTTGACTGAAGATCAATTTAATGACAAATTTGAATTATTTTTATTCTGTACACTTCCATAAATTTTGTCGATGACAACCCAGATTTTGCTTTTCGGCATCTTCTAGTTTTACCTAGTGCACGAATCCACTTGAACTGACGGCAGCGAACGGTTTGCATTGTCTATATACAAATATATTATATATATTCTCCTTCAAGTATTGACAATAAACACCCTAAAAGTGATTAAAATAATACTTAACTAACGACCAAAGTAGTTTAATATAAGTTAGTATCATTTAACATCGTAAACGGAGGGACATGCCATCAACGTTCCCTCTAAGTTGCGCGCGCGAGCTTGTCTTGGAGCGAGCATTGCATGCCATGTCACGCGAGTATATTTTTATCTCTGTGTCTTCTTCTAGCGCCAAATTTTAATAAAGATTAGATAACGTTGCTTAAGATGAAAAATATGCAAGCACCTGTATAATGTGATCGAGGCGTCTCTCATATCTAGATGGATTCAAAGATATTTTCTTAAATCGAAACATATTTTTATTTGTTAAGTTTTATTTTGTTGTCCAATAATATGTAAATATGTATGAGTATGTACAGTGAATATATTACACATTAAATTTTCTCTCATTTCTTAATTTTTTTATTTTTTTGACTTATTTTTTATGGAATCAGTTGTGAGTTTCTCATTAATTATCATGATGTTACGTTTGACTGGGTCACGCGATGCCGATGCCTCCGGAGAGCCTCAATCTTGCTTACATTATTTTCCGACCAGTGGGATTCTAGAGTCCTAGTCAAACGTCGATTATTATTCATATAATAATTAGAATGTACTTGATTGAATTGATAAATACTAGTATGCAGTGGCGGTTCTAGGTACTGGGCTAGGTGGGCTAAGCCCGACCTGCATTTTTCACCCAAAACTTTAGATGGCTGAATAAAAATGAACAGCAATTCGGCCGCTGAACAAAATAAATAACTTTAAAAGCGTCACTAACCTTCCCCAAATGAATATAATATCTTTGTTTAAATTTTCCTCTATCAATATAAGACAATGGCATGTCTACCTACAATAATATTCTCGATTGTTTTTTATTACAATTTTAAGCTGAGCCGGCATAAAAAAAACAATAACCCTATAAATAATTCATAGAGAACATTCAACGTGACGTCAGTCTGGCAACACCTATGTACATGCTATTGGTCAGGGGCTGCGGCTTTCTAGCCCAAAACCATAGACAATATTTCTTTACACTGGAACGCAATCTAGCACGATTCGATTTTGTTTGTATTTGTATGTAAGGAAACGTCATCAAACACACAGGACTGTATTTCAAATTTACTGGCTTCTGTCATTCATCGGGGGCTAAATTGAAATTAGTCCATGGCCCATACAAACATACCAATATCTTTGTATTCTATGAAAGTGACAGGTATCGAATCTCAGTGACAGTTCTGTATTGCTTTTTTTACTTGTTATTTCACTTTGAAAGAGACAAATTTAAGGTCACGTATTATTATTTCTTACTTACATTAGCATTGATTGTATTATATAGTAATTTATGCTTTGCAGTAGTGTCGTAGTATTTGTTAATTTGCTTGTAGATTAATGTATAAGATGAAGTGGAAGCATGCAAAATTTCGTAAATAGTATACAATGCTATGCTTTTCTCTAGCCCACCCAAGATTTCAGGTCAGGAACCGCCACTGCTAGTATGGTATGACATGGAAGGATGAGAAATAATTTTTGAATATCACGGAGACTAAGCAGTGTCTCAATATACTCCACGTATCAGATGTGTTCCAATAAAAAGAATGTTACTGACCTTCCTTTAGCTTAATGCTTCCTTTTACTTTTGGGATAAGCAAAAAAACTTAATAATAAGCAAAACAAAGCTATTTTTATCACGTCCACTCCCGATGTAAAGCATGTGGACTCCTAATGAAGTTTATCTCAACAGAAGTGTTTCTACGAGAGCTGCTTGTTACACAGCTGCTCAACCTCTCTTTTCCCAAAGAGAGTAGAAATAGAAGAATAGTGCTAGGACATGACTAGTAGTTAGCTAATCGCTTTCGATACGCCCCGTTCATAGGATAGGATAGGTGGAAGAGGGTAATTCAAGATTCCACATACATCCATGCCTCCAAACAGAAATTCATAAATCGATTGAAAAATCAATTTATAAAATTGTCCGTACTAGGATTCGAACCCGTGACCTCCGTAACCGAAGCCAATGGCGTTAACTACTCGACCTCACAAGCGGTGAGCTATTTATTACGGTTTTTTTTATAATAGATATTTTTTTCAGCTAAGTAAAATCCAATCTTCATATATCTAATTTATCTCTCAATTGAAGCAATACAGTCATAATAAATATCTAAATCCTGAGATAGTCAAGCATATATTCTTTTTTAAGTTATTAAATAATTAGAAATATAAAAAAAGATGCAACACACGTCTGACATCCGCCATGACGCCACCCAAAACGAAGACTCAGGAAAAAGCTTCCCAAATGCGTTGTTTTTTGCACACGCCTGTCAAAACATAGACAATACTTATGTTTACTGATAAGAAGATAAACAAGTTTGATCAAATCTACTGTAGCGAAGTAAGATTATTAATTTATTTGCCTCGTGTCACTTGAAAGCTAAACACAGAAGAACGAAAACAAGTTGCAATGGAAAAAAATGTCGCAAAGAGTTATTGATCATGAACACATAAATAATGTACTTACAGACAGATATGAATTTCAAATAAAAATAACCTAATATTTCTGTATTGAAATAGTCCAGTACATAAAAAAACTATAACGAATACACGCATATCTAATATGCACCTATTTAGTTTATTCAATATCGTATATATTACGACATCGATCATAAATATATCCTGCGCTCAAAAAAACGTGAGCTAAGATTGAAGAATGATAAACGTCAGAACAAATAAATAATGAAAAAGCACACAGAAGTTGGCCCCCTATGGTTTGCAACTGATTTGACGTAAAGCGAAGACACGAAATTGATTTTGACATTTAATTTCGTTTACTGACTTGCTGAATGATGCTTAGCTCATTTATTTCTTTTTTCAACTAAGATTTAACCCTTCATTTGCTTGAATTGTTTTGATAAAATAATAAATCAAGTTAAATAAATATTTTATTCCACTTATAATTTAAAGAACTAAATTTTTATCCACTGTTTGTGGTCAAGTGGTTAACGTCATTGACTTAAATTGTGGTGCTCACGGGTTTGTATCCCAGATAAGATAGCTTAATAAATTATATATCTACGGGTTTCTGAAATTCTTTCCCGATCCGATCCTAAAAACAGGGTGAGAGTGATTAGTTAACCAGTATTCCTGCTCTACTCTATACGTTTATCTTTGCACCATTTGAATAAGAAAGATTGAGTAGCTGGGCATCAAGTAGTTCTCGTAGAAAAACTTATGTTGGTATAAGCTTCAGTAAAATCGGATATAGAAAAAAAAAAAAAAAAATTCGTTCTTTGAATTTGATCAACAATTTTAACATTCTATTTTACTGTCTTAACGAACATTTTAAAGTGATCTGAAATTAAGAATTGCCCAATGAAACTTTTACCTTTGAAACTAGTCTCTGAAAGTGTAGTAATTATTACAAATTTGCATAAATGTGACTTTTTTTTCAATTTGAATTGTTTGAATTTTGTACTTTTCCATGAGTTTTGTCGCTAACGACCCGGGTTTCGCCTTTCGGCATCTTCAGGCATTCCAAGTGCACGAATGTACTGTCAGTTCAAGTACCTGAATGCCTGAATACCAGAATGCCTGAAGATGCCGAAAGGCGAAACCCGGGTCGTTAGCGACAAAACTCATGGAAAAGTACAAAATTCAAACAATTCAAATTTGATATTGAAATTCCATCAAGCACCCTCAGTCGAAATACTTATTTTTTTTTCAATATCAGTTATTGTGTTATCTGTTCTTAACATCGTGAAAAATCATGAAAAATAGCTTATCCCCGTTTCTTTATTAAATTTCGCTTTTCCAATTGCTTACAAACAAAATTTTAATATTTTCCTCTACCCAAACAAATCAATTGTAAACACGATAAACCCATAATTATTTTTTTATCAAAGATTAAATGCCGTCATTTGACCCTTCAAATACGAAATCAAACAAACCGGCAAATGTTATATTTAAATGAAAACAACCGATAAATAGGAATTTCTGTTACATATTCATAGTAAATGCGTGAATCTTTTATACAATTTAAATACAACAAATATCAAAAAATGTGAACTGTTTTTAATCTTTTTACTATGAAGAAATATATTTAGATATATTAAATATATTTGCTCAGACCATATGTTTATGCCACCCAGTGGTGTAGTGGGGCCAGGTCGGTCCAGGTCGGTGACCTGGCACCTGAAAATGAGGAATGCACTCTGCCACCTTTTCGACTTGTAACTTTATTTTCAAGTACATACAGATATTAAAAATCGTTTTTTTTATTGCTTCAATTGTTGAAACTTGTGGGTTTTTTTAACTTCAGCCGGATATATATAAAAAAAAATTAGGAAGAAATCAATGATCGACCTGGTCCCTATTTATTTACCACTTCATCACTGATGCCACCTATGGTACATTTAACAATTTTAGTATCATATGAATATGCTTTTTATCATCACAATGCGTATATACAGAAGTGTGGTCGGAGGAGCTCGCGCGGCCCCCTTGTTAGTTTGTCTTAGGCCAGCACTCGAGTCCCTTGTTAAACTAAGAAAAAAAAATTCTCCAATCAAACCAATATATTACTGCAGTTTCTAACATATTTCATGTGTTGCGAGGGTTTCAGTATATTACATTTAAAATATGGAAATGAAGCGAAAAGAAAAGAACCTATTTTCTGCGTCGATCTTGGAATTTATTACTCTTGCGAGGTAAGTAAATACATTGTATAACTATTTATATCACCACTGTTAATTGCTATGAGATTAAGCGAGCTTCTTGCTAACGTATTGGCAGCATACTTCTGTGCAAATACTTATATTTATCTGCTACTTAGCACACACGATCTCTTTCTCTCTTGGTCTGTCAGTCCATGCGCAGAGCAATGGAATATACAAATAAACCACACATCACTACCCAGTTAAGTTCTGTACCAATGTTTGGTAAACACTCAGCAATGAAACGGCGGTAGCTGTCATTAATTAAACTGTAACGAACCACACACGAATACAATCTCTGTATTGGACTTAATTAAAATTGGTCAAAAATAGCAATATTCAGGGGCGCACCAAGGCTCGTGGATCTGGGACACCAATCCAAATTTACAATGGCGATACTTTAAAAAACACATTGTACAGTGGAACTCCCAATTACACCGACCCGAATTACGCGCTGGCTTAAAATATTCGCCGCAAATCCCCCAATTACACTGTCACATTCCATTGTCGTTGCTACAAGACGGTCTCTGTGCGGCACATACAGTCAAATGTTGGCTAGCGTCTGTGTATTCAACACGTGCCAGGCTATACACGTATAGCCGGTCGACTGTCTATGTGTTGGAATTTTGGCACGCTTTGCATTTGATCACTTAGTAACTAAATATTTCGTCCATATTTTTTTTTGCAAAACTAAGGGAAATATTTTTGCGGAAAAAACCAAATCCCTAATTTTGTATGAAATTCACTCCCCCAATTACACTATCCCGAATTACACTGTCCCGACTTTAGTGTAAATGGGGGTTTTACTGTACCTATATAGTATGCGTAAGCTTACATATTATATACGAATTTTCTAACCAATAATTTGAAACTTCATTTTATTCAGTGTCTATTTTTTTCAGAATAAATCATTATTTTTTTAATTTTCTGCCTGAAAAAAGGCACGAGTTAACAAATTATGTACGCATTTTCTAACCAATACCCTAAATCTACAACATCATTCATTCAACGTTGTTATTTTCATGTTTTTATAAGCTATTTTACAAGGACTACAACTCCAAAATTGGAAATAAGAGGAAATCACTAAGCTGCCCCTGGATTCTGTCGCCCGGTTGTTGCGCGCCCCCGCATACACCCGCTAAGTGCGTCCCTGGCAATATTATTTTCTAATACCAGCTATAAAACGTTTCAGATTTCATTTCAATATTTCTACGTTATGCAAACAAATAATATTGTTTTGAATCTGCAATGAATTAAAATAACAATTTATCACTTTATGATTAATGAGTATTTGTTCTCATTAAAATTAAAATGAAAGCACTCGAAAAAATTGTCGATCTTATCGCTGTATTAAAAAATAATTGGTATGATCTCATAACTATGCAAAAAGAATTAGAAATTTAGATTGTATTTGAAAAAAATATGAATTACAGTAGGAAGTAAGCTGCCTGTAATTATTTAATTGCTAATCATATGATTTAGATTAGGCAAATGATAGTTGGAGTTATTGACTTTATTTATTTTATTATTTCATTGAATGATAACTGTATTAAATTGTGAAAATTGGAAACTAAACATAATTGAATACTATTTAAATATAGCAAATGGTTTTATTTATTGTTATTTTAAACAAATATTAGTATTGTTGCCGTATTAGTTTCCTACCAATCAATAAGTTTGTATGAGATAAAAAAATATTATCGCCTACGAAAACTGCAAGCATTTATTAAAAATATATGTATTTTTTATAGGGTATGTATATTTTATATTCTTCTAATGTTTTAGATCGTTTCAGAAAACAAAATCTGTCTTTCGAAAAACTTTCGTCCACATAGACACTTCAAATTAATAGTTTCTAAAGATAAAACATAATCATAATAAAGCAGGAGGGGGCTGGAGGGGGCTCGGAGGGGCTCTCGCGAGCCCCTTGTTGAATTGTACTAAGACCGGCGAGCCCCTTGTTATCTTATGAAAAAACAATATTCTCAGATCAAATTAGTATATAACTGCAATTTCTAATTTATTTACTATCTACGACAGCTTCAGTATACACAATAGTATATTTTTAGCTATTTACATTAATAAGTTTACGTTAAATTGCATATTGTTACATATTATAAGTGTATTAAGTAACAATCGATTGCTGATTTAAGTATTGCATATAATTGCATAGGAGTGATAAGAAAATTCACTCCTTTCTCAGAACACTGAGAATTGCTTCGAGATTAGGCGAGTCCCTTGTTAACGTATTGGTATCCCACCGCTATAATAAATTTATATAATATTTAATATTTCAGTGACAAAAAACGTATATTTATATTCGATAGCGGTTTCTATTACTTCCAATAAAC
Source organism: Himalopsyche tibetana (assembly GCA_030503985.1). Classification (NCBI taxonomy): domain Eukaryota; kingdom Metazoa; phylum Arthropoda; class Insecta; order Trichoptera; family Rhyacophilidae; genus Himalopsyche; species Himalopsyche tibetana. The sequence continues at coordinate 13,919,989 of JAPJYX010000009.1, read as the reverse complement.
ACGATACTTCCTGACATCAAGGTTAGTATCATAATTAAAACTCATTTCAATTGTCACAATATTTTACTTTGCATTAAATGAAAAAACTTTATTTAAATTTGGTTTAATAATATTGTGTATATTCCATATTTTACAACAATTTCGAGCGCCCTTTAATAAGAATTAGGTAATCAGGACACTGTTACGTCTACGCATTTTGTCACGCGATGGTATAATTTAAGGAATATCTCATTTTAAAACAATGTAGGTACATTTACTATTTTTAAATACATCACATTATCTCATAAGTTTGTTTGCGTGTTTAATCTTCTTGAGACAAAATATATTATCATAATATAAAGTATGTCATTCTGAGAGTCGAATAATAGAGTCGTATGAACCAGTAGAGAAATGTAACATTAACATAGTTCAAATCCTCTACTGTTTACCCATTGGTCATAATACTATTACATTTGAAAATGTATTTTGTCAGCATTTTTTTTATCAAAGACAGCTAAATTTATTTTATTTTTTAATACTTCTATCTTGTTTAGTTATTTTTATGTTGATATAATTACTGTCGAAGTATTATATTCATTATATTGAGCCATCATATTTATTCTTAACCAAATTTGTGTCAAAAACATTTAGTTATTTAAAAAAATCAATGATCATTTGCCGCTCTCTAGGACTTCCCGCCCCTAGGGAACAGCCTACTCGCCTATGCCCTCGGGACGTCCCTGATGTATGTATAGTATGTATTATCACTTCTGTATTTGATATTTTTTGATATCCATGAGAGAAAATTTTGTACATATTATATTACAATCAAATTCAAATAATATGCAAAGTTGTCTTACTTAAATTTGACTAAGTAATAGTATAGTCATTGGAGGATTATCCTATAAGCTAATGAGGCGCGAGCTTGGGGTCTTCGAATAACTTTTGTGATATAACCCATATACTTATCCGTAAAACAGGGCCTCCAACTTTTATTGCGTCTGGGGCGGGGCCATGTGCTTAATCCGAAACTGCATACTGTCTTAATAATTGATTTTATATATTTGATACCATATCGCGACCTGCGTCATAATTAAGTCTTCTACTTTATTTAATCTATGATTGAGTCTACAAATTCTTTCTATGAAATCCGTTTTCTTTTCCTTCGGTGATGGATGGAAAATTGATCTATTATATATCAAAGTATGAAGCAAGAAAAGAATATGTTACGTCAGACGACTAATACAAATTTCATATTCACTTTAAAAGTACAATTGTCTTTTTTGTATCATTTACTTACTCTTAACAAAATAATCTTGTATTAGTATTTTTTTTCAACAAAAAGTTTAATTAAAACGTTGACGTTATGTAATATTATAAGTGTTCGTTGGTAAAATATATATCTAAGTAACCATTGATTGATCAATTCCTTGACAAAAAAATATACACATCTAATACAGGGTTTCCCAAACTGTGTTCGATGTAACTTGTGTAGGTGTTCTGTGAAAATTTAGAAATCACATTTAGACATATTCTACATCATATTGGAAGGCGAGTGATGATCAATCTCTATTCTCTACTGATGTCAAGTATCTAGTTGCTAGCGGAGTTTTGAATTACCAAGAGCTTCATTTACTCACATCTTCATGTTATATGTTTTATTATTACGTATGTATCAATAACAATTGTTAATACTTTTTGTTTTATAATTTTCTATTATTAATTACATAACCTCACATACATCCATGCCTTCGAACAGAAATTCATAAATCGATTGAAAAATCAATACATAAAACTGTCCGTACTGGGATTTTGATGCGATGTAATGTATTGAATTACCCCCCTCCCCCTTTGACATTATATCCAATGAACGGGGCATATCGAGAGCGACTATCTAACCACTAGTCCTGTCCTAGCCCTATCCTTATATTCTTACTCTATTTGGAAAAAAAAAGTTTGAGCAACTGAGTAACAAGCAGTTCTCGTAGAAACACTTCTGTTGAGATAAACTCCATTAGGAGTCTATATGCTCCACATTGCGAGCGGACATGGTTTAATTTTTTTTTCTTAAATTACAGTACCTTAAAAGTAATCTTAGTTTTCGGTCAAAATTTTCGGATTTATAAAGTGTTCCATTACAGAAAAAGTTTGGGAAACCCTGATCTAATATTTGCTAATAAGCAGCACCTAATGCTTGAATACTACATACGTGCAGCGTAATGGTTTCTTCGTGTTTTTTTTAATCCATACGTGAAATACTTCTCTGCCATATTAGGTTGGCATTTACTTGTGTAGAATAATTATCATACCTAAGAAATGTATTTCGTTTGTGATAGTCCGTCACGATCGGGCCACTTGCTCTTTTTGTCGATCCTAATGCTGGCGTATCACTATTATGATATAATTGCGGCGAATCTGATCTCTCTGGGCCCGGAGGCCTCTCGCCGGTCCCGAAATATTTGACTTGCGTGACGAAGATAGCCCCAATTTCGTGTCTACGTCTTTCCCTCCTTGGGCTATTCATGCAGAACGCTTTGCGCAGTGGCAAATTTTCTCAAAACTGAAACGCTTAAGTATTCATAGGGTGAGCATTATCAACAGATTTGTGTGCACAAGAAAACTTTAATTACAGTCATTTCATGGCGACCGGACTGCTTTATATTTCGTATTATGATCCAATTTTAACACACTTCAATTAAGTAATTGTGCATACACGCGTACTAGATTATCAACGAATTTATGGAGTTAAAATAACATCATGACCACTCTGATGATTGTGTTAAGGCCTGACAATATAACCATGCCAAAATAGTTTTCATTTCTATATACATATAATATAATTTTATTTTACAGATTTTTTCACAAATAAATGAAATAAAGATTTATTATCTACTCGCTGTTTTGTGTGTTATTGTTGTGTACACCGCCATCTTTAATTTACTTATACAAACAAAGAAGTATAAACTATTTATTTTACGCATTATCACTATTTGGGTCTTCGAGTGTTTCTTCGATTGACATTTTCATAACATCAATAATTATGAGGATAAAATTTAACTGATTGCTACTAAAATGTAATACTGTGTATACTGGAAGCTGTCATAGATAATATTTATAACTCATAAATTGCAGTGATGTACTAATTTGATTTGAGAATACTGTTTTTTTTTTTAAATCAACAAGTGTCTCGCTGGCCGTAGTAAAATCTAACAAGGGGCTCGCGCGAGCCCCCTTCAACTTATACCTGGTCTATATACTTAAAATTGGGGACAGATATTATTAAAAAAAAATGTGTTTATTTATTTGTACAAGTGTGTTCATTTAAATTCATATTTACTTTTTATCATAAGATTTCTTTTTTAAATAAAACATTTACTAAAAATCCAAGATAAATAAAATAGTTTTCGTTTTTATTATTATTGGTATAATACTTATTTTATCTGCTGACATACTTTTACACATTTTTAATAGAAGGCCATTAAAATAATTTAGAATGATATAGAAGCCATTTGAAGAATACAAACGACATAAATATGGTATTTATCCCATCCTTCAAATTAATTGAAATACGCCAAAATTATACGTCACTACAAATGAGACCTGTTGTGTAACAGAATCTTTTAACGAGATATCATAACCGCCGCAAAACAAAGGCGCAATTTTTTATCTTCTCCACCTTAAAATTCGTAGATTCTTGGTCATGTGTGATTATAACATATTATATTACGATGTGACCAGGTCGCCGTCTGGGTATACCTGCATCCTTAACGACCTATGAACGCTTTATGATTGTGAGAACTTTATATTGTCGCCGGTCCAAGGATTCGCCTAATGGTAATGTTCATAAAATTGTTCTTTAATTTATAAAAATCCTGTAAAAAATATCTAGGCCGCAAGTTTAAGGCTCGTCAGAATAGACAAACCCGCAGGCTTCGGCTTATTCGGAGTGACTAAGTTCATAAGTGTACCCTATGATATATTTAGGTATGTATTTTATAATCGTATTTAAGGGACGTGTTTTCCAAGAAATATGAGAAGTTATCTGACACATTAAAAGTCAATTATTATCTAAATACGATATTAAAAATCAAATAACTAAAACGTATTCATATATTTTTTTCAGGTCTGTTGTGCAATTTTCAACGTCGTTGGATTTGTGACAGATCTCGCGGTTTCAAGTCTCAGTATATACTGCATATTTCCAGTCAATTTATCGATTTACCCACCCTCCCCACGAACGAATTTTCTCCCACCTTTTAAATTTAAAAATAGCTTGGTGAAGCGGAAGCGGTAAGTTTACCATGAATCATACCCTAGTCTTCTCCATCCATCCTTACTCTCTTCAAGAAATAGAGGTTCTGCAACTGAGTAACAAGTAGTACTTAAGATACTTCCATTAGTAAGCCATTAGGATATTTGTACTCACGGAATGAATCCGTTAATTAAATCGGTATATCGATAAAAGAATATTTTTTAATTTTGAATATTGAGCTCTGTTTTATAAACAATCAAGATTAAAAAGTTTACGTATATTAAATTTATTTTTTCTTTTTAATTGATTCGTAATTCAATTTTAAATTAATTTACGAGAACGTGATGAGTTGGCAGTGGCACCTGTAGCGTAGAATTATTAACTCCAATAAGCCTCCAGAAAAATGGATTACTTTCTGGGCGAGATTATTTCGATTACTAAGAAATCCGATCGACTCCCCTCTCTGGATCAGGTAGTTTCAAACATCTCGAGTACGACTAGCTTAGCGAGGCAAAAAGACAATGATATATCTGAAAATTTAAAACCGCCACACTTTGCCATATTATTTCGTTGCTGTCAACCATATTAAGCAAAAATAACACTTTTCCAAACCATGCCCGGTCCTGGTCTCGATTATTGAATTTTAAATATTTTTTGGAACTCAATCATGCCTCGACTTTCAAAAGACCATACAAGTTTGTCACACCAAAAAGATTATCAGTTTTCCACAGCAGATTTGTGTCAAATAACTTTAAACCTCTTGAATTGGATTCCATATGGTTCCTTGTCATGGCAAAAAGGAATTCCGAATGAGTAGGTTGTTGCTTTAAAATAAAAGGCATATCGTATAATCTGACAGCTCACTATGTATTATAAAGTATAGGTACATATTTTGTGCAGGTACGGAACATTGGGTGTATTTGATGGGATTTATTTGAAAGCGTTTCATGTTTGAGAAATTGCCTAAGAGTCATTTATTTATTGACTACTGCGTTGATTGTATTGATATTTTATTCTTCAAATAGACACTTTTAATATATCCACTGTCAATATTTGGCGGAAAAGCATTATAATAAAAAAATATAAAACACACTTACGTACTTATTCCCCAACTAATTTATTAGAACCATGACCGATTTCACTCATCACAAGCATTTACAGCTGATACAAATTTATACAGAGCTATTAGAATAATTAAGTAAGATAGTACCTAAAAAAATAATTAATTATTCTCTATCTATATATTAATAGCGGATAATGTTTGTATTCACTTCGTATATCGTAGGGATGAATTTTAATACTACAAATTCATATTTATAATTTGTATATTTATTTATTTTTTTTCAAAATGTTTATTACTTACCGTTATTAGTCTAATTTGGTTTTTGTGTAAATAGTTTTTTTTTATTTATATTTTTATCAGTTGAAAATGCTCGTGATTACTAAAACTGGTCCTTATTCTAGTAAATTAATTGTGGAATATGTTTAATAATCTGTTTCAGTATTTCTTCAAACAGTGTTTGTTCTATTTGGTATCTTTATTTTATAATATGTAGTTTAAATTAAGCAGTTTTTTAGCATTTCTTCTCCTAGGATATCTAGAAAGTAAATTTTTGCTATAAATCAATTAATTTATATCATCTCAGAGAAAATAAGATGATGTTAGATATACGGACAATAAGTTATAAATGGAGTTGTAATTCTGATCTATTTTACCAGTCATTCATTGTTTGAATTTATTTTAATTGATATAAAAAAATGTCAACTGTCCGCTTAAGAATAATATTATCTTTCTGCACTTGATATCACTACGTATAAGTAAAAAAATGACCTTTTCAAACAAGTAGTCTTCCGCTCTTCTAATTGGCGATTGTAATCAATATGTCTACCGAAAATAACGGACAATGACACTACGAATACGACGATAATATTTAATAAGTATAATGAAATTTTAAATAAAGCATTTCATTTTAAATGGGAGAACCAATAATTAGTTCACATTACATTACATTACAAAGTACGTAATTAAAATTTAATCTGGTATGTGCGTCGAAGTTCTTTTCTCTGTGATTGCCAGTAAAACTTAACAAAATAATGGCTACGACACCTGAATTCGATTTTATGTACATTTTAATGTAACTACCGTACTTGATTTTCTTCTCTCATCAAAGGTGAATTATTTATCTGAAACTGGAATCAAATAATTATAAAAATTATTTACAGCTGGCTTATACGCATTTTATTAAAGTATGTTTTTTTTTTAATGAAAATCATGAAACTTAAAAATAGAATTCGTAAATTCATTGTGAATTTATAGCACGTGTCGGTTTCAAACGTTGTCCATACGGGCTTCAGATCACTACGTTACTTGTTATTTGAACTGGATAAGTTCAATCGGAAAATTTCTCACTTTACAGAGGCCTTTTGAGAGAAGGTTAAGATTAAGAAAATGAAATAATACACGTATCACCATTTTTACGCCTTGTTAGAGGATATGATAAGCTACTAAGTAGGAATGGGTTAGAGAGCAGACTAATCAGCCTATTATTACGTCTAAAATAAAAAAGCGACGATGAATTTGGCTTGGACATGTGCTGTGGATGCCTCAAGAGAGTCTGAACTCTGCCAGATGGATTTCGGCATCCTGGAAGGCCACTGATAACTATCCACAGGATGTACTCAGCTACGTACTACGGGACGATGGGATGACTTGGGGGGTTACAAAAAGACTAGCGGAGCATAGAGGATCGCTGAAGAACTATGTGGTAACCATATGCACCGTATAAGGAGTGGATATACAAGAAAAAAAAATAGGAATGAAAAAGACTATGACACTTTTATTTTTTTTTTTACCGATGAAAGATGCAATCCTGTTTGGGGTTCCCGGTAAATTGCTCGAATGGAAATTGCTCGAATAACAAGATAATCAATTTGTTTCCGTTTGTTCTGTCCGTTTGTTCTGTCTTAGCCCTAGTCTTCTATGTTTTCTGGAAATATATAGAAACAGTTGGAGTAACTAATTAATAAGCAGTTCTCGTAGAAACACTTCTGTTGAGATAAACTCCATTAAAAGATCATATGTTCCGCATTTGGAGCGAACACGGCTAAAATACGAAAATTACTTTTATATTTCACTCTCTAAACAAGTGTCGCACAAGATAAAAATTAAATTCGTAAAAAAATGTCGTGAAAAATCGTTTAAATAACCAAACAATTCGAATAATTTGTAATTCGAGCAATTTACCGGCTCTCCCTGTTTGGCTCTTCTTCTAGGCGGTGAGAAAATTTACATACTGCTACAACGCCTACTTTAGAACTTTGGCATTGTGGCATTGTGGCCATATCCTTCACCGACCGGACATGGCTTAAATAGAGAGAAAAAAATCGTTAAAAACGTATATTCAAAAAATAGAATGCACTTTCGCGCAGTGGTCTCTGTCGTGTGATAAGGGTTAAACTCATATTGTGCTTAAGAAAATATCGTAAGGAACGCGTCTTGTTCATCTCAAAAGCTTATAAGACTAAAGTGTCATTTTGCCATCCAGCCAAATGTTAAGTCAAGTTGACAGGAGTATTAGGCACACGATTAACGTAAGCCTCACAAATTGAACAGGTACAAAACCTAATGCCTTATGGAGTTGTGTAATATTGGCGTTTTTGTTAAAAGGTATGTGACATTTAAGATTTCATCTATTCAAAGTAAGATAAAAAAATATAACGTCATAGTTTTGATACACCACTAACGAAATAAAGATATTTTTTTACATTATAAATTCAATGTCTTTGAATGTAAATCATATTGGTCCAATCGTTGAAAATTTTGTAATAACATATAGTTACTTCAATTTATATTAAAGCAATGTATCATTTTTGATTTCATTGGTTGTCGTACTAGGTTTGACATATGGGACCATTAGAGGTGAAGTAAGCCAAGAAGTATTTTAGAAAAAAAGGTTAGATACGATGTAATATTCTGCACATCTTAAAGTATCGTAATTGTGATGTTACCACAGTTCATACACATTTTCATCAGTGACTGATCCAGAAATTGTCCCAGGAAAAGGATATTCAATTTGAAAATAATAGGTTATTTTAACATAATATATCTTTATAAAAATAGTCAATACATAATTAAGTATGTATTCTAATAGAAAATTTAAATTAACTTTGATTATTCCACTATCGTGTTACTGACTGTGACACGTGTTTCGCTTCTTTCAGAGGCATCTTCAGACTTACTATCGCAAAGTTTTCTTAAGTAACGAAGCAAGATTGATTCTAACATTTTGTATTTATGAAATTACAAAATGGAGTTTTGGGTTTTTTTCCTTTTAAGAGGAGCAAGGAGGGGGGTGTAGAATCGAAATAAAGCAAACAAATAATGATACTAATGAATTGCAATCAATCAGATTGGGATTTTTCCTTTTTAAGGGAAAAGCGTGTCACAGTTAGTAACACAATATGTGGAATAATCAAAGTTAATTTAAATTTTCTATTAAAATGAACTTCCACAAACTTACCGCCGAAACCATCGAAAGTATTAAGTATGTTTTCTATAAAACATAGTAAACTAAACAATTAAAGAGCCCATTTCACAATAGAGTTTTAATAATAGAAAAATTAAAAATAAATTCTCCATGGCCTTCCTTTGGATCCGCTAATGATTGCAATAGTGTTATTTCCGTAAAATAAAAATATCGAATCCACCAAAGCACCAAATAAAGACTTATTAATTTGTTCTTAAAACTCCAAGAAAAAAGTTTTACAATTTTACTAGTTGGCTCACTTCACTTCTCGAGGGCCCATATGTTTTGCCATATTTAAGAAGCATCTTCAAACTGTCTCGTTTATTTTTATGCTCGGCCGTAACTACAAAGTTATAACTCGCACATCACCGTAACTAAAATTATAACACTGCTTTTTGCAAATAAAAAAATACCTCCAATATATCAAAATAAAAATGCTTTGTTAAATGTTAATTAACATTTTTCAATTACATCTCATAAAAATATCAAAACAAACAAATGCGATAGCAGTTATTTTGATGAATATTAGTATAGATTTAAATATTTCGTTTTATTGAAAAACATCTTTAGAGTAATTTTATTATTTAGTCGTTTAACCTTAAGGGCAAACATTAAAACTAAAAACTTAACAATTAAATTACATTAAAAAGGTAAAACACATTTCACACCTGGATACACGGTTAGTGTAATACCAATTTTTTTCAGTTGTATTTTAATATTAAGAATTTCTATAGCTACGGTCTGTCGTAAAAATCTTTTTATAATACTTATTGTATTTCTTTCCGTATCGAGAATGTATTTGAACCTTGCATAAAAAGGCTTAATCTTGTTCAGGGATTATGCCTCTGTCTATCTTATAAATATAAATATACGATAAATCATGACAAAATATCCCTAAATTTTGCAGCACAGAATTTAAAAACGCTTGCCTTGTCAAAGAATCTAGATTTCAAACGTATACTTCCGATATATGCTTAAGAACACTAACAATAGTTATCAACACCTTTTAATTTTTGACATGGAGCTTGATAAATAAAACCCTCGCATTTTTCCATATGTGCACATACTTAATTATTTATTAATTATTACAAATAAACATGAATAAAATATTATTCTTACGGAAATAAACGTAGGCTGCAACTAATGCCGGAAATGTTAAGCCCACGCATAAAAATTATTCCCAATAAATAATTAAATTTCAATTATCAACACGTCAAGTCCAATATTTTGCGAGTAAATAAAACACCACGAGTTTTTTTTAACAGCACAATTTTTGGTATGGAATGGATTTTCAGATGTAAAAAAATGTGTTTATTCGGCAAAATAAAAGATAATTGCATTTTATTAATAAAAACAATAATCCTTTGTACTTCATTCCACTTTATTTAATATGTCAGGACCGGTTTCGCTCATTGCGAGCATTGTCAACTGATAAGAAATATAATTTAACAATGCTATTTATACAAAATTGAAAAGTTATACACAACAGTTGGCATTGAAAAGAAATTGCCAATTACATTAAAGTGATTCTAAAATAACACAAAATTAAAATGTTCAACACATCTAACATATAATTAAAAAGTCATCCCAGATTCATAAATTCAGAATGCGATTGAAAGTAATTACAAACATAATTAAAATTTGGGAATTTTTTGACAAAGTGATAAAATGCTACATTAATAAAGTGAATTTATAAACTCACTTTAATAAATTCACATTAATAAAGGTAATTCACTTTATTAATGTAGCATTTTATCACTTTGTCAAAAAATTCCCAAATTTTAATTATGTTTGTAATTACTTTCAATCGCATTCTGAATTTATGAATCTGGGATGACTTTTTAATTATATGTTAGATGTGTTGAACATTTTAATTTTGTGTTATTTTAGAATCAATTTAATGTAATTGGCAATTTCTTTTCAATGCCAACTGTTGTGTATAACTTTTCAATTTTTTATAAATAGCATTGTTAAATTATATTTCTTATCAGTTGACAATGCTCGCAATGAGCGAAACCGGTCCTGACATATTAAATAAAGTGGAATGAAGTACAAAGGATTATTGTTTTTATTAATATAATGCCTTTCCAACAAGTATTGACAGTGAACACCCTAAAAGTGATAATTGCATTTATTAATTGATTTGGCATTTACTTGGTAGAACTCCATTTATAACAGATTAAAAATAACAAAGTATTTTAGTTCTACAGTTTTTGAGTTACAGAAAACTGTAGAACTAAAATACTTTGTTATTTTTAATCTGTGATAATTGCATTATCAAGACAGCTATTTTAACATAAATATATATTGTTTTACTGTCAATTATATTGGATAAAACGAAATATGTTAAAAAACACATTATTTATTAAGATCAGGACCGATTTCTCTCATCGCAAGCATTATCAGTAAGTGATAATATTGTGGAATCAGTAAAAAAAGTGTTTTATTTTTTTAAAATATATTATAGTTCAACACACATTATTGATATTGAATGTTGATATTGCTTTTAAATGATCGAAACTTCTACAATATTGATGTTAATCAATAATTGATTTTGGTAAGTTTTTTTCATTTTGTAAACCAGTGTTTCGGTATTTTAAAAACATCGTGAATACCGTTATTGCAATCCCTGCACAAGACATTTGCGGAAGGTGTTAAGGCTAGATCTCATCGATATTGAAATATTATTATTCATCTTATATGTGCATTTGACTCTAATATGTTGATCTTCTAGGATACAGTGTGCTCAAATTAATAAGATCGACGACATGATACGTTTTTTTCGACATTGGTACAACCTCTTTCATCTAGGCCGCCATCTCTGTCAAACGTCCGCAGTGACAGTCATTACCCAATCTGTCAACTCGTGGGCCAAAGATTACGGAGCGTATTAAAATAACAAGACATATGTACTGCCGGTAGTCGTGGATCGATGCATACTGACAGAATGATATCTCACACACGGAACTCGAATTTCTGATATATCAGATGAATAAAGAACAAGTTCACATATATTATAAGAAGTCCTTCTCGGCAATGTTCGTAAATACTTGGCGACTTAAAAGGCAAAAGAACTTTGTTTGGTAATCAAAAAGTTTACAACTTAATACACGTTCTTTTAAAAGGATGTATGCTGAAAATGACGAATTAGTATCTAAATTTAGCTTTTAAATTTGAAAAAAGACGGGTCTGTAAAAAAGTTGAAATTATCAAATTGATATTTAATTGAGTCAATAAAACACCAGTTTATTTGTGTTCGTACACTTCAAGGTTGTGTATATTTAATATTTTGACTTTGACCCATCATGATCATAAACGTTTTTTGTGCCTCTGTAAAATTTGTGTTTATTTTCTATTGCCTTTCCAAAGCCGTTATGACCACCGTGCACATGTGTAAAGGGTTTTGTTTCTTAATACTTTCGATGGTTTCGGCGGTAACTTTGTGGAAGTTCATTTTAATAGAAAATTTAAATTAACTTTGATTATTCCACGTATTGTGTTACTAACTGTGACACGTGTTTCGCCTCTTTTGCCTCTGATTTCAATCAAGATGCCTCTGAAAGAGGCGAAACACGTGTCACAGTTAGTAACACAATACGTGGAATAATCAAAGTTAATTTAAATTTTCTAGGTTTTGTTTCTTTCTTATCACTTCAATATTTCACTTTTAAGGTGTTCACTGTCAATACTTGGTGGAATGGCATTATAATAAAAATAATAAAACATTTTTAGTACTTTTTCCACATAAAATTTATTAGATCAGGACCGGTTTCGCTCATGATGAGCATTGTCAACTGATAAGAAAAACAATAAAACAGTGATATTTATACAAATTTTAAGTGATAAAAACAAGGTATGACAAACAATTGGTATTACAACCTAGCAAAAGAATTGAAGTAAAATACAAGGAAAATAAACTATAAATAAAAAGTTGAAGACCACTTAGAAATGAAACTATTATGACAAAAACCAATTAGGTATGAATTATCATTACCAAAGTAAAAACCAACAATTAGTGTATATAATAAATAAATCTTAATGTCTGTCATCTAAATTGAGTTTGGAAAATCCAGTAGAGTTTAATCCAGCAAAGTTGATTCCTGCGAAAAGAATAAAGGCAATATCAATTCTTACAAAATAAAATCAAACTGAGAAAATTAAAATTCTAAAGAAATAAAACAGTAAAAAAAAGGAAATATAATAGGCTAGAATTATGTTAATGAAACGGATATAACAAGGGTGATGATGCAAATACAAGCTGTTCATTTAATAAATTAGAATCCGGCAAGAATTTATGTCTATTTATTTCTAAAATCTCTTGTTTATCAAGTTTTAAAGATTTATTGTTAACATGCAGGATTTTAAAGTTTTTAGAGATATCAAATGTATGCTTATTTAGGAACAAATGGTTCCCAAATGAAGATAATTCATTCCCTTTACGTGAGATTAATGCACCAGCTGTTGAGAAACAATGGGTGAAATTGAGCTACTTGGGTAGTGTTTCAGAAAAGATTTCAAGGAAATTCAACAAAAACCTTTTTAATGTCACTTTTTATAATTCTTTTAACTTACAACGCATTTTAGTAAATTCTAAAGATAAACTCAACATTCTTAACCAAAGTGGCATATATTTAATTGATTGTGATTCTTGTGGAGCCAGGTATATTGGTCAAACGGGAAGAGCTTTTAATATCAGATTTAAAGAACATCTAGCCTGCTCACGTAAAGGGAATGAATTATCTTCATTTGGGAACCATTTGTTCCTAAATAAGCATACATTTGATATCTCTAAAAACTTTAAAATCCTGCATGTTAACAATAAATCTTTAAAACTTGATAAACAAGAGATTTTAGAAATAAATAGACATAAATTCTTGCCGGATTCTAATTTATTAAATGAACAGCTTGTATTTGCATCATCACCCTTGTTATATCCGTTTCATTAACATAATTCTAGCCTATTATATTTCCTTTTTTTTACTGTTTTATTTCTTTAGAATTTTAATTTTCTCAGTTTGATTTTATTTTGTAAGAATTGATATTGCCTTTATTCTTTTCGCAGGAATCAACTTTGCTGGATTAAACTCTACTGGATTTTCCAAACTCAATTTAGATGACAGACATTAAGATTTATTTATTATATACACTAATTGTTGGTTTTTACTTTGGTAATGATAATTCATACCTAATTGGTTTTTGTCATAATAGTTTCATTTCTAAGTGGTCTTCAACTTTTTATTTATAGTTTATTTTCCTTGTATTTTACTTCAATTCTTTTGCTAGGTTGTAATACCAATTGTTTGTCATACCTTGTTTTTATCACTTAAAATTTGTATAAATATCACTGTTTTATTGTTTTTCTTATCAGTTGACAATGCTCATCATGAGCGAAACCGGTCCTGATCTAATAAATTTTATGTGGAAAAAGTACTAAAAATGTTTTATTATTTTTATTACTTCAATATTTACTTATCCTTCAGTTTATTAGTGTACCTGCTAATTCTTCTTTAAAATAAAATATGTTTTTTTTATCAATCTTCTATTTTACTCATAATTTATGACAGTTTACATTGAAACGACTTTAACTAGACAGCGTTTTAAGGAAACGTTAATTTTAAGTTACAGCATCGAATTATTGTTTTGGAAATTACCAATTTTAATTCACAAACTCAGACGATTGTTGTAGATGTTGTTAATTACCCCGGAAAATCTTAGTTGTGAAACCGAACCCCCGAGTGGATTTCTTGTTTTAATTTTTCAATCAATTACGAGTTTTATGCAATGAAATATATTTATTGTTTTTATCATTTCTATCTACCTCATATACGATTCTAAAAAGGAGACGTCTATTGAGTGCAAAGATCACTACAACGCCTTTCGTAGTCAACCCTTATACCAATAAAACATTCTTTTGTTGTAAATCCACATTAATTTATTCGCACCAGTATCAGTTTTTCTTATCAGTGCTCAATTTCGTAAAGTGCGAAATCGATCCCAATCCTAATAAATAAATGTGTAATTTGTCTAAAAGATTATTTTGTTTTTTAATATAATGCCTTTCCACCTATAATTATTGACAATAATTAACCATAATGCTTTCCCTCCCATAAAAGGGAGTTTGAAGGGAATTTTTCATGCTGTATCTTTATGAACGCTGTCAAAAGAACTATTTTATAGTTCTTATAGAGTGAACTATAACATAACAATGCCAACTGTTACAGGGTGGATCTAAATGTGGTCTGAGCCAGACTTTTGTGGTGTGAATCCAGTCTATTGGATTCAGGGAGTATGGTATAACTGGTATAAGTTATGTTCTGACTTTTGCTGATAATATACGCATGAGCTTTTTTGTTAAGGATGACAGGAAATTTTTATAAATCACAAACATCCATGCCTTCGAACTAGGGTTTCCAGGTGTCCCGGATTGGCTGGGATTGTCCCGGAATTGGAATCGCTGTCTCGCATCCCGGATGAGTACTTAGTTGTCCCGAAAATTTTTGAAATTCCGAAAATAGAATTTTGGAATTGGAAGAGCTAAAAAAAACGAGTTTCGGAGATAATCTGGGGAAAAAGTAGGGTATGTATGATATTGAAAATTAATCAATCCAGAAATCCCGGATAACAAAAAGGCTTCGGGATTGGATACCGTAATTCCTGGGTTTTTAGATTCGAAAGTCAGCAAATCGGACAAATGTCCCGGATTCATTTGCAAGAAATCTGGCAACCCTACAACTTCGAACAGGAATCGAAAAAATGCTGTTCGCACTGGAAGTCGAAACCGCTAGATCTGTCACGGAAGCCAACGATGCTGACCATTACACCAAAGACCCATCATTGAATACTTATTACTCAAGTTTAGTTTAAATTTTATGTTTCTATAATCTTTCATCGCGAGAGTCAAAATGAAGAATTTATATTATAATAGGGTAAAAATATCAACGTATTTTAGTTCTACAGTTTTAAAACAGTTCTTAGTTGAAAACTGTAGAACTAAAATACGTTTATATTTTTACCCTATTATAATAGAGTTCTACCAAGTAAATGCCATTATCAATAAATGAGGAGCATTCAAAAAGTGTTTTGTCACACAAATACAAAGCTTGGAAAATGATGATTTAAGTGTTGCAAAAGTGACGGTTTGTATGAATGTGTCAACTTTATGATTTCATTTTAATATAAAAAAAAACTTTTTTGAACACTAATTTTGATTTCCATTCATAGGTTTTATTATGGGCTATCAGAATTGATATAAAACGCCATTTTTCAAAATTTGTGACAAAACACTTTTTGAATGTTTGCTCCTCAAATACATTTATATTATTCTTATAAAACGAGGCTTTAATACGAGGTAGATGACGAGAACACCGCAAATCGAATTGTATCTGTTAATTAATTAGGTAATAACAACATATTAAACTAGAATACTTATAATAAGGTATCTATGTATTGATTTTTTTACATCTATAAAAAACAGATTACCTTTGCTAAGTGTACGAATCGTCGCATAAAATAATATACATAACGTGAATTAGACTAATGAAAAAAACTACGTTTCAATTGACAACATTTTCGGCAACTAGTTTTTTTCTTAAATTAATCTCAGATTAATTTTTCATCTTAAACAGTTTACGCTCGCGTACCCAAGAAGGTAACTGTTATTACACCTGAATTATTTTTGACAAATAAATTGGAACATGTTATACCGGTAATCATTTTCGGCAAGTGCCGCTTGGGTAAGTCTTTTTGATCTACCGAAACATACGATTTACATGTTAATAATACTAAAGAAGATTAATTATTGCGTGATATATTATTAAGTACACCTAAGCTTACGTGGATTAAGCCGAAAGATTCTGCATAAATTTAGAATATAAAATAGAATGATAAGTTTTAAGATATCTAAAATTACATGAAATTAACCTATTGGTCTATAGAAAATTAGGAGAATATTGTTTATTAAAAATCACGTCAAACTTATAAATCATGTGGTATTGGATACCACATGATTTATAAGTTTACAAAACTACAAATGGATATTTATTGTTATTTATAGATAGATGTTACATTCAAAAAAACTATTCTTAACTTTGATAAATCCCTTCTTGAAATAACCATTTTTTCCTGCGTAATTGGTTTTATGTCACTTTCGTTGTCACTGTATCTAAACATAAGAATGGTTCATTCATCTTTATTATTTTTAATTTCTTCGTAAATGTATTTAGATTGAGCATTAGATCCATATTAATCATTTAAATTTTATATATTTATCTTAACCGAGTCAAAATAAGACTCTCGCTGTATCTTCATTTTTAGGAATGATTTTTTAAGCAATAAAATTGTACCGAAAATTATAATAATAAACATTTTCAAAAATTCTTGCTCGAGTAGTAAACGAACATAATTTTAAAAACAATGTTACATTTAATTTTCTTTTAAAGAATATTTATTTAAACATACGATGTAAAAAATATGTTTATTCAAATTTATCGAAAATATTGATAACTCAACGCGAAATCTCAAACTTACATAACTTAAAACCTAGACTGAGATTTCTTGATATGAAATATTGTTGATCAGCTTGCAATTATATTTGTATTCCATTTGTAGGAATTATTTATCCCAGGGTAACTGTTAAGCATGATAGTTTACTAACTCTTGGAATTCCTAAAGTGTCGAACGGCGAAACTAAGTTCGTTACCATTCCAACTATCATGTTACTTTACTGAACTAATAAAGAATATATAAAAAAAACATCGCTATCATAAACGTCGGTAAATTTTATTCCAAAGAAGTCTTTGTTTATTGTGAGTAAATGTTTCTATCAAATTGAAAATGTCTAACATATGCTTTTCGTCGCATGTCCTTCTACACGCGTACGATTATAAATATATCAACAGATTGATGATTTAAAAGTGAATTTCAAAAGCTGTAATTACGGTCTATCAACTTAATCGATTACTTGAGAAATAAATTTTGTCGGCGTAAGATGGGTAGCATGGAGAGGAGTAGGCTTTCCGTTGGAATTATGTAAATCTTCCCTCGAATATTAAAACTGATTTAAATATTCAAAACGCAACCCACGATTTGTCCCTGCAGCAATATTCGACTATTTTAATTTTCTTAGAACTAGATTAGAGCTATCGTTTTCTCATTCAAATAAATACCGACTAGATTTTTTTAGTTCCACGCCCAGCACAACATTTTATATTCATCATCATCACGGGCGTGACAACCTGAGGTGGATCTCACGATATACACATATGGATACACTATAGCAGATTTTTAGCCTGAAAATTTTATGTTCGTATAATTAATTCAATGATTTTTTTCAGCTGACTCTCTCAACGTTTTCTTCACTGCATTTCCGTTTGCTTGTGGATCGTGAATTTGTTTCATTTGATTTTCACTTGTTTTTACTTCTCACTTTGCATAATACATACAAATCAAACTGGTCTTCTTCTTTCTCAGTGTAGTTTTGATATTTAACCTATCTTCAGCATTTGCTTCTTACAGCATATTACAATATTCTCGAAAAGCATTACGCTTGAAACATTCCCATTTAACTTATCCCAAAAGTTTCAAATGCGTTGATTATTTATGAGATAATTTGTTACATATTTTGTATATGTACTGTAGTTGTATAAAATTTAAAGGAATAAGAGCTGTCCCCAAGTTCACCTTTTTTATTCCTCTTATTTCACTTGCATCTTAAAAAGGTTGTGAAGTGGAAATCGAGGTGCCATGTTTTTTTTGAGATTCGGTTTCGTAGTAGTAAAAACCTTTTTATTTTACCTTTTATTTTACATCTCATAACAAATCAAAATAATTATTGTGTGAACAGGATAGATAATTAATGGGTAGAGTTCCTGTGTCAGCGGCAATAATGAATGTACGAAGATCTGAGGGTCAATTTTTTTTCCATCTATGCCAATTTCTCGTGTATTGGTAAAATTTCTTATGATGTACTTTTTCTATTTTTATTTGTAACAATCAATACCAACTTTTTGATCTCTCAATACATATATCAATATTCCGTATATGTAGAAAATATTTTTAAAAATACCGAAAATCCTAATTTAAATATTTAAAATTCGTGTCTGAGTTTCGTTTTTTGACTCCTCTCCAACCCCAATAATAACTAACAACCAAAACTTCAAACAAAATGTTGTGAATAATAGTAAATAATTAATATTTGAGTAGAGCATATATTATTTATGAAGACCTGTCAAACTACTTCTAAAATTTAAATGAAATACAATTTATTATAATGTGAACTCTTAACATAATTTTATTATGTTATACGAAACACACTGGATAACCAGTGGCGGATTATCCTATAAGCAAATGAGGCTCGCGCTTGGGGCCTCCGAATGTTAGGGGCCTCAAATATGGCTTTTATTACATAACCTATATACGTTTTTCCAGATTTTTATATATGTTTACTATTTTACATGTAACTTTCTGACGTTTTTATGTCCCAAAAAACAGGTCCTCCAAATTTCATTGTGCTTGAGGCCTCCCGTGTGCTTAATCCGCCACTGTGGATAACTATCACACTTATGGACTTCTGGAATTGATGCCAGCATGTATCTAAAAGCCTAGCTTCTTTAAAAACTATATTGACGAACTTTTTTGAGCTAGCGTTGCAATTTTATATGGCTGTATGATTTTATTCACTTAGGCTCATAGAAAAGACTATTAAAGACACAGAATAAAAAAAATATTATTTTAAGCTTTATATAAAATCAGTCCTAAAGGACGCCCATTATGTTGCATTAATTAAATTTACTTACATTACAATTAATTTATTGATTTCATAAAATAATATTCATTATTGAATTTGTTATATTCAAAACACATACAACTACATCGAAATCATTAATAATGTTGAAAAATACATGTAAAAAATAAAGAATTTTTAGAATAGGGTAAATTACTCCCCCGACAAGACATTCATAATATCACGCATCCTTCCGAAACTTTATTCATACAAGGTATTTTAGCCCGGGGCCAAAAAGGAATAATTCTCCTGCGGTATGAAAGTAAAATGAAGCTTTACAGCGGATTTTATGATATTTTTTAAGTGTTCTTATTATGGAAAATTGTTTAGTATAGATAATTGCATTACTCTTTTACTGTATACTCAGTGACCATAAAACACGTAAAGAATATTCAATTCAGGTATGGGAAATGGATTGATTATCCCATAGTAGAGCATACTACAGCCAAGTACACTTATAATATTCAAAGATAGTATTTAACTAATTTTAGTAACGATAGAACCCGATTGATCAAAAGAAGACATGTTAAGGGCGTTTAAGAGAGTCTTAATAACATGCTCAAGTCAGATCCAAACGTTGCCTTTTTTGTTTGAAAATAATGTAAAAAAGTAATTTTACATTTATATCGCAATACAATATATTCTGTTACTATATGTTTTAAGCTGTTATAGTATTCATATTAATGCCCTCGATATTTAACATGCGGCCTTTTTAAGCCACTGTTGTATGCTACGATTTACCAAACCCACAATGTAAGGGTTGTATATAAAGCGTGTGATTTGAGTAAACTACAGTACAACTAAAATTAAAATTATTATTTTTGAACACAGGGGTAGCGGAAATTTCATAAAAAAAACCTTTTCGTTTTTAACTAAATCGATTTAATATAAATTGTATTTATTATCATAGTGGCTTTGCTTAAGAATCATAAAAATAACAACTTTTAATCAAGTATCGCACGCGAATTTAGTTGTAAAAGTTAAAATTTATATTTTCGTGTAAGTGTTTCGTGTAAACATGAAGTGTCGTTCATGTTTATTGACTAAGCCAGGCTGGGGAACCTGCGGCCTTCTGGCCAAGTCTGTAAATCCGTAAATTCTTGGGAATTTTGATGTCAAAATCCTTGGAAGACCTAAAAAAAGGTCCCGTGCTGGTAATTTTGGGAAATCCGCAAATTTCTAGGCTTTAGAAATTGGCATGAAATTGTTTCCGGCCAAAAATTCCCCAGTCAATGTTTACTGTGGCCTTATGTGGAACCAGAAAAATGAATGCGGCCTTTAGAGAAGAAAAGGTTCCCCACCCCGGACTAAGTTATTTAAAAAAAAACATTGCTAGTTGCACAAAAAAGGGAACATTTTTAGCATAAACGTCATTAGTGTCCAGTCTTACTTCCCCAATTCAAATGCATCAAGCATCCATGCAAAAACCATCAGCCTGTCGACACTATTATTGGTTGTTATAATATATTTTCTATTGATGTCTACCATATAGAATTTTGTGATATAGATTATAAAAAACTAAAATCATCACGCACAACTAGTTATAAAAAACTTTTAATTTGTTATTAACGTTTTATATCGTAAACATAAACACATTAATTGTATTTCACGTTTATAAGTCATAAAAATACACTTTGTTCCAGCCAATTAGTTCAAACATAAATTTAAAACATTCAATTAGTTCTACCAGATATTAGTCTGTGGCTTATTTAATTTCATAATAATCAACATTTCTGAGAATTCAATGCCCTCTTATAAAATTGTTTATTGATCATTTATTACATCAGCTACTGTGGAAACCTTTTCATCAAACTTGTGACAGAATTCTTTCGAACCAATTACAGACTTCACCATACAATACTTTATTCTCATAGTTTTTGAATGCCATGATATCATGCTTACAAGACTTCCACGCTACGCACGCGACCATCATCTTATTTTTTTGCCAAAAAGGGGTAAGTTAGAAAACTACAGACAACCTTTAAGCAGAAGGCGTCTATATTATACAAAGATTCAATTTTCTGGTGTTCGTTGTTAAATCAAACATAATTCATTCCAACTAAACAAAAGAAATCTATGATAGTTTCTACTGTTTATTTTTTCAATTTTTATTCAACTCTTTCAACATAAAAAAAAAACTTTATTTACACAATATTTCAAACATTGCGTATCTGTACTTGATGTGTGTATATTCCCTTTTCAATATTTTGTTAATTGATTTATATGTTTCGCATATCAGCCAGTTTCGACGGAATTATCAACAATCAAAAATTATTTTTTTGATAATTAAAAAATAACGATACAAAATATTCATCGTTCAAAATTTTTGTTTCACAAGTTAGTATTTATTACTTTTAATGTGTTGACTGTCACTTCTTGCTGGAAAAACTTTATATTTCAAATATTATTTGGTATTTTTTATTTTTATAAGAAGCAATTTTACTTCAACCACATAAACGCGACTTATTACAGAAAAATTAATAACTTTAAAAACACACATATTATTGATTTCTTTCATTGTGTTTTTTGTTGTTAATTTTTTAAACTGAACACATTTAACATTTAAAAATAAACATAACCACCAAAATTACATCAATGTAGTTTATGTTTTATAAGATTGTTATAAACATTAATTATTAATTTACTCTTTAACTTCTAAGTTAACACCGGTATTTTATCCTTTTGTGGCAGATGTTGAAAGGAAGTTAATTTTTGCTAATAAAATAAAAAGTTTTGTCTATAGTTATTTTCTGTAGAGTTATGGCTACATCTCTTATCTTCTTTAAATGTGTCACCTGGTCCGATATGTAAGATTCTCAAAATACGGGTTCCTACTTATAAAATACTTATAGGCTACGCTTTCCAGATTTTCATTTGTGAAATAAAACTTATGACATAGTTTTTGATTTGATAGTTACGCAACACCTTTATAAGATATTTATTGTACTTGTAAATGAATGCCTAAACAAGCCCACAGATTTTTTGATAGACAGGTGCATACACGCTCCAATCTCTCTGATTCTTGACATATCCCATTGTAAATTGTAGATCTCACCTTACGAATGCACCAAACTGCGTTCCAATATGTTTTTTATCGAAGCTAATGGTCGCCTAATCACTGATCTAGAAGAGCGATAACCAAACGCCGAGAACCGGTAGCACATCGACATGACAACTACAAACCATCAAAATCACCGAGAGACATATGATATTTTAATAGAAAATTTTTATATCAAAATCAATCAATCTATATCAAACAGGTGCTGCAGTACTCAAAAGAAAAGTGGGAGCGAATTTGTCTATTTTTTTTTGTACGTAACATATTATTTATAAAACTTATCTCTGTCAGAGTGATCCTTTTTTATAGCTGCTCTTAAAGTTGCCAAGTCATTTAAATGGTAAACATTTATTGTTTAAGCACAGTCATATTTATATTTTCGACAAATGTATTTTAAGATACGAAATACTTTTCAATTTCATAATGGTACACTTAATACATATTCAAAATCCAATGCATGATAGCAGGGGTGGGCTGGAAGGGGCTTGCGCGAGCCCCTTGTTAAGATAAGAAAGTCTAAGATAAAATCAGCACCTAACTGCAATTTCTGTAGATGATTAAAGTTTATTATGAAACAAGACTTGGTTGCCCTTTATTTTTTTTCAAAAAATACACTAACTTCAGCTGCGTAATAAAAGAGACCCTAGCTGACCGCGTGTGGCTCGCGGGCCACGGTTTATGCATCATCTATATTACATGGCTTAAAGGCATTATGGAGGAGATTTACCGAGCCCCTTGTTAAGATATTAGCAGCCCACCGCTGTATGATAGCTAATAGGCAATAAGGTACAAAAGTTTCCAACCACCCAAACATATTGTGATAAGTCAGCAATCAGAACAAAATTCAGTGCCATAGAAAAATCAATTTACCCTTTTAAAAAACATATTTAAATAAATAGTGATCGAAAAAAAAACATGATTTTTTATACCCTTATGAATATATTAGAAACTTTTAGACCGCATAAATATTTTACTTTGTCAAACGCAAATAAATTCAAAACCTAATTCCATAATGGTTCTATTAAATTTGATCAAAAGCATACAATATTCCTCAAAAAATACGCTTCCTCGATTAATGATATATATTTTCCAACTTTGTGTTCGCTTTGATTGTAAATTTATTAAATTGGCAAAAATTTTAAACAATACATTTTTTTGATATTTTAATGAAGGAATTCGCTACCGTCCAAGTATTCAAAGCTCTTTCATCGCTGATGTTATTGCTTGCTTGAATTCCTTTTTCTACGTTGTTGATGGAAGGGCGTGATCTTTGCAGAGGTGAACAAACCACAGTGAAACCATTTCACGTGGAATCATATGCGAATTGTATTTTATATACCTCACCATACCAATACTTATACAAATGTATATGCGCATACATAAATAAATAATGAAAATGACTCTTAATTTTACTTCTTTAAAACAATGATTTTACTTTTTCGTTGACATTAATAAATATTTCTTTTACTATTCCCTATTTTATTAATGAGAAAAGAGTGGTTTGATTTCGTGAGGAATTCAGAAATAAGGGAACATACAAGACAGAGCCCCGTCACGTCAGTGGTTGTGGAGAGATGTTGGAACTAGCTGAGTCACGTGCTGCGGATGCCTTCGGAAAGCCTTAATCCTCTCTGCCTCTTTTTCCAACCGGTGATATTCCGGCATTCTGAACGACCGAAGAGTACTCTCCATACAGAGCACTCGGCAGAACTGAGGCTGAACTGGCATGTCATGGGAGGAATATAAAATAGAAGAATAATATATAAAATATTGATTTTGATATTGATATATGTATATCATTCAAAGAAGATACGATCTATAATTTCGTTCAAAAACATTTTTTTTTAGAAATTAATTGATTATGATAAATGTCGGGTCTTATGGCGCAACGGTTAGCGTTGTGAGCTTCCGTGCCGGATCTCATGGGCTCGAGTCCCAGTCAATGTTCCCTCTAAGCTGCGCACTACAAGACAGTTGCGCAATTGATATTTGATCGGTCCGCGCAGCCTTTGAAATTTCCACGCATCTAAACCTTCGGCTTAGAGGGAACGTTGGTCCCAGTACGAACAGCATTTTTTCGATATATTTCTGTTAGGAGGCATGGGTGTTTGTGATGTCTAAAAATTCCCTCCTACTCTTTCCGATACTTTCATAACGGGGCGTATTGCGAGTGATTAGTTAAGCACTAGTCCTTTCCTAGTCTTATCCTTCTATCTCTACTACTCTTTGAAAAAGAGAGGTTGAGCGACTGAGTAATAAACAGTTCTAGTAAAAAAACTTATCTTAATATACCTCCATTAGGAAGCTATATGCTCCGCATTGGGAGATTAAATCACGGATTAAAAAAATAAATAATGACTTTAGTACAGTTATAACGATTCTCAAACTGTTTACATTTTATAACCACTGCTCGCAAGATGGTAATGATCTTATGACGACAGACCTTACCAGTGTGTTCGTCGGTAACATGATATGAAAGCTGTAGATATGTATCTGGTAAGGACACTCGAATATCCGTCAGTCACCGCAAACCGCACAGCTTGCCTGCCACTGGTTTTTTGTTACTCGTACATCATTTATATTCCGATATCATCTTGGTGGCACATAATAATGCGCTTTATTTTTCATTTATTGTATCGAAAATAATTAATTGTGCTTCAGCAATGTTTTACAGAAACAATACAAACGTTTTGTTTCTTTAATTTCAAAATGAATCAATACTCATCGTTAAAAAATCACGTTAAATTAACTGGTTTCTGATTTTTAAAAAACCTTATCTTATTCTTATACAATAGCGACTAGTTAATAAGTTGTTTTATATTGTTTGAAAATAATAATGTTTCTTTTGATATCTTTCGCAGCATCGGTACCACGAGCATTTGATTGGTGGTAAATGAGTCGGCAGCTATGCGATGTTCGATCTGGAACTGTAGGCAGGCAGCGGTGGTGGCTGCATTACGCAGGCATAGCGTGCCAGCCCACAACACCCCCGAGGGTGTTCGACGGTCGACAGACGACCGGCTACTGGACTTGCTATCAACTCACTTTTTTATAAGCCTCGGGATCCAATCTGAAATTGGCTGCGTGCATTATTCAGCCGGGAGTCACTTCCAAATTTAAAATTCAAATGTCGCTGTTGTTCCAAACTTATGCTGGCATGTAGGATAACGATAATAGGCAAATAACTATAAAACCCATTGTGTTTATACAAAAGAGGCGTACTGTTGTTATTTTTAATGAAGCTAAGATTATATGTATACGCAATATATTAATATAAATATTTGTAACGGTTAAAACAGCTGTAAACTTTGTTTCTCATTTATTCTTTAGTATATATCAATGATAGGTGTTTCAGTACCACGCAATCGACAGTAATAAAAAGTATTATACTAGACTTTTCACATTTACTTTCTCATTCCATCACTCTCTTGGAATGGAGGCAGACTGCGAAAATAATAGATTCGCAGAGTATATTATTTTAATTGAAACGCAAATCATTCCTTGTAAGACCCAAACACTGACTTGTGAACAGTACCTATGCAGTGGCGGACTTAACTTGGTGTTTTGCTGGACTGCATGTTTTTATTTCACAAGACCACACTATTATAATGTGTATAAACTGAGGTAACTTCACTGTTAGAATATTACAACGCATCCAACTTTTTTTTTCATAAAATACCGCTTAGCTCACTTCACCTCTAATGGACCCATATAATATAAGGCGTTTTTAAAGCTCCTAAGATTCTTATGTCTCAAGCGCGCGTCTCATTCACTTATAGGGTAATCCGCCGCTGTATGTATAGCAAAAATACAAAATCTTATTAATTTGAATCAGATTTATAATGGTTTAATAAAAGCTTTATTTATTTGATCTTAATAAATGCATTGTGTATGCACTATAACAGGTTTCTACTTTTCAGATCAAGCCATATTTGATTTTAGAGAAAATCCAAATATTTTTTTACATTATGTTGATATGTCTGTATATGATTCGTAATATCTCCCGTGAAATTTATGTACATACTAAAAAAAATTAAAAAGATAATGTCATTTGCTTCAACTTTATATTTATACATGCATATCTTTTACGTGATGCATCAAAATTACCTAGATCCTCTGAGGTATACCAACATTACCGGATAACCGATTATTTTTGATCTATTTGACAATCATAGAGAATGCTAGTGTAGTGTTACCAATTTCCATATATTTATCATTATGAAAGCGCCTTCATTTTATAGGTAATTTACGATGGTCTTGATGAAACGAAAATAGTTTTAACATTGATAATAAAATTTAATCGGCCATCAGTTTCAAGATAAACAGAAAAATAACTCTCTCAGAGTAAACGGGAAGAGTTATAATAAGCAATAAAGTTCAATTGATTTCAATACATTCATTAAAAACTGAATATATTTGAAAGTATTCATAGTCTACGTTATATCACAATATAAACCGATGAACCCTACCAGTGTAGCATTTACAAATGCTTTGTGAAATGTCGCTGCTACAAATAAAAGCAATGTGGTGTCAAAAAGATCATCTAAATAACCTTAATAAATAAATTTAATTAAACAAAAATATTGAAAACAAATTTAGAAATTGTATTCAGAGCTCGTGAATTAAGACATTTTGAATATAAAGTTAAATTTTGAAATTCACGTTTTATGCTACAATTTTTGCTACATGTTTTGCCTCTTTATCATCAGACATAATATATAGTAAATTTACGAATAAACACTAAATTTATTCAAATTTTAAAGTCATAAATTGCAAAATGAATGGTTTTTTTTATTTTCCTACTAGACGCAAGGAGAAGGTAAAATAAATAAATTACTTATGTTAGGGACGATAAATTACAAGGGAAATAAGTAAAAAAAAAATTACGAGTCGCCTATTCTATTATTTACGAATGTTTCATTTATTATTAATGATGTTATTAATTTCCAAAATTCTTAGCTATTCACTTTAAGCCTTGTATTATTTACAATATATAGTATTTTAACATTTTTAATTGAATCATTTTCTATTAAATGATTCATAAACTATATATCCTCATTCGGAAACTAGTTTGTGTCCTAGTTGATAAGGATTTCATGTGCTCTACATTGGGCGCGTAAATCTATTACTAATATTTAAAAGAAATCAAAAGGTATTTAAAAGTATCAACAACAAAAAAACTCTTGAGCGTGTGCGAATGCGTTAATGAAAATTAAGTTACGTCTTTTCCAAAACACAGTTGTATCGTAGAGCAGATTTGATGTACAAAACCGATATGTATGTGACGTATATTCTAATAAAATCAACTGCACTATATTGAACTTGGATGCGAGCCAGGCCGAGATGCATTGGTTGAATTTTCAAGTTGCTATCCGCAGGCTATCCATTCTTAGTAGACTTATGCATATACTATGTAGTACCAACTTCTTACCTTTAGCCTGTACACCGTATCTTTAATGGATGTTGAGTACCTATATTTAATATGTCTCTGCCAGTAGCAGGAATAAGCTCGTTTCGTCTTTATTATGCAACACATATTTACGGTGGCCGAAATAAATTTACTCTGCAAATTAATATATCTGATTTATATTGGAATGAATCGCGATACACATTATAAACACAATTTCAAAATTGACTGTAAAATATTCGAAACATTAATTAAAAACATACATTTTAATCACAGACTTTTAACGTTAGTATTGTATTAAAAGACTATTCATTATCGTCGAAGAAAATCTTTTTTCTTTCAGCTACACAATTAACACAGTTTTCGTATCTTTTCTCGATGTGATTTATTTCTCTGTATTTACCTTATTCATTTATAATACCTTAAGAATAGGCTTACCATAAATCCTTTTTTCCAATCTGAACGGACACCAATAAAACAACAGTATTTAATTTTATTATCTACATAAAAAAAACAATTACAGAATAAGTAAGAAAATGGGAAGTCTAGCATATATATGAAGTTATTTGATCAAAAACATTCATATGTGTTACACCTTTAATGGTTACCTAGCTACTACTTTACCTTTTTCTCGAAAGAAATCATTTTTCATAACATAAAATACTCTTTCAACAAAAGATTTAATATAATAACAAACACGACACTCGGGTAATATTTGGCAACGAAAAAAATGTATCTAAAAACCCCAAAACATCTATAACTGCCCCATATGTGGAGCATGTAGACATTAAGCAACACCTCTGGTATTTCTTATCACCCGCCATTTACTTTGTTATTTTCATGGTATTCCAGAATCCTTCTGTTCGGCAATCTTTTCGGTACTGTAAAGCAACCCATAAATGGCTTCTGGTTGTAAGCATTTATAACAGCATATTAGAACTATTACTGTACACCACACAAAGAAGCCATACTTTTTCCCAAGCAATAAAATAAAAACTAATTTTATTTTATTAACGATCCTGAAGAGATTGTTGCCGTGAGTAATGAGTTACATTACTTAAAATATTGACAAATACAAATAACATCTTCTCGTGTTGTTTCTCCGAAGCATAATAAATATAGTTTCTAATAAACAGTTGTAGGCAGTTCGGTAGTTGCCTCATACTTATTTATAAAATAAAACCAGAAATATACTAGGTATCCCATTATATGCTTTATAGATATGCCGCACTCTGATAAAGAGCACAAAACTCGATAGTCCGGTTCGATTATAATCATCAATGCCCCAAGTAGAAGGTTGCTAAAAAAACGATCCAAATTTTTTCAAAGTATTTCTAAATTCTTCGATTAAGTTTATTGCTTCTGATTAATCGTATAACACTTCACATTAATCCATTGGCTACTGTATATGCTTGACTAATTAAGAGTTTGATAAAATGTTTTATTCATCTCCTGCTAAGTACCTTTGATGAATATATATAATCAATAACAATAATTGATAATAAGACCTGAATTATTCACAGTGTATCCTGTATTACGTCGTTATAACGCTTTTTTTTTTAAAAAAAAAACACATTAAGCCTAAATTTTCAAATGTATGATTTCTTTTTTGATTAATAACCATGAATACACTAGAAATCAATACCACAGAAATGTACTTATCAAACACTTTTTGAATACTGTTAACTATAATAAAAATAATAAAAGATTTTTAGTACTTTTTCCACATAAAATTAATTAGATCAGGACCGGTTTCGCTCATCGCGAGCACTATCAACTGATAAGAAAAATATATAAACAGTGATATTTATACAAATTTAAATTGAAATAAAAAGGTGTAAGCAACTATTAACAATTTAAAGGATTAGAAAATTACATTATAATTACACAAAATTAAAATGCTTAACACCAATAACAATTAAAAAATCATCATCAAAGAATAATAAATCTTATTGCTAATCCTCCTAATCTAATTGCTAATCCTAATTGCCAATAAATCAATTTGCTAATCCTTTAAATTGTTAATAGTTGCTTACACCTTTTTATTTCAATTTAAATGTGTATACATATCACTGTTTATATATTTTTCTTATCAGTTGATAATGCTCGCGATGAGCGAAACCGGTCCTGATCTAATAAATTTTATGTGAAAAAAGTACTAAAAATCTTTTATTATTTTTATTATAATGCCTTTCCACCAAGTATTGACAGTAAACACCTTAAAAGTGACTGTTAACTATTTTGAAGTGGAAATACGTTATAGTTAAATAAATAAAACACTACATAGAAATATTACGTAGTTATTGTTAAAATAATTACTAAAGGTGAACTTTTTATTAAATGGCGAGAACTGAAAATAATTTTTGACACCGTTTGAACGACAACAAATGATGATTCAATGAGTTGATAGCTGAGAAAAATGTCATCTTATCACCTCCTGAAAAAGTAAAAAAATTAAACGAATTTAGAGATCTATATAATAAGTGAACAACTTTTAAAATATTACTTTAACATGAATACTCTGTAATAATATTAAATATTACAACGGGCTGACACTGTGACTCTTTAATTGATGGTAATTACGCGACATTTCGAAAACTTAGCAAATTTCATCGTGAGGGGTTTATGAACATAATTATTATGTACGGTTTCGAAGCGCCGTGTGAGATTGCATACTCTATTTGACAGCTTATATAAATTAAAATTCGATGCAATTTTTATAAATAATTGAAACAATCGTTTCAACAATTAATTAATATGTAGTAATGTAGTTGTAATCTTTACAATCCACATAGTTAAACATATCAAAGCAGTCAGCGGTGCCGTAAAACTATCGTAAAACAAAATAATGATCACTTGAACATTTAAATACATGATACATGGTATTGTCAGAATTATGAAAAGAGCTTTGGGAGTCCTTTATCCAGTGCTGGATCGATAGCGGCAAATGATTCATAATAATAATCTTCTGCTGTCTGCGGTAGTCGTTTTAAGTAGCCTTTGCTGAAATTCGCAATAATTAAAATCAAAACGATATTTATTGCCTGGAGTTTATCAAATCATTGGCCATAAAATGGAGCGTTTAACATTTCCCAATATGGTATTCAAAACAGTCGAATTGGAGGTAATATTGCAGTCGGGATAAACTCCCAGTTTGGATGTCTAGACATTCTTACCAAACTGTGGGCCGGGGAATAAAACATATATTGTTTTAATTTCTACTTCAACGATATCTGTGACGAAGAAAGTTTTCGTCATACCAATTTACATAGTAACTTAAAAAAAAACACAAAACTATATTATATTGTCTCGGCAGCGAAGTTTTAATCTCAGATAAGATACAAACAATTAATTGACAATGCTCGGCATGAGCGAAACCGATCATGACCTTTATAAATACAGTGGAAATAAAATACAAAAGAATATTGTGTTTTTTTTTCTTAAAATATGGTACAGAGGTGTGTCATAGCGGTTAAGTGGTATTTATCTGCGCGGCTACTCGAATGATCACTTTCACACACTGGTTTCAAAATCGATATTTTAACATATTTTCAAATAAAAAAAATGCTACCGTTTGCCTTATAAATTATTCAATTTTTAATAATAACATATTTACTATTCTTAATACAGTGAAACATTAATACAACGTACCTCAATATAACGGACAAAATATCCGGTCAAATGTTAAAACTGTTTAACAGATCCTTTTTATGTCATATTTGTTTAAATACAATCTTCACCTGCTTCAGATCTGCAGTAGCTTAATTGTTTACTCAAATACAATGGATATTACCAGGGGTGGGCTGAGGGGGGCTCGGAGGGACTCGCACGAGCCCCTTGTTAAACTTTACTACAGCCGGCGAGCCCTTTGTTAATTTAATAAAAAAACAACATTTTAGATTAAATTAGTGTATAACTGCAACTTATGTCTTATATATTATATATGACAGCTTCAGTACACACAGTAGTACATTTTTAGAGATTTACATTGAAATGTTTACGGTAAATTGCATATTTTACATATTATAAGTGTATTTAGTTACAATTGATTGCTTATTCAAGTATTGCATATAATTGCATAGGAAAGATAAAAAATTCAATCCTTCACCAGAACACCGAAAATTGATTTGAGATTAAGCGAGCCCCTTGTTTACGTATTGGCAGCCCATCGCTGGATATTACTTCATACAATAAGTTTTAGCAGTGTTCACTTAACGTATACATGGTCGAAATTTTACACTGAAAATACGGTCAAACGGAAAAATAATAATTTAACGTTTAATCTCAAACTTGACCACTTCCTCAGTCACATTCGTTTGTCATATTGCGGTATTCATTTCAAAACCATCCGATAATTTTGCATATGAAAGTATATGAACACCAAATTTGTATACAAACTTTGAAATTGTTATCCTTTGCATAGTCGAAAATAGCGTTTGCTACACGATAAATAGTTTGTTCCTCCAGTCACAGAATGGAAGGTTTTAGAATCACTTTTCCGGACGATTTAATTATATATTTATGCCATTGTTCGATTGATCCCAATCCAGACGCCAGGTCCGTGTCTGCCTTCTGAAATCGAAGCAAAATAGAGTTAATCCAAACCGTTATTCAATTACTATTATACATATATATAATCTAGGAATAAAAGCATGTCGAGAAGTCAAAAATAGCACAACTGAATTTGAAAATTTCATTTAGCGCGTCATGGATTATTTCGGCGAAAAACTGCACAAAGTAAGCTTAAAACAACGCCATTATTTCAAATCATTTTTTGAGGGCTTGATAATCGCGTTAAAGTCACACATTAATTCGACTTTGGAAAGGAAAAAGGACGTAACCCAAAGTTTTTTCAAAACCGCTTTTTTATCACAATTAGGTTATCCAATCCCGGAGCTTTATTGTGATCCCATGATTGATTAGTTTTCAATTCCGGGATCAGGCACTCAACGTGAAATCGTGTATAATTTGAGAAAAGTTTTGGTGATACGTTTTTTTTTTAGCCCACCGAGAAATTTGAAATCCTCAAATCCCTATACTTCTTTTTTAGTTTTAGTTGAAATAATATAAATTATCGGGATTTGCTAAAAAGTTAAAAATCCCGAAATCCTGATCATCCTAATCCCGGGATTTCGGGATCGCAAAATTGAACGGGATCCCGGGATTGGAGACCCTAAGCACTATGTATCCATTTTGATACACGATCTATCAAAATGATTTAAGCTGCAAATGCTGAATTAGTATCTAAATTTAGCTTTTACGTTTGAAAAAATGACCTTGTGAAAATTGAAACTGAGAAAAAAGACTGAAAAAAAGTTTTTCCTATACAATTTCTTAAATTAATATTAGATTATGTCAATTTAACACCAGTTTAGAAGTCTCAGTGCACTTTAAGGTTGTGGATATTTCATAATTTGCATATGGCCCAAAATCGTTAAAACACGTTTTTTTTGCCTCCTGTAAAATTTTCTATGTGGGTTACGTCATTTTCCCTTTTCACAGTCGATATGAAAAACACTGATAAATTATTTTTTATTATTATTACAGTCAGCAAGTTGTCAAGCTATTGACTATCCTAGAAATGTTTAATATTCATGAATAGATACACGATAATCTTGTATGTATTCTACACTTTGTAACACTTTTAATCACATTCAAGATGATAAACTTTTTCGCATGGCGAGTGGGTATGTTGGACATGTTTTCCAGTCAACTTTTATTGAAGTAAGGCTTCAGAAAGTTTTTTTATCCTTTTTCGTGAAACACGCACTTGGTCAAATTCTCTTGTACTAAGACGATATGTTTATATTTATCTTGGTATGTATAATATATTAGGTGAAGCTTATTTGAGCTCTTTTGCATTTTTAAAATGTCTTATTGCAGGAAATCTATAGAAGACATTTGTAAGTAAACGGTAGAGGAATTTAATATGACAATCACTTATCTCTTCAAAAGATCCATTTAATAAAAGCACTGAAGAATTAACGATTTATTTTAATTTCTTCATAACTTGCCAAGGTTCATAGTTTTTTTCTTTTGTAAACTAATGTGAATTTGACAAGTACACTTTTGTTATAAAAATGTCAAATATAAGAAAAAACAAGTGCACATCAATAATGTGATTCAAAGGTGTTCTAACCGACTTGAAAAAATGATTTTCATCACACTTTACCGTACGTGTCTGATAATAAAATACGTAATTATTATAAAACATTTTTTTAAATTTAAAAACTTTTTTATTTATATATTATTTACATTAGTTATCATAATTATGTAGATATTCCTATACTGCATATTAAAAGCACACAGTGAATAGAAAGCAAACTTCTCATTAATTAAGTCATTATAGAATTCATTTGTCGGGTACATGGCAGTGGTCATCATGTTTGGCTTTCATTCCATACCTCACGTGTTTGAATCCCAGCACTTTTTTAAGTGGATTTCTGTTCGAAGACAAGGATGTTTGTAACGCCTTAAAAAATACCTCCCACCCTGCTAGTTCGATCCCAAAAAATTCAGCTGTGTATTGAGAAGGATTAGCCAACAACTAGTCCTGTCCTAGCCTTATCTTTCCTTTCCTCACTCTCTTCGAAAAAAAAAGTTGAGCAATTGAATGCCAAGAAATTGTGGTAGAAACACTTATGTTGAGATACCTCCATAAGAAGGCCATATACTCCACGAGCGGACATGTATAACAAACAGAATTCGTATGATATTCAGTTAATTCAGTTTTCTAATTAATATGCATTATAATTTAACTCACTTTAAAATATAGCAACAGTAATATAATACCGTATCTCTGAAAAAAATAATTATAATTACAATAATAAGCATACCACATCTTTCTAGGTTTTTAGCAAAGTTTTGTAATATATTTAACTTGTATTAACCGTTTTTCATTTTCAACATACTTGCCTTGTATTACTATTTCGTTTTTTTTATAATCTTATCATCTGCAACATCTAAGAACATAGGCTGCTTGTTGTTGCCGATCAATACGAAGTTGATTGTCAAATATATTTTACGCTATCATACTTACGGGACACCTGTATTTCAGACCTTCACATAATGTTACAGGTATAAATTATCTTTGAATTAGAATAAATTCCATTACTAATTAGATATCCCAGATTGCGTCAAATTGATAGAGCTGAATGGATTTTATTTTATCATATCTGACTCGCTTTTTCGTACAGGTATCTAATTTTAGAATACAATTTAGTTTAGAATGCTAACCTAACGCAACGTAACTTATAAAAATCACTAAATATTCGCTAAAATTAATTGCTTATGGTTGGTTTTTTATTTAAAAATAATCAATTGTCATGACGCATTTTTTTCAAATTCATGAATCAAAAAAAAAAGTCTATGATATTTTAAAATTTCGACTGAAGGTGCTTGATGGAAATTTAACAATAATTTAGAATTATTTTCATTTTGATTTTGTACACTTCCATAAAATTCTTGGTTGAACACGACCCGGGTTCCGCCTCTCGGCATCTTCCGTCAGTTCGAGTGCATTCGCGCACTGATAAGCACCGGAAGATGCCGAAAGGCAAAACCCGGGTCGTGTTCGACCAAGAATTTTATGGAAGTGTACAAAATCAAAATGAAAATATATCTAAAAAATTCT
Organism: Himalopsyche tibetana; assembly: GCA_030503985.1. Taxonomy (NCBI): domain Eukaryota; kingdom Metazoa; phylum Arthropoda; class Insecta; order Trichoptera; family Rhyacophilidae; genus Himalopsyche; species Himalopsyche tibetana. The sequence continues at coordinate 13,884,354 of JAPJYX010000009.1, read as the reverse complement.
ATGATATTTATTAATTATATTTAAATATTCATTCATTAAGTAAAGATGAATCGAATACATTGTCTAATCAAACACTTGGCAGTACATTTAATTAATTCATTATAATAAATAACAAGCTATCAGCTTTTCATAAGATAAAAAAATATCAAAATATTTAGTTCTACATTTTTTTAAAAAATTAGTTGATAGCGATTTCGGCGAATGCTTTCAGCGGAGCTTTTTTTAAACTTATATATACTGGCTTAGAAGAAATACACAATACACAGGGGTGGGCTGGGCGGGGCTAGGAGGGGCTCGCGCGAGCCTTTTGTTAATTTTTATTGAGGCCGGCAAGCTCCTTGTTAATTTAAGAGAAAAAAATATTCTCACATTAAATGAGTACATAGCTGCAATTTATGACTTATTTAATATCTATGACAGCCTCAATGTACACAGTATTACATTTTTGGCCATTTATATTGATTAGTTTATAGTAAATTTACATATTGTTACATATTATAAGTGTGTTAAGTAACAATCTATTGCTTATTTAAGTTTTACACCGGAGTGATAAAAATTCACTAATTCCCCAGAACACCGAGAATTGCTTTGATATAAAGCAAGCCCCTTGTTAGCGTATTGGCAGCCCACCGCTGACAATACATCCTTTTATTAACACCCAAAATTATGTTTCAAATTATAGTATTGCATTTATTAAACATGACGTGTTTCTAAGAACGATAACAAATATAAGGTTATTCAAGGTAAATTAGTTTAAATTAATATGATACTTATTATTAGTTACATTAGGGGCTTTAGTAGCGGTGATGGATTTTTTTTAAAATTTGTATAACTAACTACTTTTTGTACCTTATTACAATGGAGTTCTACCAAGTTAATGACAATACTATCAGCTTTTTCTTTGTACCAAATATGACAAGGAATGGCACACTATTTAATATATTCATTATAATTTAAATTTGTCACACATTATTTGTTTATTTCAGAACAATCTATTATTTAAAATGCATGTATCAATTAAAAAATATTATTTGAATATAAATCTGACGTATCTTTAGTAAAATGTCTACATGTACTAAAAATAATTTTATTACAATTCAAATGATTTCTAATGTTTTTATAGTTAAACAATAACTTCAATTCAATCGGTTTTTTTCCATGGTTTTTGGTGCTTATTACGCGACTATGTTAGTTACTTACATCTAATTAAAATGAAAGTGAAATAGATTATTAATTAATGCTACCAATGAACTTGAGTTTTCTTGCAAATCGTGAGTTTTATATGCACTTACATATCACAACTAAATTCCCACATTTCTCTTTTATTTCCGAAACAATAGCAGTGAAATTTATTATTATACTAGTTTTGAATAGACGCCTTATTCAGCTTTTCGTTAAATTTATTCTACTTGGGGTTTTCTTACTCTCGATTTACTCCGCTACGAAATTTATTCTAGACGTAAGACAATGGGTGTGTTAGTAGAATGTTTACATCGTAATTTATTTAACTACAAGTATGTAAAAGCTTAATGAATGAAACATTCGTAAAACATTTTTATTTTCAAAATATCATCACATATAAAATGTCAATTTATCAAATGTTATTGAATATTTCGTTTTTTTGGTTGACAGACCAATTTTGTTATCAACAGATGAATAGTGTAAATCTGATTCTCTTGTTGCACGCGAAATACATTCCAGAGATAGTTTTTATAATTTTTACAACGTATAAAAAATGAAGTGCAAAAAGCGATGAAATATATTGAATACGAGTTCATATTATTTTATTTTTACTTTTCGGTACATTTACATTGTCTATTAGGGTAGGGTATGTTGTCTGTTGCAGATATTGAAAAAAATTATATTTTTATTATCTGTGGCTGTATATCATTTTTAATTAAAATTAATCATATGGTTTCATATTTTTCATTACTATGCTTTGGCGTATAAATTTTATAATTATTATTGTAAAATATGTTTTATTGAGCATCATTTTATGTTGACAAAATGATGTTAAATAAATGTTGATTATTGCATTGCCATCTGAAATTACCCATACTCTTAATTAATATAGAATATATTTTAACACGTGGAAGAGTCAATGAATATGTTAAATTCTGATTGGTTTTATATCAATATTTTTATTTTTTTATAGAATAAATAATAAATAAATATATATTTATAATAAAAATATAGATTATTGATATCGTCAAAGTACTTTTCGGAGCACCTATCAATAAGATTAACGACGATCAATTAATAAATAAATTAACAAAAAATAATAGTTTCAGTCGCTTTAGTCATATTGAACATATATAGAATTATAAATGGTAACACCAATCAAATATCTCTTTAATATATACATTGAAAACATTGTAACTGAAAAAAATCATGGTGAAATCGTGCCATTATTCATTATAACAGGCTGGTAAATATAATTCACCAGCTTGTATTAGGTATCTGCCTAAGCAAATATATCGTGATTTGTCTTATTCGAATTTTCTAACAATATGAAAAAATACATCAACTATTTACTTTCAATGACATGACAACTTACTACATCAGACCAACATCTTTAAACATATTGGATGACTTCAATTACTTACCCATCAGGTTCAAAACAAAGGCGTGCCAGAAGTAAAAATATAAGATCTTTCGTTTATTTAAACCAACAACTATGCAATACTCGTATATCCTTGAAATTACATTTAAAAAATAGTCGTTAGCATGTAAGGTAATCTTTAAATAAAAATTCTTGATTAATAATTCGTTTTTGATGAATATTTTTTTAAGCCAGACCAAAAAGGGAGTAATTTCACACCATTAATTTACCATATATGTATAATATTTTAAGCCCTGTTAATTTGCTAGGTATGTATGTTTATTGTATTTTTTTAACCACTTCCGCTGCCAATTAATATTTATATAATATTGAACGAAAACTAGTTGTAAACCAATCAGTCACTCAACCCTGTTAAAAAATAGTTTTTTGAAGTCAAACTCTCGTATAAAAATAAAAATAAATCATGTCTGCACCCAATGTGAAGCTTACCTCAACACAACGTTTTCTGAGACAAGTAATGCTCAGATGGTCAACGTATTTTTTTTCAAAAGGGGTTAACATATACGTTATTTATGTTTTCGAGATTTTTTTTATTGAATTTAATCATTTAACCCAATCGAGTATCGACAATGACTATAAAAACCAGCACAATATAACGATGAAAATAATAAAAAAAAGTAAATACTACATCATTCAATCATTCTACGTTATTAATTATTCAGAAAATATTATACTAAACGAGTTCATTCCATTAAACCATTCCAGTAATTGATTTAAAAATCAATTTATGACACTGTTCGTAAGGTCTTGGCGCCGTAATCTAAGCCAACGACGCTGACCACTCGGCTAAATACCGTAAAACTTTATTCCCCGCTGGCCAAAATCCATGCGCACTCCAATGAAGAAAACTAATCGTCGATAATTAACAGCTCCTTGCACCTGCAGTTTACTGCTTCGCCTCCGAAGCACTGGCGGCATAATTTGAGACGTCCAAGAGATTCGCGATCTTCCTACATCTTCAGGCAGCCTCAAGGGTAAATTGGCGATCGCTCCTTCGATCCTTCGATATCTTATTGATTGGGTGATTCACAAAGGGGCCGCGCTTTGGTCCAATGACAATACGGCCACGATCTGGCGACACGCTCCTGACAAACAGATGGGGACCGCGACAACGGATTTCTTATGTGCGCTTCTTTATCCGGAGCGTGACTTAGACTTTATACTTCCAATGATGGCCGATGTCATTGGACATTGTTTTTCATAGATTCGTAAACGTTAAACATTCTCAATGTGGTTTTAATTGGACACATTAATTTGCATGCGTCGCAGAGGTCAATTTATGTCATTGGAAAACACTAATAAAATAATTATATATTCCGGACAACAGAGTGTGCTTCGGCCAAACCTACAATTACATACAATTGAAATAAACTATTTGGTTACAAAAATCACTAAGTAATTACTTATATTATAATACAATTAAATTAATAGAACATTTGTACACACTTCATGAAAATAATTTGTTTTTAACCTTTCTATAGAGCAGGGCTTTCAAAACTTTTTATGCAATGGAACACTTAGCGAATCTATAAATTTTAACGGAACACTTAGCTTTTTTTATGTTGGGTAACTCAAAGAAGTAAAAAAATATTTTATTAAGACTTTCAACCATCACATATCACATAAAAATATAAGCGTACCTCAATACTTAACGTCATAAAAATCAGTGGAAATTTACCATCATTGGCTTTTTAATATAAAGTTGATTTTTTTAATGAGCTAAGATTTTTAATGTGCCGCAGCGTATAAAACCATTCCAAATTTTCGCGGAACACCTATAAAGTGACATAGTTTAAGAAACCTTCACGTTCATATTGTTATCATATTGTATTTCAATGTTTTAGTGCAAAGATATTGTAAGTGCATATTTTGAGAAATCGAATTCAAACAACTTTTTGTAGGCTAAATATTTTTTTCAAAAAATGGTACATTATATTTTCGAATAATACACTATATTCTCATGATTTTTTCTGAACGTACAATTATTTTACAGCTCAAATATATAATGTCGAAGAAGATTATGTGCATGTCAACTTAATTCTGACAAAAACTCTACGTACAATATCTTTGCACTAAACCATCGAATTTTGTTGACAAAAATTTGATGTAATAATATAAAGAATAATTTTATGAATAAAGATCAGTATTGTTGATAATGCTCCCGACGAGTGAAACTGGCCTTGTTTTTAATAATCAATGTGGAATAAACACAAAAGAAAAATTATCAGGGCTGTGGAGTAATGTAAAAAAAGACGATTCCGACTCCAGCTTTAAAATAAAAAAAATGACTCCGACTCCAATTTTTTTTTTCAATAATTTTAACTTATGTATACATATCGACTGTGGAAATAAAAAAGGACGTAACCCACAGTTTTTTCAAAACAAGTTTTTTTTCGATAATCACAATGTATCAAACTTGATACACGTTCTAAGATGCAAGCTACAAATGCCGAATTAGTATCTAAATTTAGCTTTTAAGTTTGAAAAAGATGTCCTTGTAAAAAATTAAAACCAAGAAAAAAGACCGAAATAAAGGTTTTTCCACAACCATTTAATTAATTAATATTAGATTATGTCAATTAAACACTTGTTTAGAAGTCTCCGTGCACTTCAAGGTTGTGTATCATGTCATATAAATAAATGTTATAAATTGTGGATTATGTAAACTATTTGCGTTGAAATTGTCTTATTATGGTTATGCAATTTTTTTTCTCAACATTTAAAAATTAAAAGTAAAATCGAAATATAATAGCAATTCAAATGGTGTTTAAGCAATCAATTAATCTTAATGTTTCTTCATAAATATTTTGTTTTTACCTGAATCGGTTCGTTGATAGTACATCAATAAGTGACAGCAACGGTGAACCAAACTATCAAGTAGCCAATGTCAAACTACGGCCAATAATAAAATAAAGCCCCACCTCTGAATTAAGCTGAAAATCATATTATGTACATCCTTATTTTAAATATAGAACTAAATTATTTTTAGATACTAGAATCATACGCTCGCAAATGACAATGAACGTTTACAGTGCTATTAGAACGCTGGCTGAGATAGTCTGTTGATTCTCGTGTCGAGGTAACTTCCAGAATGAAACAGGCATGTGAAGAAGCAACCGAGTGTGCGAAAAGTTGGCGAAAGAAGACCAAGCAGGGAAAGGAAAATACAAAAAATGGCCCGCGAGCCACGAGCAGTGATAAGGCTCGGAACATTTGAATATTCAAAGAGATCCGCCCGATAACAGAGCGCGCTCGAACAATTAACAATGAGACATTATCGTATGCTCAGGCGCGCTATGCAGTGACGTTCTTATGCAGACGAAATCTTCGATACAACTTTCCCAATTCATAGAGAATAAGTTAATTCGTCATAAATCAAACACAACAGTAATTATTACTATCACCGAATGACAACTATGTATTTATCACTTTGTCGCTCTTCTTAATGTGGCGGTAAAAAAAATACTACCTTTCATTCACTAATAGAATTCGATATTTTTTTAATTGCGTCACTACCTTTCATTAACCGTTTGAATACCGCGCAAATAATTAATATGTCCCAGAGATACTGCGTGTTTTTGAGAAAAATATTTTTGCCTAATATACACTTGAATTCAATATTTTAAAAACTTATATGGACTCTTTAAATGGATTTTTTAAATATCTTGGACATCTGTGTTTGCTTGCATATCGACTGTGGAAAGGAAAAAGGACGTAACCCACAGTTTATTCAAAACAGCTTTTTTTCGATAATCACAATGTATCCAACTTGATACACGTTCTATCAAAAGGATACAAGCTGCAGATGCCGAATTAGTATCTAAATTTAGCTTTAAAGTTTGAAAAAGATGACCTTGTAAAATATTAAAACCAAGAAAAAAGACTTAAATAAAAGTTTTTCCTAGACAATTTCTTTAATTGATATTAGATCATGTCAATTAAACACCAATTTTGAAGTCTCCGTGCACTACAAGGTTGTGTATAATTCATAATTTGCATACGGCCCAAAATCACTAAAACACGTTTTTTGTGCCTCCTGTAAAATTTGCTATGTGTGGGTTACGTCCTTTTTCCTTTCCACAGTCGATATGTTGCGGACACCAGCTGTGTCCGCTTGGTATTCGAGTGGTTAAATTTCATCATTTAATGCTTTAAATTAAACTTATGTACAATGATTCAGTATCGTCGTCAATCATTTTGAACAATTTGTATGATAAAATGTATCTACATACCAAATTTTCCTAGGTGTAAATTACAGATTGCCAGGTCAAAATCCAATTCTATGACGATTTCAGCAACATTCGCAAAATATATTAACACATTTGTACAATAAAGTATCTTGGTTTTGCCTACACTTTGGTACATTATCAAATTATTTGTTTGTTATCAACGCCCAGCTGAATAAAAACTAGAATGGAAATTTACCTACCTAATATTAGCGTCGCGGTTATATTTTGTTTACTTAAATGTATTAAAAAACGAAGGCTATAGTTATGCAACATACGTCATCTGCATGACATATTTTGATAAAATATTGAAATACTGCTTGTAAAGAGTAGAATTAATACTATCTCTCATTAAATTTTCTCATCAGAATATAAAAAAAAACAAAATCACTTTAATCTTATGAAACATGGATAAACAACTTACAAATTCAACAATATGGTGGTATCACTAAGAACTATTATGTTTGAGCACAATTTTAAATTATGTTATATTATATTTTTAAGTGTCAAACTATGGCAAAAATCTTACGTTTTTTGAGAACGCCTATGAAAATAAATACCCTCTGCGGCTTTTCAAGTCCATTCCCTGTAATACTCAATTTATTGCTCTCATTTTCCACTATGCGCCTCACCCCGTCTTACTCTTACTATGGAGTATTCTTCTTGCATCACTTTCTCACATGGCACTCTTATTGCGTGTTTCGTGTGGTCTTTATACTGAAAAAACGCTAGCAAATAGTAATTAATTTCACAATTGATTTTCAATAGTGACATTTGAACAATACAATATATTAAAGAAATTTAATTGAGCTCATTAAGCAAGCTTCTGCCGTCAGTATTGTTTCCCGCTTATCAATGGATAATAATAAAAATTAAAGAATAAACAATCATAATAAATATTATTGTTTTGTAAAATTCACTGATTTATTTATAACGCTGTTTATTCCAACAATATAGTTTCATATAACAGTCATATTTCACTGTCGTAAACCATTTATAGTATTTTATTAAATAGAAATGTGTTTTATTTTTATCGAAAAGTATCCGATAATCCTGATGATCGTTTTATTTGTAACGTAATGGCGACATCAATATAATCAAGTTGAACAATACAGTACAATATAATGAATGCATTCTTCAGAGTTCAGACATTCTTCTATCTTATTTTTAAAAGTAGTTATCTTGTTGTATTTCCCTTGGAAAATAATACTTTGATTTGACGTGAATTGTTTGAAGATTTAAGTCAGAATGACTTCAAATGTGTACTAATTTATTATAGTCTACATTTAATTTTAATTTTTCATGCGAGTACTTATTGTTTCCACCAGCCGCTGAAAAAACTCCTAAGCAAAAATTGACCAAATAATATCAACTCATTCCTGAATGATTCATTATCCACAAACCAAAGTCATACCAAGAGGTCTTCGAATTTTAATGATGCTTGTCATTCACATAGTTCAAGAACCAAAAAGCTTTAGTAGACAAATAGTAAAAGCAGTGTGCAAGGTAAAAAAAAAAGCGGGCAAAGTAGTGACTAAATAAAGGAAAGCACTAGAAAACGACTCAAAAAATACATCGGAATAGATCTTCAACTCAAGGAAATACGACAAATAAAAGAAATTATTCTGTTTGACATTTCAATTCATTTTTAGTACCTAAACTTTCCACTGTTCTTTCAACAAAACTACCGTGGTTTACTGTGAATAAAATAAACTATCACTAAAAAATAATTGTATAGATTAAAATTTCAAGATTTGTAGAATAAAAAATAAAATCTTAGGTAAAAGTATAAATATTTTGTGAGTGATTTGAAACAAAAATACTTGTTAAACTAATGAAAAAACTGCATAAATACGATGATAAAACAATAGGGCACTTTACATTGGGATTTCGGCGTGGACGCCAAAATAACGTGGTAAATACTGTCGAATAAACCGTTCGGGCTATCCGGCATCCAAAAGTGTTGTCACTAAAAGAGGCAAAATGGTTAGCGTCCACGAAAATAGGGAGGACAAATGGAGCGCGGGCAGAAATGTCAGTGTAATGTCTAATCGTGTGGGAAACGCGGCGTGTTGGCCTGTTGCGTGGAACGCTTGCGAATAGCGGACTTTTATCGAGAGTTTTCGTTCTGTCTATGCTCTTACCTGAAATGTCAAACGTCAAACCGTGTACGTCAAACCTCGTACGTAAAAATTATATGAAAGTTATTTGAAAACAAACCGTCTTTTTGCGTAAACATGGATCCGTCCGCATTTTTTCACAAAACGACTTTTTAGTGCAGTTTTATTCGTATTCAAAATACGGTTCTATCTACATTTATAAAATCTTCAAAGTGTCATTAAATCTATCAATATTCTAAAAAGAAAAATGCACAATCTGAAAAACATACAAATTTTATAGGACATAAAAGTTCAATCTAAATGTATATTTAAAAAAATAATAGAAACGGTTTATTCTTTCATTCGCGCCCGTAGGTGCATAAGTGTGTTTCGTACGGGTATTCCAGGTGCATAAAACGAATGTAGCGTACCTAAGAGAAATAAAGCTAGTTGTCTTAATTAGTATTTGAGTGGGTCGAATCGTGACCTTAGCTAAAGGCTTGCCTTTAATTTTGTGTACCATTTAATTAAGGTTTCCATTCTTTTGCTTCTTTGTATTTTATAATCTATTATTTATTTGTAACTTGTACCTACTATTTCTAAAAACACTAGCAGACTCGAGGCTAGGTCTGCAAAATTTTAAGCCAATCGAAACATTGTGAAAGAGATTTCCCCACTTCGTTCCTTTTAAAAACATCCTTATGGCTCAGAAAGAAACTCGTCTCTCTCAAATATAACAGAGAGTGACTCGAGACGTTCTCAAAAAATTCTTATTATATGCTACCGTTTGGAACGACGTAAGTGAGTTCAGTAACAAACAAGATCATTTTAATATTTGAAAAAAATATTTATGACTGGAATCGGGCGATAAAGTACGCGAAACTGCTATTTCAATCCATTTGCTTAGTATGGTAAAAACATTCCGTCGGCTCTTAACAGTGAATGATTCATTTCTATGAAAGCTTCGAAATTTTTCAACTAAATAAAATTTGGGAACTTTGTATAAAATAAAAACCTCAAACTATGAACCGAACTATTGTGCTAATTTCCAAAGTTGAACCTTGTGGGGGTCACTAATGCATACATTATGTTTATTATATTTCTATGTAGTTTGTATTATTATAGTCAAATAAAATTGTCTAAATATAGATTTACTACTTTTATTCCAGTAGCACGCGGAGTGTCTAGTACTTTTAATTGCCTGTTTTGTGACCCTCCAGTCATTTGGTTGCTGACCGCTATTCTAGTCTATGGCTAATAGTTTGTTTTGACAGATGTCATACTAGACTCTGTTCGCGCTTAAAGTGCGAACCTTATTGAATATGTAAAATTGGTTTTTCATAATTACCATGGTGTCTCCATCAATAATGTAAAATGGACATGAAAATGCTACCAACTCCACAATTAAATAATCCCTTAAACACACATAACATATGCAGATGTTGTCTTACCGAAGACGCTGAATTACAATCAATTTTCATCGGTACTAATGACACTCTTAAGTCATTAAAGCACAATGAAATGTTGATGAACTTCTCAACAGTGAAAGTATGCCTATAATATTATGATTTATCCTTCTATCTTACCCTTAAAATGATAGATTTTTTTCTTTTGCCATGTCCCTTCTTTACTCAGGTATAAAATGCTTGGAGAGGCCAAAAATTGCACATTAGAATGATTAAACTGATAATTTTACTTATGAAATATCACAATCTCGCCTTCTTCCAAATTTCTTAACAAATTTATATTAATTCAAGGCACCAAAGGGAATTTTTATGGTGGGCAAAAAATTATCCAACCTGAAAACTTCTTGAATTAATTTACAGGGATTATTGAAATCAGGATCTCGATTAATGACTCTTCAAACCGATAAAATATTAGTGTAATACTATCATTTTCTATCATGATTTTAACTTTTCCGTTTATTTGCAAATTGACTGATGTAATTGATTCGCATGCATGATTTTTCCGCCATTCCACTCCTAGTAATGTACTGAAATGCTTGAGAATGACATTGCCGTTTAAATATTTTATAATTTTATGTTTTACTCAATTTTGATATGGTTTTCTTTCATTTAAAACAATTCTTTTATATGTATAGATAATCGAAAATGATGGCCTGCCGTCCAACATCTGTAATGCCTGTATTCGACAAACATGTTTGGCTTACTCATTCAAGCAACAAGTGGAAACATCTGAAGAGTTGCTCAGGAATCACCTGAATCAGTCAAATGATTTTTTAAAAAGCAATATTGTAAGTCAATTTTTAAATTCACCTCTTTTTCATTAATTTCTATCCCTACTTTTATTTCCTGGTCCATCAACCTTTCCTCATACTTCTTGTAGTCATCAACCCATATGATATTTCTTTTCTGTGTCTACCTCTTCACTTAAAATGGAAGAAATTTTCACAAAAATAACATCACAGTTGGTCATCCAAACACTCATAAATCATAAATCAAGATACATCACTTTAAATGGTCTATTTCTGTCAGTTTTTAATAATGGGGATGTATAAGTCCAATAATTGTGGACATTTTATATTATGATGATTTGTAGGGCACTGCTGAAATCCTGGTGCATTATTACATATTGCGATGATATCAAGAATATCTGTCGATCCTTGTGAGGTGTGTTTGATAATTTCTTTGTGTTTATCCAACTTCTGAATTGAATAGTGTAAAAACCATTTAAACATGAGTGTAGCTTTGAAATTTCACTTTTACTCTGGGAAGGGGCGTAGGATAATTTTACTTTGGTAAAGAAGGCCATGACTTCAATAAGGTCTGGAAACTTTGGTCTAGATAGATTCTAAAATTCTAAATAGATCATCAGAATTTTCAGATTCAAAATATGTGATGGTTCCCAGCTATTTATTATACACCCAGTCCTCTTTTTAGGCGAGTTTTTTGGATGGTGTCATTTGTGATTTTTTCCTTCCAAATTTTTTTTTACATAATTTATAAGATTTTTACAGAAAGACGAATTTGGTTCAATATGCTCACACCGTGTTGAAAAAAAAACTAATTTAAGAATTCATGAATCTTCTTTACTAAATGACAATATCAAATCAGATTCAGATTTTGAAAATGAAAGAAATGTAGATTGTTCCCAACCAGGAAAACGTCAAGATAAAAATAAAAAGAAAAATAAAAGACCTAAGGTATTCAACAATCTGTAATTTTGAAAACTAAATATAATCTCAAAGTGATTTTATTCTTTGTTTCTGATTGAATAACATATTTGAACTGCAATATCGCAACAGATGAAATTTAAAAAAAACGTTTTCATTTGATATTTTAGGGAAATAAAAGCATCAAAATGTTATCAAAGATTGGATCAGAAACCCCGTGCCAAATATGTGAAAAACCTTTTTCGGATCCAATAAGTCTCAAAGAACATCTCATATCTTCGATTGTTATCGATGTTATGGATACCTCTACCAAAGAACAAGAAGTCTCATCTAATTTATGTTCAGAATGCAATATTAAATTTGAAACTTCAGCCGAATTTACACTACATAAGAACACTATACATCCTGAAGATACGGAAAATAAGAAAGATATTCAAACAGGGAAATCAATTTTTAATATGTTAAATGTGGCAACACCTTCTATACGAAATTCAAAACGTCTACAAGAAAGACCGGGCAATTCAATAAATACGAAAATGAAATCTCGTCAAGAATTTAAAGTTTTCAAATGTCCGATATGCTCTTCCGAAATTATTTCTCAAAATGAGGTATGTATGACCATTAAAAATCATCATCATGCATCTGAATATAAATATTATTATCAAACATTTATTTTTCAATTTGTCCTCTGCAGGGTCACATAAATTTGCATGAAGGCCTTGGAGACTCAACTTGTGTATATTGTTTAGAAAAATTGAAAGATAACTCGGAGTTGGTGGCCCACGTAAAACACAAACACAACCCTGCAAAACCATTCCCCTGCAAACTTTGTAATTCATCATTTATTAGTGACAGAAGCCTACAAGTAAGTATTAATTTGATAACATCTACTAAGACTATTTTTTATTTTTTAAATTTTCTTAAAACTTCAGACTTTTTTTCATGCAATTTTTCTTTCTAGCATAATCATATTTTCATAGTGTTTTTTACCAATCCGAGAGGATGTGTCTTTTCAAAAAGTAGTGCTGTATGTTTTTAGAACTTACTCTACCTTTGCCAAGTAAATTATATGGATATTTATATTTATATGGATTCAAACTTCACTGGCCATATCAATCATCATTTCATAATATTCTACACTGTACTTCTAGTCTTTTCAGCAAGTTTCTATTTTATAGAGTAACTTATCTTGAAATCTCAGCAGTGCTATTCCCCCGTGCATTACACTTATTTTGAATGATCTGAAATACTCAACACAATCATATTTTGAGTATACACTCGTGTTGAGTATTTCAGATTGTTCAAAATAGGTGTATGCGTGCGGGAATAGCACTCCAGATGTTGGAGTGTAATTTACATTCTAAGTAGAAGGTTAACATTGAAATTCTGATTGCTAACGGAATAAGACAAAGTATTTTATATGTTTATAATAATCAAAAGAATTATGATTATCATTTATATACTCTTTTTTAGGTTCACACGAGAATTAAGCATACCAAAGAACGCACTCTACTCTGCCCGATTTGCCCTAAACGTTACATAGAAGTTCGAGACTTAAATCGCCATAAAATTGCTCACCAGAAAAAGTTTTCCTGTCATATTTGTTCAAAAACATTTTCCCTCAAGTAATCAATTATCTTAGTTATTTTTCTTTTAATGAAAATACATGAGGTCTTTGTTATCCGAGGGTGATTGGTACTAAAAAAGTATCTCTTAAAGCGAATCCGCTCAAACCAAAATTACTTAGTGAATGGGAAAAATGGCACATATAACATCTAGACCAGGCATAGGCAAACCGCGGCCCGTTGCGTATTTTTCTGCGGCCCACGAGCAATATTATATTTTTGAAAAAAAAACAAGTTTTTATCTTTTATCGCCCTTTTAAAAAAGATTGAAAATAAGTTTAAGCTACAACTTGAGATTATTGATGTGCTGTGTGACCCTGATTTAAGGGAATTGTACCGTCATGAAGAAATCTGCAAATTTTATAACGCAATTAATTAGGACAAATTCAATCAACTTTAAGATGTTGCTCGAAAAATGTTCGTTGTTTTTGGATCAACCTACATATGTATATATATGTAAACAAACATTTTCAATCATGAACCTCAATAAAAACTCTTTACGATCAAACATCACCGATGAATATTTACAAGCAGTTTTAAGAATCTGAACTACAAAATTAGCACCTGAATTAAAAAAAAAAAAATTTAAGAAATTAAAAAGACGTAAAACAGTTCCATTCATCTCATTAAATTGTTTTTTATATGTATATTTTTTCATGATAATAAATAGGGTACATATAAAATGCGATTTTACTTGCGGCCCTCCGCTCATTTTGAATTCCTGAATTTGGCCCTTTATCCGAAAAGTTTGCCCCCCCTCTCATCTAAACTGTAACTTTTGCGTTTGACTCTCTGGGTGGATATTGTATCATTACTTTTTCACAATCTCAGTAAAGACGGAGTAAAAAATCCAGATATGATTTTTACAAATTCCTAACTACAGGGACTCTGATAACAAATGGGATAACAAGGATCTCCTATAATTAAAACTATCAATTGCATTCAAGACAAGTATTGTAAGCCATTTAAGTTATATGTTTCTACTGATTTTTAAACCTTGTTATTTTTGACGATCATTCTTTCAGATTAAAATATAAACGTTTCAAACGTAAAATTTCTCCTTGATTAGTTTCCAATGTGAATTTGGCTGCAATTATAAATAGGTAAAACTGTTGTCAATATTTCAATGTCTTTTCAGATCAACTCTTAAAATTCACGTTCCAAAACATTTTCGAGTTGGCAATAGGACTTGTCAACAATGTGGGCAAATTTTGACGGATGATTTTCAACTAGAACGCCATATCAAAGTGATGCATAGCGGTTTGTATAAAATCAAGTATCTCTACTAACTCTTTACCTTTACATGAAACACACAACACTGTATCCCAAAATAATGACAATATCTATTTGATTTGTAACATTCTAATCTCACAGAACAGAATGAAAAGAAGAATTTACCTTTCCGTTTCAGGTGAATCCCACGAGTGTCCGCATTGTGCTAAAGTTTTCTCTCATATATCTCGTCTGACAAAGCATCAGCTATCTCACAATAGTGAAGATGAACGACGTCTTAAATGCCGCCATTGCCCAAAGAGATTCAATTACCGCCATCATCTAAGGAACCATGAGAGAACTCACACCGGAGCTAAGCCTTTCCTCTGCAGCAAATGCGGTAGAGGTGAGCTTCATATATTTTTTTATAACCATAATTCTCAATAAGAGGTTGTAAAGAAAATATTAAAAAATATGTATCATATTACATGCGGACCACTTTGGTCTAGTGGTAAATGCTTGAGTTGAAGTCCCGCCAAGGTTAGTATCAAAAAAAATATATTCATTTTGACAATTGAAATTGTGAGCATGGGATCTCTTTTCTACTCGAGTTTATCTCGAGTGACTTTCAAAATAGTCATCGATATCATCTCATGTAATTGAAATATTTCTAAATATCTCTGGCATCTTGCTGTAATGCCAAATATTTTTTATATTATTTGTTTGATCATATTTCACAAATTTTATTTATAAACGGATTCAGTTTCAGGTTACTAGTTGATACAAAACAATTAAATTAGCCCTTTGTCTGTACAAAAATTATAGAAAAAAACGTTGGAATGTTTAATGTATTTGTCAGAACTATTTCCGACGTTGGCGAAAGCCGAAATAGCAATCAACGCATAAAAATTATTAAAAACTGTAGAACTAAGATACTTGATATTTTTACTCTCTGATAATGGAGTTCTACCAAGTAAATGCCAAATCAATTAAAAAATATTTGTCACTACTTTATATAAATATTGGAATATTTTTTATCTTTATCTAAAAATGATAGTTAGCACCATTAACCAGATGACTGCCATGAGAGTGTTACCACACTCCATGCTTCGGTGCCCACAGGGCCAGTCATACAAAATGAACGTGTTTACATGCTTGACTTTAAACTCATACTGGGCTAAGAACGATTATTAAAAAAATAAAAAATATTGATATTGGTGGTATCACACAGAGACGTCTCTTAGAATCATAGTAAAATACTTTGAAGAGTCAGTTTTTTTAAGAGAGTAACAATAGAAAGGATAGCATTAGGACATGACTAGTGGGGGAAAAATGAAGATAGATACAGTGATTGAATGAGAGCAGTTATGGAAAATATGTAATTATTATTTTTTTGTTTTACCATGTCCACTCCCAACGTGTAGCATATGGACTCCTAATGGAGCTTATCTCGAAAAAAGTTTTTAACATAGATATTTTCTCTTTTATCATTTTTTGTTTTTAACTTAATTCCCCTTGCTGGATAGATCTGCTATCGAATAAAATTTTTGCTCGCTTTCAACCTTATTTGAATGCATAATGTTTCATTCTTTATCTTTATTAGGGTTTTCTCAGTCCCACAATCTGACTGTACATCAAAGACAACACGAAGAAGTCCAACCATATCCTTGTAAACTTTGCGATAAAACGTTCGCACAGCCTCAAAGACTGAGAAGACATATTATGACTCATACAGGTCGGTACAATAAGTATTATTGATTCAACCTTTTTAACCCTTCAAGTCTAAATGATGTTAAAAAAAGTTCCCTGTTTTGATGTCTAAATATTATAATATAAAGGTTCAACACCACATCGAATTAGATTTTCTCTGAAGAAGTTTTTATTAATATTGTTCATCTTATGTTTTCTTTGACTCATCGTAAAAATTTACTTGTATTCACAGGTGAAAAACCATTTATGTGTAATCTGTGCGGCAAATGCTTCTGTGACAACGCTACGCTAAAAAGGCATATCAAATTACATGAAGATATTCCTGAAGACCGAGAAGAGTTTGCTGGCTTGAAAATTGAAATGGACTCTACTGATACAACAAAGCCGCTGCCAGAAGCGAAACGTAAAATTAATAGCACTAAAAATAAGATAAAATCGAATGGATCTCGCCACGTATGCACGTGAGTTCTTATCATTAGAAAAAAATATTTGTGCAACATGTGTTTTTTTGTATGAGTGTAAAAAGGGGTTTGTCATTTTTTTTCATTTCGAATGAGAAGTATTTATCATAAAAACAAAATATTTCAATTATTGCTTCCATAAAAGCTTTTTTAGAAATTTTCTGTGATGAATACAACAAAATATTTACCTTCAACCAGGGTTTAATATTTTGTATAATTTATTGTAATCTATCAACTCTGTATACTGCCATACTGTAAAATTATCACCTAGTCTGAATACACATCATAGCAGTAAATGTCTTTATTATTAAATGCAATTGAAATTCAATGGTTCTATAATATATACATGATTTTAATATATTTTAGAATATGCAGCGAAACATTTTCAGACCGAACGAGATTAACTGTTCATAAACGCAAACACTCTTGCAAATATGTCTGTGAAATTTGCAATCGAAAGTTTGCTCTTCCAAGTATACTGGAAGCCCACCGAAAATCTCACCCTGCCGGACAGAGGTGAGCCTATAATTCCGCCTCTATCTTATACTACAGTAAATGTCACACTACTTAGCATCCTTTACAAAGGAAAACTTTGATAATGCAACTATATACTGTTTGTAAACTTTTAGTTTGAGGCAATACGCTTGCTCTGAATGCGGATTGACGTTTCGTCGACAGGAGCACCTTCGAGCTCATGCGAGGCGATCTCATTCGTACGAACGCCCGTACAGTTGTCCTCACTGTCCTGCTAAATATTGCCAATCGGGAGAATTGACCGTGCATATGCGAAAACATACAGGTATCACAGTCTTATCTATCAATAAACTACAGTAATTCCGAGAAGAACGACTGTCAAGGCGCTGGAGACATTACATTGTACTAACAGGACAATCCACAAAGCGACCTGATTCTGTGTGCTTAATTTTGATATACATACGCGTGTAATGTTGTTAAATTCAAGGTTTTTGCAAAAGCGTGAGTTCAGAGCTTGAATTATGTCTAGATCCATTGGTTGCAACACCACAATGGTGTTGGGACACAGATACACCAGGGTTACTCTTCTCAAGTCAGTAATTCCGGGATGAGCTCCACAGTTGTCAACCAAAAGATTTATTTTCTTTATTCTAGATATTGTTGAATGATTTTTTGATAACTAATTAGAGTCGCGCATCAATCTAACTTTATAACGATTTCTTGGTAAATTCATCACCAAAATAAGAGTCAAACTAAATGGACTTGTACAAAAAGCAAACTTGATGTTGCATCTTGAACGCTAAAAACGGTTGGTTGTTGTAAACAATGTCGTAATAAACGGATTGTATTTTGCTAAACTTTTAAAAATAAAGCCGTAAACAGCATAGTGTCCGTTTATGAATGTTCAATGGTAGGGTTTATTGTATCTGTTGTTTTTTTCAGGTGAAAAGCCATATGTGTGTACTTTCTGCAACAAAGCATTTGCAGCTTCTACTTCTCTTACAATCCATATACGAACACATACAGGAGAAAAACCATATCCCTGCAAAATATGCTCTCGGAGCTTTTCCACTTCAACTGGGCTCTTTAGTCACACAAAAACACATTCTTCTCGATTCAAAGGAGATACCGGCGTCAAAAATTATATTACATCCGACCTATATCAAGATGACATTGAAAAAAAACTATCCGCTCAGTTAATTAACAAACCAGACTCCGAGGCATTGAAAATTATGCCTGAAAATATTAGGTCTTCGAGTGAAGACGCTTTCAGAGAAAATAAACCTGAAGGTAGACGGTTGCAGAAGAAAATTTATTTACTAAATGAAAATAATGAAGTTACGGTAATGGAAACAGTAGACAATTATAGTGAAGTTTCGAATCAATACATCGATTCGGAAAATGAAAACGACGATCAAGATATTTATTTGAGCGATGCCAATAATGACATAAAAGATCACGGAAATCACATGCCGGATATTGACAACGCTGATTATTTAAATGCGCCAAGTATTTCAAACAACTCAGGAATGCTAGACCCTAATTTCAACTTAAGGACAAAGAATAACAGAATGACCGGGTTCAACATATTGCGATCCATCGATGGAAAAATCACATTACACTTGCCGGGAAATGTAAGTTTGAACGATGGAGACAGTTTGAAAATTGATATGGCTAATAATATTGAAATAGTTAGAGAAACTCGTGCGATACAGAATGGTGAACAGTTAGAGCTCGCTGAAGACTCGGTAGTTGAGAATACCGATGATGTAGTCTGTGATGAAAATGTGGGAGAAGAAGTTGACGCCAAATCAGATGCTGATTTTGAATTAGTCAAGTATGCAAATGAAGGAAATCAATTGCATTCAAAAGAATTGCATACTGCAAATCTATCAATTAAAGGAAGGAAAAATAGAGTCGAACAAAAAGGGATACGTTTTAAAGCAGGTCAGTTGAAAATTTTTTCCTTTAAATCATTAGTGTAAAGCGGAACCAACTTATTACTAGAGACACGTATTTTTAACATCTATTTGAAAAAAAATAACGTTTTGACATTTGAATTTCGCATTTTGGAGCAAATAAAATTTTAAATTTTAGCATATATTTAGCGTTTATTTCTTAATCGTTGTTTTCATGGTAAATAAGTTAAATAGTCAAATTAAAATATAACTTACTATACAATAAACAATTTATTGATAAAAAAAGAATCGTAGTTATAACAAAAAATACAAAAACGACAAGAATATAATTCAAAATAGAGGAAAACAAACATACATTCATACAAAAGTTATAATATAATATAAGAAGAAATTAATTGAAAAATATTGAAAAACATGGGTTCAGAACCAAAATTCTTAAAATGTATTACAACATGGTTCAATAGATGAGTGGTGAGCCGAGTACGGCGATCTATTACAATTACAATATAAATGACATTACTGCCGAATTCCAAATTTTTCATTTGAAGAGGCATCTCATCAAAAATTGGTCACCAAGAACTTGTTTTTATTCATTTGCTAAGGGTGAGAGTAAAGATAGAAGACTGATGCTAATATAGTACTAAGAGAACATTGACATTTGACTACAGGCGCTGGTTTACAATAAACACCTTCGGTCGCGTAAAACATTACCTAATGTTGCTGCAGCTGCTGTCGCCTGTTGTGGTTTTTATAGTTATTCTTTGATATGACCCGTCATTATTTGTGACTAGACGGATTGACGGTTGTTTTGTTAAATAAGTCAAAAAACATTTATATGGTTGCAATATGAATTTAGAAGAGGATTTGAGACGTTTTAAGGAGACCAATCAAGCTCATTTTCATAGTAAGCATTCGTCAGTCACGTACGGCGTCACATGTTACACGGCCTACGGCGTTTATTGTAGACCAGCACATTAAAGGTTTTTTGTGAATCATAAATGTTTGATGAAACCATATGTAGTTCAGTAAGTTAAAAAATAATGTTAAAAATGGTATATGCTTCAGGAGTTATAATAATTTAAAGAAAGATATTATCATCATTCAAATTTGAATTATTCGAGTTTTTTAGACTTTTCCTTTCAGCATCTTCGAGCACTCAATTCCACATATGAACAGCGCACTTAAATGCCTAAGATGCCGAAAAGTGAAACCCGGGTTGCTTGTAACAAAACTTAAATGCTTAGAAAATTAAACACATTGTGTCGATATCTTAAATCTTATCATTATTTTTACCAAGCAATATGCTGACGGAGTGTGAGTGTGCAAAAGCCTGTGGCCACTGTATAATAATTTCAAACATTTGTTTTCTTTTCAGAGACCAAGAAAGACACAGTGCGTTATCCTTCCGGATCAGCCTCTTCCACAACTAATCAAGCTTACAGCAGTCGCTCCAGACAAAAAATAAATCCATCAAAAGATATTAATTAAAAGATTTTTGCTCAAATTTAATTTTTCTATACTTATTTTCAAATAACAAAAGAAATTTCATTCTCAGGAATACACTTGAATCAGAAAATCACAATCCCGTTCTCGATTCAATTAATATGCCTTAAAATTTGACACTATGTACCGGGCACATGCAGTATTGGGAATCATTTCCAACCTTACCATAGTACCTTTAAATCAGTGGTTCCTACAGACCCCCAGGGGTCCCTGAGACCGCTCAGGGGGTCCGTGGCCGGTCAAAATTAATTTGGGGGTGCGTGGACAACGCCAAGGGGTTTGCGAAAGGTTAGATTTGAAATAATATTTGTAACACATTTTCAGCATTATGAAAGTTAAAATAAATAGGAATAAATAATTTGATGATAATTTTTAGGTCTTGAGTAAAATGTACACATTGTATATTAAAAAACAAGTATGGGCAAATATTATACCCTGCAAGCAAGCCAACCGTGGCCATATCTTTTATGCATTTTTTAAGAGGAACGGACCTCGCCGTGAAGTGCATTCAACTAATTTTCCTTTGTATTCTTATCAGTTGACAATGCTCACCATGAGCGAAACCGGTCCTGATCCAATAAATTTTATGTGGAAAAAGTACTAAAAATGTTTTATTATTTTTATTATAATGCCATTCCACCAAGTATTGACAGTGAACACCTTAAAAGTGACTTTTTTTAATATCAAAATGTTTTATTTATATTTTATTAACACCATTTACCATTCAAGGTATCAGAATAAAATTTATATTTTTTTCTCTTATGAAATTATGTAGAGTTATTTCACTTGGGGGTCCGTGGTCAAATTTTTCTCCATGAAGAGGTCCGTGAGCATAATAAGTTTGGGAATCACTGCTTTAAATCATCACATGATAATGATGAGAACAAGAGATTAGAACAGGGGTGGGGAACCCTTTCTTCTCTAAAGGCCGCATTCATTTTTCTGATTCGACATAAGGCCGCAGTAAACATTGACTAGGGAATCTTTAGCTGGAAACAGGAATTTACGGTCAGAATATGAATTTACGAATTTACATCAATTTACAGAATTGGCCAGAAGGCCACACCAGAGTAGCCAAAAGGCCGCAGGTTAACCACGCCTGGATTAGGACATTGCAAGAACAAGAGTAACATGCATTATAACGATGCTAAGTTGTATGTAATTAGTTCACAACCATTCACCATAATGCTTATCCTAAATCCAAACAACAAAAATTAACAAATGGGGAAATTGACAATTGGAAATGCCTAATTTTATATTGACCAAAAAAAGAGTTTGTAACAAAACATCGAGTGAAAGTTTACATGAGTAACAAAATAAAACCATTATATGTAGCTCTAAGATTTCTAATAAATTTTTAACTCTATATTGAACAACATGGGGATATCACACCTGTATCTTAAAACGTCAATATTTTTTCTCCATGTGAGAGATGCATTATTCAATAAAAATAGAATTATGACCATAGAACTTGCAGATGTTTTCGTTGCATTTCAATGTTTTTAGCTATTCAACTAAATAAATATCTGATGTAAGAGGCTAACTAACTTTTATTGATTACAAGTGTGATTACGAAAGATATGTTAACTTTGTAGTACAGTGTAGTGCCCATTTCCATCACTAACAACTGTAGTTGTGATAATCGCCTGGACCAGAGAAGCTACAATTGAGTACATATGTATGTACGTGACTTATTTAACAGTATGCTCTTATATATATTGCAAGCTTAATTACCTACAGACGTATTTATAATTTCACAGTTATGAGATTTTGCAGTTTTACTTAGATATACATCAATTGTTGAAAATAAAATAAAAAATTGTTTTATTTTCAACAATCAATACACATGTATGTTATTTAACATATGTACCCATACCAATATACTTACTACACCACGGGTTTCCAACCTATGGGTCGCAACGGGTTTTCTGGGGGTTGCCAACTTTTTTCGATTTTGGATTTGAACAACAAAACTAAAACTACAGTCAACTAAAATTACCTTATTGAAAAGAAATGCCTTTTTCAATTGCATCGGAGCCGCTGATCATATGGCTTTTATAAAAAGGGGTCGCCACCCGAAAAATCTATGGGTTGGGAACATATGTATTACACTAATATACTGTTTCAATTATCATCATAATAATTGAACTATGTAATCCAATAACAACTCATTTCACCTTTGATATTTATTAATTCAAATTCATAAATTTTTCCGTTTTGAATACAATGTGTGCTATCTTTTTTAATGCTTTTGCCTTTCCATACAAAATGATAACCAAAAAGCATCATTCAGTTTTTTTTCCTGGAACTATTATGAAATGTTGCCTTAAAAATAATATTTAACAACTTCTGTAGAAAAATTTACAAAGATTGCGAAAAATTCCATTATTGCTATCATCATATATTCAATATTTTACATAGATACGGTCAGTGTTGTGCTGCCAAAATTTTATCAACCGGTTCACACTTTGGTAAACGCCAACCCCCAATTTTTATATATATTTTTTTTTTTCAAATTAAAAAAATAATATCATTGTACATTACTTATATAAATTCATTCCATATAGTGTTTTGATTTTCATTTAAAAACTTTAATCGTGACGGGTCATATTCGTCTATCATATAGTACACAAAATGGCCAAAAGTTTTGCTAACCCATAGCAGCACATCACTGCATCGGTACTAAAAATAAGTGAGACATTACACTATATCCACTTCAAGGAAAATAGGAAATCAATCCTCCAGATACTATTTAGCATGACCATGCAGTAACAATAAACTCCGTTGTCTATCAATCCCACTATTCTTCCTTTTTTTACTTGAATATGGTTACCTAAACTCTAAAGATTTTGGTAAAAAATATATTTTTTACCAGACAGTTATGGAGACAAATACCAAAAACAAGTGTGATTAACGCTCAACTAAAAATAATTTAGAGGTCTGTAGGGTTTTAAATTTTAAAAATCTGATTAATCACAATGAATTGTACCACTTGGTATAGTAATAGATTTTTTTTTGTGATATTTACTTATGTTGTATCTTGTCCAACAATTAATTTAAGAATCCCAAATCGCAGAGAAGAAAAGTCAGTTCATCTTGAAAAGAATTCTATGGAATGCTTTGCCTTTTAGTACATACCTTGGCAAAAAGCACTTCTGTTTATAAATCAATAAACTAAAGCAAATGGATAACATAGTTACATTTATGACACATAAACAATAAAATACAATTTGGAAATAATGTTTGTATGACAAATTCAATGAGATGAGATAATTTTTATCATCCAACAATGGACTTTGCATATTGACCTAGCAAGGAATAACTTGTGCAAACAAAGACTCTTATTTATACTTCTGGTAAAAACTGACTTCCTATTTTGTACTGAAATTATCAAATCAACCGGTCAAAAAATAAACTTTGACTTATTTGTAAATAAGTAATTTATTAGTATCACTTTAAATATATTGGTACTTTGCTATCATTTTGACTGAAAGAAAAATAACACGCAAGAGCATACAAAAATGACAACATAAAAATCATTCAATCACAAATTGTTGTCATGATCCCTTTATCAATGCCAACCATATGCTATGCTGTGCCACGTTGCAACTTTATTTTTCATCAATCTATCAGTTTACTAAGTAATCTTTAAAGAAATGATTCATTGAGGTAAGTCTATTGGCGAAAGTCACATACATGAGATCAGCAAGAGCCACATTTTGGATTTCTATATATAAACACTATTACGAGCCACACCCTAGTCACGTAGTATTAGATATTGGGAGCCGCATTTACCCATGTCAGCCATATTCTACTGGTTTCCGTTATATTCTTGTAATATGCTATATCAATCGCATCATCCTACATTGCAGATTGAATTTATTTGCATATCTTGAGATCTGTACACGTCACAATGATACATAATTTATGAGAGCTTCCAGTAGTAAGCCAGCCAGTTCTGAGTAGTAAGCCAGCCCGTGTGGCCATTAAGACCACGGCAATCAGATAGTTCCTGGCAATCCCAATACTGAATGTTGATTTTTTTGAATTTTAGGGTTGAAATATATGGTTTTGATTTGTGCGGAATATGTGTTACTGCTATAATTTCACGTTTATTCTGAGTTATTAAAAAATATCTGGCTCATTGTGTAGCTCAGAACTTACAATCTTTTTTCACTTAAATCAGTGCAAATTCTGCTTATGCATCTTTACTAGAATATTTGATAACTGTAGCCTCTGTGTTGTATCAGAGATGCATTTTTATTACTGAAATGATCAAATAAGTTTTCTCATGACGTTGTAGCTTAAGAATGGATATTCTTCTACTGGTGATATTCAAATCTAAGACTGAACAGCTGCGGATTAATAAAATTGGCAACAGCTGTTCGCAGACAAAAAAAAAATCAGAGTGGCAATCGGGTAACACTAGACCAGGGGTGGGCTGAAGGGGCTCGCGTGTTAAATTTTACAGAGGCCGGCGAGCCCCTTGTTAAATTCAGAGAAAAAATATTCTCAGATCAAATTACTATATAACTGCAATTTCTGACTTAAATATTATCTACGACAGCTTCAGTATACACAGTAGTACATTTTTAGCCATTTACACTGATAAGTTTACAGTAAAATGCTTATAGCTACATATTATATGTGTATTAAGTAACCTTCGATTGCTTATTGTAGTATTGCATGTAATTTTATAGGAGTGATAAAAAAATTTACTCCTTCCCCAGAACACCGAGAATTGCTTTGACATTAAGTAACAGTGACAAAGGTAACGTATTGGGAGCCCACCACTGCACTGGACTGACTGCAAATGTCAAATATTTGTATTTTAAGAAATCTTTTATGTATGCTGTCATTCCAGAAATGTATAGAATGGAAAAAAACCAGCTCAAGCATTATGAGAAATATTCATAGATACTTTTTGCAATTTTTATTAAATAACCATGAATGGAGAATTATTGTTTCACCAGTTAATAAGAAACATATTAACACATTAGTGAAACATGTAAATTTGATATTTTTTTTCTTAACCAAGCTTAGTTAATGAAGCTTTATGCATAAAAATAATTTTAAAAAATTACAATAAACAAAATAATTTATCCATTAACATTATATTATATTTGATGGAGGTTAGGAGGATGGAGGATAGGAGGTATGAGTCACCAGTTCCAAGGGCCGTTCGACTAATCAACGCATTGCCTAGAGAAGTGGACATTTTTGGTGATGGTATTTGTGAACTGTTTGATAAATTTTTCTTTTGTATTTCTTGATTTTTTATGTTGAATTTGATGTACTGTGTATTTTTATTTTATATTTTGTCTTATTACATTTTTCAAGTGCATGGCGAATTGGCGTCAGCTGTTATGTCATGTACTGTAATTTTGATTTTTAACAATAAATAAATAAAATAAATAAATAAACAACATTTAAAAGATTAAATACTTTCTAGAGAGAGTAAGTACGGGCTCGAGATATCTAGAGGTTGAAGCACTGATAGGATCTTGGTAATGACTGATATATTATATTTATAAAAAAAAAATAAGATATAGATAATTCATTTTCAACCTTTTTATGTGTATTTTGTTTATATTATTCATTTTACAATAAATATATTATCCATCTACAATGACACAGCGAGGTTAATCACTCACAGAATTCCAAAAACTTCCATTTGCTTCACTTTATACATTATATAAAATATACATTGAATGATAGACTTAAGTAGTTTTAATAAACCCATCCTTCTGTCCTACTCTCTTTAAAAAGGTGTATTGAGCCGATCAATGTCAACAATTCTGTATAAAACAATGAAAAGAATGTGATAACCAAAATCAAAATAGTAATTTGTAGAGCAAACTACGAGCCGCATGCGGCCTATTCAGCGCTTATGTGCGATCCAACAAGTTTTCAAACATCTGGATTGGTTTTCGTCATTTTGTCAGTCGAAAAACCAGCACATGGGATGTATTAAAAGTGGTCTGTACTAATCACTGTTTGGTGTACTTTATGGGCTGGTGAAATCATTGGTCCATATTTCTTCAAACATAATGACGTCCAGAACGTTACAGTCAATGGAGCGGGCTATAGATCCATAATAACTGACATTACCGTCCCCTGATTGAATAGCACTAATGTAAAAAGCTGTGGTTTCAGTAAGACGGTGCAACATGCCACGCAGTGCGCGCCACAATCAGCTTATTGAAACAAACATTCTGTGAGCGCATAATTTCGTGTGATAGACCCTGTGAATTTACCTTCAAGATTGTGTGTTTTAACACCTTTGGATAATTTTCTGTGGAGGTGCGTGAAATCACTAGTCTACGCCGATAAACCAGAGACGATAGACCAGTGGCGGATTCAGAAATTGTTCCAGGAGGGGGGCATTAAAATTAAAAATAAACATGATACATTAAAAAATAGATGATTTAAAAATAATGTGTATATTAAATTAGTCAATACATAATTAAGTATGTATTCTGTAAAACATGGTAAACTAAAGAAAAAAAGAGCCCATTTCACAATAAAGTTTTCATTAATTAGAAAAATGATAAATAAATTCTCCTTAGGGGGGGCATGGCTCCCATGCCCCCCCCCCCCCTAGATCCACCAATGCGATAGACTCCATGGAAACCAAATTCCAGATTGCGATTTTTTCAAGCCAGCTGGGGAGCCCATATGCTCGAAATCATATTTAAACTTAAATGACATCAAAATATCTTTCCAATAAAGACAATACCACGGCCATTGTGATGATTTTTATGTGCTTGATTTGATTTTATAATCCATTAAAATATCCTATATTTATAGTTAGGGAAATAATCTATAGTTGCGCTACTGTACTCGACATTTCATAATTATTATAATTGATGAAATAACCATATCGACTGTGGAAAGGAAAAAGGACGTAACCCACACATATCAAATTTTACAGGAGGCGCAAAAAACGTGTTTTGATGATTTTGGGCCATATGCAAATTATGAATTATACACAACCTTAAAGTGTACGGAGAATTCTAAACTGGTGTTAAGTTGACATAACCTAATATTAATTAAAGAAATTATCCAGGAAAAATCTTTATTTCAGTCTTTTTTCTTGGCTTTAATTTTTTACAAGGTCATCTTTTTCAAACATAAAAGCTAAATTTAGATACTAATTCGGCATTTGCAGCTCGCATCCTTTTGATAGAACGTGTATCAAGTTTGATACATTGTGATCATCGAAAAAAGCCTGTTTTGGAAAAACTGTGGGTTACGTACTTTTTTCTTTCCACAGTCGATATGCAATGTGCCAAGTCTCAAGTATTGTTCTTTGATTAGGTTATCTTTTCATAAATTTTGTTTTCAAATTATCCAGCGTTATCAATAAGTATCTGTCTTTTGTGGAATAAAATTTGATTCTCACGTGGCTGATTACACAACCTACGAGAATATCAATAATTTGTCTCTGTTTAACATTTAATGTTTAAGTGATAACAATTTATTTATTTTTGAAATATTTACTATAATATAAACAGTTTATTACAGTAGTTATAAAACTATTAACACACGCTTAATAGAAAATGTAATTGGTTTTACTTTTATCATGCGCTTTGATGAAAATATACTGCTCTTTTTTTATAATATTTTTATTGGTAAGAATTATTGTTATTTAGTGTGGTCAAAAATATTCAATGTAATAAATCGCTGTTGGTAACAAACGAATGTTTCCGAACGACTTAAATTAATTCGAATCAAAGGTTTTATTGTGAATAATAAACCATATTATCTATATTGTATATAATAAAGTTTTACTTGTTTTCGGTGGTGAGATAGCAAAAATATCTGCGATCCTGATAAATATAAATAAAACGATTTGACTTTTTCAATTACCAAGTATAGAATCTTTTTAAATTCCATGATTTCACAATTTTCTTAAGAACGTAAGTTGTACTGAAAAATATGTAACTACATGTATAAAATTATTTAATTTAATTTTTTTATTTTTAAACATATTTGACATTACAGCTTACGCCAATGCGTCAAATACTTTTAAGTTGAAAGATCATACGAGATATACTCGATGAGAATTTTTAAAAGTCACATGAGATAAACTCAAGGAGAATTGACTTCACAATCACCCATGTCTTAGATCTCAAATTAAAATTGAAAAAAATCCAATTTTGACATTGACCTTACCGGGAATCGAACCTAGACCCACCTGGTTGGTAAAGCAAGCTCTAACCAACTAGACCACAGCGGGCGAGATATGTTGTTTTACTTACATTAGAATTTTTTGAAAAATTGATTAGGTACTTAGCTATATTTTAGTTAATTCAATTTTAAAAGGAGTTCAGTCAAAATTCCATTCGGAATCATGTCAAACGACAGCATGATTTACAATGGAACCCCCAATTACGCTACCTCGAATTACGCACCCAATTGCGCGCTCGCATTCCATTCCCGTTCCTGCTGTACACACAGCCAGGCGGCTGCTGTGTAGTGCATACAGTCAAGCGTGGCGAGTGCTATGCATTTTACCACCTAGTAACTAAATATTTCATCCATATATATATTTTCATTTATTCTTAGTTTTGGCAGTTTTGCATTTTTCGCGAAAAAAACGTAACCCCTAGTTTTATTTTTGAAAGAGATTCACTCCCCCAATTACGCGACTTCCAAGAACGCGGTCCAACTTTCGCGTAAATGGGGGGTTTTACTGTATGTATATTATTTTCAAATTAAAAAAAAACAGTCATCACCACAGGCTTCCCATTCACACATCTAGTCTAGATCATTCCCTTATTTATTTACCTGTCATTTTTTTGAAAATCAGATATTAAATCTCTAATAAATTTATTGTACCTTCCTAAATAGAATCTGAATTCACCGGAAAACTACTCATGCAGATACTCATGATTTTTTCTTTGATTTTACTTGAAACACCCTAGCGGTCACCATTAGAGCTCGTCGGTTTTCAAAAACCGGTTTTTTGGAAAAATTTGTGACATTCGAAAACCGGTTTTTCAACATCGTAACCGGTTTTGCCGAATTTTACATAAACGAGTCTATAAACAAAAGGACAGAAAATTTGGATCTTTTATTTGATGGCTCAAAGACCATATGCCCCACATCATTAGCCAGCGAAAGGGTATTTTCGATATCAGTAAATTTTATTACAAAACGATCAGTGGACGCTTTGTTTTCTTAAATCATATTTTCTGAAGAGTAACACCAAATAATTTCTTTTTGTGTATTATTATCTATGTATATAAATAAACAACATAAAAACATGGAACCTTTTCTCGCTATTTTAATTGAATTATCCATTTTTTGTAAAACTTCGAAAACCGGATAAGACCGGTTTTCGAACAATATTGACATTCGGAAACCGGTTTTTTCAAAAGTTGGTGTTTGTATAAGCCCTAGTCACCATTAAAAAAATTTCTTTATTAAATATAAGAAATGGAAATGGCAAACTAGATCTCATACACGAGTATCAGTATTATCAACTGCCGGCCGCTTGGGAGTCCGGTCGCTGTTGTCAGTCAGTGTAGGGTGAACACTCCTGCACGAACGTACTCGTTTCCATAAGTTGAAATAATATAAGAAAACGAGAGTGATTAAAAAATATACATTAAAAACTGTGTCAATTGTCAAGTACGGAATTCAATTGTGTGTGTGTTTTTTTTTAAATATTATACAAAAAGTCGTTTTGTGAATGAGTATGTGAAAACAGTATTGCACCAATTCTGTGCTGTGATTTTTTTACAGGTAAGAACACCGGAAAATTGTAAAAATATTAATGCTTTTGCTTTTGTGTTCTAGACAAGAATTATATCAATAATATAATTGATATTTGATTTCATTATTAATTATAACAGCTGTAATTATAAACGTAGAAAAAATACCGTAGAGGCGTAAAAGAAAATAGTAGAGTTTCTACATTTTTTTTTCATAATATTTCCTTCACTTCTTCATTAGAGAAATGTATTTTGAATCACATGTTTTTATTATTTTTGTTTTTTTCCTTGTATATTTTAATCATAAATTAAGTCATTACACACTATGGGGATAGTATACAAAAATCTACTTTTGGTAAACCCGCAAGTATTGCAACTGTTTCGCTCAATAATAAATAACTAACATGGTTTTTATTTTAATATTAACAATTAATTAATCGACGTAAAATAGTGAAGTGATTTTGGACAGATTGAAATCTTCTTTCTTTTCGCACTTTTCAACCTTGCTATGTATTACGCGTTTTCATTATATCGCACGATACACTTAACGATTAAAAAAACGCACAATATAACGTTATGTTGTTGACCCTATCCGCGAATAAACAATTTACTAACGCATCTTTGTTTCATCGACTGACGTATTATTACGATCTCAATAATAAAAAATATAGTCACTGCTATAAATTATAAATATAAACGAACCTTTCCCTGTTTCAATAAACAGCTGTAAAAATAATAAATGATTTATCACTCATTTGCTCACAACTAATTAATATCAACTACATATTATATACATACAGAAGTTATGCAAATTTATCTGTGCAAAACCTTTGTTCTCAATAATCTCTTGTAGCGTGATTATTTTATCACCAGGAGAATCTTATAATAATAATAAATGCAAATATTCTTTACATGTGCACCCAGTCAAGGCCAATGATATTAACCACAAATTAACTGCAATACATTGTAATCAAACGAGGACCCAATTTTATCGTAGAGTATTTCCTTTGACCTATGTCATCAATTAATAATCATCATAATCTGCATACGAAGCTATATTTTCTTACTAATTCGAATGTTTAAAAGTTGTATAACTTAAAATATTTGTACCCCTTGCACCTGTACCGATTTTGATACCTACAGTATTTTTTTTCTTACCATCAATTTAAGACTTTTTTATCTTGATAATTATTTGCACCATGTGGAAGTGCTTTGATTGTGCGTAACTAAATGATCAAGACGCGATGTAGTAACTTTTATTTATTATTTCGCCATAATGTTACCTTGTTAAGTGACGTAGGTAACACAATGACTTAATTTATATTAATAATTCTTATATAATAAAAAAAAATAATCTTAATCTTCAGTTGTGCAATGTGTAGGAATTCGGTCTTCTTAATTACTAATTTTCTGCAAACAGAACATGTCATAGGTAGGGATTGTAATCCATCTATATGTATTATATTTCATCGATACCGCGATTTCAATAGCGTACAGTCAATCTTAAATATATAATATTAAAACCTTTACACTAAATTACAATTGGAAAAAAAAGTTTTTATAATAAAAATAATGTTTAATAATTATTGCTACAGTAATTTCTTGTCTAATAATTCACAATATTTCAACCAAAGTAATGTAAGAACTATTTTTTATAATATGCTGAGAAAAAAAGCATTGTATTTTTCTCACCTTCTTTAGGTGTATCAAGTTTTAACCAACTAAACCAGGCGAGGGGAACCTGCGGCCTTTTGAATTCTGAATTTTTTTCTAAATTCGTAAATTCCTGAGATTCTGGATGTCAAAATCCTTGAAAGACCTAAATAAATGATCCCACGCTGGTAATATTGGGAGATCCGCAAATTTGTGGGCCTTAAAAATTGCCATGAAATTGTTTCTGGCCAAAGACTCTATAGTCAATTACATGTCAATGTTTACTGCGGTCTTATGTTGAATCAGATAAATGAATGCAGCCTTTAGAGAGAGAACGGTTCCCCACCCATGAACTAAACCATCGCTTATGTTTCTTCGTTGTTTTCTTAATATGTCGTCGCTTTTCTTTAAATCAGCAAGAAAATTCATCGAATTATAGATACCATATTATTTTGTTTACCCATAGTCATACTTTTTTTTCTCTTATTTTTCAAAGAAAAATGAACAAGGTCACGACTTAAATTATTGTCAATCAAGCGGTTAGCCAATATATTGCACAGAGAATCTACATAAATTATGATTAGGCGCGTTGACTCGTGGACATACGATTCTTAAAATAATTATACACGTGCTTTATAAATTGCATTGCTGGAATATGTAAAGACTAAGTGTTTATTAACTTAAGATCTTTGAAAATACGTATAAACAGAGTGTTTATTAGATCTTTGATAGATCAATCTTTTTCTTAGCCGTAAGCTTGGCGAATAAATCAATTGCATTTCCACGTAGCCACGGAGTTATTTATCGCAACGATTAATGAGTTAATATGACAACCGGGTTATACGGTGTTAGTATAATATTCACAAGTAGAATAAAATAGAATTTTCAAATGATAAGAGTAGCGAAATTACGTCCTCCGCTGATAACGAAATCATCGGTCCAACGTCCACGGTTTCAATACTCAATTTATCTCTGTAAATGTATTGCAATAAAATAAACCAAGTCTTAAAAATGAATCCGGTCGACCTAGCTGCATACATGTTGGTGCAGAAATCGATTCGCAAGGTGCGAACACTGAGACCTTCAGCTCGAAAACGAAAACAGAGATACCTACCGTCGGACTGTGCTCAATTAAGGAAAACCTTTAAGAAAAAAATCTTCCATGTTTACCCAATCTTTTGATTACACGATTTACTTCTGAAATATTAACCCCCCTCGTTGCGTAAAATTATATTATGTCTTAGACTTGAAGAATATACCTTTTATGAACTTATTAATAAAATCACATCACCTTTTTGTGGCATTCCTCAAGAGGAAATTTTAGGAATGCACATAACCCGGGCGGCGGAATACTCATTATTAATATTATTGGTGTTAAAATAAACATTATAATATGAAGATTTTTTCTCGGAAGAACTCCAATGAAAAGAAACTATTGATCAGTAATCGTAATGTTTTGAGTAATACAACTCTCGAGAATACATACTCGAGACTTTTGTGCGATAATTATTTCCAATAGAATACACGAGTTGTCAATTAAAAATGCAAGTCATCAATTTTATTTCATATCAGATTAACAATTTCACAAGTTAAAACATCGGTTGATACAACACTTTCAATATAATTTATTGCAACGGTTAATTTACTTACTAAAATTATTTAAAAGATTTTTTTAAATGAAATTTTAATATTTTAATCAAAACAATACATTTCTTTAAAAAATATATTCAACCAAACACTGGGAAAAGTTTAGACGCAGTCCTGAAATTTTGATTATCAATTATTATTCTACGCATTGTGAATAATTCAAATTGAGCAAACATTCATTCGGTGAATGCACTTAAAAATGTAAAATTACTCATTCGTTTCCGCAAATGCTCTAAATCCATAACGTTAAAAAAACACTTTAAATGTTAATAAGTATTTTAAAATACAAAAAACAATACTCCAGTAGTGTGTCAACAATATTTTTATGTGACATAAAAAGAATACTTGAACTACACTATTACTATTTGATTATTTATAATCGTGAATAATAATTAATTACTCATAAGATAGTGTATATACTTATCTCGCGCACGTATTCACTTGGACTTCGTCGTTTGATTTGTTTAATGCCCTTCCAAAATTAAGGCAATAAAAAGAGGATGTGACCATAGACGTCTCTTGGGCATAGGCGAGTAGGCAGTTACCTAGGGGCGGTAAATCTTAGGGAGCGGCAAATAATCACAGAATATTTTTTAATATTACTAAATATTTCTTACACACGAGTTTGGTATAGAATAAATATTATTCCTCAATGATATTGATAAAAAAAAACGAAAAATACATTTTCAACTGTACATAATAATATTATGATCGATGGATATACAGTATTTTACTTTATCGCAAAAATCTTTACATATTATGACATTTATCGATGGTGCCACTTGAGATGGCAGCTTTAGCGTTAATTAACGAAGGCGAGTGGAAATTGTCTGGGTCATAAAAGCATTAAAGGAACGAATTCAAACATTTAATTTTTGAGTACATACATAGATGAGTAAAGGATTCAAACTTTTATATTTGTATATACATGTCATTTATACTCTTCTCATTCGCATCGGGGCATTTTTGCGAAATTTTGCAAATAATTAGGTACTTTTGAAAAAATAGTATAACTTTAAAACTATTTGACATTCAAAAAAATAATTTGGACAACAGTTGTGCAACACTTTGTTACATAATATTTTATATATTTTAGCCTGCTTTTATTAGCGATACTCATCTTTTGTATTTTTAAATATAGAAAATCGGGTATTTGACATAGAATTATATATTTCATCGAAAGCGTAATAAATAATAAGTCAAATAAACATTTACTCCTGTTTATTTTATTTTAAAACAATATTAGAAAACATAAAAGCCTATTTTTAGCCTACAATTGCTTATATTTTGGTGGCCTATTTTTTAAAGTTTTATTTTAACTGTCTGTTGATTTTTCATCGCCGAAATCACCGAATAAAAAAAATATTTGTGCATATATTTTAATATTTTATTTTTTAAATAATGCATCAAACATTTGTTACGCCATCTGCGTAGAGAATCTAAAACATTTGTCGCATTGGATGTATATATTTCAACGCGTAAGTCAGACCGGCGAAAAGACTCGTATACGAGTCATCCGTAACCAATGTGTTAAGAGTTCATATGTTTATTTCAAAAAATTTCATATGTTTATGAATGTTTATTCATAAACATTCATATGTTTATTTCAAAAAATAGTAAGGGCGCTATTTTAATCTTTGTCTAGGGGCGGCACATAGCCTAGGAATGTCACTGGATATAACCGATAAAATATTCTACTCTCTCGTCATGATTAAACAATATTTTAATAATTCTACCTCTATATTAAGCCAAGTAAAAGTATTACTGATCCTTTTTTCCTGCACATTTATTTAGCTATTCTTTTAAAATATAATACAAGCAGGGACGTTCATCGTTAAACTCACTTCATTTTGTAGTACACACTTATTCCGCAATATGGTCAAAACCAATTTTGTTCAGCGTTATTAACATATTATAAAATATAATATAAAGACAAATTGTACAACTGTATTTAATCCTTCCTCGCACTTTGTCTAAAAACAAACACAATCGCTACATTTGTTGATAAATCTCATATTTGCCATGAATATTGATAACACATTATATGGTGAAGATGAAGATGCTACAAAATTATGATTTATAATAAATATTGTGATCGTAGTTATTTACTTGTTATATTGAATTGAAAATCGTAAATAAAAACTATTTAATTATATCATAATGCCTAAATCTTTCTTACGATCTAATATCGCAAGCGACACTCCGTCGTTACGAATTAATTGTTCAGAGGTGGGGAACCCGCGGCCTTTTGACTACTCCGGTGCGGCCTTCTGACCAATTCTGAAAAAATGAGGTTTGGAGATATCTGGGGAAAAAGTATAGCAAATTCAGGATTTCAAATTCCTCGGTGAGCTAAAAAAAAATAACGAGGTTAGGAGACATCTGGGGAAAAAGTATAGCGAGGAAGAGTAAGGCAAGGGATTGAATATTAATCAATCCCGTCCTATGTTTACTGCGGCCTTATGTCGAATTAGAAAAATGAATGCGAAGAAGATGAGAAGAAAAGGTTCCCCACCTCTGTAATTGTTTATTATTATGAGATTACTTTCAATTTCTTTAGGCAAATTATAAATTAATAATTGACTCGTATCAAACGATAAAAAATAAACTTCTTTTTGAAAATAATTAA
The DNA here is from genome assembly GCA_030503985.1 of Himalopsyche tibetana. Lineage (NCBI taxonomy): Eukaryota > Metazoa > Arthropoda > Insecta > Trichoptera > Rhyacophilidae > Himalopsyche > Himalopsyche tibetana. The sequence goes on along the minus strand of JAPJYX010000009.1, from coordinate 13,847,718 downwards.
GTGAATATAAACGTATAATATAAACGAACAAAACATTCATAAAAAAATCACTTTTCCAATAAACCAATACTGATTTTTTATAAAAAAAAATAATCCATAATAAAAATTACAACTAGCAAGCGATTAGTGAAATAAAATTATTCTTAAAGATTTATATTTTTAATGCAGGATTAGTTGACTATGATATAATGGAAAACATAATTTTAGTATTATAAACAATTTTTGTACGATTCTGCTTTTTAATTCCTTTCTTATCGTGTTATCTTGATTAGCATACGCCTTAATTTTTTACATGTTAATATCACGACCGTATCAAATAATGTTATACATTTTATTTTAAATGTAATCATCATTATCTACTTCGTTATTAATCTTACTACATTTTTGTAATGTGAAAATACTTATCTGTAAGAATGATTGTTAAACGAAATTGGTTTTTTGATCGGGCATTTACAATATTTAACATGAATCATAAAACGTTGAAATTGTATATTTTTAAATCATTTCAATGTGATTGGTGATATTATGTTTTTTTTATTAGGTAATAAAATGAATGGTCAAAAAACACGCCCGAATCACAAATTTAATAAAGCAACGAATGGTAAAAATGTAGAATACATAAAATGTAAGAAACATTTATAATTTTTGTTTGCTGCTTCAGAAAGTGTCAAAAGTTTTAATCTTCTGAAAGATTTCAATTGACATATAATTTCATATAAGCACTAGGATTTAAGTTTACACTTTATTACATTTATTTGTAATATAAATGCACTGATATCATTACAAACTATTTAATAATACATATGTTGATATTTTTAATTCGTAAAAAGCATTATTGGATTACACAATTACATAGTACATATATATATTGCATCTTATATTCAGCTTACCTTTTTCTTATTTCTCGTTTTGGAAAGAAACGTTATGTCGGAAATTCTTGTTTGAATTATTTATAATTAGTTCAAACTCTCTTCTTTGTGTTGTGCTCAACAGTGGGCCCTTTTTATGATATTTGAAAATGTATTTTTTTACTTTGATTAACTCAAAAAATGTGTTCAACATAGATTTCCTCAAGTTTTGTATATTCGACGAAACGTTATTTGACATAACCAAAGCATTATATTTTAAATCGTATTAATTACGTCCGGTATTTTGTAATGAATTTTACATTTGAATAATTTATTTATTTTTGTTCTAGGTTTCTTCACAAATCAGTTAAAACAATTTTCCCAAAACAACAAAAAACTAACTCAATATTAAATGCCGGTGTTAGTGAAAAGTGAAATTTTAAATTAATTTTCGAACACGGTCAATAAATTAAAATGGAGTTCGCACTACAAGACGTTCACAGCGAGATCATGCATTCAGCATCTCCAAATCCAAATCGATCACTAACAGTGGACGGAGCGATTGCTCCAAACGTGGGGAGCTCCGCAATTGTGCCAAGATCTCCCATGATGTCAAAGAGTTCTCAGACCAATGGAGTTGTGGAGGCTGCTGCAACTGCAATAGGGAGTGCTGCGGATGAGAGCGAGGGAGTGACTACCTTCTCCAGGTTACCTCACAAAGATCCTGTGGATATCCAGTTCGATAAAATATCATACACAGTCAATTTGGGATTCAGAAAAGGTATGTTTTCATTAATATTATCTTGTTATTCAGTTAGCATATGTCAATCAAGTGACGCTTGACTGTTTCTGGTTGACCGCATACTTATAGATATCAAATAATATTTACACGTATCTAGAAATAAACACAATTTGTTTGTATATTTACTGGCTTAGAGTAGTCAAGCCCTTTTATGAAACCGTTTTAGGTAATACCATTTCCTTGTTTTCACAAAAATAAACGCATAATTATTTATACAATCAGTGACGTTCCTATGAATAAGAGTACGTGCCGCCCCTAGACAGAATTTAAAACAGCGCCCTTGTTATTTTTCGAAATAATTTTGTGAAATTACATTACATATGAATCGAATAAAGACATAAGAGTTTAAGTGATATGTTTTCATTTTATCCCACCCACTACTCATCTACGACCTCAAAATAAGCGCTTATAATAATCCAGATCAAGTATGGGGAACGTTTTCATTTCTAAAGGCCACATTCATTCATCTGATTCAACATAAGGCCGCAGTAAAGAAAACGTTGACACCCCCTCCCCTTTTTTTTCGACTGTCGAACATACAATGTGGTAATAACGCTCTTTTTCCAAACGCTTGCGTATAATTTTGTTGATCAAAGTGAATATTTTGGTATTTTGAACAGAACTCAACGTCGAAGATATAATTATCGTCGAGATAAGATTATTCAATTGATTTTACGATTTCTATAGATTTCGTATTGGAAAATTAATCACTACTCTTTGATAAATAATACATGTCGATAAAATATTGAATGTCAAATTTCTTCACGAAACTTCCAAGCAATATTGACATTTTAGTGAACCTTGAAAAAATTACTTGCTTAAAATAATATTCAGTGTAAAATAGGCAAGAAGAAGAAGGCGTTTTCATTAACACATATTCAATGTCACAATTGTTTGTACATCTAATATTTAAATACAAATGACCACGGATGAATATCTAAACAATATTTGTGTCAATTACATATCGTTGTATTCGAGATGAAAATAAATTAAAAACCTGTATTCATTTGGTCATAAACTGAAATATATTATTTTGTTTTTTTCATGTGATTATTAATTTAATACACGGTCAGTTATTCAAAAGAAATTCGCAAAGTTCATTGACAGATTGATAGAATTCCTAGCCTAACCTAACTTTATAAATAATTGCATACCATTTTAAATGTGAAACAATGAGCGTTTCTTCATTGAAATTCTGACACAATATTAAATAATGAGGGGTGATTCTTTATTAATACCTGTTATCTAATTTGAACGATTACAGATGTCTCTGCTGCTCGGTTTAAAATAACATTATTAGTAATAAGTAGTGAATCTTATATCATTTAATTTAGAGAATGGTTCTATTATTTTTTCTTAGGCAATCGCATATGTATACATGTACTGATGGGTAGTTATACGAAAGATGACAAAACGAGTAGTGTTATGTCCCGCTATCACCTAGGGCACATTTTTCCGTGCTGCGCTAAAAATATTTCAGAAATATCTTTTACCAAATTAACGACCAAATCCATTTTTTAAACGCAGCTTGATTAAGAATTCTCAGATCGTGAAATTATTAATGAATGTTTTTATTTACGCAAGATTCTCTGGACACATGGGTTTTGCGAATTTAATACTTAACGAAGTTGAGTTTTATCGTGATTTCGTAAGATATTGTTGATACAGGCAGTTAGTTATCTGTCTTGCTTCGTCAACACAAAACAAGTTATCCAATTGCATCCAACTGACCCCGCGTTGTAATAAGAACCAGCATGCGTCAATATTTATTTTTAAAAACTATAATATTATGCACACAACATCAAAGTAGCTGTTCACACCGAGGGTATATTTCGACATCATGCTCTAATAGTATAGCAGAAAACATCATGCCATTCGTTGGTTTCTATACTGGACTCAGCGATTTTTTAAAAAATTTCACTTTGGCTGTATTGATAAGGATTGCGCACATGTAACCATGCTCAGTAGGGCATTGACTTCCGTCATTATTTTTCCATTCAGAATATTATGCATATGAATAATAAACATATTTCAAATCGTATAAAACAATTTCTTGTAACAAGTTCACATTATTTGTTATAAATCAGGGCTGGTTTATCTAATTTTAAGATGATCTTGATAATACATACTCGCAATGACCGAAACCGGTCCTGATATTTAATAAATAGTGTGGAATTTGTAGAGATATCTTATTTTTAATATTATGCCATTGCACCAAAAAATGAGAGTGAACACTTTAAAATTATCATTTTCTTAAATACCAATATAGTGGACGGTTTTTCAACCTGTGTTTGGTTAATACATTTTAATCTGTGTTTTACTATTTGTATATCCCTCGAATAAAGGTTATTGGTTTCTTTTAAAACGTAGCTAAAGCCTTTAAAACTAAGATAGGAAATTAAAGGTGAAAAACATTACATACTTGCAGCACTAGATAAATTCACAATTATAACTATAAATAATCAAAGATCAACTTCATTCTACAAACATTCATTATTCCTTCTGAAAAAATGTGCAATAATATGAAAATTGTTTTACCGTAAATAATACATTCAATATTTGTCGATTATAAGTATTTTCAAAAACATTTTCTCAATATTTTTTTTTGCATAATACAAGAAATCATTTATGTCGTAAGAACATAATTTATATGTAAATACAGCTGAGGCTACTTGCGAGCTATAAAATCCAAATAAATTTTCAACTTATAAATACTGTGGCACTCAATTGATGAGAACAATTTCCAAAATATCCCGATAGCGTGGAAATTGAGTCCTGTCTTCATTATTTTTACAATTTATATCATGCTCAAAAAGTAAATTTCATTTGTAATAAAAATGTGTAGCAAAAACTACAGCATGCTGAAAATTTCAAAATTAATTTAATAACCGGCTTACCTGCTCGCCCTCCGTACCTTGATTTCATCACAATCGTTTTTATGCAAACAGCGTAGTTGTGGTCTGGTTGTGGATTCTGAAGAATAAATACCATTCCATTGTCTGTAAGAGGGTAAAGGGCGAGTCGCTCGGCACTAATTAAATAATCTCAATCAAGTTTCTCTACGCCTAATGCGAGGTGATCAGTGCTAAAATCAATGCGACTGCATGTAATACAGATCAGGACCTTCGTGCAATCAAGTTTTTCTTACACGAGTTATCTGGCGGGTCTTCAAGTCCAGTTTCAAATGTCGACGATTTCCAGATTGACTTTGACTAGTAATAACTTACAGTCAGGCAAAGATACACGTCTGCGGGCTGCTGTGTTCACAAATGAACACCTGTACATGACTGAGTCCCATGATTCCGTATCAGGCAGAAAATAAAGATTACATGCAATTGGAATTAAAATAAAACAATTATTTTCTAAGCCAATATCGTAGTAATTTAAATTGCCACCGTTTAACTTAATTGCTTATTTTTTCTGTAAGAAAACACGTAATAATAACCGACAGTCTTTAAGTAGAACGCAATGCAATAATAATAATTATTACAGTATGTACGTGTTTGAAGGCAACAATCGCATTCTGGTACCCACAAGTTTTTTGTATAGAGATATGTAATGACAAAAGTGTATTACAATAGCCATAACATGCCACGCAACTTTTTTGGCCTATCGAAATAACATGCCCTAATTGTTTTTACAAATGATAAACAAACACGCTTTGGTGCAACTGTTCTAAATTATTTTTTTATATATTATATATCATTATCATCCTGACATAAAAACGCTAATTCTACAAAAGTAGTTATGAGTACATCTCTGTTAAATATTTGTATGTCAATCACAAATATTTCAACAATGTTTCTTTTCAATATTGTATAAATAATTGATGTTAATAATTTGAATATGGTAGTTTTTTGAACACTACTTAAAATTATAATTCCTATAAATCTTGAAAGGTGATATTTTGTTGTAAGTAAATAAAAACATGACTTATTTAAAATATTGTTTTGAAATTACGTAGACAATGTAAAAAATATATTGATTAATCTAAATATAACCTGTTAAATTGTTTACTCATAAAAACAGCAACACTATAACATCTAGTATCATGGAATATCAAAACCCGATGTTATGAATGTGGAAACTCTATGAAAAATCACATTATATATTAAAATTTAACTCAAAGTATTCAAGAATTGTACCTGCGCTACCCAATTCTTGCCATTGAATAAATTTATGGCTATAAAGAATGTTTTGCACCTTTCATAGGTTGAAAAACAAACTATAAAATTGTTCGTCCATTTTCTGGCTTTCGAATTTTAATCCCATTATCTTTGCAACCGAATATATAAAACGCCCAATTTCGTTGACTTTTGGGATACAAGCTACAAGTATCGGCCATATCTATCGTATTCAACTTTCTTTCATTTAAATTTTGATAAAATAAGCATGGCCAAGGGAAAACGGTTACACTAAATAGTATTCATTATTATCCAATAACGATTCGGAAAATAATTTGTACATCAATGAATTAAACTGTAAAGGTTAACAAAACATTATTATATTGCTTTGGCATAACTTTATATGGAAGAAAAAAAAGTATAAAGACCTATAAAAACAAATGGTAAATAATTTCAAACTAGATAAATTAAAAATATATATATAAATTTTAATACCGGCTCAACACAACATTTTTTTTTAAAATTATCTCTGTATAGCTTAAAAAAGATGAAGCGTGAATTATACAGATAGTCAAGTCACTATATGCTGATAATATAAGTATTTGATATAAATATAAACAAAAAGTATTTCATTTTCTGATTTGCATTGACTCAATTAATGATTATATGCAAATTTAAAAGCCACAGTTATTTTTTTAATAATAAATTTATTACCATTTTGAACGGGTCGTGGCTCCTTAGCTCTGATCTGTCGGCGACGTATGTTTTAATTTTCTCATTGAAAAATGTTGAATTATCATTAAAGGAAAACGCGTTTTAGTTCGTCACAATAGTCGGTCTTCGTGGTGAGTTTTGTATAAGTCATTGACAGCAATCCATTTCCTCTGACACTTTGTTCTCCTACACAAAACAAATTCAAAAAACAACAATAACAATGTTTGCATAATTGTTTTTTTCCATGAATAACAAGTTTTCACCTTTCCGTACGAAAAAGACGTTTACAATTATTTGGAAGACGTATCTGGAACGGTATCTTAAATAAAAGGAATAAATAAATTTCTACAATATTACATTTCAAATGATTATTTCACATTATATCTATCACAAGTATACATACTACCACACTTAAGTAGAAAAAAACAACATCATTTGAAAAAATATATAATATATTGTATTCTTTATTATATAAATACAATACCCTTTTAGAATATTCTCGTGGAGATTGAGCTTTTTCTTTTGTTTTAATCCTGATTATACAAAATAATTCTCGCCAACTTTTTCGGTACGGCAAAACGTTATTCAATGCAGTTATGCAATAGAAAATGCCACCAAAAGCACTCGCTACGAAAAGGTAGAACTGTCAAATCGTAAACAAAATAACATCGACTGTGTCATTCAAATATATTCAAATCTTTTCGCTCGGAAACTGGGTACTTGGCTAATATATCATGACATTTACTTTGTATTGTTTTGCTATTTCCGCTAAATATCATTAACAAAACTTTTTTCATTATCACAATATTAATGTTGAACATCACATTCAGAAGGTGTGTTGCAATTATCGAAGGTTGTTAATTTGATAATCAGGCATTTGTTTTTGTTAAATACAAAATGAGCGAATAAATAAAACAAACATACATAAGCATTGTGATTAGTATGTTGTATGCGTTCTTGTGAAATCCTTCCTGATTAATTTACGTGTCATCATATATGGGAATAACTACCAAAAATAAATTGGAATAATTTATAATAACAAGTTTAGATTATTAATTATATTCCGTACATCAGAGACTATTTTGCATACAATAGGCGTTTATCGTATTACTAACCAACGTACCATTTTTTTTTTAATACTTTTCTTTTTCGTGTGGCTGCTTTGTTTGGAACCATAATTATGAAATACATAAAGTATTTAAAATAAAATCCGTTATTTTATTGTACTTAATATTCGCAAACGACCATACCACGTTGAGTTGAAAGCATTGACTTTGGTTCGATCACCGAAGATCTGCAGCGTTGGGCGAGAATAGTATTTGGATAGCTGTATTAATTATATTTAAAAAATAGGAAAGTAAACATCTGGCGATCATTGCTATGTTTTATTATCTGTTCTTTTATCTATTCTACTGGTATTATAAGGTTTTCTGTAATTCAAATTCTAAAACCACATTTGTGATAACACTTATTTACAAAAAAAATATTTATTTAGCTGTATTAAACGAAAGTGAAAAACCTTTTGTCGTATAAATATGTTTGACAATTAACAGAAATCAAATAAAAGTGCTCAGTCTATCGCCCACGTACTTGTATTTTTATATTTTGATGGTTAGTAAACATGTCACGTTGTAAAATAAATAATTTACTGAATATTATTTTTAAAACAACTAATGGTAACTTCAACAATCCGTCTGAAAAGAAAAAACGTATCCTGATTATAGATCACTTTGATTCCAAACTCTTTCATTCAACGTTCTGTTTTTCCTATATATTTTCAATCAATTAAACTTATGTCTTCATAGCAACTGAAACAGTCACAAATCTTTTTAGTATGGTATTTCTTTAATCGTTAATTTGGATAGCGTTTTTTCTGCCATAATTCTATTGAACTACTTTTCGGATTGAATCTGAAAATGACGACGATTTTTATCTGTGATTTAAGTATTCAACATCGCTAATGAAAATAATTACTCGAAATATTTATAGCAATTTTAATATTTATGGTTTACATTGCATACATTACGGACTTCAATATTTTTACTTTGTTGTGAAAGCGTTGAAAACAAGGCTGGCTTATCTATAGCTTATGTAGATGTTTAAAGGTGTCATTAAATAATCTCTCCAAATAAAACCATATACTCATTAATCATTATGCCAGGAATTCGATCCAAACACTACAATATAAAAGTCCACGTGCCTCACCAGTGAGCTATGGCTATCAATAATTAATTAATGAAATGTGACATTAAGTATTTAAATTTAAGTAATAATCCATAAAAAGCTAATAAAATCAGCAAAACCTGTTCGTAGTCCCTTGAAATATTTAAAAATAAAAATAAAATAGTACACGTTTCACCAAAATAAATTATATTATATAAATGGTGACTTTATAACTTTATTCAATATTTTTTTATTAAAAACAACTCTTTTTTTCTTAAATAAAAATGTTTTGTCTAGTACATTTTTGAAAAATCTGTTACTATTAACTATTAAAATTACCAACGTTATGCCGAAGCAATCGCACGTTTAACATCAAATTTGGCCTTGCGTTCGACGGAAAAACCCTATGCTCATCTATTTTTGACAGTGACAAGGAAAATTACTAATACATATATGTAAAAACCTTTAAAAAATTGAGTGTTAATATTTACCCATCACATTGTGGTCTTAATCTTAATCTAAGTATATGAACTATTTACATACTACAGTGGAACCCTGATCTACCGTTCTCGCATTGTTCTTTTTCCCGCATGGATCGTTTATTTTTCATTGTTTTACTGTATTAGTTCAACAAAAATCTTCTAATACCACTAAATGTGAGTTTTTTTATCTATTTAAATATATATGTTCACAATTTTTCGTACTGCACTACCTATAAATTTATTTTAAATGTTCTTACAATATTTTATACTGCACAATTTATAGAAACCACAACATCAACTAATTATTCCACTAGTTTCCGTTTTTATAAATGTTCAGTTACTATTAAAAGAAACAATCAGCTGAAAATCGAACATTATTTTACGTCACAAAACAACATTTCATATTTTTTCTTTTACAAAACCTAATTTTAAATATTACTCATTAATATTAATTATTGCCACTAGATCGTCACTGAAACTTTAAAATGTTTGAAAAATACAGGTGTGTAATAATAGGACATCATTTATCGCTAATTTAAATACTTTCATGGTCAGTATTTTATTGAACGAATAATCGGTATTAATATAATATTTTTTCATAATAAATATCACGTGTGATCAGTATAAACATAGAAAGGTCAGTTTTCTTATTTGGTCAATATGTGATTACTGATTAGGTTAGGTTGGGTAAAGTTTGGTTGTCAATATAAAATTTTCCTTGAGGTTAACTTACGGCACCACGACGTTAGCGCTCGAGACATTAGTGGGCAATAAAAGGTTATTTTGTATTGTTGACAGATCATTTAAAGAAATTTACATACCTAAGATAACTTTATGTGCTAAAATTACATATTATTTAAAATCAATTGGTACTTTTAAAAACATATCTAAGAAAATGTAATCGATTGGAAAAAAATAATAAGAGTGGTTTTCAACCTTCCTTGAACCAACAATAATTCAGTGGAAGCGTGGCACCGCGCTTTTTAACAATGTTGCCATTTTAAGATTTAAATTAAAAGAAGCTGATGCTTTGTTTCTATTATTTTTTAATTGTTTTGTATGGTATTAACAAAATAAAATATTTATCAGCAGTGGCGGATTACCCTATAAGCAAAGACGCGCGCGGCTTGGGGCCCTCAAAAATAGCTTACTTAACCCTCCAGAGACGAGAGCTTTTTTCCGATAAAAAAAATATTTTCTAAGCCATATTGAAGTCACGGATAACTTTTATTCCTATCCAAAATTTAAAAAAAAAAACGCAAAGTCGTTGTATAAAAACCCCGCATGACTATATGGTCATGCTCATCCTTTTATTACCGTGTAACATTGAGTACGGACAGTAGTAAGGACAAAAGTGACCGTATGGGCTTGCAAACATTCGGGGTTGAAATATAGCTAAACGTGATTTTTTTAAAAATATTTACAATTTGACCTCTTTAGATCAACATAATTTCAAAACAAATATATTAGCAAAATAACTGTAAATAATTGTATGTTTTTATAAAAAAATATCTAACAGTTTCAAACAGTAAATTAAAAAAAACGGAAATTCAAAAAATCACATGTGCTTTTGGAGACCGTTCCTGTTCCTACGGCTGATGACTTACTGTAGTCCGTACCCTTTTTAACCAAATATGAGCAAAAGCAACGATATTCAGGTAGAAAAAGTATGAATAGTGGGATCAATAGACAACGGTGTTTTGTGTGACCATATGGTGACGCTCGTCCTTGGAGGGTTAATATAACTTAGTCGCCCGCTGTGGTCTAGTTGGTTAGAGCTTGCTCTACTGATCAGGTGGGTCTGGGTTCGATTCCCGGTAAGGTCAATGTCAATATTGGATTTTTTCAATTTTAATTTGAGATCTAAGACATGGGTGTTTTTGAAGTCAATTCTCCTTGAGTTAATCTCGTGTGACTTTCAAAAAAAATTCTCATCAAGTATATCTCGTATGATCTTTCAACTTCAAAAATATTTGACGCATTGGCGTAAGCTGTAATGTCAAATATTTTTTTTAATAAAAAAACTTTTATTTTTAACTTAAATTTTATTGCGCCTTCCTCCCATGTGCTTTATCCGCCACTGGATATCAGTAATATTCTTTATAAATGCTAACCATTTAATGTAAATAATTTTATCTTCATCTTATTAAACAATATCGTGTGACGTCATTTAAAATGGTCCCCAGACTCCCCACTACTTAAAAACTATTTAAAACATCAATTTGTATACCGTCATAGTACAAATTTTATATTGAAGTATTGTGTTATATTATATTAAGGTAAACGGCTCTGTAATAAATAAACACTGATATCTCTATCACTTTTACGAGTAATGTTATTCACGTTCTTGTAAGTGATAAGTAAGTTGTACACTACACAAACATAACAAATATAATCAATTGGAATAATGAGTACACACGACCTTTTACTTACAACGAACACTCTTGGTTAAATATAACATAATGAGTTTTTCAGATTTAGTTTTATTTACAATATTTCTCATAATCATACAGGTTTTTGTAATTAAATTATTTTCATTGGAGATCTAACATCTTTGGTCGCAGTGACTGGCTTTTCTGTTATCGGATTCTATTTTCTTTATCACAATGATTAACTGCTTGGGTAGGTCTTTCATCTTAAATCCAACGGACGGTCGATCATGTTATTTTCTGTCAATTCGATAGACTCGCCGAGACTATCACGAACGCGGCTTGACTCTTGTTTTCTACGGCCTTCCTTTAAATTCAACTGTCAATGAAACCCATGCGCATGCTAGTAAATTTTGATATCAAACGCTTTTCTTCCGGATGGGTTTATTCTTGAAATGTTTTTGAATTAATAGTACCATAGTATACTTTTGTCTGATTCATCAGGGTCAGGTCAACAATTCTTTGCCGTTTCAAATATGTATAATTTTCGCTAACTGAAACAAAAATTAGACTATGTAACAACGTTAGGTTATCTTTCAAGAGTAATAATCAATGATCATAAAGGGCTTAATTCCCGAATGGGCGATATCATTAACATAATTTTCTCTTCTCCTTCGGGTTCGAGTAAATAATCCAGAAATTCTCATGACTATTAATTTACATGCTCCCAATTTATTCTTACGTGGGCGAAACTATGACCAAAAATTTTTGTTTCTAAAAACTTATACCTCGCTTAGGAGGTATGAGTCACCAGTTCCAAGGGCCGTTCGATTGATCAACTCATTGTCAAAGTGGACATTTTTAGTGACAGTATTTGTGAACTGTTTGTTAAATATTACTATTTCATTTCTTGATTTTGATGTATTATGTAGTTTTATTTTATATTTGTCAAGTACATGGCGAATTGGCGTCAGCTGTTATGCCATTTACTGTACTTTTAATTTTTAACAATAAATAAATAAATAATGACTTTTTCCCATCTCCGCTATATAACTTATTAACTTGATAATGTGTTTAAAGATAAGTAGTTAAATACTTTATTGCATATCGATTGTTCAATTGAGCGTATCAAAAAGCATGGATGTATATGAGAAAAAATAGTTTAACATATATTTATAACTAAATATATAATATAACCACCATAAAGAATCGCTGAAAATCGATCCATAAACAAGTATGTTTTTTGTAAATAATATACATATCATTAATATGCTCAAACATTTTCAGGACAAAAGACAATTCTCAAGAACGTCAATGGCCGACTTCTTCCTGGACAGTTAATTGCCATAATGGGTCCATCTGGTGCAGGAAAATCAACATTATTGGATGTCCTATCAGGATATCGCATCTCTGGGGTTGAAGGAGGTGTTTATGTAAACGGGAGAGGAAGAAATGTGGGTAAGTGATATCGTTTTTAATTTAAATATGTATACATTCATTTATTATATATATACATTCGCTACGTTAAAAACAGTGATGGGCTGGAAGGGGCTCGCGCGAGCCCCTTGTTAAATTTCGGCGCGGCCTGCGAGCCCTTTGTTAAATAAGAAAATCATTCGTCTTAGATCAAATCATCACATAACTGCAATTTCTGTAGATGGTTAAATATAAAAATTAGTTTTCCCGGTTCGAGTCCCAGTACGAAACATCACTTTTTCGATCGATTTATCTATTTTCTGTTCGAAGGCATGGGTGTTTGTGATGTCTTAAGATTACTTCCCACTCACTCTTCCGGTCCTTCAATTCAACTGGGTGCTACTATTAGTTAATCACTAGTCCTGTCTTATCCTTATCACTTTATCCCTACTACTCTCTTTGAAAAAGAGAAGTTGAGCGACTAAGCAACAAGCAGTTATCGTAGAAAAATATTTTTGAATCCCGCGGAAGATATTTTTTTAAATTGGTGCAAACAAATATTACGTAATGATCATAAAAGTAACATTTTTTATTAAATAATATAAAGTACACTTATTTAATTGTACAAAATAATAAATGTGTTTTTTGTTCGTTTTTACTTGATTTTAATGAAGTGATTACAACCAGGCTGTGGAGTCGTGTAAAAAAAGACGACTCCGACACCGAGGATTTTTTTCAATCATTTCATTTTAACATAAATATATATGTATACCATCAGATCATCTTTAGTCAGCCAAGCATGATATGTCAACACTTTTGACTATATTGTTTGAATACACATAATTAAAAATATTTAAAAAAAAAAAAATCGAGCCGCTCATTTTTCACGACACCGACTCCGGCCAAAATACCGGTTGATTGCCGCTGCTCTAAAGCTACTTTGTCAAAAATATGCATAAATGATACATTTAAAGAGAATATGGCAACTTTTTTATTTTAATTTGTTTCACGCCTATTAAGTGCTCAATTATTTTTATTATTTAGACATTTAAACAATAGGTTGTTTACTTGATTGTCTCGAATAATACACAAATATTCAGCATACATACGTTTACACAAAATAACTTATTCCAACGAAACGTTTTTGCCAGAACGACGTCTTTTTTATTTCTGATCTGATCGCCTTTATCTTCGTGTGGTAGAAGATAATTAAAATAAATATCTTCGATAATATTATAATTCATGCACTGTGTGCAATTCAGTTATTAGTCATGCATGCACCAGAGTCCAACGATCAACAGACATATAAATATATATTTTTAAATCACACATTGTTCCAACGCGGTCAATAAATCCTCAGAAGGATGAGTATTTTTGTTATGTGTCCAAAGTTCTTAGATCACTATAAACCGGTTATTTTTGTTGGAATCAAAGGCGCTTATGATGAAAACCAGTTTAAATACTATTCGCTATAGCGCTATGGGTAACGTAGACATTTTTTTTGCAAAACTAACTTTTTACACAGTTTTGTGATTGACACGATATTTTTACCAAGCACCTTTCAATCAATTTAATTTTAACCTTGAGTCACTATTTTCAAGTTAATGAAGATACACATGTACAATCAAACTAAATTAAAGCTACTATAATGCTGTAATATTTGTTGTAATTTTAAAGTGCATATAGAACTTGAACTGACAACTGAAAGACATCTGAAGATGCCGAAAGGCGAAACTCGGACCGTTAGTGACATACTTTTGAGAGTGAACATAGTTAAACGAATTAAATTGAATATTTAATTTTCACCAAACACCTTCAGTGATGGTTTAAAAAATGCTGTATATCTATTTTTTTTACCATGTTCGCTTTTAATGTGGATCATATGGACTCCTAACGGAGTTTATCTCAACATAAGTGTTTCTACGAGAACTGCTTGTTACTCAGTTGCTCAACCTCTCTTTTTCCAAAGAGAGTAGAAATAGAAGGAAGGGGCTAGGACAGGATATTTATAACGATCTATAGCTATATATAACAAAAGTATAAATAAGTTTTTAATCAATGTATTTTTAGATGAATTATAATAAAATCTATAGTCCCTATCACAAAATACATACATATTTATTTTAAATTTTAAAAATCGCCGAATTAATAAACTATTATTTAAAACAGCAAATGATTCCAAAAAAAATACGTCGGAGTAGTCTCAATAGAAAACGATCATAGCTACTCCGTTTAATGTTAGTTCGAATGGGTCGAAAATTAAACAAGGAACATCTTATTCAGTCCATGAAAATGTAGGGTTTTTAATAATATTGTTTCATAACATCGCTATAACGATTTGATTATGTCTCTATCAAATGCATCAGCTGATAATAACATTTAATTAAAACAGTTAACTAGGCAAAAAGGCGCAATACCTTATTATCATAAATAATTATTTAATTTTAAAATATCAACGAATGTAACGCAGACCCTTCAGCATTTCAATAAATTTTAATAAGAAAACGTAGACTATTTAATCAAAGTCTAAATATTATAATATAATATAATTTCGCAAGATTCAAACAGCGGTTATCTATTGCGCCCCAACCTTTGAACGCGTATAATATTTATCAATTAATTCTATCATTGGGATTAAATTGATGTACTTTAAGGAAAACCAAGGTAAAAATTTATATCCCAGCGTTTATCTAAGATAATACTGATAAGGGAGATCGCAATAAATTATAGACTTAATTTAACATGTTTAAAATAATCAAACACGTTATATCATGTTATATATTGTAACAATTTGTTATCGGTTTATAATTAACTCTTAGAAACAAGAAACAGGCTAAAATTAGTATTTTTAGCTATTATATATTACGTATGAGCTTTGTTATTATTATTTTTTTAATTCCCTAGGGTATTCAACGTTGTACCCACCACCACCCGCTACGGCTTCACACTCTTCTTATATGGTGTATTCCGTAGCCTAACAACGTTAGTCGTGTTCAAAATTTTGCCAGAAATGTCCCGAGAAGAAATTCTTCAAGACTTGTTTGCATGCACTACAGTGTGCAGAAATTAAAAGTTAATTAATAATTAAGTGCAGTTGAAAATATGAGATTTAACTCAACTTTTTTTCCAAATGACACGGAGAATTCTTTAAATGCCCTATAATTTGTTATTTTTTGCTTGAATCCACATTTGACTGCTGAAAATCGTATAGTAAAAACATTAATGTATTTAAATTTGAATCGTTCAAACTATGTACATTCTCACAAATTTTGTCACTAACGACCCGGGTTTCGCCTTTCGGCATCTTCAGGCATTCAAGTGCACGGATGAACTTGAACTGACGCTTAGCAAATAAAAGTTTCGTGCTTATATAAGATACAAATGCATCACTGAGTCCAAAGCCATTGCTGGCGAAAAGGATGAGCTCATGGGAATGCCGACAGATTTGTGTAGTGAGCAGTTTCAAGAATTATATAATCTGTTTGTCGGCAAAGGTTTTATGATTATATGATTTTATGGTTATATAGGGTATAGAAGAGGAGATGTGGGAAAATTTGTTATTTCGTTTAAAATCGGAAGACTTTGCAACTGTGCTTTATTGATTTCTAAAATTTCTTGGAAAAAGAGCTTATGACTGTCCGTATTTGGGTGTAACATTTTTATCCCTTGTTCCTGATTGAACACGTGTCCTTCCGAAATTAAGTGATTAGCAAAAGTAGACGTGTCTTTTTTCAATCTAAAGGCTGCCATATGTTCTAAAACTCGGATGTTCAATGTTCTTTCTGTTTTGCCGATATAATTTATAAACAAACAGAAGGCCTTGCAATGGGAAACTGCCTATCACCGTTGTTAGCTGAGTTTTATATGAACTATTTAGAAGATACAATTTTTAGAAACAAAACAGAAGCCAAACCTATAGTCTATTGGTTCCGATATGTAGACGATATTCTTTGCCTGTTTAATGGAACAGATAGACAAATAACTCACTTTCATAACTTTATAAATTCATTAGATAAAAATATTAAATTTACTCTAGAAGTCGGAGGCAAAAATATTAACTTTCTTGACTTAAATATTAACATTGAAAATCATTCTCACGAATTTAAAATATTTCGGAAGCCAACATTCTCTGACACTGTAATCCATAAAAATTCAATGCACCCATTTTCTTATAAACTAGCCGCTTTTCATTCAGAAATACATAGACTTGTGAGTGTTCCTTTAAACGAAATAAACTTTAATATTGAATTGAAAATCATCAAACAAATCGCCATAAACAATGGATACGATATGTCTCTTATAGACAATCTTTTATCAAAAAAACAAGCTAAACTTGCAGAAAAAATGTTATTTAAAGGTATAGTGTCAAAGGACATAGATCATACTAGGTATTGGCGTAGAATCATTTTTTTAGGAAATACAAGTCTCAAAATTAAAAAACAGCTAGCTGATAGTGTTAGACCTGCTTTTTACTGTAAAAACTCTTTAGGCAAATTATTAATTAATAATAAAGATAAAATACATTACTTAAATAAATCCGGGATTTATAGATTGCAATGCTCTTGTTGTACAAAGTTTTATATCGGCAAAACAGAAAGAACATTGAACATCCGAGTTTTAGAACATATGGCAGCCTTTAGATTGAAAAAAGACACGTCTACTTTTGCTAATCACTTAATTTCGGAAGGACACGTGTTCAATCAGGAACAAGGGATAAAAATGTTACACCCAAATACGGACAGTCATAAGCTCTTTTTCCAAGAAATTTTAGAAATCAATAAAGCACAGTTGCAAAGTCTTCCGATTTTAAACGAAATAACAAATTTTCCCACATCTCCTCTTCTATACCCTATATAACCATAAAATCATATAATCATAAAACCTTTGCCGACAAACAGATTATATAATTCTTGAAACTGCTCACTACACAAATCTGTCGGCATTCCCATGAGCTCATCCTTTTCGCCAGCAATGGCTTTGGACTCAGTGATGCATTTGTATCTTATATAAGCACGAAACTTTTATTTGCTAAGCGTCAGTTCAAGTTCATCCGTGCACTTGAATGCCTGAAGATGCCGAAAGGCGAAACCCGGGTCGTTAGTGACAAAATTTGTGAGAATGTACATAGTTTGAACGATTCAAATTTAATATTGAAATTCCACCAAGCACCTTCAGTCGAAATCTTAAATTAATGTATTTATTGCTGTAAGAATTCTCAAATCAGTTTAGCCAACTACGCAGAAAGCAGGCAATTGACGTTTTTGAAAACTCGAGTTATTGTGCTTAACACAATCTCAAAAAAAAAATGTTTTTTCTACTTTTTGCTTCAATCGGCCAGGCTGTTTCATACAAAACAATCTACTAAAAATAGTAAGGAAAATTTCACAGATTGCGGAATTGATTTTCAGAAAGCCGCCATGCTACTGTTAAATCACTTAAATCAATATGTTTAAGACCAAATAGATATTTTATGTATGTCTCATTATAATCTACAAATAGTATTTTATATAAACTCTGTAGATTCAAATAAGCTAAATAAATTGAAATAGCAATCATAATTTGTATGAAAAAAAAATACTTTGTGTACTAAATTTGAATCGTTCAAATTATGTACATTCACACAGATTTTGTCACTGACAACCCGGGTTTCGCCTTTCGGTATCTTCATGCGTTCAAGTGCACGGATGAACTTGAACTGACATTTAATCGCCGAAAGGCGAAACCCGGGTCGTTAGTGACAAAATCTGTGTGAATGTACAACATAATTTGAACGATTCAAATTTAATATTGAAAATCCACCAAGCACCTTCAGTCGAAATCTTAAACTTTTCGTACTGTCAAACTTCCACTGGTTTATTTACTGGTTTCAGTGTGATGCTTCAATGTACTGAATGTCAGTGCAGCCGGCCGGATTGAGTAATTCTTTCATCGTATTGTCCATAATACAAATATTGTCCGGGCTTTTCCAGATGATGTAATGATTGCCCTGTAGCTTATCGTCACATTTACTGTGAAATCCGATTGAGCAAAACCTTTTGTTGCGGTCCATCTCACGCGGGCCTAATAGTCCACATAGACTCGATTGCAACCAGGGCTAACCTCGTGGCATTTGAAAAAAAATGATAGTTTATTTGAAACCTTACTAGAGTCAATACACTCATCTTAAACGACGGGCTTTCAATATACGAATTATACACAGGATACTTAATATCAACTTGATTTAGGTAACTGAGCATGTCATAATTATGAAAATGAAATAGATAAAATAAATACTAATTACGTTTACTAATAAATACATAAATAAATACTAATTACTAAGTGTTTTCGAAGTTAAGTGTTGTTAAAAGTATAACCCAGAAAGTAAATTCTCATTGCCAACAGATTACTCCGGAATTAACTTAGTTAAATTCATAATAAATCAAGCCATTTACATTAATATCTCTGGTAAATAAATAATAAGTTGTACTCTATTCCATAGATAGGGGCATACTCAAAATGATTTATTTCGTTTTGAGGAACTCATAGTGGTAGTAGAATCAATTTATTTGAATCAAACATAACATACTTAATTGTGCCGTGTGAGTCATGTTTTTTTTTTATCACGAACTAACATGCAAAATCTAATGTAAATTTACATTTTATTCATGTTTTGATACCATATGTGTAGGATTTTTACAACATACATTTTTTTATGAAAAACTTCATAGACACAGTGAGATTATTTGACTTTATTATTAGCATATAAAATATGTTTTAAAAATGATTATGAAAACTGTTGAACTTAAAATACTAATTGTAAAAAACATTCTCTGTTTACAAAATGATGCAGGGAAATCCCCAAAATCATGTTTTCTTCTCCTGTGCAACTGACGTGAATCAATCGTTATAACTTTATTTATTCAGTTATGAAAATACCCAAATCTAATTCATAAAAGCTACAAATTGTACAACAAAATTTCAAGCTGATTTTTAACAATTTTATTTTTTAATTTACTATAATTAATACTCTTATGCGTCACTAATGTCAAACTTAATTTACATGACCGCGGGCCATACAAGCCACTAGTGATTACCAATCTAAGTAGAGTAGACCATATTATGTTTATAAGGTTCAAAAAATTAGCGGATGCCAGATAAACAACCCTTCCCAGTTCTTCGGGACCCTAGTGAGTGAGGATTCGTTATATCGCGATCTTTTTAAATATTTTTTTGACTTTATAGTTATTTCATAGTGAACTTTTTTTCCATAGAGGAAAAGACTGCGTCTGGATTTAAAGCAATCAAGAATTTTCTAACTCTTCTTTATAGCAAAATGCATCTGGATAACCCAAATTGAAATCATTGTTGATTTATCAATCAAAAACTCCATATGTCATAAAAGTTTATTCTAAAATCAATTTACGAGTGTTTGACAAAATAGTCGGAAGGTTTATTTTGTAAAAAATCAAATATTTTTCACATTTATTCAAAAATATACACAACTACGCTATTATTATGCTTTTCGGGGATACTTAGCATCGTATTTCTTATAGAAAATGATCCTAAATACGTTTTGATAATCGAATAAGCTTGACCTTTTTGTAGTTATATTAATAAAAACACAATATTCTTTTATACTTCATTCCACTTTATTAATTAGGTCAGGACCGGTTACGCTCATTACGAGCATTGTCAACGGATCAGTTGACAATGCTCGCAATGAGCGAAACCGGTCCTGACCTAATTAAAAAAGTGGAATGAAGTACAAAGGAATATTGTGTTTTTATTAATATAATGCCTTTCCACCAAGTATTGACAATGAACACCTTAAAAGTGAGTTTTGTAGTTAAGTTATTATTTATGAAAGAAAACATTAATAGTCAGTAAAGTTCTAGGACTCCAGCCATCGATCAAAGAATCAAAATAACTAATAAATATAGTTTTTGATTTAAAAAAAAGTTTTTCTCACGAGAATCGGCGGGCAAACTTATATTTTGTTGGACGCAAGCGCCTTTGACCAACCTACTTATAAGTCATGAATTTCTCTTCCTTTTTTACTGTGTCGCATCCTCATGTTCAGCAAATGGACTCGTAATCGATAGAAGTTTTTTATTAGAAGAAGAGACAGAAAGATAGTGCTAGGACAGAAAAACATTTTAAATTTCAAAAATTGCTTCAATCGACTATTGACAAATAAACATGTATCTTATTTATGTCACTAATTCTTTAAATATTATGATTTTATATTTAAGAACCGACTATTTTCCAAATGGGAGATATATTAATGTAGATAAATATCAGTAATATTGCACGGATAATAAATAATAAGTACGTAAAAAAATTATCTTTAATCAAATTGCGTTTAAAAATATTTGTCCTCAGATAAAAAAAAATGTGAAGGCCAACAACGATTGTTAATAAAATTAATTAAATGAATACTTTATTAACTTGTTTACCTAACCACTAGCATATATTCATTCTTTATAAATCATAAATTATAAACCAATTCTTAAAAAACAGTTATCTTATACGTATTTATTATCAGCTGTATATATCCTTGATGCCATTGAAACGCAGTGACGGATTAAGCACATGGACGCAATATTATTTAGAAACCATATTTTTCGATTAAAAGAAAAACGGCAGAAATTTTCTTTTCTTTGTAAATCATCATAAAAAAACTCTTCTTATCACAAATATCTGTTATAAATTGGAAAACATTGCATTTTTTATTAATTCAACATTTTTTTATTAATATACTTAGATTTCTATTTAAAATAAGACTGAATTGAACAGCTTCGGATGCCCCATGCACCCGCCTCGTGAGCTTAGCAGTCACTAGTACGCGACTTTTTATTTTTATTACTTTATTAAATACGTTACATAGCGTATTTATCTATTTTTATTTACTTTATTCAATACGTTTGCTGACAAATATTGTAATACATTCTAACTTTTATTTTATACTGATAAAAAGTAATTTATGTTATATATGTACGTACTTGATTAGTTGGCGCCCAAAGACCATATAGGTCCACGGCCGACTCCATTATCGCTCTTCAGTGATCTTGAACTCAAGTTTTTCTCCAGCAAAACTCATTAAACAGACTGTCATCGTTTATTTTTCATTAAACAAATTCTTAAAACATCGTGAAACTCGGGATCTTTTTACCATTTCCCAAAATTATTTAACGTTATTTAAAATAAAAAAAATCTATTTTTTAACATTTTTTGAAGCTGAAAAACTTGCGAACATTTATTTCCTTATGTAAGGTTTTATTCTAAAACCCATAAAAATATTGTAAAAACTGTATTGTTTCGCGTGGTTATATATTTCAAAATTGTAAAATAGAATAAAAATATTTATTCAAACCCATGATTTCCGTTAATACCGCATGTGATAAAATAAAGTAAGAATATTGTATATATTACGCTTAACCTAGTTCGGTGGTCGGAAAACTCATTTGTCAACTAAGCCAAATATCAACTACACAACGATTGAAATTTCTTTTGAGAGCCAATTTTTAAAAACTTTAACTAAATAGATAGGTATTCATTCTGAGACGTTTGCTGAGATCGCTCTTTCCAACTCAAGTTTTAAGATCAAAAACCGACTTCGGCGCGTGGGACACGAAGTTTCAATAGCACTGCATGTATATGGTACATTTTTGGAAGAGCCACACTCAAGGTGCCAAAAAGCCGTCGTTTTCCAAGCACTGGTCTAGTTATTATCATAATAAACTGCTTTGTGATTATAAAGCCAAATTATTTTATTTTTTGACTGCTTTGCTATCAAAAAAGGTAAGGTTCCAATGAACGGGCATCCAATTAAATAAATTAGAAATAAGACCTTGCCAATGCTATGCTGTGTTCAAAGCGTGCTAATCTAAAAAGTCAGCAACAAAGCATTATCACTTTTTACATAAGCTAGCTGATCCAACGAACTCCCATGATCTATGACTCAGTTATTATTACTTTTAATGTAGCATTTCTTTAACTACTTATGTTAAATGTAATTTACCAGCGCCGTATTCAGTGCAATGGCAATATAGAGGCAGTAATTTTATACAACAATTTATATTGTGATTTTTTTAAATATTTGAAACACACACAACTAAACATAAACACTTTCTTTCGTCAACGTAAATAAACGCCTCTTCGCATAAACGTCTATTTTGATAAACTAAAAGTATATATACCAAAGACATGAATGAACTAGTAAGGTTAAAACGTTTCTTGTCTAATCTAAGTATACAATCACCTTTTTACAAAAATTGACGTTCCTTACAAATTTAATAAAAAATCTTAATTTTTGTCATTAGAATTTCACTTGCTTAGACAAGAAACTTTCGGAACTTAGTGGTTGGTATATGATACTTTTGTTATTTCCAATCCCATCCCATTCCAGAAAAAAGCAATCACCTTAAGTATTTATTGTTCTTTCTTACTCCCATCAAGATATCTCTCAGACGAGATATTGAGAGACTAATACAACCAGTACTCATCAATCATATCATTTAAAATACTCTATTATATTGTGCTTAATAAAACCCTATTCACTCCTATTCATATCGTTTTGAATAATTTAATTCGAAAAAATTTATATCCAGATGTTTAAATTATTCGGTTTAATTTCACAGATTCCTTTAAAAAAATGAGCTGTTACATCATGCAAGATGATAGACTGCAACCACTTCTGACAGTTCAGGAGAATATGCGAGTTGCTGCTGACTTGAAGCTTGACGTATCACTTGACCAATACGACAAAGATGAAATCGTGAGAATTATATTAATATTTTTACTGTAGCTATTGAGTGGTCAATCATTTTGAAACTTACTCTAAAAATCTATTAAAGAGCTTTTCTCATAAAAGTATTTATGATCCCAAACAAACTACTAAAACTATGCCTCGTGTCTAGCGCTGGCGTTACGCAAAGTTGCAGCAGATGACCGCCTATATACCCTGTACTGATAAATTTAAAAGGGCGACATTTGACAGACCTCGCTCAACGCAATCAACCATTATTATTGATCAATTATTTTCTAGCAACATATCCATTTTTATAACTCGTGCGGGAAAATACAATCTTATCAAGGGCAGCAGAGCGTCTAACGTCAGCCCTGTTTTGTTTTTATTGCGTTTGTTTTTTATCACAGTTTCATATCCATAGCTTTTTCAGAAAGAGACAAAATTTTCTGATATATATACTATAATTTTTACAATAAGAGGGCCATAAGTTGCAATAAAAAATGTGATTATGCTTTTTTTTACCAATGCTAACAAATATCGCGCCAAATGGTGGACACCTTTTTCATCCTGCATTTTTTAATTCAAACATCAGGGTATTTTTTATTTTTTCAAGTATAAAATATATTTTGGAAATGAAAAAAAATGTTAACATCATATTTATACAAAAAAAAATCAAAACAAGTAATAATATTATTATCATTATTATCGGCATTTATCGTTTTTGCATTCAACGGGTCAACGACTTTCCGTTGAAATGTTTACGTCGTCAGTTTTATGAACTTCTGAATTATCAAGTTTGTCAATAAAAACTGTAATAAAACAAACAATTGCATTGATTTTCCAATCGAGAGTCGATTTGTGAGTGCCAAGGTCGATTGTAAAAATAACAGATCATAAAAAATTTCGACGGCCCACCTTGAAATCACATTATGAAATAAACTCTACTGCCTTTATATAAAAAGAAATATATACGTCGACCGTGATTTACCGGTCGCCCACGTAGTCATTTATTATAGAATATAAATAAACTGTCACTTGGGTTTGTATAATAAAAAGGATAAAATTTTGAAAAATATTCAAAAAGCAGTTTTTCGACTATTTATGTGTAGTATAAATATGCATTAACTTGAATAATTATTTTTTAAAGAAATCATTAAAGCGTATCACAAAATTATATTTTATTGTTATCATTAACTTCAGTAACACGGCGCTAGAGCCAAAAAGTAAGGCTATTTATGTTATTTACGTTATGTATTTAGTCGTATTAAAATCTACTTACCGGGGATGAACTGAGGCCGGAGCACGCACTGTCACTTTGTCAATCAATATTCATCATTATTATACTTAACACACTTATGTATGTATATAAGTAACAAAATTTTGGTCCTACCTAAATACAGCAATATTTAAAAAGATTTGCGGGGAGAATGCGATTTTAATGCTTAAAAAGCAACTTGATATCAGGGGTGGGCTGGAGGGAGATCAGGGGGGGCTCGCGCGAGCCCCTTGCCAAATTTCAGCGTGGCCGGTGAGCCCTTTGTTAAGATAGGAAAATCATTCGTCTTAGATCAAATCAGCACCTAACTGCAATTTCTGTAGATGGTTAAATTTTATTATGAAACAAGACTTAGTAGCCCCTTCATTTTTTCATTCAGTGTTGTAGGCTTCTGTGCCGGACATCATGGGTTCGAGTAAATCACTAGTCCTGTCTTAGCCTTATCATTCTATTCCTACTATTCTCTTTGAAGAGAGAGGTTGAGCGACTAAGTAACAAACAGTTCTCGTAGAAAAAAACTTTTGTTGAGATACCTTCATTAAGAAGTCATATGCTCCGCATTGGGAGCAAAAATGGATACAAATAAATGGATAATATTTACTGAGGCCGCTTGTTAAGATATTGGCAGCCCACTGCTGCCTGGTAATATTTTATCTAGGACTACAGCACTGTTACTTTTTCTTTAAAATGATGTTTAATATTCAATCAATTCAATTGTATAGATTTATAATTATTTTAATGTATGCAACATTACTATAGAAGAATAATGTGGTCTGTCCATTGTAACCGTGTCGCTAATTAAGCACCTTTAAAATTCCTATTTATAAATACATATTGGTACATTTACTTCAAAATTCATACCATGAAAGAATGGCAATATATTGATTGCCACCAGTCCTAATACTTACCATGATGCATGATGATTTTTAAATAGTTTACTACTGAATAGTGTAAATATATTTTTCAAACTATGCAAAAAATGAGTAGTCAGGTAATAAATACCACGAATTAAAGTATTTAGAGTGTTTTGTAGCTTACATACATTATTTGGACCTGAAAATATTCAAAAATATGCATACAGTCAATAAATATTGTTTATAATATTCTAGATTGAAGAGATATTGTCAACACTGGGTTTGTACGCACATCAGAACACAAGAGCTGCTCGACTTTCAGGAGGGCAACGGAAACGTCTATCTATTGCATTGGAATTGATTAACAATCCATTGATAATGTTCTTGGATGAACCAACTACGTAAGTATATCATTTATATTTATTTATAATGCTATTCTTAAAAAACATTTAGTGTAATTTTTCATATTTTGAGTTATTAATAACAAAACATTTGTTTAACAAGGTTTTGCAGGTCTTATTTCAAGGATATTACTTTTTCATGTCCTATTATCAGACAAAATACAGAATTGGCTACAATTCTTTTTATCATTAAAACACTTAAAGCAAATAAAATACATTGAATAATTCCAGTGAAATAATAAAACTAGATTTACATGCATTCATTTATCAAGAGCTATTTATTCGTTAATATTAAAACAATACACTAACTTAATCATGTATGTAAATGATTTAAAAGAATATAATAGGCGACTTTTGATAATTCTACACCCATAACAGAAAATTTTACTTTTTTAATCTTGAGCATATATATCAAATATTCAAAGTAAATAATAAACATATAACGTTTATTACAGAGGACTTGATAGCTCATCCTGCAGTCAATGTGTCAAATTATTAAAACTTCTTGCCAAGCAAGGAAGAACCATTGTTTGCACAATCCACCAACCTTCTGCCTCGCTCTTTCAAATGTTCGATCAAGTATACATCTTGTCACAAGGAGAATGCTTATATCAAGGCAGCACTACAAATCTAGTACCATATTTGAATTCTGTCAGTATGCCATGCCCTATGTATCACAACCCAGCTGACTACAGTAAGTTACATTTAAATTGGTCAACATTACCTAACTTTATTTACTACCTACCATTAAGGAGTGATTTATTTCTTTATTTTACGTTTAATACATTAATTAACTACAGTATAAAAAAGTACAGCTGCAACTCAAAAGTATTGATCTATTTTTTTGGTAAAGTGAATTGTTTTTTTCAACCATTTCTGCTCCCATTGTAAAACACACAAAGACTGAAATATGAACTGAAACTGTTCTACAACAACTTTACTAGCATAACCTATATATGGAGATAGTAAGTATAGATAGACGGAGCAAAGACATGGCTAGTAGTTAGCTAATTGCTTTGACTATGCCCCATTTTAGATTAGGAGGATTGTATATATCACAGACATCAATAACTTTGATCACAAACCTTAGAACTAACTGTAAAATCAATTTATAAAATCCTCTGTACTTGGATTCCAGCCTGTGGTGACCTCAATTGAAAAGCATTATGTCGACTACTTATCTACAAGCCTCACAATCATTAATCATATGCAGTGGAACCTCTCATAACGAGACTAATTCATTCCAGAATCTTACTCGTTATGTGAAACACTCCAAAGTTAAGCCAAACAATTTTTCCCATATAAAACAATGTAAAATACAATAATGCGTTACATGCCGAAAAAAAACTTTTTTTATATTTTTAACATTTATTCAAATAAAATTACATACATTTTTAAGGAGCGTGACAACCTCGAATGCGATTTCGATTTACAAAAAACAATAAAAAAAACCAGTTGATGACAAATATTTTTTTTTTTACTAGAAAGCTCTCTAGAGACATTTGTTTTTGCCAACGCTTCAAAATTTTGTGAAAATGTGACAGCATTATCATTGAATAATTTTTTAAAATGCATAGCCACCTCCTTATTATGATGATGCTTCTCAATCTACGATGCAAGTTTCCTATGCTTTCAGCATTTCTCTTATTGCGCCAGAAGATTTTTGCTCTACTACTTCCTACTCCTCCACTAAAATACTCTCCTCCATAACTTCTTGCTGTGAAAAACAATGTTACTCCATAAGCTCTTGGCTGTTCTCTTGCACAAGCTCATCAATATCGTTGTATGCACCTCCAGTCCAATGGTATTGGCCAATGATACAATCTCGTTGACTGTAGACTCCACAGGTATTGTTTTAAACCCCTCAAAATCACATTCGACAACTCTCTCTGGCCAAAGCTTCTTCCGAGTAGAAATGAGGGTCCTCATGGTAACCCTTTCCCACGCCTTGTCAATCATCTTGAGGCAAGCAACGATGTGAAAGTGATCTTTCCAAAGCTCTGCATCACTCGTTACGCGAAATGTCGCTCGTTAAGGGAGCATTTTTTTCAAAATCCGTTTTGCTCGTTATGGGAATTATTCGTTATTAGAGGTGCTCGTTATGAGAGGTTCCACTGTATATAATAAAATTTCAGAGAGAGAAAAGAATATTTTAGTAGCTTCAGAAGATATTATACAAATTAATGAAAACCTGAATGCAAACAAAATGTATCAGTTGCACAATTGTCTGCTGAATGAGACTACCTGTTTATACATATTTGCTACTATCTGTAAAATTGTTCATAATATGTTAATAAATAATATTTGTTATAGTTATCGAATTGGCTTGTGGGGAATATGGTTTTGACAAGATAGCCTATCTTGTCAAAAGTATGGAGAATGGAAAATGCCTGGACTGGTTCAGTAACCCTTCAGAAATTATTGACCTTAAACAGCTAAGAACAAATCATCCATTATCAAAGATGGAGCGACATAAATCAACAGCCTTGGAAGAAACTTCGGAATCTAACCAGCTAAAAGTCCTTATCAAAAGAGGTTTTTTGATGGCAAGACGGCATTCGGTATGTACATTTACATCATTCAATAATCAACTCAATGAGAAAAGACACAATGAATACCCATGCCAAGATCTCAAACGCTAAATAGAAAAAAATCTTAATTTGATATTGCTTATTTGCTAGGGTAACTCTTATGGTAGACCACAAAGGCCGAATCTAATTTAAAATACTACACCCAGATTAAGACCCTCCAAGAACATAGATACCAATCAGAGTAGATATTTTTGACAGTTGTCAAATAAGAGAACAACAATTTTGAAAGCTAAATAATTTATACCCGTATTCATTTTCTAGACCTTGACACATCTCCGGATCCTAGTTAATGTATGCACCGGTATAATGCTTGGAGTTTTGTTTATAAATGCTGGAAATGAAGGATCGAGAGTTCTCGATAATTATAATTTACTATTCGCAATTCTTATGCACCACATGATGTCAACAATGATGCTCACCATTCTTACATGTAAGTGTTATATACTGAGAGAATTTTACAACTCTATCCATCACAAAATATAATATTATAAAAGAACTGTATTCCTCCACTAACGTTTTATCTGATAGTTTGATTTATTGCATTTTTGAAATGAAGTATATTCATGTTTTTAGTATTTTGTGTGAGTAAATTAAAAAATATGAAACTACATACGTTATTAAGTTACTTTTTCATACTATAAAAAATACAAATAGAAAGTAATGGTCAGTTGATCTTCAATTAAAAGAAACAAAAGAATGATAAGATTAATAACTGACGTAAAATCATTACCTAATGTAAGTAATTAGTTTTTAATTAGTACTATCAATTTTTGTATCTTACCCTTTCCTTGCGTCCAGTAAAAAAGGCCAAAACTCCGATTTCATTTTGTAATTTATAACTTAAGAATTACAATCAATTTTTAGTTTATTTATAAGCCTTGCTATGTTCTGTCTGATAATAACGCGTGTCGCATATTGTAACACAATGAGTGGAATAATAAAGTCATCAAGTTTAATTTTACACTTTTTTTTTAAGAAACTATAATACAGTTTTCTTAAATACTTTAGGTGCTCGTATTTGTTTGGATAAATAAGTTGTAACAAGTAAATTAGAATTGAAAAGAAGATTCCACATTTGGTGATTTCGAAGACATACATATTTACAATCACATTTAAAGAATTTAATGCTTTTTCATGTACACAGTCTCAAGTTAGTTGATTGATTACATTTGGAATCGAGCACATCTCATTTCAATCTCAAATCTACATATGCATTTTCAATAAACAATGTTTGCCAACGTAAATCTTTTTTCTATTCTTTTCAGCTTGGGAAGATACTGTGTTATTGTTAGTGGTAATCATTCAACATTTAAAACCTGTTGCAGGTTTCATCTTCAGGTGCTTGAATGAGAATATTTTCTTATAATTAATTAATCTTAATTTTCTTACAGTCCCCAATGAAATGTCCATCCTACTGAAGGAGCACTTTAACAGATGGTATTCTCTACGGACTTATTACATATCTGTAACTCTTGTGGATATTCCAATATCGGTAAGTTATCAGAGATTTTTTATGTCGAAAAAATCAAAAATATTTTTGTTTTCACATTTTATTTTGATAGCTTCCAGTGACCCCGTGCGAACAAATAAATGACGATTTTCCTTTGTACTTAGTTACTCTGACATGTTTATTTTTAATTGATACACAATACTTAAAACGCAACAGTTTATCAGCTTCTGTTTACAAAATATAATAAGTGTATTTGTTTGCTGGAGTCCATAGGCTACAACACTAAAATCCTGATAACCTTTTGTCAATACTGTCCAACTTTTCATCAAGTTGCTAATAAAATTTAATAAAAAAATTATCTCCCAGTGTATAATTGGGTCAATAAACATATGTATGTTGCGTAAAATAAATCTAAACATTTTTTTCTTATTGTACGAATTACCCATTTTTCTCTTCCAGGTACTGTGTTGCTTCCTATTCTCCATCATTGTATACACAATGTCTGCACAGCCGTTGGTATTATTCCGATTTGGAATGTTCTTCACAATATCACTGCTGGTTGTTTTTGTAGCGCAAAGTTTTGGACTTATGATTGGTGCCGTTTTCAACGTTGTTGTAAGTTAAAATTAGTTATACTTTATCGTGTCCTTTAAACTTACTTAGTTTAAATTAGGTAGCTTTCAATATTAACATCAATCTGGCAAATATTTGTGAATCATTATTTATATTGTAAGATACAGCTTCAGGTGAAGAGTTTATTCTCTTTGTTGTGGCAAAAATAATATTCTGCAAATACTTAAGCCTTCAAGGACGAGCGTGACCATATGGCAACAGTAAACACCGTTATCTATTGATCCCACTATTCATCTTTTTTCTACCTAAATATCATTGTCTTCATTCAATTTTGGTTAATAGATACACTAATTTTACTAATATATTTTTGTGTTGAAATTATGTTGATCTAAAGAGTTCAAATTGTAAATAGTTTTTAAAATTTCACATTTAGCTATATTTCAACCCCTAATGTTTGTGTGACCATACTTGCACGCTCGTCTTTTCTACTGTCCTTACACAATATTACACGAGGGCTATAAGGATGAGCATTCTCATTCAGCACTCTGTAGGGTTAATTAAGTTGGGTCAATTGTTTTATGATATTTATGTCGGTCACATTCAATATTAAATAATTTGTCATTTTAAATATTGTTCAAAAAATAACTCTCGAACAATAAATGTATAATGTAACCTAACATAGCAAAAGTTAGTAAGTAACAATATTGACACAAAGGAGATTCTTGAATATCAATTCTTCAACTGGAATAACTCAGTTTGAGCAAGTTTGGCAAAAAAAGCATTTTTTTAAATTAATTATTATTAGTAATGCAGATTTAAATGCAGGGCTATTTGTTTCAAACTATATTTGTGTCAAATCAACGTAAATGCATCTACATTTTGATATTATGATTATCAATGTAACGTAAAATATCGAAACTAGGGGCTTTATGCTGAAAGCTCAAAGTTTTCATTTGCTGTTTACTGGTAACTATAAATTATTAAATTGTTGTAATTACCCAACCAGAAAATATCACCTCAAATTTTAAAAATCCTTACAAGGTGATGTTTTAGCCGTTAATGAAGCATAATTGACAAGCATTTTTAAATCTATGTCTATTTCAATTAATTTCTAGAATGGCACATTTTTGGGTCCAACACTCTCAGTACCAATGATGATGTTCGCTGGATTCGGTGTGACGCTACGTGACCTTCCAAACTACCTGTACTGGGGATCTTATCTTTCATACTTAAGATACGGTCTTGAAGGTTTCGTTGGTGCTATATATGGTGAAAATAGACCAATTCTTGAATGCTCTGAAAAATACTGCCATTATAGGTGAGTACTTTCTCATGTTGCTGACTGATTGTTCTACACATTTTTATAGGTTTTGTATGTGCCACAATGTCTGTAATGTGACAGTGCATGTCCTGTAGTCAAACATTCAATGTTTTCTACTCTATACTGTCACAGTTTTGAATCATAGAATCGAAACTCTCATTTTTATCAAAAAGCATGCACGTCTGTGTTGTTCTCATACCTCCCTTCTTCCTATCCGATACTGAATAGCGAATAGAGAAATAACAAGGAATAGAGAAAGTAATAAGTATAAAAGTCCTTTTCTATCGCCATCCTTAAATTTTTACGGTTTTCAAAGAGCTAACTGACTTACTGTTTTATTAAAATAAATTCTGATGAAAAACTTCATCGATAGTCCATATGTTCCTCATATCAATTTATTATTTCTCAAGCGGAAAAATTAAGCTGGAGCAAATTTTGAAATTGAGTTAATAATATTTTATGCACATAATATATTTAACGTATAAAGTTTTGAGTTAAAACCAGCTACAAACAAACAACCTGGGGACAAGCTCAAACTAGAACAGTTCGAACTAGACAGTCTTCAGAAGCGAATAACTTTTATGTTATCATTAAACCTGCATATAAATAAAAAAAAATATAAATTTAATTTTAAAAAATATTTACAAAACAGTACCAACATCCAAAACTATCCCCAAATACTATGAGCCATTTTTCAGAAGTTTGTTTTAAACTTTTCGTGTTGAAATATTAATGATAGTTCCTTGCGAAACAATGACACCACTGAAAGATAGTTTACTTTAATAGATTGTAGTTTTTTTAGCTTTTAGTCAAATAAAAAAACAAGTGGCACCATGTGAAACTAGAGTAAATTTTCTATATTAAAATCCACATCCATTATTCCATAACAATTCAATTGTATCTTACATGTATGAAAAAAACTTAATCACGATTTCTGAAGAGCCGTACATTCATCATTGTTTTTTCGGAGAAGCGATATACAGTGGAACCCCGATCTACCGTTCTCGCATTGTTCGTTTTCCCGCATCGATCGTTTATTTTTCATAGTCCCGGCCAAACACCCATAAGTACAATGTAAAATAATCCCGCACTAATCATTCCCCGCTTTACCGTTTTCCTTGATCTATCGTCTAAATATTTTGGTCCCGTCACAAATATTATCCCGATTGACCGTTTTCGTTGAATATTTCTCATAAATAGTCCCGCCTCGCATTTCGTTTCGCATTTTTTTCAGTGGAACCCTGATCTACCGTTCTCGCTATTGATTGACCGTTTTTGTAGAGTATTTTTTTGCACTCATAAATAGTCTTTCATCGCAACTCAAAAGTCAAAACTGAAATACCTAAATGAAGAAAAGTAGAACTTTAGCCGAGTAACAGAAAAAAATCCAAGACATTGGAAAAAAAATCCGTAGAAAAACGAGTCGACATAGCAAAAAAGAGTTGACTTAGAAATGTACACGATTTTGAAGGGTGTTTATTAAAATTTAAGTGCCAAACTGCAAAAAGACTACTTATTTTGTATTAAACAAATTTAAAATTTATTTATTCATTCTTTAATAAAAATAGTGAAATAAATAAATAGGTTTTTTGAAAATTAAACATTTTTTTGGTATTATTTAAAGATTTCCCGCATTATCAGTTTCCCGCACTATTCCTTCATTTATTACGATCCCTTGAATAACGTAGAATCGAGGTTCCTCTGTACTAAATTAAAATATATGATAGTTTGTAGCATTCTAGCCCATAAATAATTTTTAAGAATTAGTAACATCATAAACTTGAAGATAAGAAAACTCATCCTTAAAATTCCGATTATAGATTTGAATGTTGTTCTTATATTCATAATAAGCACAAAGTTTCACTACAATATTTTTATTTTAATAGAATTATAATTGAAATAATTGTTAAAACGAAAACAAAAAGAACTACAATTACAAATCAATCATTTTGTTTATTAAAATATATTTTTACAGAGGATTACATTTTAAATCTTTTATTTTGTATTCTTTCTATAAAACTATTATCAAACTATTCATAATGAATTCATGTATGTAGCACTTTAACTGCCTTTTACAGTTGTGATTTTCATCTTTCAGATATCCTCAAAAGTTCTTATCAGAAATTGCAATGAGTGGAAATCAATTTTGGAATGATGTTATCGCTCTCTGCATCATCGTGGTGGTTCTTCGACTAGCTGCTTTCTTCCTTTTACGGTGGAAACTAATCGCTGTTCGATAGAGCGCTTAAAGTTGTGTAACAAGTTATTTATTGAAAAAATATATCAATATTTTTGGAATTTAAATATTATTTAACATTGTAATTTGAAATAAGTAATATGTGATTAATTAATTTTGCTCAATGAGAAGATTATTAATAATATTCAACTATATTGCTAGTATTAGATTAAATATTTCAAGTCATGAAATATTTAATATCCATAATATTTATATCAAATAGAAGCATAGTGTTTCGACAATTTTGATCCATGAAGACAATCCAGTGCCCAATGCACACTGTTTGTACTCTCAAGCAAAGTTGAATAAAAAGTTTCAAATTCAGAGCCGATGACATCTATCAATGAGAACAGTTATTAAATGATTCTTCTCAAACATTCGTGTGATTGATAAAATCTACTACAATTGTAAAAACATTTTAATTGATTAGGATGATTACTATTTCACTAAACATTTACTGTATTGCATGGATAGAGCGTAACTGGCATTTTATTTTTTTATTTATTTCAACTAAAACGCTCCATTAAAATAATAAAAGCTTTTCAAATTTCAACATTCACAAATAACTCAGTGATAAAATAGTAACTGTTGAATATAGTTTTGCTAAATTTAGAAAAAAAGGTTCAGCGACATTGAACTATTTATCTATGTTAATTTTAAATACCTAACTCTTTCAAAACAAAACATTGCGATTTGCTTAATTTGAATTAAAATTTTAGACAAAATTATAGGTCACCGTTTAAAAACACCACTGCCACCTTAACCCGTCTATCTAGTAGACGATTATTGTAATAGTTTAATTAGGATTACCTTATGCAATTATGTTTTAAAAATTAACGTAAGCAAGATTTTATCAATTCCATCAATGTTCACAACAAAATATTCAAAGAAACTTTTCCATAATCTGAACCTTTTATCATATAAGCAGAAAAATCAAATTTACCTAGTACATGTTATTCCCAAAAAGAAGAAGCTAATAATTACTTCTATTATATTATATACCATTGACATAAGTAGAAGGCTGTGATAAGATGAAAATCTTTGTAGTTGCTCATAATCATCAATAAATTAAAATGATCAAATTGTAGAATGAGAACGTAATTGGAATTATGTTACTTATAATCATTTTAGTAATTATTTTAGTTCAGCAAAGCATGCAGTTGACTGATTCTAGTTAATTTGACTGTGTTTAATAGCTAAGGTTCATTTAAAAGGCATGTAATTAAGATCAAAATTGATCAAAACAAATGATTTAATATTATCATTTCACAAAGCTTGTAAATGATTATGGAAATGCTCAGAACAAAGAGAACCAATACACATAGGTTGTTTTTCTCAGTTGCTATAATAAAACATTAGTTGCAATTTCGAAAGGTGTACATCAGTGGTTGTCAACCTTTTTATGCCTACCACCCATTTTTGCTTATTTTTCATGGTAAAATTTCCTTACCGCCCATCAATATCACTATATTTCAATCCAGTATATGGGTGAAAAAATTTCCAGAACAAATTTAGGAGAAATAAAAATCTTCACTGCCCACTTGTGGGCGGTACCAGGTTGACGACCCGTGGTGTACATGAATGTGCAACTAAATTTAGCTATAAATAATGAGTCTTCCATAAATAGTGTCACACAACTATGGGTAAATTTTGAATCACCCTCCATCCATCGCCCTTTTTCATCACACAATGTAATATTCCATTTTCGAAATTATGTGACACTTTTCATTGTAAAAATATTTGCTGTTTCATATTGTCGTCATAATTTTCAGCTGAAAATTATGAATTTTACTTAATTGTTTATTTTTATAAATCTATGTTTATTTGAGTGAATAACATTTTCACAACCGCTTTTTCCTAAACCCTTCATCTAAATGATTAAGATAGACTTTTACCCTTTGGGTTATTAACATCCTATATGGATAGGCAGAAAACAAAACTTTAATTATAATGTTTTTTACGAGTGAATTAAGTTTTAATCTATTCTAATTAAAATAAAATTTCCCACCTCAGTGCCCTCTTTACACAAGAATAAAGATTTTTTTAAAACAATTATTTTGTTTAAGATTGTATGACTTAATTTTAAAATATTTGAGTTGAATATTATGGTGCTACAAATTGTTAATCGATGAAGCATAATAAAATAGATTTTGCTTAAAAGTTTTCTACCGAATAAATGAAAAATACTTTCTCATGACATTACATTTAAATAAATACAAATTCTAAATTAGACATAATTATAATTATTATGGGAAATGACAACATTACTCTTAGTTTTAATCTTTACATTTTCTGCTTTCAATAATTAAAACAATATGTATTTTAAAATAGGCAATTGAATTAGAGCTGCTTCAAAAGATGGTGTTATATAATTTCTGGGATGACACACAACAACGACATGAAAAATGTGATCATAAAATCAATCTGAAAAAATTTCAGATTCTAATGATGATGTGTCATGTATGACAGCAAATAAATAATGTTTATTTTTTAATTGCTCTTTATTCCCATAATGAAAACATCTTTCGTTATAAGAGAGCTTTGACATTACTTTTAACAATTGTTACGCAGATCTATACTTTACAACACCTTTATAAATAGTAATGAATAGATTCTGACAGGTCTATTCGCTCACCGTTCCGCTGCTCTCAGAAGTCAATTAGGGACTAAGCAAATTTAATATCACATTGCAAACAATTCTTTATAAGAATTCAACACACTTGTTTACTGAACACTCACAATCAATATTTTAAATGAGTTTTTCTTCATTCACTGCCTGCAGCTGACAGAATCTTTAGCATGAGATTATTTCCAAATAAAGATGCATCTTTCAATCAAAAAAATATGGTCTAATTGGAAATATATATTTTTAAAATATAGTATTTACATTCTACCATGACAAAATGGAAAAAAATACCTAATTTACTCTATTTTGACACCAATGTGAGATATTATTTTTGAATAGCTAAATGTAATATTTAGATTTAAATCTGGTTGATCGCAAATGGGTTGGTGATTTATTATGAAATGATAATTTTCATTGTTTTATTATTTTGTTTTTGATGTGTAATAATAGTTTTATTATTCTTTATTAAGTAGAAGTTAGTTTTTTCACTACTGTATTTAAGTGAGAATGATATTTATTTAAAAAATAAACATTTATTTTGAGACAAATATAACGTGTTCTTTTTTATTATTTTGTGAGATTTTTGTATTTATGAAATCTTCTCAGATTGTTGTGATATTAAAATAGGAAGGTAATTTGCAGCACCATTTTGACATTGGTGTTAATGGCTGATCAATAAATCAAGTAATTTGATATACTGCGATGATTTTTAAATCTGAATCAAATTGATGATTTACATTTGGTTTTAAATGTTTTTTTTCTCAATTTGATAATGCATAATCATTTTTAAATTTTATTTTTGAATTTATACATTTCTCTATGAAAAATAAAATCTAACAACTTTCAATTTCATTTAAAATGTCTTTAAATTTATCTTTTGTTAGTGATTTGTTGCATTTATTCAAAATATATAAAATCAAACAGAAAAAAAATGATCACTCATTATTTTATTATATTTTGATAATGAAATGTGACAATAACGTACACTTAAAAAAATATCATGTAAATAAAGTGAATATATTAATTAACATGACCTGATATATGATATTGTTGTCTTCTACTTCTAACAAGAAAGTAATAAAAAATGGCATCTGACATGATATCTGGGCAAGTATATCAACATTCACTGCTATTCAGTATGTAGCAGACACATAAGTTGTGGATGTGCAAACAATACTGCAATATGAAACTGAGACTGAATGAATAATCATCAGGGATTTTCTGGGTATTCTTTTGTTCGACCATAATGAGGTCATGTCAACAGGTATATTATATTTGTATTCGATTCAACATGATGGTTTGGGAAATAATAGCTCCTATCTTAACTGTAAAAAAGAACCTTCTTAAATCGGGCCACCAAACAAAATATTTAAGATGTCACACTATTTATCATGCTTCACATATCCAGTTAAGTGTTTTTAACTTTCCTAAATCATTCCCTTCTCCAATAATGAGTTTATACTTATATTATGTGATTCCTTTCCAGATGAATGCTGATATGTATATAATTACACTAACACATAGTTCTCATAAAATATACCGATCAAAGTAAAGTTTTTTCGTATATTTCTGGATTATTAGTGTTAGAAGGCATGGATGTCTGTGATTTCTAAAAATTTTATTCCACTTACCCAATTTATAAAAACAGAATAGCAGTTGGCTAGCCGTTATTCGTGCCTAGCTTATATTCTTTATTAGAAAAAAGAGAGATTTAGAAACTCAGTAGCAGTCAGTTTTTGTAGAAAAACTTCTGTTGAGATAAAATCCATTAGAAGTCCTTATTATGCTCTATGTTGGGATCGGACATGGCTTAAAAATAATATAATTAAATGGCTGAGTGCAAAGCATATGCATAATGTCCGACTACATTTTATATTTATGCTATAAATGAGTATGAGTATTTGAGTATACATCAGAGGTCATCAACCTTTATATGTCTACCGCCCACTTATGCTTATTTTTTATGGTAAAATTTCCTTACCGCCCACCAACATTGCTATATTTTAATCTAGTATATGGGTGATAAAATTTCCAGACATAATTTAAGAGAAATAAAAATCCCCCACCACCCACTGGTGGGCGGTACGAGCAGGTTGACGATCTGTGGTATACATAAAAGGACCAATGCACCAATATTTATCATGCAAAACAGTTGTTCAAATACGATGTTCTCATAACATGCAAAACTGGAACTACAATATATTTGCACTTAAAAATTGTGGAATAAGTTATTTCACTACCGAGGCGACAGAAATACTTTCTTAAAACAATGTTTTGAACTTCTTTTAATCAGTCTGCAATTTATTTTATCACTGGTATTAAGAACAAAGAAGTAAAATTAATATTATTATTTTATTAATATGAACCCTATTATGAAAGTATTCATCTATTTTGGTATAGATGCACGTACAACTTAATGTCTCCAAGCAAATTGATTAAAAGTTAACCTGCTAAAATTTCATAAGTTCACTAGCAGAAAACAGTAAATTATTGTTAATATGTAATCGTTTCAATTAATTAAGGAAGCTGAATTTGTCTTAGATTCTTCACCTACTATAAATATTGAAAAATGTGGACAAACGAATAAATGAACGATTTGTGGTTCTTGCTTTATAAAATATTTAATTGTCTTTAAAATTATTCTTTCTAAACAATGTAAAAGAAAAGAGTAAAAAATTGTTTTCATTTAAATTCTTTAGCACTGACAAATAATCAAATTTCAGGTTAGCTATTCGCAGATGAGCCATGTTTCTATAAATCTTGTATACTTCAAAATTCTATAATTTACAGTGAAATCCTTTGTGTTTTTTATATAATTGTTATAAAAGCATTTAATCCACCTGAAATAATTATTGCTTCACAAACGCTTCTTGCCAATTTTATCAAATGATTTTAACGCCATCTTGTAATCAATGTAACAGACTATATTATGGTGTCATAGTAAGATGACTTTCAAATACAGATGTCATTGTACACAATATTTTAACGAAACTTGGAATTCATAATACTATATTACTGTTCCCGATATGTTATATATAATGTATTAGCAATACATATAATTATGAGACATTGACAATGTTTAAATGGGAAACTTCAGCATAACTGCGAAGGTAATATAATTTAATTTTTTAAATTTATAAATGAATGAATAGGATTTTTTTATCACCATTTAAAACTCACATCATAACAAAATTTGAACAATATAATGTTTTCTATTTCAACTCAACACTTCCCCTAAGCTGCTAAAAAATAATTTAATTTAATTTAATTTAATAAGGCCTTGGGAACCAAGTGAAAAACAAGTTTTTTTTTTAAATATACGTCCTGGGTTTTTACCGTCTATCAAAGGGCGGTAAGTCGAAAACATGTTTTTTCACTTGGTTCTTCAAGGGAAGTATTTTTTAGCTCCGAAGGGGAAGTGGCGAATGTTGCCTAGGGCGCCAAATAACCTCACTGTATTATTTGTATACTTACCTACTCTGAATAAACGTTAACTGCTTTCCTTGACTTCAAAACAAAACACTAAAAAATACTATGTAAACGTTATGTATTATATTGAATATAATATTAAATTTATATGCGCGCCGTTATTTCAAGCTAGGCACGCGAGTCATGTATTTGCTACCCCTGCTGTCAATGATATCGCTTTTTCTTTTTTGATATAGAGAGTAAAGTTATGCAGCTTTTTTATTGGTATCTGAAAAGATAACATTGTAAGAGCTTGTTGGATTTATTAAATAATTTCAATTCGAATTATCTTTATCGTTTAGATACCAACAGCAGTTTATTTAGTACCTTGGATTAGTTGTATTTTTTAATATTTCGAAGTGTGCTGGAATGACATAATACAAAAACGCTTTGCTGTTTTCTTAAATTCCTCAATTATTATCTATGCTTATTCAAAACAGCTGATTCGGGAATACTGTGGAATGCGCCTGCGCATACACCGGCTGTCTGACAGGTCGTGTTGGTGTCCCTATTTTGAGTATTTTTCTTGTCACGTTCATATAATAAGTTATTTTGAATGGGATATTGTGCAAAAAGAATATTGTCTCAACGTACAGTGTTTCCGTGAATCTCTTACAGTTAAAAATTTGATTTGAATCGACTAGCGGGTATAGTCATTCACGTTTATATAGAATTCATCGCGCTCTTTCGGCGTAATAAATGTTTTTTCTTGTATAATTTATATCATTTTTTGGCAGATTTAGAAATTGACATTGATTAATGTGTTCATTGGTAAATTCTACGTGCACTGTGTAGTGAGTGTGAAAAAACTGCTTCGAACTTATGAAATATGCAGGTAAATAACGATAATTTGATTTCTTGTGTTTTTAGTCCATGTTGGTATCTGTGTAATTTGCTGAAGGGTAGTCTGACCAGAAAAATACAATTCCAGTTTACGTTTTACATTTTATGTTTGGCTTTTAAATAAATAAATATATTTGTGGACCACTTGTACATATGTGCAATAAATGATCTTTTGTGAAAAGTTTTCCGATGCGCATATTATGGTATGCAACCATTGACTACTTGTAAAATATTTTTTATTACGAGTTTTTGTTTAAATTGGACAACAAAATTAATATTTCAAAGCGTGGAATTGTTACAATCACGTATCGCACTCACACTGCTGTCATGTTGTGTTGTCTTTATTAAATTGAATCAGTTATTTCGTATACATTATTTTGAATTGTATTTTAATACACATAGGAACATACTATATAATAATTATTTAGTATACTATATATAATTATTATTATAGTTTAATAAATCTTTATATTATGTCTTGATAGAATAAGTAAAATATATTTATTGTTTGAGATTTTTTATATGTACAATGAAAGGGAAATATTTTCAGTGTAAAAATAATATTGACACTTTTTTTTAATTATTAGTTAATAACACGTTTTTTCGTTAAAGTTTCCATTGCTCTCCTTGCTGTATGTAGTTAAGTATAAAAAATAATGTATATTATAAAAGTATTTAAAAGATGACTTAACTAAAAAATATTTCTATAATCAAAAGAAGTCGATCATACCATATACCAGCGATTTCTAACCTGGGAGGCGCGAACAGTCCAAAATATGTATTTACCCTATATAACGTGTCTTTATTACTATATGCAATAAAGGATGTGGAGGCGCGAAAGTATTTTTTTCTTCAAAGGGAGGCGCAGTAACATAAAGGTTAGAAACCACTGCCATACACTAATCATCTCTTTTCTGTGACAATATAAATATGGCCAGTCTACTTATGACAATCAGCTCGCAATAGATGTTGGAAAGATGTAAATTCCAAATTATTAGCAGTTGGATGAATTGAACATATTGGATGGGAGAGCGGAGGTCTCAGACCAGTGTTCCCTCTAAGCCAGCCATACTCAATAGCCTGCGGCCCAGTAAGCTCTTACCAAATTGAGGATTTCAAATTCCTCGGTGAGCTCAAAAAAATAAAAGGAGTATTACCATAAATATGTTGCGGCCTACGTAGAGAAGCAAATATCGGAATGACATAAATTAATTGGCATTAAATAGTGTTGTTAATTATTGTCATTATTAAAGATCAACCTTTTCGCTTAGTAGGTCTAAATACCGTTATGTGGCGCACAAATCTTTTTATTTATTGTCAAAGTTGCACAGCCAATGTCTTTTGCGCACATAACATTCCGAAAATTAGAGGGAACATTGTCTCAGACCATACAATACCTGCAGCCAATGTACTGGCGACTACACTTGTAATAAAATATCTGGAGACTTTGGCAAACGTTTGTTGGGGACCTCTAATAGAAAAAAGAAGTACCACGCAGGAAAATATGTTTCTCAAGTTCACGGCTGCCAGTCGGGCATGAGAGAAGTGTTTCTTCAACCAAGGTTGGAAACGATTTCAATGGCCTCATAGCAGCGGCGTACTTCACTTCACAACAGTCATGCAATGCACGAAAGCCCAGGAAAAAAGAAGGGGTGGGGGGATTTCTACATTCTCGTTATAAAAAATTGCGTCATGAATTTGCATGAGGGCCGCAAATTTATAGCTACGCCTCTGTCTCATAGTAGGGGTTTGTACGGTTATGGACACAGAGGTATTGCTGGTTTACTACGGTGGTGATTCGGATTCAACTTAATATCTTTATTTAAATAATAGCCGCCTGTGTGGTCAAGTGGTCAACGCCGTTGGCTACCGCTACGGAGGTCACGGGCTCGAATCCCAGTACGGGCAGTTTTATAAATTGATTTTTTAATCGATTTATGAATTTCTGTTCAAATGCATGGATGTATGTAATGTCTTGAATTCCCCCCTCCCACCCATCCTATCCTACGGCCGGGCGTATCGAGAGCGATTAGCTAACCACTAGTCCTGACCAAGCCCTTTCCTTCTATTCCTACTCTCCTTGGAATAAGAAAAGTTGAGCTACTGAGTAACAAGCAATTTTCGTAGAAACCCTTCTTTTGAGATAAACTCCATTACGAGTCCATATGCTCCACATTGAGAGCGGACAAGGTAAAAAAAAACTGACTGGTTTCGACTCATGAGGCAAAAAAAAAACTTCACTTACGATTGATATCCAGTCTCTATGTTTTTATTTGTTCTAAACGACCAGTATATTATGGTGAATCATTCACGTTGTAAAAATCAAATATTATTGGTATTTTAAAAACTCATTTTCGGGCTTCGATCGGGTTATGAAAAAATGTGAATTTACTTCCGTGTAGCAAAATTGGATAAAGCTCCTGGACAGGACCGAGTACTTTCAGAAATTACGGTCCGCGCAGACCTCTTTCATTGGAATGCTGTCTGTTTTCTCTGATATTATACCGGAGAATAGTGTTTGCAAATTATGTACTTTTTACCTCGCAGAAAAGGTTTGCAACAAAAATAAAATGCACGCAGCAGGTTCTTACATTTAAGCCTACAATGAAAAAAAATATAATATTTACTCTGAATATTGGTCATATAACTATTCTTATGTAATATATATTTTTTTAAATTTTATTCCTTTTGTCTGTTAGAATTGATATGGTTTTTTTTAAAAAAATATCTTTTTCAGAATAGCTGTCGATTTTGTAAAATTATACATACTACTTGGAAGCAGTTAAATTATCATTAAGTTATAAACTTTAGAAATGTAGCATTTAAGATCACTTTGTTAAAAAATTCCGTAATTATAATTATGTTTGTAATTACCATCAGTCACCACTCACCACTTCAACTTTATAAGTGTTAAAAAAAACAATTTTGTGCAATTATAGAATCACTTTTACTGTAATTTGAAAATTCTTTTCAATGTCAATTGTTGTTTACACATTTTCATTTCAATTTGTTTTTGTATAAATAGCACTGTTAAATTATATTTTTTATCAGTTGACAATGCTCGCCATGAGCGAAACCGGCCCTGACCTTTACAAATAAAGTGGAAATAAAGTACTAAGGAATATTGTGTGTTTCTTAATATAATGTCTTTCCACCAAGTATTGACATTGAAAACCCTAAA
The DNA here is from genome assembly GCA_030503985.1 of Himalopsyche tibetana. Classification (NCBI taxonomy): domain Eukaryota; kingdom Metazoa; phylum Arthropoda; class Insecta; order Trichoptera; family Rhyacophilidae; genus Himalopsyche; species Himalopsyche tibetana. The sequence continues at coordinate 13,803,251 of JAPJYX010000009.1, read as the reverse complement.
AGTGATCAATAAATCAATATACATAATAAGCGTTGGTCATCTTTCTTGTCTATCTTTCACAGCACATAAGTTTCTCTTAAAAATGACGAGTTAATTGGTTCATTAAGTCGTTTGGTTTTGATTAATTTGTTTATTTTATTAGTAGCGTAAATAGAGATTGAATACGCCCGCAATCCAGGAAGGTCCTCGTTCGCCCTAGATTCATCTTAGAGTAAACAATAATATCTTTTTATTTAAATCGTTATTTTTTAATATTTTGTACTTAATTTGAATTATCTCGACAGTAATGATGATTATTAATAAATGTTTCATTTAAGAATGGCTCAAGTTTGTAAGCGTCTGTTGATTGTAGTTACCAGCTTAAACAACTAAGCTTAAGATATTTAAACCGAGTGAAGAAAATGTTATTTAATTTTCTGAATGTCATTTGAAATATCCATTATATTTTCAATACTAATTTTTCAAGTTTTTTCCTACACTCCAAATTGAACTCTTTACAAATAAATTTAACCTTTTTCATTTAAAATTAAACCGCTGAATTTTGTATGGATTGTTTTACACTCCATTTTAAGCAGTGTATTTTTAAATTACATACATAAGGTGCTGTTAGTTTTTGTCAGGAATTTTCTGGCATGAAATAATTGCGCTCTTGAAAGGTTATTGCAGAAATTAACAAAAAAAAAAACTCGAAAATGTATGTTCAGTGTTGGAGAACGCAAACATTTACCATACCATGGAGTGCGTGAGCTTGTTAGACACACAAACCATAATCTATTTTTTCTACCGCCGTATTCTCTAATGGTGAATCCCATTGAAGAACTATTTTCAAAAGTTAAATTTTCCGCCAAGAAGTTACTGGCAGTTCCATCATATCGATTAAATTTGGTGGACGTCACAAACGAGTCTGTCGCCACTTATACTTCGGCAAATTTTAATAAATATTATATGAATATGAAATTGCCTGCAGCTGCTGTAAAACAAGCTTTGTAAATTACTTGACGTGCACATGAGTACAATAAAATGAATTAATTAAAAAAATATTCGATTCAAATTTAAAACGTTTTAATTTGATTTGTAAACGGCTTAATTTAAAATGAAAAACGTTTAATTTTATTTGTAAAAGTTTTAATTTGGAGTGAAAGACCTATTTACGGTACAATACTGTTTGACTTATAGTATACTGTCCATTTAATTAGTATATTTTATATTATTTGCAAGCGTTGTGTGCTGTGTACTCGTAAAATGGCAAAAGTTAAATTTATGGCCTTACAATCGAATAATAGCGGTGTAACTAGAGGATGTATACACACCTGCAATGCAAGGGGGCTTGAGGTTCTGAAGAGGTGCTGAAAATAAATATCTACGTAGTGCTGGATACCACTTTTTGTATCAATTATCCATTTATTAAAATTCATGACGCTATGTTTCAAAATATAAACCCACTAAAAAGTTAGTTAGGGAGAGGAAAAATCACTTCAGGACACTGGCTGATATTTCATGATTTAACTAAAACTCGCTTATACATTGCACCAAATCATAAACTTGCTGCTTTTTGATAACCTATTTTTTATTTGTAGTATATCAATGTTTGGTGGAATAATAAGTTGATTTTACGTAACTGATAATACAGTTTTACTTAATTTGTTAATCACTTAATTTCGGAAAGACACGTGTTCAATCAGGAACAAGGGATAACAATGTTACACCCAAATACGGACGCTCATAAGCTCTTTTCCCATGAAATTTTGGAAATAAACGGAGCTCAATTGAATAGCCTTCCGACTTAAAATGAAATACTAAACGTGCCGGGATCTCCACTCCTATGCCCTATATAAATATAATCATAAAACCTTTTCCGACAAACAAATAAATATATTTTTTAAAACCATTCACTACTCAGTCTGTGGGCATTCCCATGGGCTTATCCTGTTCGCCAGCAATGGCTTTAAACTCGGTGATACATTTATTTATTATATAAACACGAAACATTCATTTACTAAGCGTCATTTCAAGTTCATCCGTGCACTTGAACGCCTGAAGATGCCGAAAGGCGAAACACGGGTCGTTAGTGACAAAATCTGTGTGAATGTACATAATTTGAACGATTCAAATTTAATATTGAAATTCCACCAAACACCTTCGGTCGAAATCTTAAATTAAATTTTAAAAAATACAGTTTGTATCGCATGATTCCATATTCGTTGATTACCTAACACAGGGTTTCTCAAACTATGTTCCGCGGAACATTGGTGTTCCGTGGGACCTACATAGGGGTTTCGCGAAAATTTGTAATAATAATATACTCTGCAACACATTTAAACGTCTTCTACTTCATATTAAAAATTGAGAAAATCTCCACCGATGTTTAAAACTTGAAATACATATCTTGGTACAGGCATTTAAAAACAAATATTTTTTTTCAATGTTTTTACTATTATGAATTACCCGACCTAAAAAATAAACTGTGTTCCGGTAATATTTCCAGATTTGTGAATTGTTCCATTGTACAATAAGTTTGGGAAACCCTGACCATAACACATGGAATCGTGTGATTACCCTAAAATTTCTTTTGGCGTTGTATTAAAAAATGTATATAATATAATATTATTAACAAAAGTGTCCCTAAGAGTTTTTGATTTAAATGAAACTTGAATTAATTGAATTAGTCACATAATACTTACTTGAGTCTTGCTAAATTTGACAACACGAGAAAAATCACCAAAGTAACAAAAATTATTCAATGTCATTCAAAGCATTAAATATGTTTTAGTACATATATTATAATTTGTGTATACGGAATTTTAAAAGCTTGGTTATTAAATAAAAAAATACAGGGTAATTAAGTGTTACTTACGGGTACAATTCGATTGTAATTTATTTTAGCGACCAAGGTTTTCATTTATTTTCAATATTTTTTTCCACTTTGTGACTTTAAGTGATTACACGATTTGTAACTTGATATCAACACTTGTAACAGTTTTTATTGTATAAATCTTTTTATTATGCTCGTTTCATAGTTATTAATGATTTTGCTACAAACGACATTAAAATGTAACGTTCATGCTAAAGGTTGATTAAGAACTTTTTATTTTATTTTAACAAAAATAAAATATAAAGTTTGACTCCCATATCCCAATGATGTTGATTTGTATAACCTATAACAGTACTTATATCAAAAAAGTTTTATTTTGTATTTGTAAGAATACCTCAAATTAATCAAGCTTTTACGCTTCCGAATAGAGTTTTACTTTGTGGAGTTACAAGTTTGACATTCTAGGCTGGAAATAATATGTTCCCATTTTATAACTTGTGATAAAAACCATCTGGATGCAATCGCTCTTCGTTTTTCTATTTTAAAACGGTTTATTGACACTTTTTACGAAATATAATATTTAAAGCCAAATATTATCTCTATTGTTTGAAATAAATAATTTTTGAAAATGGTACACATATATTTAAAAATGTTGATAAAAATCGAATGTTTATATGTACATAATAAACTGAGAGCTTTTAGCACCTTTATTTTATTTCAATAAATAATTGCATCTGAATAAAAACGCAGTATTTTTTTTTTTAAATATAGTCAACACTAACGATAAATAAAAGATTAATATCATCATTCTTTTTTACATAAACTTAACCCCATTTCACAGTTACAATCAACATTTATTTGCTATGAATGTCCAATAAAAGCTTAAAAAATCAAATATTATAATATTTTTTCATAAATAAATAAATTTTTTTGTTTGAAATTTATCAATTCATTTTAAGAAAATAAGAGATTGCTGTCTAGCAAGAAACGCCACTGTCTCCCTGTTCATTATTTTCAGTATTTTTTTAGTGGAATAGTAATATGAGGAATGCTCAACTGAAATGTTTTTTAAGATTCTATTCGACTCGATTTTGTCAGTTACACGAATGATTGTAAATGAAGCCACTTAATTTTTTTCCTTTCTGGTGTCGCTGAAGACCATTTCACTCACTTGGTAATCCCATAGTTACGTTTTTAAATGTTGCCGTCGTAAAAATATTTTTTTTTCGTGAATATGGAATCCTTAATATGATAAAAATTGCTGCGATTGTATTCATGTAAAAAGTTGTATCATAATACTTTGGAATGAAATTAAAAATAATGTTGAAAACAATGTGTATTATAAAAAATATTGCATCCCGTCCAATGTTCATCGCATAAATAATTGTTGTTGACCAAATAATAATTATTATTACCGCGGTAGTGATTTATTTACCTGGATGGTCATGTTTTGTGTTGCTAAAAATCTGATTTTAATGATAATATGCCGTCAGAATAATGGGCTAGTTAAAAATACATGATTGTTCTGCGGACTTACAAAAAAAAAAATTTATAGTCTTCGGCTGAATAAAATAATTATTAATTAACCTTTTCCGCCAGTCGTAATAAATCATCGTTCTCGGGTCAATTGTCCTGCTAATACAGACATATTCCCGCTTATAATTTGTTTAATTGATTATAATGTACTGATCTTGTAATTAATTGTGGCAATTACAATTGACCGTGGTGGGTGAAGTGGAACTTGAGAAAGTACTTTGATATATTTTTTTATTGTTTTCGTAATTTATCAATCTTCAAGTCTTCATTTGCTTTGCTGGCAGAAGTTGGTAAATAACAAATTAATAGTTCTGAGTAAACAGAAAATTAAAATTTGTAGCTTTTATGATAATGCCTGTAGTCTCGATATTTTTCGTTACATAGATGATTATAATATCAAAATATAGATGGACTTATGCCAATCCGTCACAATTAATGATTTAATCTGTTAGTTCGATTACCTGCGTTGAAATCAGCATTTATAATAATGGCCGATAATTTTTTTTTGCCAAACTGGTACAATAAATCGTGGGCTCTTAGAAGTGACACGGTGACGAAACTACAAAAAAATATTTATTTTTTGTCTACTATTTTTATAATATAGGTATTAGGACATGCAATACCGGTTTCTCGGAAATCGGAAATTTCTACAAAAAAGGATTTTATTTTTAACTGTAATGCTTTTTGAAGAAAATTGGTAGGTATGTTTAAGAATTTGGATATTAAACTTCATTTTTTTTAAATGTTTTTTTATATCAATCCTTAATTTGAGTTCAACGGATAATATACACATTGTAGAACCAAACAACGTATTTCCTTTTTGTTGTATTATTAATTTTCCTTATATATATCATAATATTTGCGTATAAATTGTATTTTTTTTTATTACGTAAGTAAGTTGGATAAATTAGTGCTAACCTGTTGTTGATATAATCATAATGTTAAATAAAAATGTCATTTCTACAATTGTAGAAAATAAACAGTCGTAATTTATCTATGGTAACATAGTTATTACCTTTTAAACTGAATGTGTATACGTAGAAGATCATCAAACATGTTTGCTGCATTTTTTATTATTCATTTTGTATAAATATTTTACACCGTGAATGGCGTTAGAATCAAATCGCTATGTAGGTATATTTAGTAATACCATAAAAGTAATAACGCCACGTGATTCTAGTTATATGGTTCCAATATTAAAAGATTTTTTTAAATTTCAAAATTTTGTGATTTGAAAATATTCAATAATTAAAATAAATACTCTATTGTACTTGAAAGCTAGTGTATAGCAATACTTTCAGTTAGGTCAGTTATGAAAAAGATAATTTCCATATAAAAATAGTCGGTCACTTCTCACATAAATATATTTTAATTAACTGCACTGTATCCATTTTCAACATCTGTTTTTTTCTTATTTATAATGCTGTTTTATGAGCATATTTGAGAAACACCGATTTAAATTATATTGTACCAGTGAATGGTATCAATTTACCTTGTTCATTCGTGGCTTATTCCAACACACCTTTCAAAATCAATGTTTCCTCAGTGGAGATTAAAAATCATTCCTTTGTTTTAAGAATCACTAGAATGGTTGTTATTACTAGTATTAAAGAAACTTATTAGTGAATAATTTTCGAAATATTGACATAGTTAACTGCAGGTTAAGAAACGTAATTGTTAAACACTATAATTTATAGATTTTACCAGGGATCATCAAACTTTTCGAGATTTGGGGGACGAACGCTGGAGTAAACCAACGTTCACAAACTGGTGATCCACAGGTCAATGATGGTCTGAGAGAGAATATTGGTGGTCTGTGGAGTTTTTGCAACAAGAATCCATAAACTTATTTCAAGCATGCAGCAACAAATATCTCAAGTATTTATATATATATATTTTATTTTTTTACCTTCTCCGCTCCAGAGCATATGGACTCATAATGGAGTTTATCTCAACAGAAGTGTTTCTACGAGAACTGTTTGTTACTCAGTTGCTCAACCTCTCTTTTTCCAAAGAGAGAAGGAATAGAAGGAAAGGGTTAGGACAGGACTAGTGGTTAACTAATCGCTATCGATACGCCCCGTTCTTAGGATAGGATGGGTGGGAGAGGGGAATTCAAGACATCACATACATCCATGCCTTTGAACAGAAATTCATAAATCGATTGAAAAATCATTTTATTAAACTGCCCGTACTGGGATTCGAACCCGTACCCTCCGTAGCGGTAGCCAACAACGTTGACCACACGTCCACACAGGCGGCTATTTTATATATTTAATGAGTTATCAAAAAAGTGAAATTAATAATAAAATAATATAACTTTTTTTTCAATCGTCCGTTAGTTCCGAAAGATGTGCGACTTTACAATAAGACTGCACAAAATGCAATGTTGCTTTATTAATTTATTATTTTAGCAAAAAGTAGTGCCTACAATTTTGTTTTATTTATTCATTCTTTTACAATAATTATGTATGCTTATAAGTTTTTCATGAAATCATTGATTTAATCTTCGTGACTTTTTATTAAAATTAATTTTATGCAGTCTTAGAAACACCATTATATGTTATCGTCCTTTTCTGAATGGTAACATATCGTCGGTTGATTGGCTGTCCTTCCTGTTTTTTTCTTCTTATCGTGTCAAGGACATATAAATTTTATTACGAAAACAATCCGATTTTATTTATTACCTTGGTAAAAATCAATTACTCTTTATTTTATACAATATTTGTAAAATTACACTCAGATCGAGTGTATATCTTTTTGCCCTTACGCGCAAATCTTGTAATAAATTGTAAGTTGATGTCAATTTTACCTCTCCTATAAGTTCCAAAGCTCCATAATTATTGAGTTGGTAATTTCATGTTTCGCACTGCGTAGACATGTTTTGTACTTTAACCTCGAAAGCAATTTTATCCCTATGTAATCATCCTCAATTAAGTATTAAAAAACAAAATATCATACCATAATAACCCGCCACTGTATTAAGTGAAATTCTTTATGGCATCCTGGTCCAGGAATAAATAAATTCCTTGAATATTACACTACATTAAATTTGTGTTAACATTGTTTTTGAAACACTGTTTAAACAGATTTCTCACAATATGTTATAATACGTCAAAATTTTGTGTCAAATTGGAAGCTCTGTAGATTTTTTTTTTTATCAAAATGTGTGCTTTCTGGTATTGCAGAAGACAGCGAATTAATCCATCTTTATTTTGGGAAAAACAGTTTTTTTTATATCGATTTAAGTGTCACTGTTCGGTTACGTTATGCCGAGAAATGACATTGCCAGAGTAAGTATTTAAACTAACTTATTTAAAAATATCAAATTACATTTATTACAACATATTTATACGGTATGGTCACACGCTCCACTACCACTTTTGTGATGAAAACTGGCAGACATTAAAAATTTGTAGCTAAATTAATTATGTTAATTTTGTTATCATGTAACCCGTAATCAACGTTCTCTCTAAGCTGCGCGCGTGCGCGGCCGCGCAGCAGTTTGGAAGCCCCCGCGCACTCATTCCGGGTTGGCGCGCACTACATGACAGTTGCTCAATTAATATTTGATTTGTCCGCGCAGCTAACCCTTCAGCTTAGAGGGAATGTTGCCCGTAATATCAATTGTTTTATTGTTTATGTTCTCAAATGGCAACATTGTTTTTCGATACCCGATGCCATTTTTGTTTCTTTCTTCCTTGATTTTTGGGACACGAACCGAACACAACGTGTGTGGGGGACACTTCCGGTCCTGGAACTTGCTTCCAGAGACCTTTAGTTGTAAATTCACTTGCAGTTTTTTTCTTTTGTGGTTTTTCGTCCGAGATGAAAGAACTGATATTTTTCCATCTCGACAAAAATTAAAATTCATTTTGTTCTGCGCACGGAGTTAGCATCAATTTTCTTAACTTTTATAAAATCGTGTGAGCAAGCTAGGTCTTATAATAGTTATTTTGTATTGTATTAATTCAAAATTTTCTCTGTTAAATATTGTATGTGATTAAACTTTGGTGATTGTAAATTCCTAAATAAACGTTTTCGTAACATGTGAGCGATGGTTTTTATTTAATTTTACCTACCTACCTGTTTTACGTCGAGTTCATTCAAACTGTTATTGGTCTTAATGACTTTTATTAGTGGGGATTTTTTCTTGGGGTATAACATCGTGAACAAAAGTAGAAATTTCAAACAACTCGCTCAAAAATAAATTACGAGTAATTTCAATATATCAAGTTGCATATTTCTTTTAAATTGAGTATTATGCAATTGAGAAAACCTTTCGACTAGGGGTGGTGAACTTTTTCATGTCGTAGAATGCGTTTATTTATCTTTAATCTATTCAGATATCATTCAAGTAACTATTTATTTGATAGGTTAGTTTGAAAATATATTTTAATTATTTTGTAAATGAATGAAAAACTTGAGTAGCGGTCGCCGGAACACCGGTTCTTCGTCTCTGCTTTAGCCTCTTTCTAAGATTATTCCAAATTTACGAAATTTAAAGACACTATCGTTTCAGCTACCAAGTGGTGAATATATTTTAGTATGGTTCATATACTTGAAAGTAATGAATTTTCATTGTACATTTCTGCCCACCAGGACCATACCAAGCTATTTTTAAATGTACTGCAAATACCATCAAAATATTTACCCATACTTGCTAAAGTGTTATTGCATTGTATCTTTTGTAGATACCTAATATTATTTTTTGTCAATGTTTATCACTTTCAGTTTTTCATGCCGAAATATTAAAAAAAATGAATGGACAAATTGTGAAGGAAAAACAAAAAAATATTTACATCGTTGAATAATTAACAATATTGTAAGTATATATAAATTAACCGTTATCAAAATTGAAATGAATATATGTTGAAAATAGTGTAATATAAATGGTAATGGGAAAGAAAAAAATATGTATGTAAAATATCTTCAGAAGTAGCTTAATAAATATTTCTCATATTTTTTATTCTACTTGATTCTTTTGAAGATATTTGATATAATTTCAATTACTAAGTGGGCAAGCGGCAAGGCTATGCAATTGCTTAAAGCGCCCACGACATTACATTACTCGTACTCCGACTCCCATTTTTACGATGGTGCATGGATCAGAATTATCAAAATGATAGTAGGTATTTGTAACACTGGCTGATTTCAGGCGAATCCGATTACACAACAACATTATTTCATAGTAACATCATTATAATCGATTCCATCTTTAAATTAATTTCATTGTTGCATTTTGATGAAAAAAACAATAATTTGATGAGAAATATGTAGGAAGTATTCTCATTCAATATAAGGATATCGACACAAACCAGTTATTGTAATATGTATTTTTTCAAGTTTAATATATTACGTTAATATCAAATAGTTATTACGGAGTATTCAATTCATGAAAGATTCTATATTTTAAAACAGAAAAAGTTATTGTGTAAGTCATAGTTTCTCGACCTTTTTAAGCCCGTGGCCCCCTTTCATTGGTAATAAAATTCTCGGGACTCGGGAAAAATGAAAAAATATACATTTATTTTTAAAAAATAAAATTTTGCACACAAATTATTTATTAAAAAATAAATTATGTATAATTTAAGATTTTGACTGAAGGTACTTTTGGAATTTCAATAAATTTGAATCGTTCAAATTATTTACATTAATACAGATTTTGTCACTAACGACCCGGATTTCGCCTTTCGGCATCTTCAGGCACAGATGAACTTGAACTGACGGTTAGTAAATGAATGTTTCGTGTTTATATAAGAAATGCCTGGATACTATATGTCCTATTTTCTTTGCTGCGGAAACTTCTTTTTAAATTATTCATATGATTTTTCTTCCATTTCCATGTGTTTTGTGTAAAATGGATATTAGCATTAGCGAAGCAAACCATATTAAGCACGTGAGTTTCATATTATCACGGGGTGATGAAAGAAATCCGTGGACAAGATAGTCAATACAATATTGTCGACACTTACTTTTAGATGCAGCTATTATTGTATCCCTAAATATCATTGTAAAATAATAGAAAAAGTATGTTTTATACATACATTATTTCTGCTACAATGTATAATTGTCCTACTGTTTTCTATTTGATTTTAATATAAATTTTAGTTCATTATATTTTGGGTAGCCGTGGCCCCCTAAAAGTCTGCTGTGGCTCCCCAAAACTGAAATTTTCTTCTGTGGCCCCCTTGGGGCATGATGTTCCCCCCCTCCCAGGGGCCCACATGGCTCCCGGTTGAGAAACGCTAGTGTAAGTCATACAGACTTCTTTTGAGTAACAACAAACATATTAATATAATTCGATGTCTTGAAATACCGATTTTATTTTCAACTGCTCCACATTCAAAAAAAACGATTTTAACCAGGTGACTTCGTTACATCAGTCATTAATTTACCAGTAACATATTTTACTCAAGATCTTAAGAAATAATATCAGGGCTTGGATTCGGCCGGAGGGCACGCTGGTGAAATCCGCGAGATAGTAGCGCGCGGCGTGTATAACAATCTATACACATCATATATCTTTATTATAATCGAGTGTTTCGGCTCGCTAAATTTTCCAGATTGATTCCCGGTTATTTTATTGCTTGATAACGCCATGCTTCGAGCCCTGTACTTGAATAAAACGCTAAACGCCTATCGCAGGCTATTTATTATTGCACTTCGTCATGGTTTTCTATTAAATATTTGAAATATATTTCGTCTTCAATTTTGGAGACTAAATCAAGCTCGCAGTATGCCAACGTCACTCTTTTATATCATCCGGAAATTAAACGCGATGGCCAAGTATATAATTTATGTTTAATAATAAAAATTATCGTTGAAATTGCATTCTGTTTATATTTGGCGAACAAAAACACTAGGCAACCGCAGCTTGGATAATTAAGCAAAACAAGATAATAATTGGGATTGTTATATCGTCAAAGTCGTGTTAAGGATGGGATATAATTGAATATAATGTACTGTCTCTATGTATGATTCTTTTAATCAGCTGTTTGAATGCATTTCAAGGACTCCATTACCTTTTGATAAATTTGAGAATAGCAAAATTCTTAAATATGGCCAGTTCTGCATCATAAATATTTTGATTTCAATCACGAATTATCAATATTTTTATTTGTTTCGACAAAAGATAAAAAATAAATTATCTGCTGACATTTTTTAAAATAGTGTTTTTATCGACTGTGAGGTTTCAAACCATATAAGTAAACTAAAAAATATTGTGTTTCAATATAAATCAGTCATATTTCTCTGTTTTAAACCTAAAATATTAATTCGATATAGTAAACCGATAATCAGATCAATCTAGATTATAGACAGATGTACACCCAGTCCTTTTGTACGCGATTTTTGTGGAAGGCACCGTTTCTTTTTTTTTACATTGTTACGCGAAAATTCAATACGTTCGTTAAAAAAATCGTTAACGATTATATTTCCCAACCGATAGTGACGGCAGCAATTATCTCCTACATTAACAAGCTAATACAATTATGCAAGTATACATATGTATCTGTTTCTCACTGTATTTTTATATTCAATAAAGGAATTAATGCTTAACATGTGAAAAAAAAAGTGTGCTAATTTGAAGAGAAAATTTCAGTTTTTCATACATTTTTGATATTTTTTACGCGATATTTTGATTTTTGGAACCAATTTATTGAATTATGTACGTATATGGAATTTCTGGAACCAATATATCGCGTAAAAAAGGATTGGATTTAAATTATATTTCTTGGCCCCAATATTCTTAGGTCATGAAATATTTTCTGTTACAGTCATTTCACTTCCATCAATGCCATGTTTTAGTGCGTTATCATGAATTTTGATAGGAATAATACTTTGACTAACACTTTCAAGGTGTCTGCAGTTCAGAACGCCTTGTTATTAATGTTCAGGATTAATTTAACTTATCGAGACAACTTTAGTAAGCTTTAATTACTAAATAATTTGGTGTTCACCTTAAACTCCATTTCACATTTTTTCCAAAGTTTCACTCATTGATTATTTTTTTCAAATTTACCATTATTATAATATTCTGATATGAAGTTATATTATATTTGCATATAGCATTCAATATTTAATTATGAGTTTGTTTCATCATTTGCTTAATAAATTAATTAATGTTAAGTTAAACAAAACAAGAAATACCCAAAACCTGTCTTAGTGCACACATCGTAAGCGGGGTATTTATTTTGAAAGTCAAGATGAACGTCAATGTCATAAAATAATTTAATATCGAAAAGCTCCTGAGTTTTTACTGCATCAGGTCGACCCAAGTCGCAGTATTGGTAATGATGTTCTTTAAGAACCATTTACACCACAGCTATTTTAGTGTCAGACAGTATCAAGTTGGTTTACCACTACCACTCGTTAGGCAGTAAAGGTTTCATGACCACCTTACTTCTACAACGCTATCGACAGGAGTCTACCCCTTACATTCACGACCCGATCAGAGCTATACGGATCCGATCTTAAACTATGCACTTGTGTGCTTGTAAGTGTTATCAGTATAAACACAGCGATAGAGTCGACTTTCCTTTGATGATTTTTCTGATATTCGAAACGGCCGCCTCATTATATGAATACATATATGATAGTATGCACTAACAACTGAAATAGCGGCGGTGAAATAAACTGTTTATATATTAATTAAGCTTATATTTTTTATATATTACTAGCAAATTTGAATTGTCTGAATGCTGTTTGATCGTCAGTCGACGGTTGACAGTTGAATTGCATGAACGGTTGACATACAAACATTGATTTTTATATATAAGTCCTAATGTAAGTGAATTTTAATATGCCTATAACCTTCCCGAAAGTGCAAGCAAAATATTGTCGAAGTCTTTTTGCAATCGGGTCAGCAGCTTGGCAGCTCATATAGTACGAACAAACAAACATTCATTTAGCTAAGATAAGATAATAAATAAAGTCATGTACCGCTCAATAATTAATCTGAGACAACAATGTACATCATTTCAGTCGCCATAACTCTGAAAATCAACGCAATAAATAAGCAGTATTTTAACAATTTAATCGGACAAACTATTACTTAGTTGCATTATCTATGGATACTTTACATGTTGTGTTGGACAATATAAGACAGTAGTAGGATAGTTACTAATAAAAGGGGAAAAATCAGATCAAGTCTAAAATATCTCTGCTACGTCGATCAGCTGTTACTACGCAATCGTCATAGCCAAAAGCGTATACATATATTGACTTTTAGGTAGACTGGTAACGATTTTGCAATACAATGTTGATTACTCTTATTTCATTATTTAAGTTGATAAAAGCTTCGTATATGGGTATTTGCGAACTTGATGTAAACGTGCATTATATCACTGCTTGCAATCATTTCGGTCAATTCTCAGAGCGCTTTATTGCATCTACCACGCTGTTAGTTTTACTTTCAAATATTTAGATTTTGAGATGTACATAGATAATAAGTTTCTACTCAACTTTTTGCTAAAAAAATTGGATGAACATGATACATTTATTAATTACTCCCAATGATCAATATAGTATGTACACTTTCGGTACCTCTCAGAAGGCAGAAGAAACTTTCAATTAAAATGTTAAGGAAAGCAAACACAGCAGGACGTCCTAGTGAACGAAATATTAATTAAATTAAAATATGCAAACTTCAACTATTATTAATCTTGTTTGCTTTGAAATAAAAATATTCATAAATTAAATTATGCTTGACTATGGTATGTATAATATATATAATATTTCTATGCCAAAGGGGTTCTCAATGCCATCAAATTACTTGTGCAATAGTTTCAAATGTCAAATTTTGTTCCAATTTATTGTGATTTGTTACGATTAGTACCAAAGACATATTTTTTAGTTGTTTAAATTATTCAGATCAAAGGTCGGAGTCAACCTACGGCTCGCGAGCCAAAAGAAATTATAAAAGTTCATAAAATTAGTACTTATTTAAGATTATCAACAGCATTATTTTAGGCACGCTTGGCCGTAGTTAATTGTTGCATAGTGAAATGGACATCGAATATCGACCTATGGACATAATATAGCAATGGCTAAAGGAAAACGATCCAAAATGTCACTTTAAACGTTTCAAAACGTTCTACTTTTTGCTTGAATGTAATCTGTTTTACTACCCACAGCTTGTCGCATGTGGCCCAGTTGGTTAGAGCTTGTTCTACCGATTACGCAGGTCTCGGTTTGATTCCCGGTCAGATCACAGTGAATTTGAGAATTATTAAATTCAAAGTTGTGATCGAACACTGGGTGTTTGTGATGTTAATTCACATCATTTCCTCTCCTTTCCTCCCATCCTTCTAATCCTTTAATAACTGGGAGTAGCAATAGCGATTAGTCAACCACTAGTCCTGTTCTAGCCTTATCCTTCTTTCCCTACTACTCACTTAGAAAAAGAATCAGGTTCAGCGACTGAGTAACAAACAGTTGCCATAGAAAAAAAAACTCTTCAGATACCTCTATTAGGAGGCCATATGCTCCACATTGCGAGCGGATATGGATTAAAATGTATGTCTAAAAAACAATTCAAACAAACAAAGGGAAGTCAATACACATACATTCATGCATTCGGACAGAAATCCATTAATCGATTGAAAAATCAATCTATAAAAACTGTCCGTACCGGGATTTGAATCCGTGACGCAGCCAGCGTTTTAAATATATAATTAATAGTTATTTCGGCTATACGCCATTTTCAAAGCAGTGGGCCAAAAAACGATAAACATATATCCAATATATTTACGAAAAAAATGTAAAATGTATAATGAAGTTCTTCCCATTAAATGGCAATTCAATATTTTTTATCAAGTTTAAACTGAAAATGTATATCCAAAAAGTTGCAGCAAAATTGATCAAAAGTTAAAATGTTGAAATTAATAATAACGGTACAAGAAATAATATTATATTCCAATAATTGGCTGCAACTGGTGAAATGCAGACTGTCTTGGCAACTCCAACCACCTTTCTTTTGAGTGTGGGGAACATCCAGGTAATAAGGTCACGGCCGACTTAGGTCTTTCTTTGCGAAAGAAACGTCACTGTTTGTTTGATAAGTGTGTTCAACCAGCTAGTAAAGCATTAAATATAATTTCTTTGAACTCTTTAGAGAAAGTCACAAATGAGAATTGTGGATAGGCTAACTACACAACAATGGCCTAAGCATTGTTTCATTTATGTACTTCTAATATTATCTGGAATCCTTTGTTATTTGTACAATTTTGTTATATTATACATCGATGTCTTAGAGTTAAAATATATCTCCATAAATCACAATATTGAGAAAACTGAATTTAAAAATTTGTAAATCTCATTTAAATCGGAAGATAAATCTATGTTTTTGTATCACGGAGACAACATTGTATATGTTGTGAATACAATATTTTGGCATTGTTTTTTCGTTTAGCATAAAGATATATTATATATTGTTACAGTGGCGGTTCTACGTACTGGGCTAAGTGGGCTTAGCCCGACCTGAATTTTAGAAAAAAAAACTTTAGATGGCTGAATAAAAATGCAATTCGGCCGCTGAACAAAATAAATACATTTCTAAACACATAATAACCTTTCCCACTGTGTACAATTTAGTTGTTTTGATTTTACTCTGTCAATATAAAACAATGCTATGTATGTATACCTACAATAATATTCGATTGTGTTTTGTATTACGATTTTAAACCGAGCCGGCATAAAAAAGCAAAGGCTCTATACATACTTCATACAGAACAGGCAACGTGACGTCAGTCTGTCAATACCTACGTATTAATAATAAAGGCTCGGACTAATTTCAAATCAGACCGAGCTACGACAAATGCTTTTTTGCAATACTCAGTTTACACTAGGGCGCAATCAAGCACGATTATAAAACGTATGTATTTTATAACCATTGTCCATACGGAAACGTCATCTAATCGTTAACGATTGCGCCTCAAATACATTCAAAATCACTCCTACCAACCTCTGTTCGTTAAAAAATAAACGTCAGAGACAAGTTGTATTGTATGAAACAAAACACGGTAGTTCACTTTGTAGTCCAGTTTTTACTATTCTATTATTTCATACTAACATAAGCTTTGATTTTATTATATAATAATTTATGCTTTGCAGTAATGTCGTAATATTTGTTGATTTGCTTGTAGATTTATGTATAATGTGAAGTGGAAACATGCACAATTTCGTAAATAGTATACAATGCTAAACTTTTCTCTAGCCCACCCAAGATTTTACGCCAATTTGCCATCTACTTGAAAAATATAATAAGACAAAATATAAAATAAAACTACATAATACATCAAAATCAACATACAAAATTAAGAAATAAAATAGTAAAATTTAACAAACAGTTAACAAATACTATCACTAAAAAGTCCACTTCTCTAGGCAATGCGTTGATCAATCGAACGGCCCTTGGAACTGATGACTCATATCTCCTAAGCGAGGTATACGTTTTTAGAAATAAAAGTTTTTGCTCATAGTTTCGCCCACGTAAGAATAAATTGGGAGCATATAAATTAATAGACATGAGAATTTTAGGACTATTAACTCGGCTAAGAAGAGAAAAATGCTTCAAGCTTGAAAACGATCTTCGAGCTTCAAGAGAGTGAAATGATAACATTCCTAAAAGAAATTTGGTGGGGTAGTATTCCTTTAAGGAATTATCAAAGGGGAAGAATTTAAATTTTTTGAAATAATAATATCTTAGAAATTTCTTATGTACTCTCTCCAATTGCAGCTTGTATGAACTTGAATATGTGCTCCAAATGATGGATCCACATTCAAGCGTACTTAAGATCAAAGAAACATAAAGCGTGCGAAACACAGTTGGGTTTTCAAATGGTTTGCTTTGTCTAACAATAAACCCAAGAAGTTTGCTTGCACACAGTGCAATTGAAGTTATAAGTGAATGAAAGGTGAAAGAGGAGTCAAATCTTATACCAAGATCAACAACTTCAGACAAACGCTTTAAAGCATCGTGAGATATCACATAGTTATATAAGATGGGAAATCTTGAGCGAGAGAAGGACATACAAAAACATTTCGAAATGTTGAAGTCGAGTTTGTTTTTTATAGACCAATTCAAAATAGCATTCATATTCTGTTGAAGAATAATACAGTCAGACTCATTACTGATACGTAAAAAAAGTTTTAAATCGTCGTCAAAGAGCAGATACTTTATTCCAATAATACATTCTATAATATCATTAGTAAAAATAAGAAATAAAATAAGGCCAAGATTTGATGCTTGGGGTACGCCGGAATATTTGGAAAGACGTTTGATACGCACCCAGCGTAAATAACATATTTCGTCGATTTGACATATTTGGAAATTCCTATTGGAAACAAAAAAACTAATCATCTTGTTTGAGCATCCTACAGCACTCAATTTATCCAAGAGAATATCATGGTCTACACGGTCAAATGCCTTAGAAATATCCATATAAATAGCATCAACCTGAGAGTGAGAATCCAAAGATTGCGAAATATAATCTGTATACACAATTAGATTGGTCGTAGTTGAACGTGCTGACCTAAAACCATGTTGAGAATCAGTTAATTGACAATCAACATGCATATAAATATAACTATGTAAAATAGATTCAAAAAGTTTAGCTGGTGCTGATAAAATTTCTACTGGTCGAAAATTTGTGATTTCAGGCAGAGGACCTTTTTTATGGACTGGTCTTATGCGAGTCAAGCTCCTGCATTTTGGAAAAGTTTAGTTACTTAAACTTAAATTGAACAGATACAATGGAGGTGCACTTAAAATAGATTTGCAGCCTTTGAGCAACCATGGGGGAATACCATCAGGACCCGCTGAAACTTTTGGGTAAAGACGAGAGAAAGCATATCGCATATCAGACTCATTAAGATTATTGATATCAAGAGTAGGCCAAGAAGAACATACAGACTCCGATTGGAAAGGGATGTATTTTGGTGGAATTTTAGAGTAAACTGATTTAAAATCCATAGCAAAACCCTCAGCAATAGCCAGGTGACCATTCAATACACTGCTATCGAGAGACATGGACGAAAGCTGAGCAGAAGAGTCACGTATTTGGCGGACATAGTTCCAGAAAGTTTTAGGGTCTGAATTTATGTTCATACCGATGTGGTTAATGTAAATTTTGTAATCGCTTTTAACGAGTTCGTGAACTTGTCTGCACAGCTCAGAAAAAGTATTATAATCATTCGGACATTTATAGCATTTCCATTTTTATGGCACTTATTTTTTTATGATAATACATTGAATAACATTTTTGGAAAACTACTTCGGAAAGTCACGTTTAGAGCCCGAGTTAACATTTTTATCAACAAAAAAAATTGCAAGACATCATTCATTCTGTTAATTATGTATCATAAATTTAATATTTCAAGCATAGATAAAAAAAAATCTCTTTTTATATATCATATTATATAATTATAAATTAACAATATGAAATCATATATCTATTGCGTCTTGATAATTCAGCGAACAGGTACCGAAATAACGATACATACTGGTGCCAAATTATTTTACTTTCAGTTGACCCAATGTATTATTACTTCTTGCATTAAAAGCAAACAGATTAACTACTGCGTCCAAACCGGGTAGAACCGGAAACGTTTATATATCCGGGTATCCTCAAGTTTTTAAAAGAACCGAACACCGGCTAATTTTTAAAGGGTACCCGGTTATTTTAATTTCAATATAATATTTTATATCTCCGTATTAAATATATGTTGTTTGTTTCAAGATGAAAAAAATCCGAACAAAATAAAACACTATATTCGTTATGCTTTGGAGTGAAATGTCATGTAATATACTCACCCGACAAGTGGGACAAACAGTAATTTTATTTACATAACCAAAAAGGGAATCTATTTTTAGAAACGCCTATAGCTCGCGGGGAACAGAAAAATACACGTCGGGCCGCTGTTTGCCGTACCTGGAAAGACAATAAACTATATTGAATGTAAAAAAACAGAATTTAAGCGTTAAATTGTTGATCGCTATAGTCTAGCGATCAAGTGGTTATCTTATATTTCAGATCTTGAATAGAGAGTTTGGATGCTCGTGATGTCTGTTCTCCTCGAACTGTGGACAAGAAAAATCCAAACATCTGTCACATTGGCAATTAGCCATCATTGTAAATATCTTTTTAGTCTCAATAATTATTAATGACATAATTGTGACGTATTACTTCAAGATGTATTGTTTTTATAATGGACTAACTACTGTGTTATGAATTTAGATTCTTATAAAACAGTCTTCTGACCCCCTATTCAATTGTATTTGTAATCACGGTTGGAATACATTATTAGCTTTACTTATGGAACGTTAATTGGCAAACATATTTGAATATCGAATCTGATTAAATACTCCTTAACCCTTCAGGCACGAATGCCTTAAATAGATTTGTAATAGCGGCTGATTCGTACCCAATGAATAGCAAAATGAGCCGTTGATCAAAGAATAAATATATGTAAAAACTGATTTTTGAAAATCAATTCTGGCTACATTCTGCGCAAATAATTTTGAAACCAGTGGTTGTCAGTTTTTTTTTTAAATATCACTGCTATGTAGCTTTATAAAAATAATTTCTAACGAGTTTACAATGTGTCAAATTGCAAAATTTCAAAACATCATATTATAATTTAAAACAAAAAAAAATATCGGATATATAAAATCGGTGAACGTTTGCTATAAATGGACATCAAAACAGAGCATGTTTTTGTCGTGCTGTGCACGTCATCCGGGCTTGCAGGGTTAATCGAATCAATAAAAATAATGATAACATAAGAATCAGTGATGCTATGTGACGGTATGAAAAACCGATTCACCATGATCGTAATTATGTAAATAAAATTATATGACATATATATTATAATATGACGTATACATGTTTGTATTATTATGCCATATTGTGTTTGACGTGTTTTATTTCTTATTGTTAATACGATCAAATTTTATTTTTAATTATTCATATATGCTCCGGTATCACACAGCTGCCGGTAGTTCAGGAAATTGTCTAAAGGTCGATAATTATATGGGTTAAGTAAACATTAAAACACGCTTCAACGAAATATCACGTTTATTTCGAAAACTGCAAGATAATTTGTTTGAATAACATTGTACTATGAAACTAGATCGTTATGTTAAACTCTGACAACTAAGTACTACATGGTTTTAAGTGTAGAATTGTGGTTAAAGGAAAGTAATAATGAATAATGTGAATGTACTTCAAATACCTCATTGTTACTTTTGTTTTTAAAAAAATCTACACTTAGAACCTTGTAGTTCTCGGGTAGCGAACTGTTTTTGAAGTTGCATTTTCTGGTTTATCCGAAATCTAAAACATTAGAGACAAATGCCTCAAAATTCATTTTTTTTTAAACTGTATGTGACATTTTTCAATTATTCGATTTAATTTTATATTTCTATGATATGATTTGAAAAGTGGTTATAATAAAAATCTGATACGATATGTTTTTGATGCTTTATCCTTTGCACAATACATCCACGTAGCTCATGTTTCGGCTCGTGCACCATAGTTTTGTAAACTCTTTATTAAATCTTTATTCTTACTTTTTGATCAACCGACTTCTCATTATATTGGGATTTTAAATATTTTTGTATATGAAATTAATTCTTGTAATAAAATGATTATGAAGTTTTATTTTTTTATTATAAAACTATTGACATTGATTAAAAATTCTTACTTATGCAAATTGCTCAACATTTTAGTGCACATAATATAAAAACGTTTCGTAAACATGTATTATACATCGTCCTTGTTGAAATTTTATTTATTCTAAGTATAGGGGCAGGTTTATAAATTTATTTATGTCGTAAAAGCTTTAACTACATCGCATAATTTACAATCAGTTTTCGCATTATATTGCATTGGGTGTAATTAAATGGTTTGGAAATACGTATGCCTTCATATTATGAGATTGCACGAATCTTCTTTTTTATTATTTTGAACTGACTTCTCGTCCATTCGTCAGCGTACTTAAATAAAACTGTAAATATTGCACTCCTGCAATAAAAAAATGTTGATTATTTTTATTTTTACGTTGATCTTTAAAAGATATAAAAAAGGAATAAAACTCTTGTAATTGGAACGTAATATATTTTAATTGGTGTTGCAAATCAACATGGCCATCTCATGCGTAAATAATATGTTATATATTTTTAGATCTACTGCGATATGCGCTTAAAATATTTTTTCGCCAAGTCTATATAACCAAGTATTGGGTAACTGCTCTTAAGACACTGTCGTTAATCATCGATGAACGCCTTTAACGCGATTTTGTTGCAGAATGCGGTCCAGTAAAGGGCTATATCATCGTATTTGTGCAAGAAGTCACTAACCGGTAATTTTCATGAATTTTAGTAGTAATACCAAAATATGCTTAATTTGATATCTTCTATAAACGCAGTGGTCAGTAACTTATATTTACGTCACATTTGAAACTTCAATCGGCAAAAAATCGCTATTTCAAAAGATATATATATATCAGTGACTTCTGCACTAGACTGGCGATATAACAGCTATAACTTTTAGCACCCTATACTAATAAAGGTTCAGTTGATTGATAATATGTACAATATATTCATCGACTGATAGAATTTCTACAATAAGAGAGTACCCAAATCGATTTTTTTTTCATTGAACAGGTCGACGATCAAAAAAAATATAATAATTCATATTTGGAATTATTGACCCGAATATCAAATTCCAAAGTTCTACCATCTACATCCGCCGGTTATAAAACGATAACGTTTTTTTCCTCGATGCGAATGTAATATCATTTTTTGTTTGTTTTTTTTTTACTCGAATACCACGTGTGAATCAAACATCTGAATAATACATAGCTTCCTAGATAACCCCACCCCTCTACTGGCGAGTCACTCTGCGATCAAGTAGCGCGGGAAAATATTATCGTTCCGAAACGGTCTCTTCACTCACCGAAAGGGTACCGCGGGCCGACGACGGATTCCGGCGATATAACGAATGCGTGATAATTTTTCATTCCATTCCGATATCTACTCTAGCCGCTACTGCCCTGATACGATCGCACTTTTCCTCCGTGAAAAGTTGTCGAATTTAACGCGAATAAAGTTAGTGCTTATTTTATACAATACATAATAAACAGTGAAGCTTCAGTGAACTAATCAATTAATACGATCGATTCGTAATTTGCAAATCAAAAATTTAAAAACGTTCGCGTTCCCAACTTTATTTGTTTTGAAATATGGTATTAATATCACACATCGTGCAAACAAAAATACGTAGTCTTATCTGCCAAAATATAAAACGAATCATTATCTTAAAATAAGCCCACAAGTAAAGGTATTCAATTCTTCTCAATAAATAGGTCGTCGTTCTGTCGATTGATAGGAAATACTCTATTTTGACGCTACTTCGTTATCACAGCATCGAGAATAAAACACAGTGACCTCTACCATGTTTAAGATTGCGGATAAATAAATTCAACAAATATTTATTCACACCGTTATATATAATATTACATCGCTCTACATAATCAGCCATTTGAAAAGTACTCAATATTATGGTGTGCGCGTTTCTTTTATTAATCCACGATCGCGTCAATCTAGTTCTAGGAAATTCTTTTATATTGTTTTAATTACTATACTCATATGTGCGGTATGGAAATTTAATAATTATAGATCGATAACGATATACTTGTGGGCAGCATCGTGTCACATGTTGTCGGATTTAGCGATACCAGTGAATAAATTATAGCTTGCTTATGAGTAATTTAGAATAATGTATTAATTTTGCAGTGTAAACAACAATCAATCGATTTGCTATGCGGCTATATTCTCTTTGCACAAATATTAGGAAGTGTTTTGAATTAGTATGTTCTACTGTGTTATGATAAGCTATATTTCTTTGTCTAGCGCTAAGTAAATATTGGAAGATTCATTCGTTATTGTGTTTTCAGTGTTAAAACGCGAGTTTTGATCGCAACGAAGAGAGAGAATAGACATCGTTGAATACCTACGTGTCGCGGGCGATCTGCAGTGAGCTCGGAAATGGATAAAAAGACGGTGAAGCAGGAAGAGAAAGCGGGCAGACCGTTGGCCTGCTGCTCCCGCGACTCGGACTCGTCGATTTCCACTGCGGAAGGCGTAAATGCCATCACCAAAAATGCAACGGACCCGTTTCCCCAGGATCCACCGTTTGGTGACAAACTGGACCTGAATCAAAATCAAATGCTACTTCAGGAGTATAAGTTCTTCAAACGGAGGCCTGTCGACATAGAATTCAAAAACATCAAGTTCTCAGTTCGGGAGTACAAGCTGATGAAACTGGAATGCAGTAAGTAAATTTACGTTTAACACTTGTAGATATCCGTCATGTTAAAAAATTACAACACGGCTTTATAGCAAATCCCGTTTTTTAATGATTTTGGTCATCGGGATCATTATCAGCTGATGCCCAATATAAATCAATATGGTATTATTTATACAAAATTAACTATTCATACGGCGTGTCCAAACAATTGACAAACAAAAAAAATGAAAATAATGATGCAAATTATACAATACGAATTAGTACAAGAAAGTGTTCTATTGTTTAAATACAATGCCTTTCCACCAATAATTTACACATTTTGGTTTAAAAAAAAAACTATATAATATGTAGGTACGTGTACATGTTTATTTTTTTGAGCACATTTTTTACTGAATTCTAAATTGTAACATAACTTCTCCAATGACAAATATTCGTATATTTTTGTTTTGATAGCACATGAATCTTCTATTAATAATGTTAATAAAAACTACTCAATATTAAGATTTATGGTAGAAAATTGAGTACAATCGCTCTTCATACGCTACATTTTCAAGATTGGTGAAGTATAAAAAGAGATAAGATAATTACAGTCAACCGATACCTTTTGTAATGAATTTACACATCAATATATACAAGTAAGTATTGTGTACCGTTAATCATCTCTAGCAGTGTTACAATGTTGCTAATATTCTCAATTAATAAATTATGCTATAAGTACCTACATATTTTAATGATATAAGTGAATTGTTTATTTTCTTATGTTAAATGTCTACGCTTAATCGACTGGGTATTACAAAGAAAACAATATTCTTCCTACTTTATAATGTTTACATAATATAAACGTCTCGCTAAAAAAAAAATACTTTACATGTAATGAAAAAATCTTCCGATTTGAAAATTACCGCGCTACGACATTCAGCAAAGCAACAAAAACGCCGAGAAGCAGCTTTTGGGATTCCAACCGTTTGAATACCGCGCAAATAAATCATTAATATGTCCCAGAGATACTGCGTGTTTTTGAGAAAAATAATTTTGCCTAATATACACTCGAATTCGATATTTTAAAAACCTATATCGACTCGGTATAAATAGAACTGCACATATTCATCAAAATATTGCTTATATTCCATTAGAATACCAAGTATTTGATTTTTTAAATGCCTTGGACATCCGTGTTCGGTTGTATATGTGCCGGACACCGCAGTCCGCTTGGTATTCAAGTGGTTAAAAAATATAAAAACAGGTTGAGATGTATTTTAATTGTTATAAATAAGCATATGAGTAGTATTTTACAATTTTGACTTTTTCGCAAATATATATCATTTTGATGCCGGAAAAGTTGATCAGTAGTAATAAAACCCCTCACACACAACAGTATGCAGTACAATAACACTAACCGCTGAATAAATAATAACCCATCGACATTCACTTACATGTGTACTGGAAATTCGGCAAATATGTTCAATTTATAATGTTCAATTTTTAACGATAAATATCATTATTCAAAAAAGGTTTCTGACGACTTGCTTTAATTATCTACTTTCATTGTACGTTGACGGTTATTATAGTAAAAATACATTAGATTAGAGCATTGGTCTACTGCCTGATATACATTTTTTTTAATAATATAACCTTGAACTAAATGAAAATATTTTTTTAAAAAAACTATTAACCGTTTGAATACCGCGCAAATAAATTATTAATATGTCCCAGAGATACTGCGTGTTTTTGAGAAAATTAATTTTGCCTAATATACACTCGAATTCGATATTTTAAAAACCTATATTGACTCAGTATAGATGGAACTACACATATTCATCAAAATATCGCTTATATTCTATTAGAATACCAAGTATTTGATTTTTTTAAATGTCTTTAACATCCGTGTTCGCTTGCATATGTTCCGGACACCCGTGTCCGCTTGGTATTAGTGGTTAACCAAACATCAAATAATATTATATATTTGCCATAAAGTCTACCTAATTTAATGCTGCTCATATTTATTTTAAACAAAAAACGGTTCAGTAGTTGCTACTGTTGCTAGTAGAATTTAATACAAACTCTGAGACACTGTCTAGACGAGAATCTATCTATTTTATTTTTTTAACTTTAATTGTGTGTTGAACGTTGCAAAAACTGTTCGAACACCATTTGAAAACAGGTTCATTAAATGTTCAATGTCAAATAGATTTTGTTTTTTTTTTCCTTTTAAAATATAATGTAATAATAAATAAATATATACAACTATTTAATTATATTAAAAAAACATATTGATTTAAGTAACAATCAATTGCTATCTAACTTTGCTATATTGAACTGAAACATAACATAAAATTGGAAGTGTCAATTTACTTAAAAACCTAAATATAACTAATAGATGCCACAATTTAGTTCAGAACTTTCAATAGTATTGTTTTATCACAATCGGTGTTTTGCAGTAAATTGTGTTGATTGAATATAAACAACAAAAAAAACCTTCAATTTAAAATATTAAAAAATAATAGGAGTTTTAATTTTAATCTGAAGAATCAAGATTTATTTAATTATTTTCATTTTTACTTGCACCAAAAATACATAAAATTAAATTAAAAGTTGTTATATTAAAATACCACTTGACACTAAAAAATAAATCCCGATTGAAGTTTTTACAACGTCCAATGCTTTTATCATTATATTATTTTTACATCGTCCTTTAGCTCATAAAATTGAACGTGGGCTCACATTTAACGATACATATTCTACACATGGAAGTAACGACTCCTTGTACTCATCATATATAGAGATTTGCTCCAATAATGTCTTGGTGAAACAGACAGTCGAAAAAAAGGGGATGTATCAACGTTTTCTTTACTGTGGCCTTACGATGAATCAGATAAATGAATGAGGCCTTTAGAAATGAAAAGGTTCTCCACCCCTGGTAAAAAGTGTTGATTTTAAGCACTTGTTCTACGAAACAACGTCGCGTGTCTTGCCTGAAGATTTCGAGCAACAGCAAAAACAACTGTTCTTAAATAAACGATCGTAAAATATGTCATTTGACGTTATTGAATTAATTTGGAAAGTTTATGCACATGGCATGACTTTGTAGTCGTGTCTTGACTTATGTAAGATAATAATTAAAATATTTTTTAATCTGGCTTCCACGGGTTAATTCTAAAATATTGACAACAGACCTAATTCATTGGAATAAACTTTATTTTTATATTAAATGTATTCATGAAAAAAACGTAAAATATATACTGCAACCCTACTTCTAAAATCGATATAAAGGTTGTAAAAAAGTATCCATATTGTTGATGTCGATAATATGTTAATTTTTGCATTGGTAATACTTTTCGCATTAATGAATATTGGTGATAAGAATAGTTTGTCTGTGGAGATTAGATATTCTTTTTTAATAATATTGTGAGATGTTTCATCTTGATATTTTGTTTGCCTTAAGAGGAATTTTTGGTTGACGTAATATGTATCGTTCTGTTTCAAATTATCGTTGCATGTCATTGACTATTCTGAAGATACCACTTCACGCCTGTTTCTTTCCGTATTAATATTCCGTGTATTGACTCAACTCAAATGAATAAACATTAAATCATAATTGTTTCGTTATATTTAGAGTGTTCTTTCAGCACTAAATATTGCTGGCTTCATTTTTTCATTGATTCCAAATTCTTTAAATACATAAATAAAAACGTAATGAAATACAAATCTACCTGGTATTGTTTGTGGTTACATATTATTACAATAGTTAATAGGATATTAGCGTTTTTTTTTTATAAAAAAACATTATACTTCTCGAATATTTTAAAATATTCTAATTATATACTGTATACATTTATTTCGTCATAATATATGTGCATTGTTGTGCATATTTATGGTGAGACGTCTCTGTTAAATGTTAACACATACTAGTTTTCAGTATGTAACTTGAGTAAGTATATTATAGTTTTTAAACAAACACATTAGATCAAGATTCAATGCAAAGATGAACTATGTTTGTTGATATCATAGTAGTTTACTAAACATTACAACTACGAACGAATGGTCAAATATCAAATATTCGTTGGTAAAGTTGGAATAGAAAAGAGCAAATCGAAAACTTCTGACAAATTTAATTGTAAAACTGAATTAATTATCATCGAAAAAAAAACAAAATTCAGTCCAATAGTAATTGAATCAAATCAAGGAGTCGGAGTAAGATTCATGCTCGAACGAGATACGTTATTAAATGTCGCAACTTATGATGTTCGTCACCGATAATAAAAGCTGAAAATGACTTAAATATAGAAATGAAATTTATTTCATCCAGTTTTTCATCTGTGTTTTTGTGCAATAAAAATTGGAAAGTTGTTTTTGCCAGACCAATTTGAGCATTTTTACCATTCATTGTAGTTATTGACGCTCACGATACCGATTTATCAAATATAAGTAATTGAAATTTATTTTTCTTTTTACTGGAACTAATTTGTTCTGTAAAAAAAATACTGTATATACTGGCAGGGTTGTGGAGTCGGAGTCGTGGAGTCAGACTCGAAATAAACTAATAACTTTCGAGTCCTTTAACAATGTGTATTCAAATCGCTAGGGTCAAAAGTGGCGCCACTGCATGCTACTAAGCCTAAAGAAATAATTAAAGTCGTGTTTTATGGTAAGGTCGGTGTAAAATTCGTCTTATTTCTTAACCACTCCATAGCCCTGTGTACTGGATAGTATTTAAATATTTATATTATTATGCGTTTAGATTATGAATTTACACAATGAACATTAGGTCTTGGTTTATCAATCCAAGGATTTTTAATTTATTACCTATTATAAAATCTCTGTTACCAATTTATTTAGACAGGTTTATTATTCATTGAATTCTCTAAGCCTATTCGATCTAAAGCAGTGATGGTATGGGGTACTTTGAGTGGCACTGAAGGCACTTCTCGGAGACATTATGATTTTTTGAAGAATTTAATATAATATATATATGTTGTCAATTTTGTTAAAAAAAATGTTTTTTTTTATTATTTATTCTACCGTTGTGAATTTGATTATAATCGTAGCGAATTCATAAATTATTCTAGTTGACAGAAACAATAATAAAGCCACTCTAAGTTTAGTCTTGAGTTTTCAGCTCACTTCGGCAGGTCATCCGCATCCTTACCTATACAACAGTTAAAAATATGTTTACTATTGCGCATATATATATATATATTATTATTATAAATACGTACTGTTGAACTTGTGTATACAATATACCGAGCAAATAAGTTAATAAATTGCAAATAATTAAGCAAATAAATTGTTAAAACATTTACTTTTCTATTGAGTGACACTTGTCTTAAAAATGGTGCGCACCACTGATTTAATGAGTAGAAGTAATTACCGATAGAGAGCGAAATATGATTGACGTTGCCTACTTTTGAATTGTATATACATATGTTAGGTTCACAGATAGTGTGCGAAATTATTAATTATATATTTTTTTATTTTATATACCTATAATTAGCAGCTTACTTCTTAGCAAATCATGACTGTCAAGGCTGCGGAGTCGAGTAAAATGGACGACTTCGACTACGGCTTTGAATAAAAAAACCGACTCCGACTCTAATCATTCTAGTTACTTAAATAATTCTAGTAGATTTCACCAATCAATATGATGAATAGACTGATAATTTTTCAATATCCTTAAATTATTTTTCTCCGGTTTTTCCGACTCCGACTCCACAGCTCTTCTCTTTATTGACGCATTGTAATACGGGATCCCCACATATTCTTAAAACATCACTATTTAAAAACTTCGAGAAAAAATAATTACAAGCTGCAACCCAGTTTCGTTCTGAATTTATATTCTGATATATACTTTTACTCAGCTTAATACCAAGAAAAGAAAATCGAGCTGAAAATAGATTTTTAGATCACAAAGGGCCAATGCAAACTAATGTATCATTTTTTTTTACTAAATTGTATGCATTTCGTGATTATGAATATCTTCAATACAATGTACCTTCCCGTTTTTAAGAACACGCCCTAACAACGCGTGTAAGAAACAATTAGTTTACTTTTCTAAAATAAAAAAAATAATATAAATGCAGTATTTTATACAAGTGAATCGTGGCAGTGCTGTGCGCTTCCAAATTATATTGCAGATGATTTTTATTTGTCTAATAACGTAGTGATGGCGAACCTTTCAAGTTACTATTGTGCCAGGTATTTTTTATTAGTGGAAATATTCCAGAACTTGATTAAAAAATGTTTAAAAACTAGCATAGAGTTCCTTAATAAATTAACGAAACGTACAAAAATAATCGATAATTCTTTTACCGTTGTACGTTGCATTGCGTATAAACAATAATAGATATTATTTGCGTGTCAACAAAATTTTTGTTTGATACGTTCGCCACAGGTTCGCCATGTCTCCACTTCGGGTATATTTTCTATGTCATAATTTGTAAGTTTTAAAAAAACTGGCGTATCAACTTATGGCATAACATAACATTGGTCAAGACCATGTATATTTTAATTATAATGGTATTAAACTGTATGCATATAATTTAAATCAGGAATACACAACCCGTATCCGGTTTGGTTTTTTTGCGGCCATCAGAAGTTCATTATGAAACTTTACTACAGATTTTTTAAATAAATGATTGCATTATAATGGTCATATTATAATAACATTAAATGATAACACACAACAATTCTCAAATTTTAGTGTATTTTCTAATCAGTTACAGAATATTGTGCTCTTTTTTAATACTGAAATTGACCAAAAGTAGCCTATATTTGTAAAATATTGCATTTAGATTATATTAAGATTATATACATTTAAGGATTTTTTTTTGGGCGAAAATGTTGTATCTTTTTAACAATGTATAATATACCACTATGCTAAAAGAAGTCCAATGTCAAAATATTGTATTTACAATAGATACCATGTTTTCTTTACCGCCGTGATACAAATTATAGATTCATCTTGCGATTCAAATGAGATTTGCAGATTTGCAAATTCAGTTTTCTGAATATTATGATTTGTGGAAATATAATAGTTTAACTCTAACCCATCGATGTATTTGTGAGCAAACTTTTTCGCTATATGAAGCAGAATAAATCGGTTCATAAAATCGACCAACTAATAAAAATTGTGATACGATTTTGCAGCTAAATACTACAAATATACAGTATCTAAAGAATCTGCTTCAAAATTACTATGAAAACGATTACATAAACTTTTGAATCATCAATATCCATACATTTACACTTCGTTCCACACAAAATCGTGTGAGAAATCAATATCAGATAAAAGATGAACCCGATTGGTAAATTTGGTACAACATAGCATTTGCTAGACCCTGTGTGATAATTACCTTCCAAATTTTCATATGAACATGAGTACATAGTACTGAGTAGTAATTACATGTACGGGATGCACCACAATTTTATTTCTAAACCGTGTAAAAAAGTGTTCAGTGTATAAATATTCATTCTAAACGAGTACTTTATTTTTTTTTTCTTTGCGGCTCGATCTCTTTAAATATTGTTTTATGCGGCACTTAGGAAAAAGGTTGTGCTTGCCTTATTTGAATCAATCCGTTTTGTTGGTACAAAGCAAAACTTTAACATTTTATTATAGGTAGTTGACGCAAGTATGTTTTATAGTGCTCGTGGCATACATTTACTTTTTTTCATACACATTTTAATGTCAGTAATGAACTAATCTTTATTGGGCTTTATTGTGCCCAATACTGCTCTTCTCAAGGCCATATGATTGTTTAAAATAACTCTTAACTACTATCGCGCTACATTATCTAATCGAACGTGTTTTTTTTGTTTTACTATTCATCTACCTATTACTTATATACATAAGTATCAATTGTTGTATGCAGTTTTATAGTTTTCTAGTAATTTATTGATTTTTTTAAGGTCATCAATACCTATTTTTACAAAAGACTATTGACTCGCAAATTGCAGTCACGGTGTTGTTAGTCGCATTCCAAAAATATTTTTGCAATACTTATTCAATTTTTCTTACTATTAATCAATCTTTTTTTCAATCCAAATTAATTGATTTAGATAAAGTAAGCATTACATTTCAATGGCAAAAAATCAATTGATGATTTTCTTGAAAATGTTTCCATCGGTGAAATTTTTGAATGATCTCAACACAAAAAAAACTTCTGCCGAATCGGGTGTGGCGACCTTTGCGCGCGGGACTCTAGCGCGCTGACGTTAGCGCGCAATTTATTATTTATATATATATACATATATTAATTTATTATGTACGTGAAAAAATAATATTTGAATATTTAGAGTTTATATACCCTGTGGTTCCCTTTCTTACCCTTAATTCTTGTAATTATATTTTAGTATTCTTTATCATTAGTATCAATCAAAACCATTTTTCTAATCGCACTTCACATCCGTCGCTAATTGTTACTCAATTCCAAGTAATTTTGATTGATAAATTTTCAACGGATAAAATAAAATTTTCATGGATAGATTTGTAAAAGTACCAATTAGTTTTAAGATATAATTTTGGATCAAAATCATAAATGTCTTTAAATGAGCACTCAACAATACAAAATAATATTATTTTGCGCACTACTGTCGGCGCGTTAAGGTCGCACGCGCTGAAAACGGGGCTGTACTGCGCGCTAATGCCGGCGCGCTAGAGTCCCGCGCGCAAATGTCGGGGTGCCGCCGAATCGTTGCTTCATAAAAAATACTTTTTGAACCAATTTTTCCTTCAGTTTATTGTCCCGTGAAAAATCACTCATACATTCTCATCATAGTCCGCATTAAATATTACAATTCTTAAAATCTTTTTTATATACATACCTCATACATGATTTGATTTGGGATACAAAATATATGGCTACTCTCGGAATAAATTGGTTGAATTTAAATTTAATCTCCAATATCTTGTGTTGCTATTATTACTCGTAAATGTGTCTCATGACCTAATTCTGAACAGACTGTTTGAAATGTTTGCGTATACACTATACTCTACAACGTTAATTATAAAACATATACCGAGACACTATCATTACGTATTGACATTATTCTACAAAACTCCCGAATTATATATGTAATAACTCTTTTAAAAAACTGTGTTTTCTTTTTACAATTTGTCTTTGTTCGCTGATCCAATATCACACCGTATGCACATTTGGGTGTACATATTACGTTGTCGTCGCAGGGGACATGAGTAGGGTATCCAATTCCGAAGCCTTTTTCCAATCCCGGGATTGGGATTTTCTCACCGAGGAATTTGAAATCCTCAATGAGCTAAAAAAAAAAAACGAGGTTTGGAGATAATCCGGGGAAAAGGTATAGCGAATTTAGGATTTCAAATTCCTCGGTGAGCAAAACCCAATCCCGGGATTGAAAATTAATCAATCCCGAAATCCCGGGATTGGAAAAAGGCTCCGGGATTAGATACCCTACCTGATACCGCGTGGTTAATTCAGGTAGTTTGCGAACCACAGTTTGTCGACTGATTTACTATTTTACTTAAATAATATTTTTTATGAATTTATCGTCTATAATTTTTAATTTTATTAAAAACACATTAAATTAGGTTTTATTGACTTTCTATCGATAATAGCACCGCTCCACCTTGGCCCAAAAGATACCTAGAGGTCGCCCAAACTTTAATTTGAAAACATTGTTAATCGATAGAAATAGTTGCGTACTAATTTATTTTTTGTCACCATATAATATATTTTTGCGATTCACAAGTTTAGCAAACATATCTTTATTCTATAATATATCTTCCATTTGTATCGTGGGCAATATTTGTTTTATTTTATTAATCCGAATCAATGTACACGAAATGATTTTTTTACGCAGTAGATTTATTCTAGTAATAAACTAGCAAAAAAAAATACACGACTCACACGTCCATTTTATAAATCGTTTCGACAGAGCTTATAAAAAACTACATAGAAAACAATAAAATTGTTTTTTTTAATTCACCCGAATACAAATTTTGATTATTTTGTTGTTGAAAACATCATTTATAAACAGAATATTAATGGCGAAATTTATTCGACTGTCATTAATTATTGATAGAGTCGATGAAACTTGTGTAATTTTAATTAAACACAATCAACTCTCTTTTTTACACGGTAAAGACGTTTCACAAAGAAAACCGTGGAAAAGGAGATAGAAAAATTGAAAATTGGTAAATACCCTTGATTTAATTTTTTGTAAAAACAATTACATTGTGGCATAGAAAATCCTTCAACAAAAGGTTATAATGAAAACAAAAAAAAGTAAATTACACGATGTATTTTAATTAGGAAAAAATATTACTATTTATCGCTACTCAATTACATACGGAAACTTTTATGAGGGACTGGAAGTCTGGACATAGTAGAACGCTTTCATCAATAGAAATGTCTGACACGTCTAATGTGTTGGGATCAAATTAAGACTTTTCTTTGTTATTACTGTCCTGTGTTAATGAAATTCTTTTTATTAGGAAATCCGAAATTAGCTTCGGTATTTTTTGTGTTCGGGAATTGTGTAAAAATATAGTATTTGCTCTCTTTAGTGCATCATATTATTTTTAAATCGTGTAAAAAAGAGTTGACTGTACATATTGTTTTTCTAACGTCTCTAATCTGAGACAGTTAACATTTCCCAGGATTTATTGTGCAGCTCTGATGATAATTAATCTGATGTAAATTTTCAAATATTGTTATCCCATTCGTGTTGTTACATGTGGTCATGATTAGGGTATCCAATCCCGGAGCCTTTTTCCAATCCCGGAATTCCGGGATTGGGATTAACTCACCGAGGAATTTGAAATCCTCAATTCTATATACTTTTTTCCCAAATTGTCTCAAAACCTCTTTTTTTTTTAGCCCACCGAGGAATTTGAAATTCTCGATTTGGTATATTTTTTTCCCAGATTGTCTCAAAACCCCGTTTTTTTAGCTCACCGAGAAATTTAAAATCCTCGATTTGCCAATTTCGTGTCAATTTTCGTGATTTGCTCAGAATTTCTCAATCCCGAAATCCCGGGATCGCAGCCGTGTCAATCTCGGGATTTCGGGATCAGAAAATTGGACGGGATCCCGGGATTGGATGCCCTAGTCATGATGTATACAAATAAAACATATTTTTTTACTAATTCCGCATTATTTTTATGACGATAAGCAAGCCCAGCCCTGATCATTATAAAAAAGCAATTCGGAAGCAACCTGGGAGGCTTGAACTATTGCAAAGGAAGGCGCGAACAGTCCAAAATATGTATTTATTCTTTATTACTATATGAAATAAAGGATGGGGAGGCGCAGTAACATAAAGGTTGGAAAGCACTGGTTTAGTGCAGTGTCTGTCAAACTTTTTACCTTCACGTCACACTGGTGAATGGGTCTTGTTCCGCGACACACCAAATAAAAATGCTTAAAAAGAGAAATGTGGAAAATGTGCTGCGTTGACCACTATCTACGAACGTGACAAATATTTATTTGAATATGTAGATCTTGAATTCATTTAAAATCAAAGAAAATTTAAATGAATAGGCATTATTTAAAATGAACATTGTGTAAGCTTCTTATTCCGCGGCTCACCTGCGACTTCTTGCGGCACACAGTTTGGCAGACACTGTCTTAGTGTCACGAATTGACTCATTATAAATAAAATTATACAATTAGAAAACATACACCATGCATTATACAAAAACATAACATACAAATAAGAATAATTATCCATCTAATCTACGTTTATCCAATCATAAAATACCTCGACATTTCCATTAACTAATTCTTAAGGTGTGGCAGTTTTTTGTAATATAACCGGAGTTAATTTTAATAAAATACATTAAAAATAGTCCAAAAATAAAATTGACTCGTGCATGCATGGAACAACCTTGTGTTGCACTTAGTATTATATAATCAAAAATTACTGCCCAAATATAACCAAAAAAAGCCCATAGCAATATTAGTATCGTCATCGATTTAGCCACGTTTATTAATGACTATTCTACTTCACTGTAAATTCGTATAATTTACTAATTATTCAAATCGTTAATACACGCGGAATGATGTAATGGATAGACATAATTGGTAGTCAATGCATACACTAAATATGCAACTACAAATATTAACCTAACCTTACCCACACTGACGATGCACTTTGCCGATATTTAAAATATCAACTATAAAAGCTGTGCCGCCTGTGTGGTCGAGTGGTCAACATCGTTGGCCACCGCTACAGAGGGCACGGGTTCGAATCCCAGTACGGGCAGTTTTATAAATTGATTTTTCAATCGATTTATGAATTTCTGTTCAAAGACATGGATGTATGTGATGTCTTGAATTCCCCCTCCCATCCATCCTATCCCATGAGAGAGCGAATAGCTAACCACTAGTCTTAGCCCTTTCCTTCTATTCCTAGCAACCTAGTTGAGCAACTGAGTAACAAGCAGTTCTCGTAGAAACACTTCTGTTGAGATAAACTCCATAAGGAGTCCATACGCTCCATATTGAGAGCGGACATGGTAAAAAAAAAATTAAGCTGTATTGCATAAACAGAAAACATCGCAAAAACGAAATTGAGGGCTGATACGTATATCTATCATACATATTAAATTCTTAATGTGTTTTATATTCATGGTAACATGGTTATGGCCTTTCGTTTTTATATTTTTTCCAGAAAGACTAAACTCTTTTCATATTTTTAAAAAATTCTCGTCATTAAAAACTATCATGGCTTAAGTCACACGACTCCTAATTCGGCATCAATACGATGCAGTTTTTGGTAGAGAAACATGTTAAAATATTTAAGACAAATGAATATCGATTTTGGAATTCAAATATGTATATTTATTCGATCAATGCTGCACCAACTATGTATTATAAATAACAAAATGGTTGACAGGTTGGCATCTAAGCAAAATATTTGTTTTATTTATTTAATATTATAATACACAAATAAGGCTAAAAAACACAGCTATAGTTTATTATGATAATGCACAGCCGGTTTCCGCTTTCAATTTAATTAATTCGTTGTCTTAAAATAATCTTTAATCAAACCACAGTTATGCAGTTAATGTAAATAATAAACAAGCCAGACATTTCCTTTGTTTGCCATTATCAATCACCTCCAGGCCAACTGCGGCGCTTTTTATTATATAAAAAGTCGAATAGAATTTCAAATACATCTAATGTTTTTAATTCAATAATTAAGTCTGTACCAACACCGTCCATGGTAGGTGACGTTGTTTGTCGTGTTATTCCACCAAACAAAAATAAATATATACTGCACTTTCAATTGATTAGACTTAAAAACATATTGAAGTTTTTGATGAAATTTAAAACACATTTATGAAAGATCAAAAGGTTTATTTGAATTCAGTCAATACAATAATCATTAAAGAGCAATGAGGACTATCGTATCCGTATACATTAAATTATATTATCCTAAATTATTGGCCGGCCCACGCTTAAACTGCTGATGATCGCATGATATTCATGCACATCATATTATTCAATATCGGCGATTTTTAGAATTAAACATGTTGGTTTTAACAATACTTCCCGTTTAAGTTTAGCTATATTAGAATGAAGCATATCGATGTGCATATTTCACTATGTTGAATGAGAGTGTGTTACCACTGTGTAGTGGTGTTCAATTTACTGACACATTACACGTGGAGTTTTACGAACAGACAGGGATAAGTATAATATTGTGCCGTGCAAATTTATAAAAAAACTATTTTTTAATTCGTAATTCTAATTTGAACTCTTCCAATGCACACGCGTAGGGAATACAATATCCGTATTACAGAAACCGGGATTCCGGTATTTATAGTATTTTTTCAATACCGAAGTACTGGTTTTGAAAATACCCAAATACAGATATTTCGATATTTAATATTAACCAAAATCGAATTTTTAATGTACAGAAACCATCATATATTTAAAAAATAAATTAAAATATTTAAAATCTGCTAGAGTTGTATCAATATTAACAGCCTTCCGTGTAAATCTGCCTTTCAGTGATGTATAATATTAAATAAATTTGTTTATGAAAATCACCCGTATATAATTAAATATATAATATAATTTGTCGCCCGCTGTGGTTAAAGCTTGCTCTGCCAATCAGGCTGGTCTGGGTTCGATTCCCGGTAAAATCAATGCAGAATTTTCATGTTTCATGTATTTGTTTGCTTTGTTCATACAATTTTGTAATACCGGTATTTAATATAAAATACCGGTTTTAATATAAAATACCGGTTTTAATATAAAATACCGGTTTTAATATATTCGTCCGGTATTGCACTCCCTACGCACGCTCCTACACTATCAGCGGGGATCGCGACGCAGTGCGCGAGACGAAATGTCTACGTCATCCGTATGCAATGCAATTATTATCTATATCAGGGATGGCAAACCTCTTTGGGTCCGCGTGCCAAAAATCCTCAATTATTATTTCTCGATTGTGTGGCGTCCCCAAGTAGTAAAAACAAAACTAACAAAATATAAAAAATAAAAAAAGATTTTTTAAAACGATTGTCGTTTATCTTGGGAGACATTTGATAATTAATAAAACGAAATAAATTAATAATTCACGGATTATTAAATCAAAATTTTCATTTTTTAAGCTTAAAAAATAAATTTTTAGAACTTGGAAATCGTTCGCGTGCCGTCCAAATTCTCAAGCGTGCCATAGATTCGCCATCCCTGATCTATATCATCTTTTAGCACGTACGTTGTTGAATGTACGATTTAGTACATTCAGTTCGAACCGAGCAAAATTTTGCCCCTACGTGCGTAAAAGTCTTTATGTTTTTATATTGGCTGTTGATATAAAAAAAATAATAATTAACATCACGCTCAATGTGATTTACAGCATTTGGTTTCATCATTAGACTTAGAACTTTGAATTAATGTCTTATTTTGCGATTTACGTCATTGACCTTTTCTTTTTCGATGCTCTGCGTTATTTTTATTTTATGTATGTGATTCCAAATAATAAATTAATTTGAGATAAACTCGAGGAAACATAGCAAACACCCGTGCCGTAGATTTGGAACTTGTCAAGAATTTAACATTTAATCTTAAACCGTAATAGTAAGGAGATCTATGTAATACGTCTGCAGCAGACTTCACCGTTAGATAACACACTGTGAAAGATCGAGAAACTACGGAAGAGAGATATATTTATAGGAAGAGAATTTAAAATAAAATTACACGATTTTATATCCGAATAATTTCACTGCTAAAAAGTCAGCACTGACGACAAGCGATTACGACAAACATTAATTATCGATACTTAATCAGGTACAAGCAGTTGGTTTGAAATACATACACTATCGTTTCACTGGTTACGTACATTTATTGGATTTGCAGTCGACGAAATTTTTACATTACACAAATTATTGACCAAGAGGATTTAAATTATAAAAAAAATACCTGGCATACATTTACAGCACGGGGAAGAGTTACAGCGACATTTTAAAATTGGTATACTTTGACAATTCATAGTCAAGCTCCGAGTAGCATGAACGACCTAAAATAATATATAAATTCAAATGCCATCCGGTTGTGGTGTCCACTTGAATTGACTCACTGATTTTTTTAATTCGACTTATAGTTTTTTGATAAAAATAGTTTGTACAATCTGTACGTTGCCTCCCACTCATCCTATCATTAAAACGGACGCAGCGAGAGTGATCAGCTAACAACTACTGCTGATTAAATGCTGCACTGGCATACCGTTCATTTTTCGTTAAAAAAATACTACTCTATAGGTACATCCTCTTAATAATATATTTTACTAAAGCTTACAAACGGATGAAGTAATGAGATATATCTGCCTTTTTATAAATTTATATTTTTACAATCGTCCTTCAATAAAGTAAAAACAGAAGCTGCTGTAAATATAACACATTGAAGCTTGAAATTATAAAAAATTCATTGACATCTTTATTGACAAAACTGAAAATAAACGATTTCTGATACGGCATTGTTCCAAATCGTTTGTACAATGTATTGTCGATATTGCAATGGTATCTTTCAATCTCGCAAATTTCTTGGTTTTTAGTTTATTTATAACCTGTTTTTAAAATGAATAATAAATGGATGTATCTGCATCAAGGGTAATTTCTTCTCGAGACCGGCTTGAAATGAGCGTTGTTCGACGGCTCGCAAGTGTTATTCTACTTAATAGTTCTCGTTACAATGATAAAAAAGCAACTTTTTTCCGTAGTTCATCTCAGTTTTCTTACTCGGGTTGATGACATCCATTATTATAATTGAAGTAGACCTTGTATTCCTTATAGGGAGGCATACAAATCGCCTTGATATTATTATAGAGGTAGAATGTCACATTTTATTTTCCGAGAAACTGTTTTATTTTGTTCACGTGAAATTAACGATAAGATTTTTTTTTAATTGACAGCCTTGTTAGCTCTCAATATCTAGCATACTGGATCATTTCAAAAGAAGTTATTTAAACAATAACAGTGTTAGGAATTGTTAGCTGATTCTCTATCTACGCCTCATTGTCAAGATTTGATACACTGGCATTTATGCCTATTTTTGAGGTCTGCACGGGCCGAAATTTTACAAAATTACCCGGTCCGAGTCCAAAAAATTCAGGCCCGAGTCTAATACCACATTTGTTACCCGAACCCGACTCGAAGTCCAGATTTATACTCCTCAGCCCGAAAAAAAACCGTTGTTTACAAATTTAAAACAATTTACGATTCATTATAGAACTGATAATAATTAAAATTATCATAACACGAAGGTAGTCTGAAATATTTTTCTGAAGATATAAATTTCTTACTCGGGCCGGGTAGGAGCCCGAGGGCCATGCCCGGGCCCGTGCAGACCTCTAATATGTCTACGTATTGTATGTATGTATGCGCATGTGTATGAATGTAGTACAGCATATTATGGTTTCCACGTGAACTGGTTTCACTGTGGATTGCTCACTATGAAACGTTCACGCCCTCTCGTCGATATTAATTGAAAATGAAAAATCAAAACATCAGCTATTAAGGAGACTCTTGACGTTAATCTAATGACGATACATTTGATGCTAACCTAAGACTTACGCCTCCAATTGATGTTTTTAAAAATGTACCACTCGGCCACGGGCCCTTCAACGTAAAAAAATATAAACCGTCACATATTGTCCTTCAAACATTAATTATATTACACTTTTTTAAAATTCACAAAATTCAGCTATACGTGAAAAATTAACCCTCAATTAAAATTGTCAAAAAACAAGGAAAAAGGATCGAGGATAAACTTTGCTGAACTAGAAACGTTGCTTCCGTATGTACATCATAATAATACAATGAAACAATTTGTAGAATCACTAGATGGTCGTTTCAGTTTCCATCCAGCTGTCTAGTATGAATCAACGTGTATAATACGTGCCTAACCTAACCTAACCCAACTTAACCTAATCAGTCAGACCTGCCTCAGTGTGTCCGCGTGACTTTATCCGTTATGCTGTCAGATAAATGAATTAAAACTAACGTGCTCATTCAAGCTGACTTTCTAGACAAGACAGTACAGAATCGTTACCGGAATGATATGGTATTTTTTTTTTTATCTAATAGAGATTGGTTATTTTATAATTTTATCATTTAATCACAACGCCATGTGTTTGATTATGAAATTGTAAGGAAAGTTTACAAACGATGCTTTTTTTTATATTTCACCCGCTTCTAGTGTACATATACTTCTGATGGAGAATATAAAAAAAAAATGTTTTCACCAAAATTACTTGTTATTCAGTCGCATGATCTTTCTCTCTTTTGTGAGAAGATAAAACAAAATGGATTGGATGGAATAGTTTTGTAAATCCATTTCCCTGCGCTGTTATCAGAATTGGAGAGTGTAAATTTAAATGTCACATACATCCATATCTTTGAACACTAATTCATAATCGATTGTTACCAAAATAAAGAAACGTTCGTTGATCACTTGGCTAATGATTAAGATATCTACTACATTGTATCATTGTTCCCAAAATACGTCTTCGCGTAAATGTATCAAGCTCATAGTTTATTTTATTGCTCGTCCTCTAGAATCTTGAGAACTGTAATAAACGCAGTGCTTTTTCTAAATAATAAAGGTGCTGGAAGTTTTTTAAATTCATGTTCGTTCTCAATATGGAGGATATGGCTTCTTAACTTTTCCGTTTCTAAGCTCAAGAAATGCGACCCCAATACCAACATTTTCGTAAATATCTATTTTAATATGGGTGATACAATGTTTATAATTAAGGTATTCTTATATCATAGTTTTTTGGACCTTTTGTAGTTTATATAAATACGCGATAACGCTTATCAGCTGATTAGCGCCCGCGATAACGATTGTTCGTATGACAATTTGGAACGCTGAGAACACTCTTCAGTAGTCAATTCATATGTGTGCTGACATGACGTCTTTTTTACACGCAACTTAAAATATGATTATTTATTAAAAAAACACAGATTTTTATAAAAAAATGTATGAGGAATGATGCAAAGAGATATTTTTAACCCCTTGGACTATTTTTTTTTGAAATTCATAAGAATAAGGCCAATAATGAGGAAACCACTGGGGTCAAAAAAGACCCCATCGGCTGACAATTATTTTTCTAGTCTCCGAGCCGCAAGAGTTAATGGAGGTATCTCAACATAGTTTTTTTACGAGAGCTGCTTGTAAGTCAGTTGCTCAACCAACCTTTTTTAAAAGAGAGTAAGGCTAGAAATTTAGGACTGGTACAGGACTAGTGGTTAAAAAATCGCTTTCGCTTTGCCCTGTTATATTTTATGATTGGAAGAGTGGGTGGGATAGATATCACAAATACAAACGCCTTCAAACAAAAAATGATCTCGTACGTTATTACTTTCACGCGTAATCATGATTTTAAAAAATAGTTCCAAACGTCGTTCGGCATAAAAAAATTAAAAGTTTTCAAAGGAAAATAACAATAAAATTTTGCGAATATTAGTTTGAAACATTAAAAATTAAGAGAAAAAAGGTGCCGGAACACGTTATATTATTTCTTAAAAAAATCACTTGACAGGAAAAGTACACGAAAGGTGATTGCTTATATTGTATTATAATTAACATTTTATTTAAAACATATTCTACAAATATTTTATAATGTTCTTAAATCATCTGTTTTACAACAATGTATTATTGACACGACTATGGCAAGTATGAAAGAGGTCAGATCTAATGCATTATTATTAACCCAGTACAATTATAATGAAAACTGTGTTCAGTATCTAATTTATAATCTGTGGTTACAATTGATTGCCCGTGAATTTGCCGCCACATCATTGTAACTATGCTCTGATTCTTGACCTTGATCTAACATTGTAAGGCTTCAGACATGCGCTTATCCTGTCAATAAACGTTCGTCAGCTGATTTCCGTGACATTGAATCATTGCCAAGTTCGAGGACAAAGCACACAATTATACTAAAAAAATCCTTTTTGTAGATTTTTTCTCAATTTCCGATTCAACGATCACATCCTTGATTTCTCAAATGCCGAAGCCGTGCATAATATATAAAAAACTATCGAATAGCAGTTTTAAAATTTATTCATAAAAAAACAACAATATCAAACATGCACTCCTGGTAGCCCAAAAAAAATCAGATTTTATGTACGCAATTAAAAATGACCAGTATGCTATATTTAACTGATCGCTGTGTATGTAACAGTGTGATATTTAGATTTATAAAACGACAACAAAATAAGGATAATATGATGTGACTAAAACCAAGTAATGGTAGTCGATTATAATATATACAACATTCAATGAAATATCCATAATGTGATTCATTTTATTTATCTAACGAAATTAAAATAAATTAGCTGTGATTTCCTATATCAAAAATATTTCCCACAAGTAATAATGAGTTATCTTTGATCATTCCTGTTTCTTGTGGCAAATTTATTGCAATCATGTATAAATTATTATTTTGCATACGCTTTGCTCTATAACTTACTGAACTTTTTTATTATTTTATCCAGCCATTTTTAATGTAATCAAAAAGTATTGATTTTAAAATGGTAAGCATATCGCCACCTTAATACTAAGTAACTTGATTGTCAATGTTTTTAAGATAGCTATTGAACATTGTATGACTCAGTTCCGTCTAAAAAAATCCATTGAACATTATTGAATTGTTTCCAATTACACAAAACACCATTTGTATTTTAAACAAGACATACGGCATCGATGTATGTTAATTAATCAAGCAACATTTGATTTGCATTATCCAAACAATGGTCAAATCAGTGCTAACTAGTTGTAGTATTAAGGTGGCGATTAGGGCATCCAATCACGGGATCCCGATCAATTTGGTGATCCGGTACTCCCAGAATCGGTATTAAGACGATCCCAGGATTTCGGGATTCACTATAGCATGTTTAAAATCAAATTTAAAATCTGAATTATTCCTGATTTACTACCATATATTTTAATAATAAAACAGTTTTCGACAGTGTACCTCAGTTTGCTTATATTTGTGTAAATTACCTACATATAAAATAAATTAATTGTGGTGGTTTTACACATTTTCATTTTCTGTAGCAGTCGTAGACAGTGACAAAGTTTTTTTCATAATTTTATACAAAATTCGGTTGCAATCATTTCATTTTTGGGGCGGTATAAAAAAATCAATTTTAATTTTAGATATTGGACTTAGACGCGGGTGCTTGATATATCCTATACTCTAATACAGCGTTTACCAAATGATGGGTCGAAACCCGGTACCGGGTCGCAGAAAGCAAAATGCCGGGTCGCCAATTTCATAACATATAAAGACAGTATGGACATAAATAAACAGGTTTATTTTACCTATAGGCCGGTAGTATAGACC
Source organism: Himalopsyche tibetana (assembly GCA_030503985.1). NCBI lineage: Eukaryota > Metazoa > Arthropoda > Insecta > Trichoptera > Rhyacophilidae > Himalopsyche > Himalopsyche tibetana. The sequence continues at coordinate 13,758,752 of JAPJYX010000009.1, read as the reverse complement.
AGTGCTTCTCAAATTGGGGGGGGCGGCCCCTGGGGGGGAGGTCGCAGGTTTTCTCCGGGGCCGCCGCAGAACATGTTTTGTATTGTCCCCTACCGTGGTATGAAATTGTTTGGGAGGCACTGGTATAGACCATAACAAATATAGTGGGTCGCGAAAGAGAAATATTAAAATAAACGGGTCGAGGAAAAAAAAATAGTTTGAGAAACACTGCTCTAATAGATTTAAAGCATCTACTGGCTATTCGACCGCACGTTTTTTTTTATAAAATTTCACCTGGCGAAATAAAATTTTGCGATAAATTCGCAAAAATAATAATTTTACTAAATTCACTATAATTTGTAAGCAAATTGAGATATCTTTACAAAATTTAATTTTCTTAGCTTCCAGATACTTCACCTATACGCATATATGTGTCCGCCGGCCAGCAACCTTTGTTTTTCAAAGACTCAAATACGCGTCCACGGTCGTTAAGCTGTTAAAAAATATGTTGCCTCAGTCGTTATTTTTTTATTAATAAAATTAGTGATATGTATAAAAATGAAAACATGAAATTTTGGTAAATTATGAAAGATTGTGAATCCCAAAATCATAAGAAGGGCCCGGAATTGGATGTCATCGTGGCGATATGATATTATAAATTCAATACGGATATGACATCAAAACTTGATAGAGCCATTTATTCTCAAATATCCTTATTACTCAACTTCGTATCTCCCATGGTTTTTCCAGCACTATTTCCCTCATCCTCATTTGCATTCAACGAAGGTATCCTTTCCATTTCTTATCCAGATACAAAAAAATATACTAGACACATAAACCGTATGAAACTTGTAAAGTGATATCAATTATAAAAATTGTGTAGCTGGTAATAAATGTGTTTTATTTTTATAAATATTGACAATCTTGTTTATCCTTACTCCCTTTGCTGTCAAAGCAGAAATTAATTATATTAATGTCGTTATTTACAAAAGCTGGTGTATTGTCTAGTTTCTTTATTATTTTTCCTAATAAAACAGCGAATGAACTTCATACAACCTTCATAATTTTATAAAAATATTTTTAAACAAATGTAACTACGAATTAAACGCTGCAACAACGTTTTGCAGTTTCTTTTCATTGTTGACCATTAAAAACCATGTTGAACGAAAATGTTCAAGTAATATGTAACTGATAATAAAACATTTTTAGTACTTTTTCCACATAAAATTTATTAGATCAGGACCGGTTTCGCTCATCGCGAGCATTATCAACTGATAAGAAAAATACAAAAACAGTGATATTTATACAAATTTAAATTGAAATAAAAAGGTGTAAGCAACTATTAACAATTTAAAGGATTAGCAAATTACATTATAATTACACAAAATTAAAATGCTTAACACCCATAACAATTAAAAACTCATCATCAAAGAATAATAAATCTAAGTGGCAAACGATATCAATTATAAACACAATTAAAATTTGGGAAATTTTTACACAAAGTGAAACACTACATTACTAAAGTAAATATCCTAATGATGATTTGGTGTTTTTCCCGTTTCCAAGCAATGATGTACTTCAACAAAATCGGCAGTAATGAAGATTCTGAAAAAGACATTTTTAAAAACCATATCAATTCTTACAAAAGGAATAAATTTTGAAAAACATATAAATAATATAGAAGAGCAGTTAACATAGGTTAGAATTAGATTAATGAAACGGATATAATAAAGGTGATGATGCAAATACAACCTGTTCGTTTAATAAATTAGAGTTAGGTAAAAATTTTTGTCTATTTATTTCTAAGATCTCTTGTTTATCAAGTTTTAACGATTTATTGTTGACATGCAGGATTCTAAAGTTTTTAGAGATATCAAATGTATGATTATTTAGGAACAAATGGTTCCCAAATGAAGATAATTCATTCCCTTTACGGGAGCAGGCTAGATGTTCTTTAAATCTGATATTAAAAGCTCTTCCCGTTTGACCAATATACCTGGCTCCACAAGAGTCGCAATCAATTAAATAAATGCCACTTTGGTTAAGAATATTAAGTTTATCTTTAGAATTTACTAAAATGCGTTGCAAGTTAAAAGAATTATAAAAAATGACATTAAAAAGGTTTTTGTTGAATTTTCTTGAAATCTTTTCTGAAACTCTACCCAGGTAGCTCAATTTCACCCACTGTTTCTCAACGGCAGGCTCCTTAATCACCAAACTAGAGCTTACATTTAGCAAAGCTAGTTTTTTGTGTTTTTTAAATAAAAGACGATCTATTAAATCCGAATCATAACCATTATTCATCGCAATTTGTTTTATCGTATTTAACTCAAGCTCGTAACTTGCTTTAGTCATCGGAATCAACAAAAGACGATGAATAAAGCAATGAAAAGTTGCTAATTTATGAGAGATATGATGTCTGGAAGAATTGTTAATGATGTTATCGCTGTATGAATCTTTTCTAAAAATACTGAAACAATGCCGATTATTTATAATCTCGATCGTTAAATCCAAAAAGTTTATTTTATTCAACCCCAACTCCATTGTAAATTGAATATGCGGGTTAACGTTATTTGCATCATCACCTTTATTATATCCGTTTCATTAATCTAATTCTAACCTATGTTAACTGCTCTTCTATATTATTTATATGTTTTTCAAAATTTATTCCTTTTGTAAGAATTGATATGGTTTTTAAAAATGTCTTTTTCAGAATCTTCATTACTGCCGATTTTGTTGAAGTACATCATTGCTTGGAAACGGGAAAAACACCAAATCATCATTAGGATATTTACTTTAGTAATGTAGTGTTTCACTTTGTGTAAAAATTTCCCAAATTTTAATTGTGTTTATAATTGATATCGTTTGCCACTTAGATTTATTATTCTTTGATGATGAGTTTTTAATTGTTATGGGTGTTAAGCATTTTAATTTTGTGTAATTATAATGTAATTTGCTAATCCTTTAAATTGTTAATAGTTGCTTACACCTTTTTATTTCAATTTAAATTTGTATAAATATCACTGTTTTTGTATTTTTCTTATCAGTTGATAATGCTCGCGATGAGCGAAACCGGTCCTGATCTAATAAATTTTATGTGGAAAAAGTACTAAAAATGTTTTATTATTTTTATTATAATGCCATTCCACCAAGTATTGACAGTGAACACCTTAAAAGTGAATATGTAACTGTTTTACTTCTGTTAGTGCAGTAATTAATTTATATAGGTATATACATATATCTAAATATTTTATCAACTGTGGCTGCAAAAAATATAAGTGACGAATCTTGAATTTAAAATCTAAAATTAAAAGAGTTCTGACATATTATAATATATGTATGTACATGTAAAATCAATGAGATAGATCATGCAAGATAATATATTTTTTAATTTGACTTTGTTTATCATTTTCCCCAGTCAACATTTTCCCTTCGTTTAAATTATTCAGCATAATCATTTTGTCTTCATTGTTGCATTTTTTTTTCATGTAATAACAGCCATTGTTTTTCGAATTTATATTCAGCTGTGCCCTCATTTATTACGCATACATGACGTGTCATCTTATTTCATATTATTATTTCCTGCGTACAAACTCGTGATATTTTAATAAATTCTGTCCGTGCATAAAATAAATTTGATTACTCACTCAGGTTTCGCAGAAGGCGTAATCAGATAGTTGTTAGTGACTTATTTGTATTCTAAAAAGGTTTATATTATGGAATTATGATTCTCGAAAATGTGGTGTTTTCGGGGACCAGTGTCACGCGCTGATGTTAATACAATCACGAAGTATTTTAATCTTTACGTGAAAATCACGTCTGTCATTCGGCGGTGACTATTCTGAATGTGTACTCTCACTTCAGGGTAGTTTCGTAAAACACGTTAAAACAATCTGCTGTAACATATGTATCTGGTTGTTCCCATGGCATTGATATTTAGCTTTGAAATGCTTAAGGTTCTTACTTGCTTATTATTCTGATATTAGGGCATTCAATCAACGGTCCAAAGCAACTAATCGGTTTTCGGTTTTTCTCAAAAAAATAAACTGGCTTAAACCGAACAAAACAATTACTGTACCACATTTACCAATATTACAAAACAAAAAATATAGGGTATTTTGCTTACTTAAATATAAACTAATAAGATGCATAATAGACTAGATAAACTTTTTTTTTCAACCAAGTCCGCTCCTTATGTGAAGTATATTGACTAGAAATGAAGTTTATCCAACATAGGTTTTTTTTGAAAACTGCTAATTACTCAGTTGCTCAACCTATCTTTTTTCGATGAGTGTAGGGATATAAGAATAGGGCCAGAAAAGAACTAAAAGTTAACAAACCGCTTTCTCTGAGCTTCGTTATTTTAGGATTGGAATGGAAGAAGGGAATATTTAAGTTACAAACACGCATGGCTTCCAATGAAAAATGTTGTTTGTACTGGCACTTTAATCTGCAATATCCGTCACGAAAGTCAACGACGTTGACCACTGCTCCACGAACCCTTTATATGAATAGTTGTATAAAAATCCATTGTACTAAAGGCGAAAAGAGGTGTTCAATAAACTTCGGTTAACCGTGCAAAATAAACCGTTTTTCTTAAAATAGACAATAAACCGGTTAACCGATTGGAAGCCCTACTTGGCATGCTTATTTTTATTTATTATACGATACAAAACTCACTGATATTAAAATTTCATCTTATATACTCAAACAAAGGCACCTCACATTTGTTATATTAATTATAATTACAAAAGTAATGGAACATTCATTCATTTACTGTAATTATTGTGAAGATTTCTTTGGCCCATTCTGCGACTTTCTTTCGAGTAAAACGTGAGGGGAAAACGGCGCAAGGTAACGGTTCTCTCTGTCTGCTGTTTGCGCTCAATTTTGAGCCATAATTGTACACTGCAACTTGTATTTATTTACCTCGAGAAAACAAAGATCATTGCCAAACTCAGCGGCGACACTGTTCACAATATTTTACTCTACAATAAATGTTTGCTGATCTTGGCTATCGTACAGCGTATCGGCGTTCGAAATATCTCTTAAAACTGTTATAAGATTAAATATCAATTGATTTATACAATGCAAACATACCCGAACGTGCGTTATAGTGAGTGTTGAGACGTTATAAAATGCTGTTACGCTAGTATGTTATATGATTATGATTTAAGATGGACATTCCAGAATGTACGATGCCTCAAATTATTATTTTAATACAAACACATTTCGTCCAGCCAATGCAATATAAGTGATAAAACTGACAAACATTTCGACCCACAATCGGCAAAAGATCTTAAGCGACACAACTAGGTAAATTGCGTTTTAAGCAAATAATTGCTCAATATTGTATGTGACAACAATTTTAGAACAATATCTCATTCACCTGATATTTTTAGGGCCTTTGCATTTTAGCGTTTTGAGTAGTTATCATTTGTTCCACGTGGATCCCGGTTGAGAAACGATGATCTAGAGAACTAGACGTAGTCAGTATAATATCAGGATTAGAGATTCCAACTATTCGTCATTTTCAACTATCCGGATAACGAATAGTAAAACTGAAACTATCCGGATATATCTGGATAGTTTCAGTAAGTATGAAAATAACAAAACATTACTACATATAAATACATTAAAAACGAGTTAATTTGTAATATAAGTCATTTATTCAGATTTTAACAATTCATATTTTAAAAATAAGAGAGCATTAAATGTATCATATTTTAAATTTGATCTAAATTTAGTTTTAATTTGTCTTGCTGTTGAAAATACTCGTTTCGTTGCTGTTGATGTTGGTTTTATTGTTAGTCGTTTAGTAAAATATAACTGAATTTCCCAATATGAGTAGAACAGGTTTCGTTAAGTGTGCACTGGATCGCTACCGGAGTAACTATTCAAGTACCTCAACACTGTCTCGAGCAAAAATATTGTTTTGATTTAGTGAAAATAACGCAGCTGTGATTTAAACGAGGTTTCGTTAGCTCTGTAATGAACATATAATCACAAATTATTGCAGATTTTTATTTATAATTATATTTTTGCTTGTCAAAAATAGTTTATGACAATATGATAACATATACCTACGTTTCCTTTATTATTTCAATACAAAAAATGCACGCCTCTGAGAAAAGTTTACTCGAAGAATTCCGCAAATTTTTAGCAGTATTAAAACACATTCTCCATCGGCGAACATAAACAAGTTATTTAAATGGTGACTCTTAACATAGCTACTTATTTGTGGTTATCATAAAATATTTTCAACACGCATCATGTAGGACAGGGATGGCGAACCTATGGCACGCGTGCCCGATGTGGCACGTTTGAGAATTTAGATGGCATTTTCAAGTTCAAAAAAAAGTTTAAAAAATTAAAAAAATGATTAAACAGTTCATGGTCTAATTATTCCGTTTTATTAATTTTCAAATGTGTCCCGACATAAACGACAATCGTTTAAAAAATCATTTTTTATTTTTTCTATTTTGTTGTAAAAAACAAATACTGCTTGGGCACGCCACAAAATCGAGAAATAATATTTGAGGATTTTTGGCACGCTGTACCAAAAAGGTTCGCCATCCCTGATGTAGGATTTAATATACATACACACAAAGAAGCTAAATATTATTATATGCGACATACCATTTTCCAATGCTTAAAATTTTCTCTATTTGGAGTACCATACTTTATCGATAGATAGTTATTAATTAGCATGACTGTCAAAAAATGCCTATCAAATTTTGATGTATAAATGTTCAAACTACATTCTTAAAAAAAATGTTAATAATGTTATAGTTACAAAATTACACTATCCATAAAAAAACACTAGAACTTGATAGGTTTATCAAAAAAATAAATCTTGTGCAATCTGCATTTATGTTTTCTTTGTGCAAAAATCTTGCTGTAACAATCTACAGCATTTAGCACATTTTTCTTTACTGCGCACATATTATGTATTCTTTCAACTTTGAAACCGCTTTCAGAATAAACCTCTAATACAGGATATATTTCACGAAGATATTCATATAACATCTATAATGATGGATAAGAGTTTTCATTTGAGAACCACTTCAACCTCGTCTTGCTGATTCACATCCTCTACTTACTCCTTATGTTCAGTCAATTCTTGGAGTTCTTAGCGTGAAAGTTATTCTACGTGGCAATTGAATTATTCTTTAACATTTTGCAAAATGTCCTTAAATCGAGTTTTGTTGAGGGGTATTACTGTTTCACCATATCGCTGATAATTAAAATCAGATTAAAAAAAAAGTCAGCGAAAGTTATTAGATATCTCTTTTCTGTTCATATGCAGTAAAGTCAATACTCTAAAAAAAGTTTTTTTTAAGTAGAGTAAAGAAGCTAATGTGACAAAACATTTTTAGTATTTTCCTCTTAACATTTTATGAGTATGCTTTTTACGTGTTTGGATCTGTAGTGTAAAATGGCTATTTTACATTAAACATGTACGAAAATCGTAAAAATATTTTTTTTGGATATGCTTGTATTTTTTTTTGTATTCTATTTGCTTTGGCTTAATCACCATGAATCGGGATCACAATATGAGTATTAGCGAAACCGGAATCCCGATATCCATAATATTTTTTCAATACGTAGTATCGATTTTGAAAATGCAAAACTACCGATATTTTGGTAATGAAAATTAACCAAAACCGATTTTTTAATGTATATAAATTATTGCATATTTTAATTAATATAAATGTTTGCGACGAATTGAAACATATTAAATTAACTATGGCCCTTTTTAATGGTGTATTACTATTTTCAGAAGCCGTAAGTTATTAAAGAAAATCCCACGATTACGATATATTGTTTAGTGGCGGTATTTTATATGAAATATCGAATATCGATTTTCTAATACCAGTATTTATATTTTCGCCCGGTATTACAATCCTTAGTCACGAGAAGGGTTGCCAGATTTCCAAAATCACAGATCGGGACATTTACTGTTTCGAAGATTTTTATACATGTACATACACATTTTCTGAAGTCGGGATTTTTAGAGGGACATGCAATGCAAGACTCGGGATTTGCCTATTAAACTCGGGACAGTCCCGCTCAAACCGTCAAATGTCTGGCAACCCTGGTCACGAGTCACAACACAAAACTATTTAGAGGTGAAATAAATATTTTAGCAGGCGATTTTTTGATTATTACTATTACTAAAAATGTGCGATATACAAATTTATTTTGGTTTTTCTGACAATTTTTTATTTATAGAATAAATCAGGTTTTATATTGTTCAATTCAGTTTGTAAACAACAGTATATTTTTATTGAATTTGTTTAAACATTAAATTATATATTTTACATATATTTTCGGAATCTAATAGAAAGCGGGGATGAATAATTAATCGATTAATTCAGCTTAAAAACAAATCTTGAATAAATGTGTGGTCACAAGTTAGGTATTATAGAAATGTCTTCCATGTAAATGCTGCTTGTTTGTTATATTTGAACAAATTTGGAAAATAAACATCAAAAATTTTATAGAACTTTCTACCGTAGTATAAACACTTCATCTAATGTTCACATTTTTTATTGGTTGTGTGAGTGGCATAATCCCGAAAGACCTTTCAATAATTTTAACATAACACTCTTTATAAGAGCTATGTATAATATTTACTGAAGATTGCTATTTTTTACCTTGCCGCCAATGAAACTTGATTAGCCTAGTTTGTATTAGACATAACTCTTCAATACAAATTAGAGAGATTAAATAACAAGTACTTTTTGAAAATTTATCTTTTAAAATTGAAACATATTATTTACAATCAAACATAGATATTTTATATGTAACACAAGTAGCTAGTTATAATAATATAATAAAACAAAAAAAAACACTTGTCTGTCCACACGATCTGTGAACAATTAACTATCTTAATTTCCCATTATCTGTTTACGTGAATTTCGTAATAGGTCATTATTTTTTTTGTGTCTAGACTACATGACCCCTATGTCATATTTTAGTTCTCAAAGAATTCGAGTATAATATGAATTTATTGATTGACATCAAGTTCACTGTCCTGATGCGTATCAACGGCATTTTGCTGTTGAAACATATATATATTTTGTTCAATTGCCGGAGAAAGAAATTTCAGTGAAATATTACAGCTCTATAACTAATGAGTATTGACATCCAATTAGCTTATGTTTATTTCTCCTGATACTATGTATATACACAAACAATAAATCCGTAAATGCATGATTTTCTACTTTTAAATAAAACACTTAGTACTCTTTAAAATCACCTTGGCATTAGAGGCATAAAACATGATTTTCATACAGTTTATAAAAAAGCAACACTTTGAATACACAATTAATGTAATTAATAATCCCATTATGATGAACCATGATTTTCTTATTGTGAAAATTATATTAAAAAAAACGGTCGAAGATCAATGGCCGCCAAAACTCCAGCTTGCTCTGTTCGACTAAAGGTTATTTATAATGGTTTAACACATGTAGACAAGATATATATTGAAACATTATGACGATTTAATATGTATTTTACCATTGGGGTATAAGAATAAAAAAGGTCACATCGATTTCTGTTTTGCGAAAAAGCCAAAACAAAAGTTTAACTTTTCGTATGAATTTTTAGGGCTAAAACCCCTTACAGAGTATTCGTTGTATTATTTACTTGCGTGCTCTACATTTATGTAATACATCTAGTACAGAGATGCACATTTCGAAGTCGCGGGCCGCATACGGCCCTTTTGTTTTTTTAATGACCCTCAAATGTTTCATCTAATTTTAATACACACTTTTTGAAATAAATCATTTGAATGTCGTTGATGAAGTAAAACAGATTGCTTCATATAAATAGGCTGGATTCGATTTTGCACTTTGATACTTCAAAGATTATAGAGTTAGCATGAAATTTACACAGTCGAATATCGCGTTGACTTTTGAACCATAAACATGTATAACAAAACATTTTACGAGAAAAAAAATATTTGTAAATAAGTACACATAATCCTCTTGTTGCACGGTTTCGAAATAACGCGGTCAAATGTAATAAAACCTATCTTTAATTTTTCTATATTCACTTATTTTTTTAAACGGACGGCTGTTTAACTTAGAACGTATCTCAAAAGCAAAAAGAGGATATCATTTTTCTTTGTAGCTCAAAACTATTATAATTTGTTTTTATTCGGTCCGCTAGAAGAAAAAGGTTGTGCATGACTGATCTAGTACGTCTTTTTTCAAACTATTAGTTATATGATGTCCATTGGTAACAATTTGGACTTGACGAATAAACTGCTTATATTATATAACACACTCGCTCTTGAAAAGAACAGCTTTAAACCAATCTATCGATTATCTTTTTATTTTTTGGCATGAACTAACGACCACTCGAAATAATTTTGTTTTTATTTTTTCGTACCCATACTCTTTTCATACAATTTACCACCACAAATAAATGCGAAACTATATCAATGATATTCCTTGGGTTCCAAAAATGTGGGATTTATTTTCTTTCTTGATTTTATAAATTCACTTAATTCTCTTGTTGCACGGTGCATACTAGGTCTTATACAAAAACCGACATTTGAAAAAACCGGTTGTCGAATGTCAATATTGCTCGAAAACCGGTTTTATCAGGTTTTCGAAGTTTTACAAAAAATGGATAATTCGATTAAAATAACGAGAAAAAGTTCATTTTTTTTAGGTTGTTTATTTATATATATAATGATGCACAACAAGAAATTATTTGGTGTTAATCTTCAGAAAATATGATTTAAGAAAACACAAAGCGTCCACTGATCGTTTTGTAACAAAGTTTCCTGATACCGAAAATACCCTTTCGCTGGGTAATGACGTGTGGCATATGGTCTTTAAGCCATCAAATCCAAGTTTTCTGTCCTTTTGTTTATAGACTCTTTTATGGAAAATTCGGCACAACCGGTTACGAAGTTAAAAAACCGATTTTCGGATGTCACACATTTTGCCAAAAAACCTGTTTTGAAAACCGACAAGCCCTAATGCATACATTCCAAGACAAAAAGCCGTGAAAAACATACGAAGCATACATACAGAAATTAAAGATACGTTCCATTACATTAAACCGTGCAATTTAGAAACCGTGTAAAAATGTTTATTTCATTTAAACTTTGGATCCGACCGAGACTTAACAAGTCAAATCCAGCTCACCGCTTCTAGTGCTCTTATTAGGAGAGCGGTAAAAGCCAATAGTAACAAACCAGGTTTTTTTCTCAGTAGATTTTTTTTATGTGTTATGAAAGGTAACTAACTCCATGTTCCCTTTCAATGCTATGACAGCCGAGCACTTTCTCCGCAATGCCCAAGGTACTGCTCAGCGTAATAATAAAGTTGGACGACCACTATCACTTTACTCTCATCTCTACTCTACAGCGAGTTCGAACAGCGGTGTATTTTTTCATTTTTTTAAAATGCCAACTACTGCTCAGTGCTCGTCGTCATGGTTACAAAGAGTTTAACAAACTTTGGTGACCCCATTTTTGTTACCGTTTTGGGTTACGATTGGATGCAGATATTCATCAGCGAGACAGCTTATTAACCCGTATCAAATTATCGCGTAATTCTAATAGAACAACTTTAAAGAATTATCGAAAAAATATGCTTGTCACAAAACATCGTCGCATAGTTCTTATGTCATATTCTTATTTTTGATCCTATCGTTTGGGAAAAAAACTATTCTTCACATAAAAGATGACAGCAAAAAAATAACATTATACAAGGAACTGAACTTTCAACAATTACACTAAATTGTTTTTTACCAGATTTTGGAATAAAAAGGTCCACTAAAAAGAACGTATAATTCATTTTACACAAATTATTTGTTCTAACACGATTCCCAAAAAAAAAAGTACAGAAGCGAATAACGGATTTTCTAATAACAAGAAATTTAACAACACAAAACCGTATCAACAAACAAAAGGCTCCATTAGATGATTGGCACATTAGACGAATCAGATATCTATAGTGATGTAAGCGATTTACACCCAGCCCCGCATAAAAGTCCATAAATATATATAATCATGTAGCGATGAATAGTGTTATTTTTTCTTAATGTTAATATGCACTGCAAAAAATAAAATACTTACCTGTACTAATTCTACTTTTAATTTATATGATCAGTACCGGTTTCGCTCATGACGAACATTATCAGCTGATAAGAGAATACAATATTGCAGTGCTATTTACACAAAACAAAATAAAATTATTTGGTTGTATAACTAGCAATTGGTAATGAAAGGAATTTGCAGGACAAAGTACAAAATATGAAAAAGTGATCATATTTAAAATGTTCATTGCCTCTGAAACTTATTTGAAAACTCATCAAAGAATTATGAATTTGAAGTGGAGACTAACGATAAATTCGAATGCCATTCGTAATTGTAATTCTAAAATATTTTTTCTAACACTTTTTGCTGTTTAAAAAAATCACACTTAGTTAATTTTTTACTTATCTGTTAAAATACTCCGATAATTATGCAATTCTTCTCTAACTGTCCTTGAACCTCACTATCGAAGGCTATCCTTTATCTCCGGATGTGTTCAGCCATTTATCTCATATATAATATTTATCTCCTCCTCTTGTTTTGATTGCTTTAAATTCCTCCTGTCCACACCTATTTCTATATGAATTAATATTAATACCATTATTTTTTTGCACATATTTATAAATTGTTTTGAATTTATTATAGCGATGAATGTACGTATGTAGTAATTGAGTATATCGAACAATTGGCCTTAGATACCATCAGAATTAGCTAAATGACCACAAATTCATCTATACACTATTTTTAACTCGGTAGTTGCCCTTGAAAGCGGCAATGACATTTGTATTTGATCTGAAACTTGAACGACGTATCGATTTTTACATTAAAAATCGATTTGGGTGCATATATATAAATAGTTATTTTAAATAGCCAAAACTATGTTGTCTCGAAAGGCCTTCGCGTCCGTGATATAAATTTTAATTTACATATAAAAATAATAATGCGCTGATCTTGCAGTAAAATTGCAATATTATTATAATCTTTTTCTATGGTAAAAAAAAAAGTTGATAGGTCTATCCACTCGTAGAAATTTTATCTTCATATAGGTATATGTTATTTAGAATCGAATATTTTGCTTCCCCTTTATATTTCGTGATTCCAACACACAATTGAAATAAATGGAATCTTTTATAATTTATATCCATTGAAAGATAAAGATACAAAATATCAATAAGTGACAACAAATTGACTATAATTTAAATGTTTATTTACATTATGCATATTTCGTGATAAGAAATCAACCCATTAAATAAATAAGGATTAGTACAAAATAATGTTTTATTTTTTGAATAAATTTGAAAAATAATTAATAAAACTTATTCTTAATATCATTATCATTGCCGTTCAATGAACTGCATGTACTCGAAATATTATTTTATTAAGTAATAATCATTAGATGAAATTATTTTTAATGCAAACATCGATTTTTTTTAAAGAGAACTTTATTTGTGTTACGCTTCATGGTATATTTATTTTAATTAATCAATAAACACTCTAAATAATTACCTATTGATTTCATAGGATCAAATAAATATGTAAAGTCGAATTCAATCAACGGCATATATGTTTAATGAAGCCTTCAATTAAAAATTGTGTACCTAAGTACTTATTGAATTTAACTTCCTGGTCAAATTATTTATTTTTAAAATTATATCAGTAAATTCGTTTAATTTAAAATCGATTGCTTTTGCGATTTAAGAAAAGCTCCTTCTCAGAACATTACTTTTTGGCTACTATATATAAAGACTCATTTTATTTTAAAAATACATTGTTATTATAAATAACTACTGTGACACTAGCGCCCCCTCGATGAATAAAACTATGGTGTAAATAAATAATAGGTAAAGTCAAAATAAATGTCATTTTTTTTATTTGGAGGAAAAAAATATTTTAACAAAAGCTGTACATTATTTATTAATCAATTAAATAATTTCCGTTGTTATTTGTAATCCCCCTCCACAGATCAAGAAGCTTTTTAATGCCTCTTTCGTAAAATTCGGAATTTATACCCAGATAATATCGATGAACAAATGGTTACCCGTTGTTCTAAGGCAGTGTCTGCCAAACTTTTTTCCTTTACGGCACAGTGATGAATGGAACTAGTACCGCGGCACACCAAGATTAGGGTATCCTCGATTTGGTATACTTTTTCCCGGATTGTCACAGAACATCGTTTTTTTTAGCTCACCGAGGAATTTGAAATCCTCGATTTGGTATACTTTTTCCCGGATTGTCACAGAACATCGTTTTCTTTTTTAGCTCACCGAGAAATTTGAAATCCTCGATTTTGTACCGAATACGCATTATTTAATATTGACATTTTTAAGGCTTCTTCCACCGCGGCACACCTGGGACTTCTTGCGGCAAAGTAGTGTGCCGCGGCACACAGTTTGGCAGACACTGATATAAGGCATAGCAGTCTTAAGTTCCTTAAGTTACCCAATATTGACGTTGATTTTTTTAATGAACTATCCAATCTCATATTATTTATTGAAATATTGTAAAAAAAATAATTTTAATACAATGATTTGCCTTCTTTGTTTGCTTTTGTTCTCCGAGATTTTTATTGAAAAACCTTAGAAAATGTGATTTTTTCTTATTTTGAAAAATATGTAATTGAAAAGATTTTCTAATTACAATATAAATATGTATTTCCTACAATAGACCGCTCACCTGAAGAAAGTACCTGTTTAAGAAATGTACAAATTATTCATGAGTACAAAACATTTAAAATTGTTGTAAAAAATACAACATGTGTAAGAAGAAATTAATTGTGAATAATGAAAAACATATGCTCAAAAATTATTAAAATTTATTATAACTACATATAACATGTTTCAATAGATGAGTGTTTTAGCCGTGTACGGCGATCTGTTACAACTAGATTAAACGTGCTGAAGAAACGTTCTGCATCTACACTTTTTTTGCTTGACACAAAATGGATGGCAGTGCTGCCGAATTCCAAATATTTCATTTGTGTAGCAAGTAATAACAGAAGAGTATTTGCTTTTACCCCACATTGAAATTCATTTAAGATGAGATAAGAAGAATATCTATTCCACTATTTTTTCAATTTTGACAATTTCGCAATAATTTCACATATAACGTATTTATCGCTTCTATGCCGCCTGTGTGGTCGAGTGGTCAACGTCGTTGGCTACCGCTACGGAGGTCACGGGTTTGAATTGTTAGTGGTTAGTTGTTACGGGCAGTTTTATAAATTGATTTTTCAATCGATTTATGAATTTCTGTTCAAATGCATGAATGCATGTGACGTCTTGATCCCATCCCATCCTATCCTATGAACGGGGCGTATCGAGAGCGGTTAGCTAACCACTAGTCTTGTCCTAGCCCGTTCCTTCTATTCCTACTCTTTTTGGGAAAAAGAGAAGTTCTCGTAAAAACACTCATGTTGAGATAAACTCCATTAGGAGTCCATATGCTACACATTGGGAGCGGACATGGTAAAAAAATGCCGCATTTATCGCAGAACGCGATAATCACGTATCTCTAGGAATCACTATGCATTAAATCAATTAATGCATAAAATCATTTTGTTTTTAACAATATTTCCTTCAGTAAATTCATTAAACAGTAAACCATTTGTTTTTTGCACGATATGATTTTAATTAGAACAAAAATACTACTTTTAACTCAAGATACATGTACATATTCTCATTTATTAAAATATGATTTAAACATTTAACTCTCTGCCTGAGATACTAAATATGCTGAGCATACTAAGTTAAAGTATTGCTATCCATTTTTATTGGTCCAAGAGTCACACTGACTGTTTTACAAAGTCTGGCGGACCATGACCTAGTACACTGTACCATTACAACTAACATTCATTTACTTTTCGAGAACAAAAACAAGTCATTGTTTTTTCATCAAAATATTACAACTTAATCAGTAGCATATATTGGCATATTGTACATATGCCTTTTTCGGCCTCGTGATTACTTGTCTGTATAAAACACGGATGGCGAACCTACGGCATTCGTGCCCGAGGTGGCACGTTTGAGAATTTGGATGGCACGCGAACGATAGTTCGAAAAAAATATTTATGTTAAAAAAAAAAAAATTGATTAAATAATCCGTGAGTAGGATTTTTAGCACGCGGACCCAAAAAGGTTCGCCATCCCTGGTATAAAAGAACTTAATCCAAAATGAAATATACATACTAAACATGTTTTCAGATCTTAGTTGGTGAAGTTCTTAAATATCTTTTGATAATCGTCACTTGATCCACAACTGCAAGCAATTGTTTAGAAAAATACACAGATAAATAAATCTCATTAATTCATAGTGCAATGTTCAATTTAATTATGTACTTAGGTCAATATATAATACTTGAGTGCGTCAATTTTCCTTTTAATAAAAATATTTGATTTGTATTTAATAATATTTTAACAAACGGTCGGTCGCTTCAACTAGACCAGCGAAACTCAACCTGCGGCCCATTTAAATTTTATCTGAGACCCAAAACAATCATTGTCACCGGATGCTTTTTCAAACATCTGGTATTGTTCGCAAAAATGTATGTTGTGTCACTATATTTTGTAAAGTATTTAGGATTTTACGTATGTATTACCATTATTATGCTGCGGTCCAAGTTGTGTAGCAAAAACCGACATGCGGCACAGACGAAAAAAGGGTTTAGTATCGCGGGGCTAGACAGTAATCATGTTACCCGAGAGTCGTTGTTTGGAGAGATATGAGGCTGATGAATCACATTAGCATCATACCAAAATATCGTTGTATATTTTATAGTATACTATGAAACGAACCACAATTTATTAAGATTTAATCAAAATTTATCAAGTGATCGCGACAAGGGCTTACAATACTGCTTTTACTGAAACCGAGATATCGGTATTTCGAATATTTTTTCAATTACGAAATTCCGGTTTTTTTAATATGTCAATTACCGGTATTACTAGATATCACGTTTTATATGTTCACTCACAATTCTCAGCGGGAAGGCAATTGTGTTAAAAAAGAATTACTTTTTGTACTAATTCAACATTTTTTAATATACATAGATCAGAACCGGTTTCGTTTACACAAGCATAATCAACTAATAAATATCAGTTGATGATTATACGGATGAATGAAAGCGGTCGTGATCTTTTAAAAAATGTAGAGTTCGTGCAGAAAAGTATTTATGATTATAAAAATCGAAATAATAAATAAATCGATTTATTCATCCGGTATTTCGGTCCATTTTTTTTTTTAATAACGTTATGCTATTATATGGATTACCGAAATATGAATATTGCAATCCGTAATATTGGTATAATAATAATAAAATGTTTGGAAACTGGTTTGGTTATAAAGTTGTTATTACGATGCAAAAAAAACTAACAAGTGACCGAATGTCTCTTAAGTTACTTATGTACATCCAGCTGCTTCTTAAACAACATAACCACTTTTATTTGCACATCAATTTATCAGTTATCTTATCTCGACTGGTTAACAACTGTACCATTACTATTCGGCAACTAATGCCTGTCAATAATTCATAGCATACATTTTACGTTTTAGATATCATCATTGATAAGATTGCAAAAAAAATACTTCATTTCACTTTCAAAAATATTTTTTTCAACTTTAATAATCAATAAATTAATTAGCTATTTTACTTGAAGCTGGCATCATTACAATTCATATTCACTTTGACTTGTCAATTGAATGAATTAATTAGCATATGTATAAACACACTGACGAGCGCTAGACAAGAGTAGAGATGACATTACGATTCAGATTAAGTTAGTATACTGACAAGCGATAATGAAAGTAGCAGTGGCACTTCGGTTAAGGTAAGGTTAAGTAACGTTATGTTAGATATGTTGTATAGCAAGAGAGCGAGAATGACAACAAAACGTTGACATTTTTGAAGTTAAGTGAAATTTCATATGACAGTAAAACACAACAGCTGCGTGATCGCTAGCGCACAGCAGTGAAAAGTGGCTGGCGACACTATGAACGCACGTCTGATTATTTTTAAATTTGTTAAAAATTAAACTAGGTTTGTGTAGATAATGTAAACATTTACTAGATAAAGTGAAGATTAAGTGGCATCTTTTTTAAACAAATTAGTGCATGATTAAAAGGTAACACGTTCCAATTAGGCTCTCTCTCCAACTTTGCGATTCCGAAATCCTTAAATGTTCATAATACTTAAATGTTGTGTATAAGCTATAAGAAAACTTAAATTAAACAATAATGAAACAACGGAGATATGTTAACAAAATAACGGAAACTAGTTTATAACCATAATAACGGACACAAAGCTGTAAATGGTCTTAACCCTTTGAGTGGTGAGTTAATTTTTACTAAACTAAGTTTTTTCTTATAATTTGATTATTTGTAGTAATACCACACACACAAATATAAAAACCTTTTTTTTTTGATACGGAACAATCTGGGAAGAATATTAGTTATTATTTCAAGTAAATATTTTTTTTAAATTATAAAACTCATAGTTACAAATGTAAAGTAAATTAGTTCTTTATTACTTTTGAATATTTTTCTAGAAGCTATTACTTTGCTTTTGCGTCAAGATCTCTTTTGCTCTCATCTGTCTACGTGTGCCGCTCTACAGACGTCGATTCCAGGAAGGAATCGATCCCAAATAGAATTTTACGCTCAATATTATACGGCTACCGATTTGTTTACAAATGTTACCCTTTTTTAAAAAACATTTTCTTCATTTGCTAATGTGGTGGCCAAAAGTCACGGATGGATTTGTCTAGTATCCATATCTGAAGAAATAACAAAAAATCAATTGAAAAATGTGAGAATGGCAGTATATAATAGATGACAAGTTACTCGAACGTACAGGTACGTTGATACTCATCAAAGGGTTAACTTTTCCGTTTCTAAGCTCAAGAAATGCGACCCCAATACCAACATTTTCTTAAATATCTATTTTAATATGGGTGATACAATGTTTATAATTAAGGTATTCTTATATCATAGTTTTTTGGACCTTTTGTAGTTTCTATAAATACGCGATAACGCTTATCAGGTGATTAGCGCCCGCGATAACGATTGTTCGTAAGATAACTTAGAACGCTGAGAATACTCCTCAGTTGTAAATTCATATGTGTGCTGTGATGACGTCTTTTTTACGCGCAACTTAAAATATGATTATTTATTAAAAAACCACAGATTTTTATAAAAAAATGTATGAGGAATGATGCAAAGAGATATTTTTAAGCCCTTGGACTATTTTGTTTTTTGAAATTCATAAGAATAAGGCCAATAATGAGGAAACCACTGGGGTCAAAAAAGATCCCCATCGGCTGACAAGTATTTTTCTAGTCTCCGAGCCGCAAGAGTTAATAACGATAACACATCAATGCATAATAGAGTAGAACCATGTATCTATAGTTAACAAATCCATTCTTTTCAGAAATAAATAAAATACTTTGTACATCCACTGTAATTAACACAATATAAAACAAACATCACTGTTGTATATTAATTAATGCTAGTTTTATACGGTTCCTGTATTTATGTTCTTACATCACAATTGATAATTCAGTTATCAAAATACTATCAATTAATCCATTGTTTTATGATATTATATTAGCATTCTTATGTAACGGTAGGTCCTGTAGCCAATTTATCAACGCTCTTAGTTCGGCCTCAATTACCGTACGGACAATTTCATAAAAATACTCTTTTATGACGTTGGCATTCCCCACCCAAACAAAACATCGTGTAGTAAAAGCGATTACATTCTAATAATTCTGTCTTAGTTCATTCTTTAATCTCTAAAAGTAGAGATGTTGAACGACAGAATAACAACCTGTTCCCGTACAACAGCACCTGTTGAGATTTTTTTATTACTGGTCCGTACACACCGCATTGGGAGCTAACATGGTTGAACAAATTCATCAAACTTCCAAATTATTTTTTCATTGCCTAATATGTAAGGGTTCTAAAACAAACAACCCTTTATTACGCCCAAAGTAAAGAAGCGACGATGGACCTGGCTTGGACTGGACATGTGCTGCGGATGCCTCAAGAAAGTCTCAATTCTGCCTGACTATTTTACCAACCGGATGTATGCCGCCATTGTGGGAGGCCAATGATGATATGTTAGAGATGTTGAACGGTGGAATAACAACTAGGGTCTCCAATCCCGGATCCCGGGACTACTAATAGTACCAATTTCGGGATTGAGGATAAGAAGGAAAAAATTCTCGAAAAGTTGTAGAAACCAGCCAAAATATTTTTAAATGAGACAGTGAGCCAAAAAAGAGGTCTTAAATATTTTTGTTTTGGGAAATCCTCAGGTTTTGAAATCAGACAGCGACCAAAAAACTTTGAAATCCGTCAGAAGAATGCGTTTCACATTCTTTCGTGGATATTTTTTTAAATTTATCAATGTCTGACTTTTTCCCGGTGATCGGTCCTGGGATCCGAAAAATTGCCAATCCCGGGATCACAAAAAGGGTTCGGGATTTGATGTCACAATAACAACCAATACCCGTATAATAACTTCTTTTGAGATGCTTCATTAAGATTCCATATGCTGTAAGTACACTGAGAGCAAACATGGCTTAGAAAAAAGCACCTTACAATTAATTGTCAATATTCCCAAAATGTGTCCGCATACAGAATTATTTTAAAGAAGTTTGTTTTTTCAAAGTTTATCAAATCTAAATTTGAAGTCTTTTTTTGTAGCCAGGACAAATAAATATGAGGTTCAGTGTTGTGTTTTAAAGTAATAAGCAAATAATGGGTTGATTGACTGGACTCTAATGGGATAAAGCACCAAGCAATCGGGAAACGAATATTATACAATTTTCACAAACTTCATTAAATCCTAGTGTTTTTAACGGCATATGACGAATTGATTTATCAAGCGTCAGTGAGTAGGTCAGTGAATACCTACCTTCATACCCGTGCAAATGTCTTGTTTTTGCTGAAAATTAATTGCACAACGATGTTGACGGTTCGCACACGCAATAGAAAAACATAAAAACGTTGCTTTACTATCCAGACTATTTTTTTAATTTCCTAAAAATAAATTGTTTTTTTTTCTCTGCTTCTCAAAAGAAACCCTGCTGAAACTCTATACATTCACGTAAAAGCTATTATCCTCTTTTATATCACAGTATCTATAATGTAATAGATATATGGCACTGCGTGTTGACTTCAATATACACAAACTATCCATCACATCGAAACGAAATTGAATATAGTGGATTGGAACAAGTTCACCTAGTAATACTATTTGTAATAAATACCTGTCTATTTTGGCTTGATTGGTACAACGAGGTTAAATCCGTTAAAAGTAACAGACACCATCTTATTTATGCTGGTCGATTGGCGCAACATTTACCTTAGTATTTCAAAACGCAACAACTGCGTACCAACTCATTTAGTACTTCTGAGCAAACAGCTTTATTGCGCTAAGCGTGTTCATAAGCCCATGTCAAAAATGTATGCTTCTTTTCATTATGTGCAACTAGTTCTTGAGAAAGTAACGATGCGCCCGGTGCATTGTCGTAGAAATTACGCAAGCTGCAGTATGGGCCTATATTGGTTTCATTAGCTGCAACCGCAGACCGGTTTTCCTGCGTAAAACGCACCGCGGCGCCCATGCCGGCGGGAAAGTAGGCTACGCGGTTGAGGGCAGACCTAGCGGAAGCGACTAGTATTTTTGAGTAAATGAAATAACAATACCGCGTGAGCTTTTTGTCGGTAGTCAATTTCAATCAATGCATATTTTTTTTTGTGTTCTGTTTCAATTCAATGTTAAGGTCGATTGAAATACAAATGCAAATCTAACCTCAATTTGTTCAATTCTCTGTCTCAAATGATGAAATAAATATAAGCAATCAGCGACGTTTGAAACGATATTGCATACATAATTTCAAATATAGATAGTAAAATAAATGTTTGCGCCATTCATAAAAATAGGAATAATCGAAAACGGCAATGATACTGTTTTCTTATTTATACATTAGTTCAAAAAATTAAATATACATTTGTACTATTTCCACTTCTATTTTAAAAGATCAGGACCGGTTTTGCTCATTTACTGATGCTCGTCATGAGCGAAACCGGTTCTGATAATTTTAAATTAAAGTGGAATTAGTTCAAATGTATATTTTATTTTTTAATATAATGCTTCCACAAAGTATTGACAACGAACACCCTAAAAGTGATCATACATTAGTATTTGTTTGAATTGCCTTCCTGTAAATTCAATAGTTTGCAGTTATCAAGTTATGCCCAAACAACACCGATATGTACATTCATTTTTAACTTGAATACTTTTGAAAACATTCAAATGGTATTACACATTGTCATCTAATAATTCGCAATCGGTGTGGACACCGTAAATAAACGTGTTGATTTTCTTACGCATTTTTCCAACTTCAAAAAATCCTTGATAATCAAAAAAATAAACGATAATTGGAATGCAGGAAATCTTATGTTAAAAATCAAAAAAAATAAATATTCAAAATTTCTTAATAGATGAATATAATAATAAAAATCTTAATGGATTTAATATTCGTTAAATATTTTTAGATTATGCAATCACCAACGTTAAAGTCAAAACAACTTTTTGCAAAGTCAACCAATGTCAGAAGAAAAGAAACAAAAATCCAGTCCAGAATATTTTGATGCCATAATATTCTCTGTATTATTAAATATCCCACTATAGAAATAATTTGTATCTTATATAACTTTATCGCACGTGAATAAATTGCTTTAGCGGTAACTATTTAGAATTTATAATTTATATACAAATATCAAAATTATTAATCTATTGATTTTTCCGTTTCCTTCTTTGTAGTTTTTTTTTACTTCCTTATATTTTGTTATGAATCAATAATAGCCATTTACCATCATTATTAATCAGAGCATATCGGTAGCACAAGATATTTAAAAAAATACTCATTCATTTTCAAATAGACAAAACACATACACATATTTGTATATGGCTGATGTAATATTTATATAGCTTAACAGCTTAGCATTTATTTCAAGAATTTGTCTAGGGAAAACCT
The DNA here is from genome assembly GCA_030503985.1 of Himalopsyche tibetana. Lineage (NCBI taxonomy): Eukaryota > Metazoa > Arthropoda > Insecta > Trichoptera > Rhyacophilidae > Himalopsyche > Himalopsyche tibetana. Next base: position 13,735,670 of record JAPJYX010000009.1, on the reverse strand, counting down.
TTATTTCAGTCTTTTTTATTGGTTTTAATTTTTTACAAGGTCATATTTTTCAAACTTAAAAGCTACATTTAGATACTAATTCGGCATTTTTAGCTTGCATCCTTTTGATAGAACGTGTATCAAGTTTGATACATTGTGATTATCGAAAAAACCTGTTTTGAAAAAACTGTGGGTTACGTCCTTTTTCCTTTCCACAGTCGATATAGAAATCCACCTGTTATGCTTGTTTGTACACAGTGTTTCAATAATTGTTCATTCGTCAAATATAACGTGATATATAAAGTGATAAATTTCTGTTTCTGTCTTTATTCAATCAATATCTAGGTACGACTGCATTTTACATGTTTATGTAGCAGTTGAGTTTAAATGAGTGGGATCTCTTCTCTAGAGATGAAACGAGTCAACTAGTAAAATGGTAAAACTTTTTAAAGTACATTATTTTTACTTTGTACACTTCCATTAAATCTTTGGTCGAACACGACCCGAGTTTCGCCTCTCGACATATTCCGGTGTTGATCAGTGTGCGAATGCACTCGAACTAACTTCGTTCCATGAATAAACAGAACATGAGAACATAGAACATAGACAATTCAGAACACATTCAATTTTTAGTTGAATGATATCTGTTTCTTCTTAACTATTTATTGGAAAAATATTATAGATTAATTGAATATCATACAAGTAATAATTTCAGAACAGTATGTTATAAAGTGCGCTTTACATTATCAGTCCGTTATAATCGTCGAATATAAGTGTATTTACGACAATTTCAGATTGAAAGTGTTATTGATATGCACGATTGCTGTTTTATTTATTGAATCTAATACGACGGAGATTACTAATTGATTGTAAAACATATCAATACTAGTGTTTTCTAAAGATATATTGTACTTTTTGCGATGTTCTGTTTTTTCATGTTCTGTTTTATCCGAATACCAGTAACATTAACTAACTAACTGGAACTAACTTCGAACTAACCAGTTAGTTCGTGTGCATTCGCACACTGATCAACACCGGAAGATGCCGAGAGGCGAAACCCGGGTCGTGTTCGACCAAAGATTTAATGGAAGTGTACAAAATAAAAATAATTCTAAATTATTATTAAATTTCCATCAAGCACCGTAAGGCCCATATTATAAAATGTTGTTAATTTAATTGACTGGAACATATCAAGGGTCATAGATTAATTTTAACCACAAACTGCAGGATTTGTGTGACAGTTAATGACTGCGCTATTGCGTATGGTTGGTTACGTTTTCATTAAAATATTGTTCGACACTACAACATATTCTATGTAAAACATACCAATATAGTTTGATCGAAGTCGTATCTCTTATTCTTATTATGAGTTGAAAAACTTTTTAACGTTAATGTAGACTGGAGTTTGTATGCTTTTTGTTTACATTTAAAGCCGTGAAATTGTATTAGTTGTGATGCGTGAAAATAAAATAGAGTATATAAGGCTGATAAAGTAAGAAGTTAATGACCGATTATGTATAACAATTAACAACACTGAACGGTTAAATTAAATAAATTAAGATCGTTCGATATTTCCATGTTTAACTATTTTTAATGGCTCGTATTTTTCTGGTCAGAATTTATATTAAATGTACATTTTTAGTGACAGTATTTGTAAACTGTATGTTAAATTTTTCTTTTTTATTTCTTGATTTTGATGTATTATGTAGTTTTATTTTATATTTTGTCTCATTATATTTGTCAATTACATGGCGAATTGGCGTCAGCTGTAATGTCATGTACTGTAACTTTTAATTTTTTAAACAATAATATATCGGTCAGAATAAATAAGTCATAATTTAAATGAAATTTTGAAAAACCTAACGTAACCTACCACCCAAAATTGTTATTAAATATTCTGACCGCTTAATATTTTTATTCTGACCAAAAATTAATTTAAATTCTGACCATTTAATTTGTTTCTATTTTTAATTCACATGCGTGAAAGTGCAGCCTTCAAGTTTAATTTGATGACTAAAATCAGCTGTGTATCCTTCATATTCTGATAAAATATTTTGTATACAATAACATAATGTAAACAATTTCCTGATTGCTTATTATGCATTTTCCAAAACCCACATTAATAAACAAAGTTGACATATCTTTTTAATAAGATTAGAATATATTATATTTATTAATATGCTTTTGAATATTTCTGATGATGGTGAGGCAACGCGCATTATATAGGAATTCGATTAGACATTTTATTATATTTCCGCGCAATAATGCGCCGAGCAATTCATCATTGCTTTATCGGTGTGTGGAAATAATTTTGGCCGCCGCTTCAAGGTTTTCCAATTAGTCATCAAAATTATCGATGCTTTCAACAGCAGAAAATAACCAAATCATCGATCGTTTTATTTGTCACAGCTTTAAACGATTCGTTTTTCTATTTATCATATTGAAAGATGCTTCGCAATTATTTTTAAAAATTAATAAAAAAATATCGTACGTATTGCCATTTATTACACAGTGTCAAAAAAGAGTACATACGCCATGTAAACGGTGTGGTAAAAACTACGATTGATTTACGCTGTTTGTCGCATTGGATCGTGGTGGTTTTTGGTTTTGATATATTATTATCGTTCGTCACGTCACTGGATAAAGGCCATATAATTAATTATTTTAAATTTAGAAAAAATATTCGGCATTACAGCTGATGCCAATGCACCAAATATTTTTAAGTTGAAAGATCATACGAGATAAACTCGATGAGAAGGTTTTTATAAGTCACTCGAGGTGCAGAATAATTTCATTTACATTATAAACACCGACCTTTGATCTCAAATTTAAATTGAAAAACAAACTTAATTTGAAATTGGCCCTACCGGAAATCGAATGCAGACACACCCGATCGGTAGAGCAAGCTCTAACCAACTAGACCACAGCAAGAAAATTAACAGAGAGGAAATCATTTGTTCACTTCAGTCTCCAGAGTAAATAAGAGATCACGAGTTGGAGTCTCGTCTTGGATTTATCTACCATCTCCAATATCTGTCTTCGTTGTATACCCAGTAAGCCGCTGTACTTATCAGGCTCAACATTGTAATTTAAAAAAGATCGCTTTACATTCGAATTCCGAAAACGACCCATATTTTTACATTTCGTGAACGTAAAATTTACCATTTTTTTTTGAGTAATGTCCAAATATTAAATAATGCGTCTATTTGTTTCAAGCTTTATTTTTTTTTTCTATTTATCATATTGAAAGATGCTTCGCAATTATTTTTAAAAATTAATAAAAAAATATCGTACGTATTGCCATTTATTACACAGTGTCAAAAAAGAGTACATACGCCATGTAAACGGTGTGGTAAAAACTACGATTGATTTACGCTGTTTGTCGCATTGGATCGTGGTGGTTTTTGGTTTTGATATATTATTATCGTTCGTCACGTCACTGGATAAAGGCCATATAATTAATTTGATTACAACCGATCGGTAGAGCAAGCTCTAACCAACTAGACCACAGCAAGAAAATTAACAGAGAGGAAATCATTTGTTCACTTCAGTCTCCAGAGTAAATAGGAGATCACGAGTTGGAGTCTCGTCTTGGATTTATCTACCATCTCCAATATCTGTCTTCGTTGTATACCCAGTAAGCCGCTGTACTTATCAGGCTCAACATTGTAATTTAAAAAAGATCGCTTTACATTCGAATTCCGAAAACGACCCATATTTTTACATTTCGTGAACGTAAAATTTACCATTTTTTTTTGAGTAATGTCCAAATATTAAATAATGCGTCTATTTGTTTCAAGCTTTATTTTGTGTAATTCATTCAACAGAGTTAACTTATAATGCCATCTATCGACTTGACCAGCCTATAGAACAGACATAGACAGCGCAATCAAAGTTTGAATATACCAGTCCTCAGGTGCATCTCGATTTCATCAGAATACCGGTGGGCCTACAGCTAACAGAAGTAATTTGTCTAGCAGTGAACATGTTTATAAAAAAAAGATTATCTTTGGGTCACACATAAAATATTTTATTCAAAATATAATCAATTTCATAATTATCAACTGGAACATGTAGAATTAGCGAAGCCGGCTCTCAGTGGCCTTACTTTTTTTTATTATTGGAATGCATAGTACTATTTATATATTCCTATCCCGCACGTATTGGAGCTAAGTATTCTATCATATGAAAACTTTGTGGGTAGGAAACATTTGAAAAAGCCCCTTACAAATACTGATTGTGAGTGTTCAGTAATCGAAAGTGTTGCCAATAGATTAAACGAATAAAGTGGAATGTGAAAATCATCTCAGTGAATCAAAGAATGCCCATTCCGTTTTAAGAGGTCAAAGGGTTATTCTGACTATAAATAGATTCTAAAAATATCGAACTATTTCCCTTTAATTTTTTTACAAACCTTTATTAGGATACATATAAAAAAAGACAAGCAAGGCTGTATCTTTTGGCCATATTATAAAAGTAAATTATAGAATTTACGAATTTAATTTTCATTTCATGTCCTGCGGGGGCCGATGGATAAAAATGCCTGAAATATTACCTTTTTTCTATCGACATCACGCGTGGCTATGATCGTGAATCACACGAGCACATTCGTTTTCGTTTATTCAAATAAAAACTAATGATTACTGAAACTCGATGAGCTATTTATTTTTAAAAATGTATTGAATAAAATATTCTTTACATTACTTCTGGTGAGACATCTAAATAGGCTGTAAAAGTCTTAACTGCAAATAACATTTTTTGTTTATATCCACAACAACCACTGAAAAAATACCGATATTTTTAATGAGTTTTTAATTCACCGGTATATATGATAATCTCTAATCGGAAATAAAATATACAGTGATTAAAATCTCTAGTGGAATATCGCTAAGCAATTTGTCAATTTTTTATTGTCATTTGTCACCAAATATGATTTGATATTTAAATGTGCATTTTTTGTTAGTTTGTGCAGGTGTCTGTAATATATGTACATTGAATTTTTTTCATGACCGCAAATTTATGCTTATTTGTGTTATTAGTATGCTAGGGTTGTCATGCCGACATACAGATTAACAGGTAAATGACGCAAATTATAAAAAAAATAAAAACTACCGCCACTGTTGCGTTGTCAGTTGCAAAAATGCATTAAAAAATATATATGTATGTCTAATATATCTTCACCGTGCTGGCGGATGTTGATAAGTTAAAAAAATGTTGTCGAAAAGTAGTTTACTATAGCGGTCGGCAAACTTTTTTGGCTCACGGACCACTAAATTCACAATTTTAATCCAGCGGGCCACTAACTGGACTTTTGTGCTAAGTATTACATATTGAAATAAAAGTGATGCAAATGCGTCCAAAAATGCACCAAAATCATAAAATAATGTCAAATTTCTCTGCGGACCACACTTTGCCGACCGCTGGTTCAATAGGTACGCAACTGTATTCTTGAATATCGATTCTTTGTCTGGAATCACTTCAATAACTTTTCCGGTTCTAAATTCAAGAAATACTACCCCAATACCCACATTTTCTTAAATATCTATTTTAATATGGGTGGCACAATGTTTATAATTAAGGTACTTTTTTAGTTTATATAAAAACGCGATGAGGCGATAAGCGATCGTTCGTAAGATAGCTGGGCAAACTCATCAGTTGCAATTTCATATGTGTGCTGGGATGACGTCTTTTTTACGCGCAACGTCAAATATGATTATTTATTAAAAACCCACGGAATTTTATAAAAAAAAATGTATGAGGAATGATACAGAGAGATATTTTAAAGCCCTTAGACTATATTTTTTTTTGAAATTCATAAGAATAAGGCCAATAATGAGGAAACCACTGGGGGGGTCCCTGAACGATCCCCATCGGCGGAGAAGTATTTTTCTAGTCTTTGAGCCGCGAGAGTTTATGCATTTACTGTACAAGTTCGGCAAAAACAGCAATTTTGTATCGGTAATTATTATCAATACAGATCTTAAAGCTGGCAATTCCCCCTTTATTTTTTTATCTTTACTTCATTTGTGTCAATCCGGTTTGAATTCATCTTAATTTTGATATTATACTTATATGTGCATCATAAAACATCGATACTATAGATTTTATACTAACAGCTCAAATTTTTCATTTACTGCTCGCTCAGAAATAGGGATGGCAATACCGAACGAATATATCAATACTGGTATTTCGGTATTTCCTATTTAATATCTGTATTGCAAATCTAATTACCGGTATCACTAAAAGAGTTGAAATGAAGCAAAAAATATATGGATACGTGGGATCGCAATACCGGACGAGTAAATCGAAAATTATATTTTATTTCGATATGTTTTTATATAAAACACCGTGAAAAATATTCCATAATCATCAGCGAGTGTTTTAATAATTCACTTGCGGTTTGTTAAAATACTAATACATTTTTTAAAGACTCGTTAACTCTGGAACCTTGTCAATATTGATCTCTTTTCAGATTTTTAATATTTAAATTCATCGCCAGCAATTTTATTAAAATAAGTGAATGTTTCTATACATTCAAAATTCGATCTTGATTTATATTTAAATGTGACATACCGGCATTTTAACACTTAATTTCAGTATTAAAAAATATCATTATTTCGGGATCCCGATTGCGGTTATACCAGTATTGCAATTCTACTCAGAACTGTCAATTTGTTACTTGCCATCTACCAGTATAGCGAAGGTACCATTTGCTGACTGAGACAAAAAAATAATTAAAATTATGTTGAATTCAATATCAATAATGTAAACGTAGTACCTATAGTAACCATAAACAACAAATGAATTAAATTTGAATCGTTCAAACTATGTACATTCTCACAGATTTTGTCACTAACGACCCGGGTTTCGCCTTTCGGCATCTTCAGGCATTCAAGTGCACGGATGAACTTGAACTGAACAAATAAATTACTTAGTCACGGCGTAATGCACCACTCAACAATTACCGCAAATGCAAAAGTATTAAATTTAAAAACAACTCTATTATACACTAACAATGACAATCATGTTTGTATACGATCTGATCAGATAAAATGTGATCACAAAGTAATTTGATTTTTTTTACTCTTCTGTAAAAATTTTGAGGTTAGTGTTGTAAGCTTTGCACTCAAGGCTGGCGATATATTTTTTATTATAATAAACAATACCAGCAATCACTTAAAAAAATATTCGTTTCCATTTGTCGAAATATTTTAGAGCCCATTAACAGGAACATCACGTTTAATTTTACGATGTTATTGTAGCGAAATATCGTACAGAATTTTGTAAAACGAGTTAAAAGTTTTTTGAACGATATCGCTTTACTGTGCTCATTTCGAAATTAATAGAATTTTAATTTACTACACGGGTTGTGTTTCTCCGTCAAACTGTTATTCATTTCCTTACATAAAACTTAATGCACTGCTGAATTTAGTAACAGAATAACCGTTAATGAAATCCTTAAATTTCACAACCCTATTACTCACAAATCAAAAATCAAGACTTCTTTTGTTGTGGGTTTTAAATGTTTTTTTAAGGTTGGGCTTACACATTCTATCTGAAACTTCATTAGATATATTATACATTATATTATATTATATTGTAAGAATAAACTTACAAATACGTACTCGTATTGATCACTGTCGTATAAAGAACAATGTCGTCTTTGCAATACAAATTATGCACATATGTAATTAAATTACTGTATTATTTGACACATGTCATTTCGCAATAGATGTATGATGATCATACATATTTACTAGTATATTTATAATTAGTAACATCATTAAATTTCAATTGATTTGATAAACGATTGATGTGTATCTAAAATTATTAATTTCATGATGTTTTCAACCCTTTACAACCCCCCCTACCCAACTCTGAGAAGGAGGTGAAAATTTTATCTAATATTTATGATTGTTTTGATCTTTCTATTATTAATTTCTTCAAAAGCAACTGAATTTTAACCAGATCTTATTAAACGCGCTTTACTTTAATACTTGTAATACTTCATCCATCCATAATCTAAATCAGGGATACCCAACCCTGTGCCCGCGGGCCGATTTCTGTACGCCCGTCAACGTTGGCTTTTTTTTTCATTAAAAAAAATATTTTTTTTATAAATACAATAGAAATAGCTTCATGTTTTGTAGATAGTGTTCAAAGAAAAGCATAATAACTGGAATAAGAAAGAATGATATTTTATTGAAATCATTAAAACTGGAATACACTGGACAGAAAAAAAATCCCATGCTGAAAAAAGCGGCATACTAAATACAATCTTTTTCGGTTCGACGTATCGTTTTGAAACATTATTTTCAAACACAAACTTCACAATATCAAAGTATAGATCTCGACTCACCGATGAGCATCTTTATGATTGTTTGCTGACAGGAACATCATCATACATTCATATTATGAGGCGCTGGTTAATAAAGTGCACCGCCAAAAATCACACTGACTGATTAATATTATACCTTTTTCTTATATAATGTTTATTTTAGAATGCGCTCTAGTGTCCAAAAAGGTTGGGGACCCCTGATCTAAATGTTGCTTCTTTCGAGCGAACTTCGAAAATATCACCAATTTAAAATTCCATTAGTTCGGGTGGAATGTTAAATTTTGAATGCGTGGTTCTTCATACAGTAGAACTTAAATGAAAGAGATTAGAAGTGTGTCACATTATCGAAAAAATGACCCACAGTAATTACAATCTCTTCAATTGAATGTATCCTTGACTGGAATAGATAAAAAACAGTTTTTTACTCTACATATATCATTCGATGACAGAAACAACTTTTGCTCTCATTAAATTATAATTATACTAATAAATACAATATTATCATGACTCATCAAATGTTTTTTGATTTATTTACAGAGAAGAGAGAAATCCTACATGGAGTCGAGGGTCATTTCAAGTCTGGGGAGTTGACAGCTATTATGGGGCCATCCGGTGCTGGTAAAAGCACACTTCTGAACATTTTAGCCGGATACACGTGAGTTTATTTTGCATTGGTACCAAATTAACAAAAAAACCTTTCTAGTAGATGATAAATCAGAAGCTGTTCAATTCACTACCATGGTGGAATTTTAGATGTGTATGTTTTGATTATATTTGCGACATATTTAAAAAATATATATAATCACGTATAACTCCAAGCGGTTTAACTAACGAATACATGTCGAGCATATAAATTAATATAATGAATATGTTAATACTAGATATTTTTGTCTAAATTACAAATCTTTTTACTTCACAGGTAATTGAAAAAACAAACTAAACAGTATTTATATATTAAGAGTTCCGAAAATTAGTGTGAATTTTATATTATATTAATTCGACATAATTATCGGTCATAATCAGGAGGCACGCGCGAGCCCCTTGTTAAATTTTACTAAGGCCGGCGAGCCCCTTGTTAATTTAAGAGAAAACAATATTCTCAGATCAAGTTAGTATATTACTGCAATTTCTGACTTATATATTATCTACGACAGCTTCAGTATACACCAGTGGTTTCCAACCTTTATGTTACTACGCCTCCCTTTGAAGAAAAAGAATATCTTCGCGCCTCCCCATCCTTTTTTTCATATAGTAATAAAGACACGTTTTAAAAGGTAAATAAATATTTTGGACTGTTCGCGCCTCTCTTTGTAATAGTCCACGCCTCCCAGTTTGAAAATCGGCTGGTATACACAGTAGTATATTTTTAGCCATTTAGATTGATAAGTTTACGATAAATTGCATATTGTTACATATTAAAGGTGTATTAACTAAAATCATTATTGATTAATTATTGCATATAATTGCATAAGATTGACAGAAAAATTCACTGCTTCCCCACCGAGAATTGCTTTGAGATTAAGCGAGCCCCTTGTTGACGTGTTGGCAGTCCACCGCTGGTCATAATTTAATATTTAAATTAACTATGACTACTAACTGCCCTCGCGTTTTACGTAAGCATTCGTTCGTCGACAAATCGAGCTTCAATAAATGGCATAAAGATAAAGCATGGTATTTCATGAAAGGAAAGTAATTTTAAAAAATAATTTATCTTTATATTCAATCATATTTCAAGAAAAAAACTATCTGTCACTGCTGTCATTGACTTATTTCTATATAGGGTATCTGCTTTATATATCATGTCAATTTATCTAACCATTTAAATTTTACATACATATTTACGCTTTATTTATGTTTTGTATCAATTAAAAATGCTTATTTGCTGAGAAAAAACCATTCATATTCTGTGAACTAAAATTGTAGAGAATTTTCTATATTTATTGTTTTTTCATAAAATTTCACAAGAAAACATACGTCGCGTTCTGTTGCATGTGTTTGATCAGATTAAAACATCAATTTGAATTATTGTGATATTTCATTTGCCAAGTGTCACAATGGACATATTCAACAAGTCTTATTTTAAATCAAATTTATAATTTGAAATCTTCCACTAATAAAAATAAGCTAGTGGCATCAATTAATTATTAAATCATTTAACGGCAGAATACCAGTTATTTACTTACCAATTGCATTAATAGTTATGGAAATTTTTAAATATATACATACATAGTGAAGAAATAACATGTTATAATGCTGGCAAAATTCTCTATCCGTTTTTTTTTTTAGTTTTGTTTACCATTGAATCGTATGTTGTGTTTGATAATGAGAATGGATTGTTAGATAGTGATAGATATTACTACAAAAGCACTCGGATACACTTTCGCAAAGAAATTAACGCTCCTGTCTCTTACGGAATTGATAGAGATGACCAATGTAATTGCTGACTTCGATTTCAGCAGCGCCTCCTAAATACGATGAAAGATGAGATCGCTTATTTACATTATCCAAAATCTTGCATTGGTGACGTATGTTCACAACGTGTTCCAGAAATAAATTATTTTAGCCTATATTGAATCTTTTTTGACTTAATGCCATCTATTGAATTTAGTAAAATATACATTTAGTAATATTTTCAAGCAAGTTATACAATTTTAACACAATAGATAGCTCTTATATAGGGTTTGAAATTTCTATGACATATATACGTGTCACGCGCGCTGAGGGCATATGTTCCCTAGGACATGCATAGCGGTCATACGCGGTGAGAAGGTTAACACTAACCCGAAGGCCGCGAAACTACACACTCTAAGTAATTTCGTTAAACGCTACAATTTTTCATACAATCAAAAGTTAGCAGCACTTAACGAATATGCTTAGGGCGTGACGTTTCGTGGCCTTCGGATAACGCGGTCAATATTTCAAATTCATTAATGAACCATCTCGTATGTCGAATCATTAAATCTGCATGGAAGTATGCGATGCCTTCATCAGGATTAGGAAGATAGATTAGCTAACTACGTTTCTTTTCTAAAAAATCCGTTTATCCCTGCAACATCTAAAAAGAAAATACATGAGTCCACGTGTAAAATATTCTTGAAATTTTGTAGATATATCTTACAATTATTTTCATTATTTGTATATATACTTAGTAACTTTATATTTTTTTTAATTGGTGCATGCATACATTATTTTATCGTTATTAATTGTATTTTACCCGATCGTCCGATTTCAATTTTATCGTGACCGCTGGAAACTAATTATACTTTTTAACATGTATTGCAATTCATATGCATAATTTAAATCACCTCTGAATTCTTATCGACATAATTTATTATATTTTTTATACGCTTGTATAATATATTATATGTATATATCATTTTTTGATGTATGCTGACATAAATTAAACACTAGACAAGTCACTTGATTAGCGCAAAAATGTGCTCACGAATTATTTTGTTACTTTATTGTATAACATGCCATTGTGAAATAAGCAGATAGAAAATTAATTTGAACGTCCATTTTATGATGTACAATAATTAATCTCGCTTATTATTTTCTAAAAAAAATCTTACAGCTAAATCTAATACGTCTCCCTGGATATGAATTGATTTTATAACATACTTAAAGTATTGATTTCTCACATTGAAATATGGATTCCCATAAGCACATGGTCGTTAATTTTCTACAAACAATTTGTATTCGTTTTTTTAATGCCATGAATTCAAAATTTTATATTTTATATTCCATTGTCTCGTACCCCAAAATATATTTCATTTCAAGCTTTATTCAATCTAATACAAAAACGTTGCCAACACAATAATACGGTTATGTGCTTTCGGCATGAAGGACAGACTGGCATGGATGGAAAGGTCTTTGCTTCCTGCTTTATTAACTTAGTCACAGATATTGAGGACAAAACCATTCCAGTGGTGTTTTTATAACAATGGTTGTAAACTGGTAGAATAAATTACATGTACATATGTGTGCCCTGTAAATTTGTACTTGTCGAGATAGGCTGCTAGGTTGTGGCAAGTTCGCGACGGTTGTGCTATTTCTTTTTTTTTCTGAAGTGTCTAAGAACGTTCGCGACCCGAGAACTACTAGGTTTTAAGTGTATTTTTTTGATTAAACAAAAGTAGCAATGAATACCATTAATAGTACCCGGAAGACTTCCTCATTGTTACATTTATTTCGCCAAAATTCTACACTTAGAATCTTGTTATATTGACGCTACTCTATCGTCTGTGTTATCGACGAACAAGTTATTGCGATATTATTATGAGGCACATATTTCCTAAGCTAACAAATCATTATTTGAGGTTACCATCATTACTATAATGACATTCAATTTAATTGCGTTAACTTAATTACTAGTGGAAAGCAATTATGCGACAGTAATAAAACTTTTCTCATTTCGCAATAGAATTGAAATGTTATGTAATATTTTATTTCTATTAAAGCTTTGATAAAAACCCTTCTTGTCAACCGGATTGTTCATGAATTGAGATTTTCCTCCAATACATAAGTGAGTTACTGCTTTATTTGTTATGCACAACCATTAGCCCGCTTAAATTTTACTGGCGGCCCTCGAAAGTTTTTTTTCTTAAAATATAGTAAGTATATATATTTTGAGTTAATAATTGCATTCAAATATCTTTAACAATATTTTTTCTCAAATGTTAATTCTTAAGAATTAGCTTCAAATTTACAGCGACAAAGATCGCATTACTTTTTGAGTTACATTATAAATACGCCATGTATAAATAGTCGCCTGCTGTAGCCCAGTTGGTTGGAGCTTGCTCTACCGACCACGCAGGTGTGGGTTCGATTCCCGGTCAGATCACAGTGAATTTGAGAATTATTCAATTCAAAGTTGTGATCGAAGACTGGGTGTTTGTGATGTCAATTCACAGCATTTCCTCTTCTCCCATCCTTCTGATCCTCTCATAATTGGGTATAGCAATAGCGATTAGCCAACCACTAGTCCTGTTCTAGCTTTATCCTTCTTTCCCTACTACTCACATTAAAAAGGTGAGGTTGAGCGACTGAGTAACAAACAGTTCTCGTAGAAAAAACTTCTGTTAAGATACCATTAGGAGGCCTTATGCTCCGCATTGGAAGCGGACATGGATTAAAAAAAATAGTTTACACTGAAAACATACTATAAATTGAATTTTTCCTTGCGACCCGAACCTTTCCTTTTTTATGCCGTTCACTAGAGAAAATAGGTTGTGCATGCTGCTTTAAATAATGATTAAAACAAATATTATCTGTTGAGTAGAGTCTAAATTATTAACGCAGTAACCTGTGGTCTAGTTGTTGAGAGCTCGCTCTACCGACCAGGTGGGTCTGGGTGCGATTCCCGGTAAGGTCAATGCCAAATTGGATTTTTTCAATTGAGATCTAAGACATGGGTGTTTGTGACTTCAATTCTCCTTGAGTTAATCTCATGTGACTTAAAAAAAATTCTCATCGAGTATATCTCGTATGATCTTTCAACTTAAAACTTTCAAATATTTGACGCATTGGCGTAGGCTGTAATGTCAAATATTAAAAAAAATAATTTTTTATTTCATAATAATAACATTCGTATGCATTAGAGGTCAGCACGGGCCGAAATTTTACAAAATTACCCGGTCCGAGCCCGAAAAAATCGGGTCCGACCCGGCCCGGGCCCGAGTCTAATACCACACTTGTTACCCGAACCCGACCCGAAGCTCAGATTTATACTCCTCAGCCTGAAAAAACCCCGTTTTTACAAACTTACAACAATTGACGATTTTCTATAGAACTGGTAATAATTAAAATCATAATGGCAGACCTGTGACACGAACATAGTCTGAAATATTTTTCTGAAGAAATAAATTCCTTACCCGGGCCCGGCCCGAGCCCGAATCTCAATTGCGCTTACCCGCCCGAACGCGGGCTAGGTAAGAGCCCGAGGGCCAGGCCCGGGCCCGTGCAGACCCCCAGTATGCATTGATCCTTATGTCATTATTATTTATGTCAAAAATAATCAGGGACACAGTTCGCTAATGCATTCATATCAATGTTTAATTTTTAATAAACCTGTGTGTGCAATTTTCATTGTTATACACACATTAACATTATCTTACCAACGTATGGTGTGATAGGCTTATGAAATAATGTAAAAGCTATAATGGCGGAACACTGAGATCATTGGAAAATCGCAGCGGAAGTGCGCCGCTTGGATAAAATAAAGATAAGCATATCGCGGCGAGTCGGATATGAAGGAATAATTTACATAAACATTTTATATATCGATGATACCTCAGTTCCAAAATGTAACAAGTCAAACATTTGCTGCTATGCTACAAGTTACAATGCCGATATTGATTAACAGTTCTAAAATGTATTATAACAAATAGTAATCTGTAAGTATATTTCAAATGGATACTCCCACTATCATGGTTAATATGATTTATTGCAGAGTTCTTCACCCGTTGCTACGTGAATCATTGTAAGTACTCGGAAGATTAAATTGAGAAATAAGAATCTTTTTTTTTAAACAGTTTCAAAAAACTAGGTTCTGCAGTAATTTAAGTATTTCACATTAAAATTACACACTGAACCTGGAATTGACTCAATTATTTTAAGTACTGACAATTTTTAATGATTTTATAATCCCATCAACTTATCATTTTTATGATCTCGTGTTTTTTGTAAAAATGTTACGATTTATTCATTAACCTCATAACTTTGTGGAAACATAAGTCTCTTGGCCAAAAAGCTTAGAGACCCCTGACTGATTAACTGATTTAGGTATGTGAAAAGTTATCAGGAGAATCTCGAGACTTTCGAAAACTCAAACTGCAAAACGGTTCAACTATTTCCTTCAATGATTTGCGGTAAAAAAACATTTACCTTAATATGCCGGCCATACATTAAGGAACAAATGGTTCTAGAACATGTCTTGGAACCCAAAGTTCACGTGTTCACTCTGTATCGTGGAACATTTCACGTGATCCGATATAGGTTGTTCACCGTCTAAAACCGAGCACAAACGAGGAACCTGGGAACATGCATGCGCGCGTAGCTGTAGACGAGCTGTCAAAGTATATTTCGTCATGACTTCATACCAAATATATGACGTATTGTGGAATACATCTAATAATAATCATAAAAACCGAATACTGCTTGCGAAAATATATACGTAGGCAGCACTCATCGACGTCAACTCATCGGGCGTCATTTTAGAGATCTATTTTCGACTTTGAAATGTCTCCCTATGTGACACATGTCAAAATAAACCATAGATCATAATAAGTTATATTGGAATTATCTATGGTATTAGAATAAGCTGTCATAGTGGATGATAAAAATAATTGTATTTTAATTGTAGAAAACTTATAAACATTACTAATTAGATTTACTCGCATTTTTGCATCCAATAAAATCAAATAACGTTCGTTCGGACGCAGCATTGTACAACATAGCCTCAGCGGGTGACGTTTCTGTGACCCCTCGTGTGTTCAAGAACATGCTCTGGAAAATAGTTCCTGACAAATTACGTAGATAGTTCCGGGAACAAAGTTCCCTAATGTATGGGCCCTTTAGTGATGGTAAAAAGTGTCAGAAACCTTTTGAATTTAGACTTGGCGAACATTGTTTACTGAACAAATTAACGAACTGTATTTTAATCTTGCATAATATAGGATGGATGGCTACCATTGGTTTTCAAAACATACAACTGTTTTTCGTGCAAATACCAATCTTGTTTGCATACGCGGTCATATTATCTTCTTTCATACTATTGTGTTAGCAGAACAAACAGCTCTGTAATTAATCAGCAGTTACGCTTATAAACAAGGTTAACTAACGCTGCTATAAACATATCAATAAATAATTTTAATTTATTATACTCATATTTTATAATAAACAGTTGATCACCATTAACGATTGCAAAAAAGAATTAAGCTGGCAGTATATTTATTTACTCGGATATTGAACGACACAAATGTGAAGACAGTATGTTTTTTCTATAATTTACGTCACTCTTTGTTGTCTAGTTTTCTCGAATGATTTTCCAATTTCAAAATATTTGGCGCCAAATATTCTGTATTAAATTATTAGAATAAACTTAATAAAATATTAATGAAGGGCTGCCAATAATCATTGACCAATTTCGCTATATTTGTATCCGGCCATTGTATCCTAAAGGTAATAGCATCGCTAAAAAATCAGGCGGTTCCAGATTTAAATCCTGACAATACTATTTCATTTTCTTTATGTCATGTATAATATTTTTTTTTCTATTACAGCTTATTTTTAGTGAATATATTAAATTCTCATCGAGTTTATTTATCTCTTTTTAATTTCAAGCAGATTAACAATTTTTAGGCATATTAACTATTTTTCAACTGCTTTAAAGCTGTTTACTGTCAATTGTTTGTGGAAAGGTATTATATTCAAAAATAAAAAAACTTTGTCGTACAAAAGTAAATTAGTATTTTAGCTGGATATGTTCACGGATAAGTTCAAAAAACAGATTTGCACAATCTTTACGCGTTATTCAAAACTACAAAATTATGTTATGTTTGAGATTGACGCGTTCTCTTAAGTCGCCCGATCGTAATTGTTTACGGAGTTTGTTTGTGCTGCTCTTAAATCAATTTTGTGTGCGATTGGTTAGTAAATTCAATCGATTCAGTAAAATATTCAAAACAAATCATACTTTAAAAAGTATGATCTGCGTCAGACAACAAGACCCGTTAAATTCAAAGTCTGTTTTATCGTCATCGGCATTACTGAGATAGCGTTTTTTTTCTCAACAAACCTTTTCGACCTTTCTACACATTTATTATGATGAATGTCAAAAACTAAGTAATTTAATGAACACTCAGTGAACAATTTATGTAGATAAATATTGCACGGTACAACAATAATTATTAATACATAGTTCATGCAATAACGTTATTTTATTAACTCATTATTGTATTATTGTATTCACCTACTTGTGCTTTATTTGCATTAATATACCGGAACTAACACTGCGTTATTCATTCCAAATTGCGTCTATTAACGTTTATTTTATTCATCGATTTATCACTAACAGACAACCATAAATAATGTTTTCAAGATAGATTTATTGTATGAATTAATTTTATTCGATATAAACATTACCGTAACACCATCAAAGCTCTAAAGCAGTGGTTCTTAACGGGGGCGGTACCGCCCCGCTGGTGGGCATTTGAAAGTCTGAGGGGTCGTTTTTAATTTTTCAGAATTTAGGGGGCGCTATTATTAAAATGTTAATACGACTTTCATGGCAGTAAATGACATTTTGGGGGGCGGTAGATAATTTATTTCTGCTAAAGGGGGCGATTCTTTCGAATGGTTAAGAAACGCTGCTCTAAAGTTTAATATTGTACGTGATTGGTCTTATTAACCTTTCTTGATTACTACTAACCCCCTTTCCCCATCTCCCAATCTTTTTATGAATTACAATATCTTGATGATAATTCAACTTATTTCATCGTTATTTTTTGTGCATACACACCCGATTGTAACCCTTTCCCACCGTAATTTAGCTGAAAAAACAAGACCAATTACTTGAATTTAATAACATACAAAATCATTGGTACTCCTTTTTATAAAAATATCATATCCAAGTGTTACAAAATACATGTAGTTGTCCGAATATATTCGAATAGTTAAATGTTATAATTTTTTGAATAATATAACATTCCGTATAGCTTATTTATATTGTACACTCATCTCTCGGTTTGCGCGGTACTCGTTTCGCGCGATTTTATTTTTGCTAGACAAATATAAAACTTGTTTTTAAATACTTCAAATCCGACACATTTGTTTTCACACAAGTTTTCGCAAACGTATAAACTCAACGACATATATCTTCTTTACTCATCTTATTAACCCCCCTTCGCGCACCATTTGCTGTATGTCCTGGGCTGCTCCTAAAAATTCATAGATAACCCCAAATATTTTAGTTTCACTGCATACTATAAAACAAGTAATAAAGTACGTAATATGTATTCGATTAACTCTTGCGGCTCGGAGACTAGAAAAATACTTGTCAGCCGATGGGGTCTTTTTTGACCCCAGTGGTTTCCTCATTATAGGCCTTATTCTTATGAATTTCAAAAAAAAAAATAGTCCAAGGGCTTAAAAATATCTCTTTGCATCATTCCTCATACATTTTTTTTTATAAAAATCTGTTTTTTTGATAAATAATCATATTTTAAGTTGCGCGTAAAAAAGACGTCATGCCAGCACACATATGAATTGACTACTGACGAGTGTTCTCAGCGTTCCAAGTTATCATACGAACAATCGTTATCGCGGGCGCTAATCACCTGATAAGCGTTATCGCGTATTTATATAAACTACAAAAGGTCCAAAAAACTATGATATAAGAATACCTTAATTATAAACATTGTATCACCCATATTAAAATAGATATTTACGAAAATGTTGGTATTGGGGTCGCATTTCTTGAGCTTAGAAACGGAAAAGTTAAAAAATATATATAATATGACTTATTTTTTGTATCAATGATGAAATTTTGGCTGCCGTGTAAAATTTGTACTTCTTTTCTAGAATCTATCCCTCATATTAACACATTATAGGTGGGAAACATAAAAATACGTTTATCGCGTACTGTCGTGATAAATATGATAGTTCGTTCATGAAATAATAAAAATCAATAAACATGTTGGTATATTGACTCATAGATTCAATGGTTTCTTCAAAATAACTGCCGCGGCAAGTGACCTTTTTTTGACAATAAGCAATAAACCTCATAATTTATTATGCCCTGAATCTTCACATAGTATTTTTTTTAATAGGGCGACACATGTTTCTCGAATATATAGAGCATCAGATTTCACACTTCCGGTGATTTTAAATTTGTAGGAATGAGGATTTTATACTATAATTATTTATATAAATGTATGGTATGGACTAATGTTATTTTTTATACAGAATATTTTGAATATTTCTTATTGATAACAAGTGGAGTGCTATCTTCTTAATTAATAACATGTTTTTATATTCAGCTTAGAAAAGTAGTGAAATTATGATGTATTCAAAAAAAATTCATTTTATTTTTAATGATTAAATGTCACATATGATTTCTTTGAAAATTTCAGCCGAAGTTTGGCTTGGAAGTTGTGTTGATTTTAAGAATGTGATATATTTTTGCGCTAATCACTAAAAAACGCCCGCTTACATAGTGTTCACCCATGGTTAGTCTTCCAAAACACCTCTTCTACATATTTTGTCGTAATAATTATGTATTTATTTTTGTTGTTGTGTAATTATAATGTACATACTGTTTGGGTAATTTTGAGTACAATGGCGGCGACCGAAATATAACAATAAAATCATTCATTGTTTTTATGCGGCAATTTTCCGGATCTTTTAACTTTTTTGCACTACGTGACTTTATAAGATTTGTTTTTTGTAAGATTTCATTCTTACTCGAGATAATCAAGTATGTACAAGCATGTTTAAACATACATTTACATTGCTACTTTTATAAGTTGGCCGATAAATTCATATATCTACTACAAATGTTTGATATAAAAAACAACAATCATTTTGTGTCATAAAAACCACTATTGTCTTGGAAAAATACCAGACATATTAAATCCGCATAGATAATTCCATTGTTTAGTTCGTAATAAGATTACCAGCCAGTCAGTATTCTTTTTTAACAAAAAAAATAATCCTACAATGCAAAGTGACGCAAATTGTTGATTTTCAAATAGAAAAGTGTCATTATTTTATAAGTATTTTTTTAAATTTGAATTGAAATAAATAAAAAAATATTTAAATATTATTTTTTTAATTTGCTTCGAAATTAAGGTAGGTATACTTTTTTTTTTACCGTGTCCGCTCCTAATGTGGAGCATATGGACTCCTAATGGAGTTTATCTCAACAGAAGTGTTTCTACGAGAACTGCTTGTTACTCAGTTGCTCAACCTCTATTTTTCCAAAGAGAGTAGGCATAGAAGGAAAAGGCTAGGACAGGACTAGTGGTTAGCTAATCGCTCTCGATACGCCCCGTTCATACGATAG
Organism: Himalopsyche tibetana; assembly: GCA_030503985.1. NCBI lineage: Eukaryota > Metazoa > Arthropoda > Insecta > Trichoptera > Rhyacophilidae > Himalopsyche > Himalopsyche tibetana. The sequence goes on along the minus strand of JAPJYX010000009.1, from coordinate 13,715,289 downwards.
GATGGGTGGGAGGGGAAACTATTAAAAAAACATATTTTTATTTGAAAAAAAAAAAACTAAAATAATTCATGAATTGAAGGGTAGAACTAGAATCAGAATCTACTTAGAACTACTAGAATCTACTTAGAACTAGAATCAAAGAACTTTGTGTTATTAAAAAAAATGTTTGTTTCTTAATTTACCTATTTATTAATCAAAAACAGATTTGTTATATATAATATGTTTGATATTAGTCAAAGTCTGCACTGTAATAAAAAATCAGCTAATCCTCCTCGCTATCTGTATTTTTTCAGGATCGGATTGGTGGTAAAGAATGTAGACATCCATGCCTTTGATTACAATTTCAGAATTCGAACCAAATAACACGGCAACCTAATGACGACATTGCCACTAGGTTTATATCAAATAGCTTATTAGACAAAAATTAGTATTCGCTATCGGTAAACTAGGATAATAATTGTGGATATTGTTAGCTTCCATGTAATTATCACTGTGCAAATATTCAAGTTTACTTTAAAAATTGATTAATTATTAGTACAGTAATTGTTCGCTTTCCCGCATGGATCGTTTAATTTCCATAGTCCCGGCCAAACACCCATAAGAACAATGTAAAATAATCCCGCATTAATTGTTCCCTGACTTAACATTTTCCTCGATCTATCGTTTAAATATTTTAGTCCCATCACAAATATTATCTCAATTGATCGTTTTCGTTGAATATTTCTCATAAATAGTTTTGCCTCGCATCTCTTTTTGCGTTTTTTCAGTGGAACCCCGATTTTACGTTCTCGCTATCTTCGTTTTATTGCATGGACTGCTTATTTTTTACTCGACCATAATCCGTAATAACAATGTTTAATAATTCTACGTTAATCATTCACTGATTTACCGATTTCCTCGATCTCAATCATCATCTAAATATTATCTTACTGTCTCAATTACTATCCCGATTGACCGTTTTTGTTATATATATATATATATATATATATATATATATACATATATATAGCAAAAAAAGTCATCCTAGAAAAGAACGCGAGTTTGAAGGGTGTCTGTCAAAATTTAAGTACCAAACTACAAATAGGCAACTGAGTATATATTTAAGTTATATTCAAGTTATCTAGAAGTTATTTGAAAATTAAACATTTTTTGGTATCATTTGAAGATTTCCCGCATTATTCGTTGATTTATTACGGTCCCTTGGAAAACGTAGAATCGGGGTTTCACTCTGTTGTTTTGGTGCATTGCATATTTTTATTTTACAGAGATAACACAATTGCAATGTGTATTAACTGAAGTTACTTCACTTTTACGATACTTTAAGACATATATTATTATTACGGGCCAGATCCGGCTTGCCGAGCTATTTTGTCCGGCCCTGATTATCCTACAAGGCCCAATCTTCACACTAAATTTTGTAATCAGTATATAATATTAATATTATGTCATTCATTATGTAAATATAAAAATATATAAGAAGTAGCAACGTGTTTTATTTAATTTAATATTACTCTATTATGTTTAATAATTTGGTCCAGACCTTGACTCTTAGACAGAATGATAATTTGGTCCCAGGCCTAGGAAAGGTTGCCCATGCCTGCTTTAAGACATGCAGAATATTACGACGCGTCTAACTTTTTTTTTCTAAAATACCACTTGGCTCAATTCACCTCTATTGGGCCCAGCTACATGATAACATAATGATTCTCCTTGATAAAAAAATATATAAATACTAAATATATAAATATACAAAGTTTACCATAACAGAAATTTTCTTTTAATTTCTGATGTATTTTCATATATTTTCAGCATGTTATGAAACGTGAGTCAAGTAAAGTGAAAAAATATATTATTTATTGTATTTACTTTGCAGTCATGCATTTTGTATTAGAGATAACCGAGATTAGAGAATAGTTTCGAAATTGAATGTTTATCATTTGCAGAGGCAACATAATGTGTAATTTTAAATCCTCCAGACTGAACAAAAGGCATGATAATTAATTATCATTTATATGTATTTATGGCTTTTGAATGTCACTCAGTCGGCTAGTGGGTCAGGTAGATAGTTGATACATCTATTATTTGCATTTGATTGATAAACATGTGTCAGCAGAGTCAGGTTAACAATACAACCCAACCTCAGTTTTGTAATTTATAACTTAATAATTAGAATCAATGTTTTCATTAATAATAGATAACCTTACGATAGTTAGTCTAAAGATGCTTCTTAAAGAAGCGAAACACGTGTTACAATTAGTGGAATAACAAAGTGATCAAATAAAATTTTCTAAAATGGATGATTAAACTAATTTTATCAATAATCACTTAGAAATGATCAAGATGCATCTGAAACAATCATTGGTGAAAACCAGAAAATACTTATCGTTTGCTTGAATATAGCAGTGTTAATGGTGTATGCCTTCCACCTAACAAATATGTATACACTTTAAATAATAGGCTTAAATGTTTAGATGAACAAAAGAGGAAAAAATACAAGTTGTCAACGCCAACAATAGCATCAATATATGGTTGAAATCATTCATGTTCATACAGAATATGTCTTCATCGAAAGTGATTTCATTTTACAACGTTGAAGCTCCTCCCAGTAGCATCACCATTGTCAGACTGATTTTACACTTTGGAAGTAGAAATAATTATATGTTAAAAATTCTTCAATGATCATCATCAATTACTCACTTTTTCTCGATCAATACATTTGGATAAAGCGATGAGTGATATTCATAGGCCCTCAAATAGTGATAAATATATACCTTCTAAACCCCTTCTACCATAAGAGTATTTTTCAAACCTTTTGTAGCCCAAAAAATTGACCAACTCTCAAAAATATTATTTTGGATTGTTTGAAATCGTTACGTAATTGTGTTGGCGTTATCTGTATACTCAGAAAATGATAGTGTGTAGTTTTTTGGACCATTCAAAATAAATTGAAAACTAAATTGTAAAAGGTATTAGTAAAGATTGTATGCATGCTTTTTTTTACAGGGATCAAAACATTTTGATATGACCAACTTATTATTTGTTACAGTTTATAATTTTCTCTCAAAACAAAACTATCGTAAAAAAATTGCCCTATATATCTTTAACATGTATGAAGTCTGAGTCAATTAAGTAAAACACAATCCGTTTCTTCTTCCAGGTCATCAGGTGTGACTGGTACAGTCCTGGTGAATGGAACAGTGCGTGATCCTATCACGCCACAGCGTTTCAGAAGATTGTCTCGTTACATTCAGCAGGATGATGACTTGCGGAGTTACCTAACAGCAGGCGAGGCCATGACCGTCGCAGCACATCTCAAGCTTGGGTACTCCTTCTCTGATGAACATAAAAGTAAACAGGTGAGATACTCTCGGCATTAAGAATGCCAAATTTATTTTAAACAACTTGCTGTTTAGTATTACAGTATATTTTGGTTTCACAGTTGCAGCTATTGTCAATATGTTAAATTATTACGATTGGAGTAAGTTGAAATGTAAGAGGGATGTCTTACCCTAATGAGATTTGTTTGACAAATTGAGGGTAGGGAGTCATTGCAAGGAATATGTATGAATATAAAAAAAATCAGGAACTTTCTAGTTTTAACAACAATATTATTCAAGATTTTAAGGCAGTTGATATCATTGAATATATTAGGTAGTTCGGAAAGAAATGACCTTTTTTTTTATTTATAGAAACAAATTTATTTGCATAAAAACTATACATTATTATTCTATTATATAATTACCGTCGTTTTCTACAATCTTTTTCCTCAAAATAGGCAGTTTTTTGATACCTTTGTCGAAAAAATCTGGTGCTTTACCGTTAAAAAACGAATCCAGGTGATTTTTCACCTGCTTCACATTAATAAACTTTTTATCACGAAGTGAATGTTCTAGGGATCTAAAAAGATGGTAATCTGATAGCACTATATCAGGTGAATATGGTGGGTGTGGTCTTGCATTGTCGTGGTGAAGAATTCGCGTCTGATTATTGACTAGAACTGATTGTTTTTTAAGCAATTTCGCATTTAAACGTTCTAATTGGGCACAATAAATCTCTGCAGTAACAGTTTCATCAGGTTTTAATAATTCATAATGAATTATTCCTGTAACATCCCACCAAATACCAAGGAGAACCTTTTTTAGCGTCAATGTTGGCTGAGCAGTAGGCAAAGGTACCTGATTTGCCGATAACCATTGTTTTTTTCTTCTCGAATTACTGTACATGACCTACTTCTCATCTTCCGTAATAATTCTTCTGAAAAATGCATCCGTTTCGTGTCTGGACAATAGAGATGCACAAATGGTTACTCGTTGATCCAAGGCCGTTGGAGAGAGCTCGTACGGCACCCAAATTCCTTGCCTGTTTTTTTCCCAAGCCTTTTCACATGATCGTATACTGTTGTCTTCAGGCAACCAAGTTCATGTGACAATTCCTCAATTGTTTTGCGCAGATCAGATTCGACCAACGAGTTCAAGGTATCATCATCAATTTTTTGAGGTCTTCCACTTTTTGGTTTGTCCATTAACTTCCTATCACCACTTTTGAATATATTAAACCATCTAGACTACTTTCGAAGCTTCACGATGTCCCCATAAACATCGCAAATGGTCTGCATGGCTTCTTTCGATTTCAATCCTTTATGAAACAAAAACAGCATAATATGGCGCAAATGTGTTTCTTCAATTTCATGCTTCTGCACTTTTCTACAGCGGCAAAAAAAAATAAAAAATAACATAGAAAAAGTACTAATAGAGCTTTAAAATTATACCAACCACGACGTGCTACCTTAATGGTGACCGGTGACAAACTGACGTCAAAGTGACGCAATAAAAAATGGTCATTTCTTTCCGAACTACCTAATATTATATCCATTCTATTCACTTTAAATTGTTTCACAAAAATCAGCACCATAAAGCATGTGCTCATTCAGAGCTGTGTGTTATCATTTATCAGCTACCCTTTTTCTAATGCTGCCTGTTGACCTCTTATGATGCCAACAATTTTAGTCGGCAGCTGTTGGGCACAGGTTAGGTTTCATAATAGCTTTCGGGTACTGAATCATTACACTTCTCCAAGGATTTGATGTATGTTATTATGTCTGCAAATCCTACTCACTCCCTCCCACTTTTATTTCTCTTTTGATTCCTTTGCGCTGTGCCCAACCTGGATTTATTGTGATGTCCATGCTTCAAACATACATAGAAAAAAAAATGTTAGACGCAATGTAATATTCTAAATGTCTTAAAGTATCTTAAAGGGGAGTAACCTCAGTCAATATACATTGCAATAGTGTTATCTCCGTAAAATAAAAATATGTAATCCACCAAAACACCAAATAAAGACATGATTGTACTTAGAAGTCCAAGAAAAAGATTTACCATTTTACTCTGGAAACTATTGCAATTGAAATAGTTAATCTCATAAATAAAGTAAACTAAGATGTCTGCAATGAATATGTTTAAACACGAATTAATTTTATCTCACTCGGAGTCTTTGCCAAACAAATAACTTTACCAACTTTACTATGTACTTTAGTTAGTTTCAGTAGTTAAATGATAGACAAAATTAAATAATACAATCGTCATGGAAGAATTCGATACAATGAAGAGAGATGAATATAATAAAGTATGTAGGGAAATTGATAAAGACATTGAATGTTGTAGGAGTCTTTTCTTTAAAACATTTATTAGGGAGGAACGTGAGCGCTTATAGTTCTCGAAAACTTTATTAAACACATAGTTCCATTCATAGATAAATATTTTAAAATTCAATTTTCATGTTTTTTTATGCATCACTTTTGTACATTCAACATTGATAAACAAAACATCATGAATCGATTTACAAATTTACAGAAACAAATTCACATTTCCACAATCATATATTTTCATTAAAACATTCTGTGCTCTTATTGATAAGGCAGGCAACTTAGTCATTTGCCTAATGCGTCAAATATACAGGGGTAAACTGCAAACAAAAAGGGGTCTGAGAATTAACACTGCAGTACTAAAACAATATTAAAAAATAGTTGGTAGTATAATTTCTACAGCAGTTGTCGGGAAAATGGTGGTCTGCGAACCACTGAGAGAAATGTGGAACAATCTTAAATTTTTCTGTCAATAAATACCTTTTATGCAAATACATGTAAATAAATTATGATTTTAACATATTGTACTATATTGTACATTTTTTTGGAAAATAATAAACAGAAATTCGTTGGAAGCATATTCCACCATACAATTATTATTTTATTTCTACTGATATAGTTATTACCTTTAAATTGCCATGAATAAAGTCAGTAATGGATATGCTTCCCTTTGAAAATGTTAAAAAACATTTCATGTCTTAATTCCCTTAGATCTGAGATACTTTATAACAAGTTCACACATTTTTAAAACAATTTAAAAATTATATACTTCTATTTGCATTCATTAACATTCTAATAAATTATAATTAATTTTATCATTTAAATTCTTTCATTATTTTGTATGAATACGACCTATATATTTTAAGTGATTTATCACAGCAGCCTTGAAATAATGATAAATTGCAGTCAATGTAGATATTATGTGATTTAATTATCGGGTCACTCTTTCTTATCTGACAGCGTGCTCCAATAACCTATCCAGTTGCATGCATTACGAAAATGCAATCAATAAATTAATTTAATGAATGTCAGCACCTTTCTTCATTATTTGAATTGGTTATATTCTTCAGCATTTTTCTGACAATTTAAAGAAATTTGCCGATCATGCTTTTTTGTGAATGTTACTAACTTTTGTGATGTTTGTTTTATTGTTGTTCTTTTGTAGTAAGCAAGAGTCAGATGGTTTTTTTTATTTATATTCGCTCCCAATCGTGGAGCATATGGCTCGGAATGGAGGTTACCTCAACAGAAGATTTTTTCTACAACTGTTTGTTACTCAGTTGTTCAAGCTCTTTTTTTTTAAGAGAGTAGTAGAGATAGAAGGATAGGGTTATAACAGGACTCGTGGTTTCCTAATTTATCTTCATAGACTTAATGTTTCCAATGAAGGTTGACTCAATGTATTACATAGATCAACATCATCTTCTTCTTTGATCATATTCGCTTCCTTCCTTTTGCTTTATTTCCTCCCATGATATGCCAGCATCCCTCAGTTCGACGGAGTGCATGAGTTGAGAAAACTGTTTTCAATTGTTTTTATATTTCTTTCCTATTGTTCAGGTGGACGACACTCTAGCAATGCTGGGACTGGAGGAGTGCCACAATACACTGACAGGCAAATTGTCAGGAGGTCAAAGAAAACGATTAGCGATAGCCCTTGAACTGCTATCAAACCCTCCAGTTCTATTTTTAGACGAACCCACTACGTAAGCCAAAATTACTTCTGCTTAAAACTCGTAATTGAAATAGACATCTCGATTGATTGTTCATGAAAATTGTTTAACTTGATATGTTTCAGCGGGCTGGATAGTTCATCTTGCTCGCAATGCGTCGCACTCCTGAAACGTTTATCCCAAGAAGGTCGAACAGTTATTTGCACAATCCACCAGCCGTCTGCGCTTCTTTTTGATATGTTCGATAAACTATACGCTTTAGCCAACGGATTCTGCATCTACAGAGGTCCAGCCAAACAACTTGTACCATTTTTGAGTCATCAAGGATTGAATTGTCCACCGTTTCACAACCCAGCTGATTTCCGTAAGCTCTTATTCTGTTTCTTTAAAATTTGATTGTTGCGTTTAATTAACGTCGTATATCCTATTTTTTATTTTATTTCAGTAAAATTTTGTATAGTGCTCAACGACTTTGAGATCTATTTTTAAAATGAATAACATGCTATTAAATCTATATACTCAAAACACTTAAATTGGAACCTGTGGAATTATATTTGAGAATGTGTGAAATAATCTAGCATCTCATTTAACAAATCAAACCTCTCAACCGAGTAATACAAAGTTCGGATTAACTAGAAATGCTTATGGTACTAAAAATGTTTTTATTTTTATACTTTCAGTTATTGAGGTAGCAATTGGCGAACATGATGTAGATCTTGCATTGCTTTCTGATGCTGCTTCAAAAGCCGCTGAAGAAAGTAAATCTAACATAGCTAGAAACTCTTTCATTCAGGACAGTAATGGTAAGAAGAAGTTAATTATCATGAATTTAACTAGCTTACGTTTTAGTATGAAACTATAAATATCTTCTCCAATATTTTTAAAACTTTATTACTGTTTTTAATTCTCACCTAAAATATTTCAAATATTTTTTCTAGATTTAGAACTGCACACACTTCATTCGGATGCTGATGGATCTCTGAACACTAAGGATAGTAGCGTAAGCTCATCGTCAGACGACGTCATCTTCGAGCAAAATTATCCTCCAGCAAATCTCCTCCGTCAGACGTGGTTGCTTTTCAAAAGAAACTGTTTGACAGCTAGAAGAAATTATGTGAGTATTTTTCAAAATTTACGTTGCACCGTTTGCTTTATTACTTCAATGTTAACTAATCGTGTTTGATTAATATTATTGAAACCTTAGAATGTCACTAATAAATTATGCTCAAAATCACATATTTTCATACCACTATATTAACTTGAATAATAATTCAAATTTAGTTTCTTATTCATTTAAAATGTTTTTTTTTCCAGTCTTTATTGCTATATAGATTGGTGGCCCACGTTTTGATCGGCTTACTCTTTGGGTATTTATATCATAATGTTGGTCAAAATGCAGAAACGGTGTTAGCAAACTATGTCTACCTCTATGGAACACTTTTACTTGTCGTCTACACTGGAAAAATGTCTGTCACGCTCGCATGTAAGTTTTTTTATTTAATTTTTCATCCTACAGGTGGCATGTAACCGTTCACGTGAACCAAGATGGGTTCCCATGTTCACGCTCTGGGATCAAGCGCAAACGGGGAACATGCCTGCGCGCGCAGCTATAGACGAACTGCCAAAGTATATTTTTTCATGTCTTCATACCAAGCTATAATGTATTGTGGGATACATCTAATTATAATTATAAAAACCGAATACTACTAGCGAGAATATATACGTAGGCAGCACTCATCGACATCACTTCACCGGGCATCATTTTAGAGATCTATTTTCGAAATTGATGTCTCCCTATGGTGACAGCTGTCAAAGTAGACACCATAGACAATAATAAGTTACTTTTAAGGTGTTCACTGTCAATACTTGGTGGAATGGCATTATAATAAAAATAATAAAACATTTTTAGTACTTTTTCCACATAAAATTTATTAGATCAGGACCGGTTTCGCTCATCGCGAGCATTATCAACTGATCAGTTGATAATGCTCGCGATGAGCGAAACCGGTCCTGATCTAATAAATTTTATGTGGAAAAAGTACTAAAAATGTTTTATTATTTTTATAATAATAAGTTATATTGGAATTATCTATGGTATAAGCTGGCACCGTGGATGATAATATAATTGTATTTTCAGTGTAGAATATAAACATATAAGCTTATAAACATTAGTAATTAACTTTACTTGCATTGTTTGCATCCAATAAAATCAAATAATGTTCGTTCAGACGCAACACTGACCAACATAACTTCAGCAGGTGACGTTTCTGTGAGCCCTCGTGTGTTCAAGAACATGTTCTGGAACATGGTTCCTGAGACATTACGTAGATCATGTCCTGGGACCTTTGTTCCTAGGTGTATGAGCCATATTAAGCTTAGAACGCAAAGTGGCTATTGCCTTGTTTAACTTATTTGATTTGAACGTTGTTTGGTGTATATACAACTAAAGCAAGCACTTTACTTGTGAACATTATTTATAATATTGATGTATATTTGAAATCTTGAAAAGATCTTTTTACTCAAACATGATAATGACAATGTCATCTGTGTGTTTCAGTCCCACTTGAAATGAATATTCTGAGACGGGAGCATTTTAATAAGTGGTACAATTTGGGCCCTTACCTCATTTCTACGCTGGCGCTTGAAATTCCATTCCAGGTAAGCACATTCATTTCATGACTTTAATACCATTTTAAGACATAATGGATCAATAAAGAACTTCCCTTATAAGATTTCTATCAAAAAATTTTCGAATCGAGAGGTCGATAGTAGATGTAACTGGGGATAGTTGATACTTGTGAGCAATGTTCCCTCTAATTTTCGGAAGGTTATGTGCGCAAAAATTATTGGCTGTGCAACTTTGACAAGAAATAAAAAGATTTGTGCGCCACATAACGGTATTTAGACTTACTAAACGAAAAGGTTGATTTTCAAAGATGATAATAATTAACAACACTATTTAATGTCAATTAATCTATTCTGGTGATGATATAGCCGATGTAATTTTTGTGCGCTCTGTTGTAATGTATGCACGCACAGCTTAGAGGGAACACTGCTTGTGAGCTATATCAAATTTTCGTTGCCATTATGAACTGTACAACTCTAATTATTGCTCACAATAGCTTCACGGCATTGCTCAATCTTTGTCTGCAAATAGCAAACTAAAAGAAGTTACGCATGGGTCTATAATTTTTAATAAATTTTAGAAAAATTCCAAAAACAATACAAAAAATAGCAGAAACAATTATTTCGTGATAAATTTAACATTAATAATTTATTAATCTTTATATGGCAATTATATTATTCTTTACTCAAAAATTGAATATCCAAGTATCTAATAACTGAATTATTGTAAGTATATAGTGTTATAGAATTAGAATGTTATACAGCAACAGAAAATCCCAGTTTATATAATAATTGAATATTTATTTTATTTACAGATAATATGCGTTATATCGTATATATCCATCAGCTATATTATGACAGGAAATCGTTTAGTGGAGTTCCGCATACTTTACTTTTTTGTCATCACAATAGCAACGAGTCTGTGTGGACAATCGTGGGGATACTTCATAGGAGCCACTACACCGGTTAAGGTAAATAAATCATATTTCGAATTGTAAGAACGACATCTGTTTGGATCCAATACCAAAAAATAAATACAATCAATACTTCAACGGCCTTATATAACTCAATTAATTATTCATAATGTTAAATTTTTTCAGATCGCCGTGTTCATCGGTCCAGTGTTGGCAGTACTTTTCTCGGTGTTCGGATTCTGCATACGGCTCGTGGACACGCCGGTGATCTTCCAGTGGCTATTCCACACGTCGTATTTCCGCGCAGGATTCCACAGCCTCGTGTACAGCGTGTACGGTCTCGCCCGAGAAAAATTGGACTGCCTCGGGGAAGGTCTAAAATACTGCCATTACAGAACTCCTGATAAATTTCTCAGGGAAATGGATATTGTAGATATTGATATTTGGGGTAATCTAGGATTAGTCATCAGCTTAGGAGTCATAATGCACTTTGCCACCGCCGGAGCGCTGTGGTGTAGACTCAACAGAAGATGAGCGGAATCTTTATAATATTAAGAATTTATTGTTTATTGAAAAGCCAGTTCTGTACTATTGGAATTTTGAGAACAATTTATTGCCAAGCTTTACGGCAAAAATATAGAATGATTATAAGACTGATTGATAAAAGTTATGAATTTGTTCCGGCATTACTGATGTTTATACGTTTCTCAAGTGTACATTTCGTATTATAGTATTTATGTGGGGTTTTTAGGTTTAATTATATGCCTTAATAATTTTATTGTATAGATGTAATTTATTGATCGGAAATCTCAAAATTGCGCAGGTATGCAATACTTTATACTTACATTATTTAATATGTAACCGATGACTTGCACTTGTTGAGCTTATAAAAGAATATTATTTTGGACAATAAAGTTTTTACTATCATTGTATTTTATCCAGTAGCGCCATCACAACTTTTGTGAATATTTTTTTTTAACATGTGTAAATCGCAAAGTATTGATTTCCACGAAAGTTACTTAATATATATAGTTGATTGCTATTTTAGCTTCACGACATCACCAAAACACAACATTTTTTCCTAAATAGAATAGAATGTGGAATGCACCACACTGTCTCCGACCAATCTCACAATCTAAGTAACTTTTTGATTTATAAAATATTTACATAACCAACTTCCACATGCATTTTTAAATGATTGGTTAAATATATAAATAAACGTCTACTTTTTAAGTAACCGTCATCATCTGGGAATTTTGCAATTGCGTTTTCATATATTGCACATTTGTTTAACTTTTTTCGAAGCTAAAAAAATATAATCTTATTTTATTTTTTCTATTTTCTATAGATCTTATCTTTAACAGTACAATATGCAAATATAACCAACTATGAGAATATTAACCTCATAGTTGGGTACATTTAAATTTTGTTCCTCGAGTGCCAGTCATTTATTTATTTTATGATATTTAAGGATACTACTAGATCATAGGTTCCCAACCTTTTTTGGGTGGCGACCTCTTTTTATAAAAGCCAGTGACTAGCGACCCCCCCCATAAATTTGAAATCCTCGATTTACTTTTTGCCCTGATTGTCTCCGAAGCTCCTTTTTTTTTCAGCTCACCGAGTAATTTGAAATTCTCGATTTGCTATACTTTTTCCCAGGATTGTCTCCGAAACTCCTTTCTTTTTTTAGCTCACCGTGGAATTTCGAATCCTCGATTTGCTATATTGTTAAAATCTAAAAAAAGTTGGCGACCCCCAGGTTGGGAACCCGTGTACTAGATTAAATGTAATATTTATTTATTACATTACCTATTAAGTTTCCAAAGACATCCAAAACACCGATATTTTTTTTACTTCAAGAATCTATAGTTTTTATAATTTTTAAATAAAATACAGTAAATTCATTTACATAAAAAATCAAATAGCATATTACCAGGGCTGTGGAGTCGTTGAAAAAAAACACGACTCCGACTCCGACTATGACTATGACTTGACTAAAAAAAAGTTTAATTTTGTCAAGTTTTTTTCCTACCTTTCCTATTTATGTGTATTAAATTACAGATCAACTAGTTAATCCGGAAAATAGCCTAATTTTTCATATTATACATGTTATAGGCATAAATAAAACATAATAAATATAAGTTTATACTTTATTGGTTTGAATTTATTCTTAAAAATAACATCGCTTCTATCAAATCTGCATTTGTAGAAGCTCTTAAATCAGTTTTAAGTATTTTAAGAGCAGAAAATAACCGCTCTACTGATACTTGGGTTGGCGGCTATGCTGTAACGGTCAATGCTGAATCTTTTATAATTTCTGGAAACCGCTGTATTGCCATTTTCACATTTAAATTACACGAACGGTCAATTTTTTCTACTATTTTCAATGCGTCGTAAAATTCATTTTTAAATTTTGAAATAGAGTCTCCTTCGTCTACTACATTGGGACTCAAACGAGGTCGTTTTATTTTCTCTTGTTCGTCAAGATATTTTTCAAAATCATCTTCAGATTCAGCGGTGTCGGATGAATCTGATGATAATTCATGTATTGATTGATTAATACAGCTGCCTGCTGTCGTCTCGTTTTCCACTCGAAGGCCTTTCAAACGAACGGTTAATTCAAATAGAACGTTCTTAGCTCTATTTATTTCTTCTTCTGTCAATATGGATCGAACCATGGGGTCAACATAGATCCCAGCCAACAGAATATCATTGTCCAGTAATTTTTTTTCTCTACTAATCATGGCGTTTTTAATTCCATCAGCAATAGCATTATTCGGAATTTTTGATTTTTAATATATTTTTTTTTAAAGTAGTCGGAGTCGCTCGTTTTTCACGACTCCGACTCCGACTCCAGCCAAAACACCGCGACTCCACGACTCCGACTCCGACTCCGACTCCACAGCCCTGCATATTACTATACTAAAAAAAGTTTTCAAATGTAACACATTTCGGATCTGCAAAATTAAAAAGTATTTATTGAAGTAAATTGTAACACATTGATAACGCATTCCAATATTGATAGCTCCTTTGGCATATGACATAAATGTTGTTACTTAATCAAATTTCTTATGCAATTAAAGAAACTGATATTTTTAATTTATATATATTATATTGTGCAATGAATTTCTTCTGAGTAAATGCTAACGCAATCAACGACTTAAAAGGTGTTAAGCAGAATTTTAAAAATTAAAATAACGTAGACTTATAATGAATACTGTTTTTTTATTTTACATGTCAAATGTACTTAATACATAATAAAATACTTTTTTATATATTTTATTCAATTTAAACTCGTCGGCTCGAAAATTATCAGTTTGAATTCTTTTACTTTATCCTCAGTACCTTCAGAATCTTAAATAATCGTTATATCTCGCAATCAAAAAAATATGAAAATAGATCAGAAACAACAAAATATTTCTATTATACTTTGGTGGATAGTAAATTTTCATTTTAAACCACCGAATATGAGTTTAAAAAACATTCTGAAACGCTTAGATAAGATATTTTATATATAACTATAATAAATACATATACTGCTCAGTTTAGTCCATGATTTAATCTCAATTATTATTTTTATACTCTGGAAATCATGAAAAAATGACACTCCCAAAAAAGAGCATTATTATTTATAGCATTATTTATAGTAAGCGAAAAATTACTGATTTGTAAAAGAAATATCAATGATTTATAGGATGTAAAGGATCATTTTTTAATCACAGGACTTCAGGTGATGTGTCTTGCCTATTTTTACCAAAGGTTAAAAAAATAAAATTTTATTATATACTTATGTTTTTTATTTGAAAAATAAATCATTCCCATTACTTTTATTCAGCTTATCAAGAAGTTGTTTTCCTACCACCGTCCATTTTGTATGGCAGTGTTTGATGAGTGTCAACAGAAAAGAGTAATCTTACCTTCACATATGTATATTTTCAGCTTGGGCAGTTTCACCGGACTAATTTTTAAGCATGCAATAAGCATACTTAACCCTTTGCCCGCGTTACTAAATTTAGCGAGCATGCCCTGTATGCGGCTGCTTTTTTGCGGATTTTGTTATCGCGTTTTCGACTAAAAATATAGGTTCTAATATTTTTTCAACTAATCAAATATGTTAATTGCCACCCGAAGTAACTTTTTCAATAATAAAATACAATATATTTCTTGTATTTTCGGTTTAATTCAACAATAATCATTCTTCATACAATTGCGGCGTCATGTGATTGAAAAATACCGCCACGCGCGACCGAGAACACTACGCCATCACCATACCATATGCTTATATTATTAAATTCTCGAAACAATATCAATTTCACCCGCACTCGATCGCTTATTTACATTATCCAAAATCTTGCATTGGTGACGTATGTATGTTCACGGCGTGTTCTAGAAATAAATTATTTTAGCCTATATTGAGTCTTTTTTGATTAACCCTCCAAGGACGAGCGTCACCATATGGTCACAGTAAATAACGTTGTCTATTGATCCCACTATTCATACTTTTTCTACCTGAATATCGTTGCTTTTGCTCATATTTGGTTAAGAAGGGTACATACAGACTACAGTTAGTCATCAGCCGTGGGGACAGAAACGGCCTCCAAAAGCACATGTGATTTTTTGAATTTCCGTTTTTTAAATTTACTTTTTGAAACTGTTAGTTATTTTTTTATAAAAACATCAAATTATTTACAGTTATTTTGCTAATATATTTGTATTGAATATATGTTGATAAAAAGATCAAATTGTAAATATTTAAAAAAAAATCACGTTTAGCTATATTTCAACCCTGAATGTTTGCGAGCCCATACGGTCACTTTTGTCCGTACTTAATGTTACACGGTAATAAAAGGATGAGCATGAGCATATAGTCATGCGGGGTTTCTATACAACGACTTTGTGTTTTTTTTTTAGTTTTGGATAGGAATAAAAGTTATCCGTGACTTCAATATGGCTTAGAAAATATTTTTTTATCGGAAAAAAGCTCTCGTCTGGAGGGTTGATGCCATCTATTGAATTTGGTAAAATATACATTTAGTAATATTTTCAACCAAGTTATACAATTTTAACACAATAGATAGCTCTTATATAGGGTTTGAAATTTCCATGACATCTATACGTGTCACGCGCGCTGAGGGCATGTTCGCTAGGACATGCATAGCGGTCATACGCGATGAGAAGGTTAAATAATAACAAAAAAAAATGTAACCAGCCCAGCCTATGAAGTCAATTTTAAAAAGTACTCATTGACCCAAATGAGAAAGGACTACAATAACAGCTTTGCTCATTCAGAATTCATCACAGGGCATTCCCGTAGAACCTAATTAACATTCTTATTAAGCGCAGAGTTTTGTATTGAACTTGATATGACTGGTCAGAAACTGACAAGGACTATTTGAAATAGATATTTTTTCCCCTTCGGTGAACACAGTACATCTGGTCTGCCACTCTGAGCGCTAGCTTATTAACATGCGAGCAGTAATTGTGGTCGGAGATAAAAACACTTATAACGTCGGTACACTGCCAACAAATGTTATATCTAAAAACCTTGTTTTGAGATAATCGATTTGTTCAATAAGATAGATATGTATAAACAATTAATCGTTTTTGGGTAGCTGTAGAAGTTATTAATAGGTTTCTGTCAGTGATAACTGCCAATGAAACTGACTTCTTAAAATATCGAAGTAAATAAATCAAATACGAGTGAGCATATTTTTTCAAAAGATAGAGCGTGTTTAAATATATCGATCTGCATTCGTAACTCAAAACACCCAATTTTCGACAATGTTTTCTGACAGTATACAGACAAAATGATGAAAGTTGTGTTAAAAATTGTAAAGGTGTTAAAGTATGTGTTTTTCTATTTCGATTATGTTCATTGGTATTTATACCACTACTGGATAGGTTGAAATTATTTTATATCATAGAAAATTATACATTTCTTTCATGCTCAATTGAAATAAATGCCCATAAATGAACATTTTTTTGAATATTGCATTGGCTTTGAATAAATTTAAAAAGTATTAGTTTGTGGCTGCATCCTCGTAACAAGAATTTTGATTCCTGATATGATTGAATATAAGTTCTGATGGCAGTAAATTCTCAATTAATAATATTTTATGTTGGATGTGTGGCTCATCTCTCGACTTTCTCACTATTGGTGGATTCCTTTTCTTCCCTTCACTTATAAGTTATTTTGTGAGTCTTTCCATCAACATCCTTGGTCAACGATATAATAACGGTGCCGTGTGGTGGCCATGTTTATATGGCGAATGATAAATAATAAGATACAACCTCTGAGAAAACCCATTTATTAAGCAACCAAAAATTCACCTTACCACAATTAATAAACAGCATTAGACGTTTCTTTATGAAAGTTTACTTTTCAGTGACTCATAATAATCCATTTCACTCTCAGATATAGAAGGTACAAAATTGACGACTGCTTTTTCAAAATCCTGTTCGAAAATGATAACATGTTCCTCTGATAACTTGGAAGGTTCTATTTCACCTGTAAATTAGAAAATCACATTATCTAAGCAAACACGTTTCTCGTTCTTTACTGAATAATTCAAGTAATTAATTACAGAAAGCTTCAGCTCACACACAAGCATCCTCAAGTTTTATTGATTACACCCTATCGATATTACCCAATGATGCCAGAATGCTACCAGTCACAGGCAAGCAGGGTTGAGACTCTCCAGAAGTATCGGCAGCACATGATCCAGCCGGTTCCAATGTTTCTACTACCCGGTCTATTAACTTATCTTTGAGTTTTCCACAAAATCAAACAGCCTTAGCCCCAATATCTGGTGGCATCTACTTTCGGAACTCAGTATATAGTTTTTACGAGTCTTTATCAGATCTTTATGATTCACTACCGTGAAGCAGTACTCGAAGAATCAGTAAACCTGCTGGCTTGTAATCATATTGCATAGAAATTACCTGACTCCGCTTTATGCACCGCACGTGCTAATGAATACTTTCGTGCTGTATTCACTATCGCGGACAAATCGGCTCCAGTACATTTGTGAGGTAGCTTCTCTGAAATTTGATTCAACTTGACATTGTCAGCTAGATTGTATCTGAAAAAATTGCCTTTATTAGTCTGTTGCTCACTCGCGCAAACTTGGGATGGCAATATAAATTAGCTGAATTAGAAACTTAGAATTACTCAAGCCCATTTGACGCGGATCAAAAACCACTCCCAGCGACGGACGCGTACTTTTCACACGAAATTCAACAGATGATAAGAGCAAAAGTTAACAGATTTCATTCAAATAACTTAATTACATTCAAAAGTAAAATATACATTTGTAATAATTAGTAAAAATATTGTTTTATTTTTTGAATATAATGCCTTTCCACCAAGTATTGGCAGTGAATACCCTAAAAGTGAACTTGTTTGCCATAAAGCATAGATTCATGTTTGAGTTTTGATTATTTAGCTATCGCATTTTATGTAGTGTTAAAAATAATACAGACATCCATACATGTGGTTACAAATTTTAAAATCAATCTATAAACCAATGCAAAAAAGTCTCCATTGCAGGATTTGCATCCGCAACCCCCTCCCCCCTAGATTACAGAGCCGGCATTCAAATTAATAAATGTAAGCATTGATCACCAACTTCATGGATATGGTAAAGGTGAAGCATAAAATTTGGCTAAAGAGGTTACACGAGACGGTTAAAAGTGCTTTCAGTGTGCATCATTTACCCTCGACAAGCGGCAGTCAGAACACGCACTTTATTAGCGTCCCCTTCATATGGGCCAACGTAGAGTAATCTATCTAATCGACCGGGTCGCAGTAATGCTGGTTCAACCAGATCAGGCCGGTTGGTAGCGGCAATAACAATCACAGGACCTAAAAAAGCAATTACTTAAATTAAAGAAAAAATTGATTCAATGGATACTAAAATAGTTGTTTTTTTAATACCAATAAGAAGATATTCTCTATAAAGAAATAAATGGATTTGGGGAATATTCATAGAGCTAATTCATCAAACAGTGGCTCAAATATTGTAAATATATTTTGGTATACAACCACTTTGCTTATATTACCAATAAAGTCTTATAGCTTGCACAAGTCTGTCATAAGTAAACAATGAATTAAGAAAATGCCTTATCATAATTGACTAATGATAATTCAGCAATCGAGTATTACCAGTTTGAGAGTCAGTTTGAATAGCAGCAACCCCATCCAGTTCAGCTAAGAGCTGACTGACGAGCCTGTCAGCAGCTCCGCCTGCATCTCCAGAAGCACCGCGACTGCCTGCGGCTGCTTCCGCTTCATCAAGGAAGATCACACACGGTGCACAGGCCCGGGCCGTCGCAAACACTGATAATAACAATTATTTTATAACTGATAATTCTATAAATCACATTTCAGTAAACATATTGATAATGACATGAGCTTTATATTACCGAAGCAATTGACCATTCGTTAAAAAATTAATTGGCCTTATAATAATCGAAAAATATATCATACAGTTAAAAAGAAACATGTTAAAATATAGATACATTATTGTACTTGAGAGTTATTTCAAATGTATATGATTCATAGTAAAAGGTCAAAAAATAAATTTGTATTAATTTGGACGCACTATCACGCATGTTTCTCTCCGACTGCCCAACGTACATGTCCAATAATTCTGGGCCCTTGACACTGAGGAAGGCAGTTTTAAGTTGTGAAGCTACAGCACGCGCCACCAGCGTCTTTCCACATCCAGGAGGTCCCCATAACAGCAATCCTAGAAGTATAAGTATAGTTTGAGTTTTGATAACTGATATGACTTGAGAAATTCTATGGGATGATTGAATTTCGAACCAGTGTGCACAAATAAATTTTGAGATTTATATTAATTGATTAAAATCACAATAATGACGTTAGTTTTTTTAATGATTTATCCAACCTCATATTCTGTATTGAAATATTGTAAAAAAAATAATTTAAATAAAATGATTTGCCTTCTTTGTTTGCTTTTGTTCTCCGAGATTTTTATTTAAAAACCTTAGAAAATGTGATTTTTTCTTATTTTGAAAAAGATTTAATTGAAAAGATATATAATTACAATATAAATATGTATTTCCTACAATATAACAGAAATAAATGGTTTCATAATGACGTGATATTACTTTGAACATTATGAATCCAGACCACTCATCTGAAAAAAGTACCTGCTTTCAACTCTATAGCACGGCTTTCACTATAGGGGGCTTTGGTTCATAGCATAGGGTGAATGCTTGAATGCACACGCAAGGCATGTTCTCAGCACTGAATGGATTTAGAATCACTGCATTAAAAATTGATTCATACCAAATGCAAGTACATACCTGATCTCTTGAGACCGCTGTTAGCTAAAAGGTGGGGAAATCTCAAAGGTAGCTCAATCGTTCTAGATATTTCTTTTTTTAAACTCTCCAGTCCGCCGATATCTTCCCAGTCAACATTTGGTATTTTTAATGATCCCAGTTTTTTACTTTGCATTAAACGTAAGGATTCTAAAAAATCATTAGTAACAAAATTTACTTCATATACAATAAATAGACATACAGTGCTATTCTCAGATATCTAGACACTAATTCAAGGGTTATCTAATAAAATTTGAATTGTTTGAATTTTGTACTTTTTGTATATAAACGATACAAACTGTTTACTACGCGTCAGTTCAAGTACATCCGTGCACTTGGAACGCCTGAAGATGCTGAAAGGCGAAACCTGGGTCGTTAGCGACAAAACTCATGGAAAAGTACAAAATTCAAACAATTCAAATTTGATATTGAAATTCCATCAAGCACCCTCAGTCGAAATACTTAAGGGAATCTAATACTCGGGGTGATTGTCGATCATTTATGATTTATTCTACCAATTAAAGTGCGTTAGAAAGAGGTTATTTTGAAATAAACTGTTAAAATTATGCAAGCTTATCGAGTATCATACTGTAAAGCATATTTAACTCATTACAATCACTCTAATATGTATAGCGAATGAACATGATTAATCAGGCATAAAAAACTTAAACTAAAATTAAAATTCTGTTTATGGTTAGCGTTTGACAGATCTACTATAACAGCAATAAACAAAACCGCAATTATCACATTTAAATGTTGAGTATGATACCGCTTAAAGTAGTGTCAAAGTCCTAGTAAATTTGAAAATACACAAAAAGTGTAAAATCTTAATTACATATCCAAAAAAACAACATATCAAGAAAAACTTCCAAAGGGGTAAAGTAAAGGACAGGTAATATGTTTATTTCTTTCACTATGCTTTATGTTTCAAAATCAAATGAGTTGGAAATGCTTTTAATGCGTGACACCGTTCTTGACCATTTAAAAAAATGCAAAAATTGTGTATAGTTTATACATACGTGTATTTTAGCTTTCACATTTAAGTATATATAAATATGTATTTTATTTGCTATACACACAATGATTACGTTATATGTATATCTGAGTAAACAGCCACAGCCACAGATAAATTATATTCAAATATTTACGAGCCAAATAAAAATTATAAGAGTTTAAATAACCATACCTAAGGCATTTTCAAAATCAACTTCTCTTACGGTACCTATTTTAAAAGGTATCGATAAATTTTTAGTATCAGCTTCATTGTATGCATTTTTCAATGCGAAATTCGTCAGCATATCCAAATCGCCGTAAAGAAATGTATCTGTTTTTGAAGAGAGTTTTTCAAGAATTGTTAAAATTTTCTTATTCAGGTCCAATCTGTGTATGAAAGAATTCTGTATTTTTTTCTCGCAGTCTGTATCAGGAGCTATTTCGTTTGTAGGGATATTTTCACTAATTATTTCTTCAATCTCTATTTTCTCTTTTCCTTTAGGATTATCTAAAAGCCGCTTTTCCAATGAAACCATTTGTATGGCTAACTCAACTGATTTTCTTTCATCGTTATTTACATTTTCACTATTATCAATATTTGAACCACGTTTTGAACTTTTATTTTTCGTTTTTTTTCCAGTGCTGTCTTTATTTTTTTTCTTTCTTATATCATTAATTTCAATAGATTTATTAATTTCTTTTTTCGCAGAATTTAAACTATTTTCGTTACAATTATTTTCATATTTTGATTCTGCATTAGCCAAAGGAATTAGTGTTTCGATATTTAAAGTAAATTTTTTCTCTGCATCGAAAGATATTAACGATTCATCGATTGACAGCAGCGGTTTGAAATCTTCATCGCAGAAAAACATATCTTTAGTCAATATCAACCATTTTAACATTTCCAATCTGTCAGCGCGACTGGGACTCGTGATGGTAAATTTTTCCAAAAAAACTCTCAAGAGATTCGGCTTGAGCTCAACCAAATTATCACAACTTGCAACAATTATAATTGGAAATTTAGTAAAATTATCATACAGGTCTTCCAATTTCTGTATAAAACTTTCGACAATTCTTGAATCCTCATTGTTTTCTGCATCAACTCCTAAAGTCTATAATAAAAAACATATTAAATTTTAGCTACAGTAACACATAATGTAAAATAATAATATATTAAATTGCAAAGTTCGATGAAATATTGATCAAAATTATATTTTATCTTTTGCCTCTGATGTAAGACAAAAAAAATATAGAATTTCCTTATTCTTTTTTTGAAAACTTATTTCTTCTGAAAGCAAAATGTATTGATTTTAAAAAATCTAAAATTTGATATGTTTTTAAATTGATTGAATCAATATACTAACTATCGTGTTACACGTTAATTGCATCCCAAAAGATTGAAAACAAAGGCTTTAAAATAAAGTGAACAAATGAAAAAAGAAAGAGTTACACTTCTAACAATAAAATTAAAACCTTAGAAGCCAGAAGAAAACACAATTGTTTTATTGAGAAAAATAATAAACAGAATGTTTGCAACAATATGAAAAATACATCAAGCATTCAAAATGTTTGCCTTGATAGCACCCGGTTTGAGGATTTTTTCTTAATTCATAAAAAAATATTTAGTACTTGTTCCACCCTTTTTTAAATATTCATAACTCACTATGTGTAATTTTGCTTAACTGACAAGTCTCCAAGAATGTATTTAGGTAGTAGAGTGCGACATTAGTGTATTGAACTGAATTTTCATTGTTTAAACTCACTGAGCGAAACCGGACCTGAATGTTCAGAATTGACTGTTACCACAATTAAGTAAGTAATTTGTTACAGTGAGAGTTATATATGAAAGGGTTGTATTTAACTGTGATGTGGATACGTGAATAAATTATAAAAATGTTATCTTTCAAAAAACAAAGAAATTTTCAACCGAAGAAAAATATGGCTTTCCAAATGTTTATTTAGTTCAATGAATTAATGCAAAATTATATAATAGTTACATAGAAATCCTGTAGATGAATTAGAACCGGAGCACAACTCTTAGCCTTCTGTAACATTGCTTCAATTTTGGCTTCGGTTTGTTTGGCAGTGGAAGCAATCAAACTACGGCAAGATGTAGTGAAGAAATGTAACCCAAAATTTTGCGCTAGTCTTTTTAATAGAAGATGACGACCTGCTCCTAGATCTCCACGCAACAAGAATATTGGACGCAGCACACATTTCAGTTCCGTATGGAGAGGACTCACTAAAAGTAGACACCAAAAATTGAAGAATTTCTAGATACATACATGTAGTTGAAATTTTGATGATGAAAAAATTGATGTATGGTGTGAAAGAGAATTTTTAAGGCGTCATTTATAGGTATAGCTTTTTAATACAAAACTCTTTTTATATATAGAGTGCATGGAATCAACGATACAAAAATTACTTACTGAAAAAAGTTACACTTATTACAAATCAATGAGCACTCTAACAACAATGACCATACCTGCCATTATTACATGTATGTTATTCGAACCGTATATTTCAAATACAATTATAGTGCTGAAACCCCCTCAATAAGTGTTTCGATCCTAATAAATTTGAGAATAACCCCGCAGGAGCGAGTATTTCTTTGCAATTCAGGGATTATGTGTTCATTAAATAGTGCTAAATCTGTCTCCTGACTTTTGAACTCTTGGTCCAGTAGAACAATAACTGGAAAATTTGTGTTTGATGAATGAGTTTTAAAGTAGGTTATATAATTGGGACATGAATATTTATTTTTTAAGGTAAGTATATATTAAAAAAGCGAACAAACATCTGTTCAAACACAGCTCGGGTAATGACGTGAGACTAAATTGATATCATAAACATCTAACAATCCTTATAGAATTCAACATAAATATATTAAACTATAGCTTTACCTTGTTTGTCTAGTAAAAATGGCTCTATGGACATTTTCATATCTGCAAAGTATTTATCCAAACCATACGGGCAGATTTCGATAATGTGTTTACGGATATCAATTCGATTCAATAAGGCATCTTTAGCGTTCAATTTAAAGTATCTTATTGGTGGAATATAAGAATTAAAATTTTGATCTAGAAGCACTTCTGATTCGCCTCTGACAACATAACATCCAGAATTGATCAAAGTATCATTTATTACGTTGCTTTCGTTCATATTAGGAGGATCAGCTGACGAATCAGTCAAACGTGTACATTTAAACTGAAGACCTTGTATACTACTAACAATATTGGAATATTTAACAGATAATGACCCCATGTACTTTTCTTTTAAGGGTATTGTAAAAAAGTCATTATTGTGTAAAAACTGAGGTAGTTTGAAGTAGTTGGACAGTAGAGTATCAATTAAATCAGTTCCTATATTGAAGGAAGTGTTAACCATTTGCACCAACACACTTTTTGCTATTCGTGGTGCCACTCTCTCTGATTTTATTGGAATAAATTTTATATTATAATTTTTCCGAGAGTCTGATTTTGACGAGATGTTATTTTTTATATTAAAAAGTTCTGCTTCTGTGACATACACATCATCTTGACAAAATAAATCGCAAGGAACTATTTGAACAATTCTTTCAATATAAAGGCTATCACTTGTGGTATCATTTGTAAAAAGTGAACCCTTATAAATACTGTTTAAATCAGAAGTGGAACATAGACTTTTACTTTCAAATTTTAAGAATCTCTTTATATTTTTGACGTCGTTTTTAATTTCCAATTGTTCCTTTCTATTATGGGATCGGTTCAATTGCATAGACATCCACAGAGTCTTTCCATCACGGTAATATAAATTTTCAGAATACAATATATCAAAATGTATTCTTGGTACAATAATTATGTGTGAACCATAAAAGGAATCGTGTACGGAAGTTGCTACATCAAAATACTTCTGTACAATCTGCCGATGGAGTTCTTCGGGTATTGTTTTTACAGTAAATCCCGACATATTCACTCTCTTGAATATTTTGTTCCGTTCGATTTGAGTGACATATCTCACCCATAAATAGATCAGAAAGATATACGAGTTAAATTTTGGATAAACTAATTTTATTGCTAGTCTCGCCAATCTTACGGAATATGAATTTTCACATTCAAAAAAATATCTATTATAGCACATTATGACAAATCGCAATTATTATTCATTCACGTGATTACAATCAAAATATTTAATGTGCTACTTGTTATATTCCATTATAATACTATCTTGTGACAAAATGCCACTAATACCAAGCACAAAATGATATTTCTGACATTTCACAAAATCATAATTTTGACATTTCAAAGTTCAAAATGTAGAGTGCTGCCAGCTAATAAACCAAATAAACTCGGCACAAACATTTTTTGCAAATCTATAGAGGTTTTATCGAAATTCAGAAGTTTCAGAAAGATTTCATTGAATGCACTATTGCACCGTCTGTATTGATGAGCATTTAATATTAGTACGTAAATATGCTCGTCAATACAGTACCATTACATAAGGGTTATGTAATGATAGTACCATTACATAAGGGTTTTTTAAGCTGTTATGCGCTTGTCCATAAGTGCAGAAACAGTAGAAACTTACGATCTGTAATGTTTTTTTTGTTAAAATATTCATGAAGATGACGAGCATCTGTATTCCATTTTTACATTTACAACTTTTTTCCTATTAGTAAACCTTTAATTAAAATGGTCAATGGAATTAAATAGATAGTTTTAACTTAGCAATATTATCAAAAAGGAAACGTAGGGAAATTTGGATATGATGGACAATATTGAGAAAGTATTATATTATATTTTCTTTTTAAAATACATTAAATGCTGAGGGATCATTCTATAGATTCAAATAAACGCTGACTGCAATAACAAAGTGAGGTATAGTATTTTTACTAATGCGTCGTCTGCTTTTGTAAGTCTAGGAAAAAAAATGGCTCTATTGGCTTGTCATTTTTGTTTACAAACTCCTCGTTGATGTTTTTTCCACAAAGAAACAGACATACCTATTTCTTTGTAGCGTTTTGCAAACATGTGTATGTTTTGGATATTTTTTTTCTAACTGCAGTTTTTCAGTCTTTAATTGCGTTGTACATTGACAAACATCAAGACACCGATAAAAATATATTCTGTAATCGAATTTTGTATTACAATCTCTCAATCTAACTATTTAGTAACTAGTCATATGACATACCAGGAGACAATATCAACAGCAAATTTTACTAAATTCACACCCAAGTATCTCTGCACCCAAGTCTATTTACCCAGGATAAGTGTGTCTTATGTGAATGTGTATTGTCTTGCACAAGTTCAGGGTTGAGACATGCATTACAGACAGACAAAGAAATCAGGCAAAATAGATTTAAGTGCAAACAGGGGTAGGCACGGAAAGGCTCGCGCGTCTCCTTGTTTAATAAACAAACAAAAACTATATTAGCAGATCATTGTTTTTTACCGTGGATAAATATCTTCACATTAATAACCGATAAAATAATCACAAATATGTCCGTCACAATGTCCTTTTCGCCCAATGATAACGGTTTATTTTGAACAGCACATTTTTCGACCAACGCTCACGGTTTATTTTGAATCGCATATTTTTGAATTTGTCATTCGTCTAATTGGAATGGACGTCTTTTTATATTCAAAATTCAAATTTTCTGGCTTAGAACTGAAGCATCGTAATAATATTGAGAGAACTTTATTTAAAAGTTTGCATCGCTACGAAGTGTTTTAAATAATCAAAGATACTGATTCGATTTTTTGAAGCTGTAATTATAGGGCTGGGCGAAGATTTTTCAGAGCTGATTTGACAGATTTTGATTAGTGTCATTGATTCGATTATTGGAAGGTATGGTTATATTTTGCATCCAGCCTTGAAAATCTTTTTAATTTCTTACATGCATTAGGAATATTCTAATGACGGTATGAATATTTTATAGAACTATATTTCGACTTTTATTTTAAAATCTGCTAGTACGAAAAATGATTGTTAGCAAACTTAAACATTATTTCAAAAATTAAATAATTTACTATGTAAATACTGCAGGGCTGTCGATATATGCCCCGAGGTCGATTTCTGCTACTACGAAAAATGACTGTTAGCAAACTTGAACATTATTTTAAAAATTAAATAATTTACAATTTAAATACTGCAGGACTGTCGATATATGCCCCGAGGTCTATTTATTATACTACGAAAAAAAATTGTTAGCAAACTTAAACATTTTAATTATTTTAAGAAATATATTTGTTGGCAAACTTAGACATTTCAATTATTCTACGAAATATATTTGTTAGCAAACTTAAACGTTTCAATTATTCTAAAAATTATATTATATACAATTTAAATACTGCAGGGCAGGGCTGTCTATATGCCGCGAGGTCTATTTCTTCTTCTACGAAATATATTTGTTAGCATACTCAACCACTTGAATTTATCTAAAAATGATAACATATGAATACTGCAGGGCTGTCAATATTGGATATAGCAGCTCAACAGGGCAGCTCAATTATGATTTTTATGAATATATTGTATTATATTTGCATATTTTGTTTTGCAGTCCCGGTGTATTTTAGTTCTTTAAGAGAATTGGGTGTATTGCTAAAAAAATCGCTTAGAGAATTAATTACGTTTAGATTTTATGGCTTATTCAATAAATAGGTTTTTAATTTATTTTTCGCGCCAGTAAATTTTCTGACTACTTAAAAAATGCAACAAAAATCCCCCCGTTGAGGTCAACGGGCTTACAGCTAGTGGAGTATAATTAAATTTAAAAACGGAGTGATGCACATTTGATATTTCTGACACTTAGAAATTGAAGCAGAAAGAATAGTGTCTACTTTTACGTCAATCTGGAACTCTTTACATTTAAAATCTAAGGTAAAAAAGTACATTTTTCAGCTATTGATATTAATTAATTTAGGGTGCATTGTGTGTTACATAATTATTACGCATAATAATGATAAAAAATGTCATTTCTTCTAAACACAGCAAATAGCTTTGAGATAGGGTATCCGATCACGGAGCCTTTTTCTAATCCTGGGACTTCGGGATTGATTAATTTTCAATCCCGGGATCAATGAGAAATCGTGTATAATTTGAAAGTTTTGGTGAGTCACTTTTTCGCCAATTTTCGGAATTTGCTCAAAATTTCTCAATCCCGAATTCCCGGGATCGCGACCGTGTCCATCCCGGGATTTCGGAATCAGAAAATTAAACGGGATCCCGGGATTGGATGCCCTACTTTTAGATTAAGCGAGCCCCTTGTTAACTTATTAACCATATAAGTATTTATGAAGACCTATCTTTATCTTCCTATAATAAAACTTTAAACAGTCCTAGAATAAAAATGTATAAAATAGTTAATAATTTACTTATTGCAATTATTTAAGTGCACGTGTTATAGTCACTTGAAGTATTTCCACATTATTCAATTTTAATTTCAAATTAGCTATAATCTTTTGAAATTAAGCTTTACCGATACAATGATGTCGGTTACAAAGATAATCTCCGGGCTCGATTACGTTCACATGCGGATAAACTGCAAGATTCAATAAATACCTACTTAAACAATAATAGGAAATTATAGGACAAAAAATACGTTAGAAGAAATTAAAACATACATAAATGTAACATGTTTTATTATTATCAGGCTGTATAGTGTTTAATAATAATTTTAAGCAGGTTTATAATCAGTGGCGGATTACCATATAAGCAAAGGAGGCGCGCGCTTGTGGCCTCCTAATCTCAGCGGCCTCAAAAATAGCCTTTATAATATAACCCATATACTTTTTGTTTGGATTTTTAAATATTTTTACTATTTTTCAGGAATTTTCTGACGTTTTTATGTTATCCGAAAAACAGAGCCTTCAAATTATATTGCGCCTGGGACCTCCCATGTGCTTAATCCACCACTGTTTATAATAATAACAACGGTCTCCTTTAACTGAGGAGTTAAAGCCTTTGGACCATGGTCCTCGGTTTCAGGGTGATAGGTTCGTATTCTTCAATGAAATTTTTCATACGATGATTGATTGATTTCAATCGATTTATGGATTGGTTGCCAAAGGCATGTATGTCTGTGCTTATGTCGACCCTATCAATTATCTTATCACTCCACCCTATATTATAAGTTTACTACTAGTCCTTTTCAAACCGAATTCCTCTTTTGATGAGAGTGGTTGGGTTATTGACTTTTCATTAAAACATCTTCTGTGAATATCGTATGAGCAAGGCCGTCGCCACTAGGGATTCTGTGTCGAGACGTCCCGGGACAAAAGTCCCGGGGCTTTTAACGTTTTTTGCTGTCTTAAGTCCCGGGACATTTAACAACAAAGTCCCGGGACTTAAGACAGCCAAATTGGACATTTTTAATTTTGAAAAAAACATTCTAACAAATAAAAATTGGATGCAAGCAATCGCTAATGTGACCTAAATAGTTAATTTTGATTTAAAATAAAGTTACATTGGTGTCTATCCGCGGGATCAGTTTTGAAAAAAAAAAATATATTTAGGCTAAGGATTAAAGGCCGGGGTTTTAACAAAATTAAGTAAAATCATATTTTGATAAGCAAAAATAAAATATTAACTTTTGTGTAAAAAATACATACTATGTATGATTTGAGGTTGTGACTTTATTATTGAATTAATTTAATATTTTTATTATTAATAAATAAATGTGTTCAAAAGATGTTATTTTTATAATTAACGCATACTTTCGCCGCCCTTTTAAAGTACGCATGAAAAAAAAATACGTCTAACTGCGTAAAAAACGCTCAAAAAAATAGTTTAATTGAAACGAAATATTAAAAAACGTTTGGGAGAAAGATATCTTCATTTATGTTTTTAGAAATTTGTTTAAATAAATTCAAAATCGTATTAAAAATATAACTGTAGCAAAAACAACTTAAAAAATAATATAATTAAGTGTTCATACCTGATGTTGTTTTATTTACAAATGTTTTTCATTATTGTACAAAGTTACCAATGTCTCAATAGGACAAAAAAGGTATAAAAGCTTTATTGTGATTTGTGAAGTAACGGTCATAATTTTACCCAATTCATTGTTATTTTTTCGATACATGAACCGTTATCATCCCTTTTTAGTACATACATACAAATATTTAATTTAAATAAATTTATAATTTTATTAAAGGAAGGGGAAATAAAAGTCCCAAGTCCCGGGAAGTCCCGGGACTTTGACTTTATCACGTCTCGTGTCCCGGGACTTTGAAAAACCCGAGACTTCAGAATCCCTAGTCGCCACCATACAGGCGAAATAGGCAACCGCTTAGGACGCATTGTTCGATAACTTAAAATATATTTGCCACCACAAAAGTACTGCTCTTTATAGTGCAACAAAATATTGAGCGAGAGCTAAAAAAACAAGGGTGTCGCGTCTTTCCATTTTGAAAATTCCTGGATTTTTCAAATTGGAAATCCTAGAAGAGCTAAAAAAACGGTCTCACATTTTTCCATGTAAGGAAATCCGTAAATTCTCATTATTTCGCCGAGAAAAAATTTCTCAATCCCGAAATTCTACGCGATTTTATGGTCAATGTTGCCTAGGGGGCTAAATAACCTCGCGTCGGCACTGCGTATGAGTAAAATTTATCTTGATAGGTAAGTAAGTACCTTTGCAGGCTAAAAGCTTTCAATATTAACTGTTTCTGTACTCAAAAATAATTACTATCATTAAAACAAACTAAAGCATCGATTTAGTTTATGAAAAGGTCATTGTAATTGCACGATAGAAATTCAATGATAATATTATAAATTTATAAACATTTCAATTCCGGACCGAAACACGGAAGCGCTGTATATAAAAGATATCTGAGGAAAGGCATCTGTTCTCTGTTTAATTTCTTTGATAGCTAATATAATAATTTGATAAACAAGCCAGCTGGTAGATAACGAAAGAATAAAGTAGCGAGAACAAAGTTAGTTAGAGTGGTACGCTAGAACTCGATCGACTTAGTCACTCAGTTTCGTTTAGGACAGTTAGTATTTTCTTGCTGTCCCTGCGGGATGGGACTTGGGCGCAATAGCTTGTCGTATATAGTAATAATAAACGATTATTATCTGCAAGATTTGAAATTAAAAACGCTCGCTTTGCTCGTGAATCGCTAAGCCAGAAACAAGTGTCGCGTGATATGTGCTATTTAAAAATTGTGATCTTTGTGTTATGAGTTTCGTTGTTATATAAGCGAATGAGCGTTTTTTCCGGTAAATATTGTATGAATTTGAATGGACGTGTTACTTATTCTTTACATTTTTGCGTTATCTCTCAGTTCTTTTATCGCAGATTAATTTGATTTGTGCTGCAATCCTTGTTGATAAAATTACTTATTATGAATTAAAGCATACACAGAACTGAAAATAATGTGTCTTCAAACATACAAATGACCAACTTTTATATAAACTGAGTATACCTATAATAAGATTTTTTCAACCAAATTGTTCATGTACAAATATTTACCGGATATTACACTATATTATTGTAATTCTATCGATTCATTTACGCTAAGCGAAGAATGCGTTTGTAATAATATTATTACTATTCATTCTGTAATATTTTTCGCTGGCTTCAAACAAACATGACGTCAAAAATTAAATCGGTCCTATCCCTTGATACATTTTAATTTGTCAGCATAGTCAAATAGATAAGCAGAAATCAAAGGTTGGTAGATACGCAACGCTTTGTTTACAATATTACATTGTTTGTACACAATGATGTATGGCTTTGACAGATGCACTGTTTGAGGTAACCGTCGATAGAGTACGCCTCGAGCAGCCAGCTGTTGCAATCGACCAACACTCACACAAAATCGCGTGCGCAACCTTTTTAATGCGACTGTGTTGATTCACGTGTGACAGTGTGGATGTATGATATCCACAGGGCCCGCAAGTTTAATGAACGATCATAGTACTATCGCCACAAACATCGAACAAAGGAATTTGAGGCGAGCTCGTGAAGTTTACGATACTCTAAGCATGTCCTGCGAAAAATGTGTTCACAATTATATAAACTTGTCTAAAAAATAGTATTTTTTTTATGTATTTTGGCACACTTTATTGTAGTAATATGTTATGGAGAATACGATCAATGCAAATTGAAATATAACAATAGGATTATACGCTTATTGATTATTATTGTAACGAAATCCTCAAAATTGTCAACCGTGTTCGAGGAACACTTGTCAGTGCAACAAATTTGAATAATTTTAGAATACTGTTAACCGCCTGTTAAGAACCTTGACCGTTCAACAAATGAAATGAGCGATTCAATTTAAATCCAAAACGAGTTATCCCATGCGTATTCATTATACGCTACGACGAGGGCAGTGGCTCGCACTGCAGGCCGCACGTTTTGTTTCAGTGTACAAAACAAGCTCTCAAAAGAATCAGTCGCCAGACGTCAGTCAGCGCAAGTGGAAGCGAGCACCGATCGCAGGCCGGCGGATACATCGAGAGCCATGTCTCGAACGTCCAGGCCGACGGAAGAGGGTCAGCACTCGGCGACGAGGAGCCAAGAGTCGAAGGGTCACAGGCGATCTCACAGTTCCGGAGTGTTCCACACCCAGCGTGACAGGAATGATACCCCGAGGATGAACGAGTTCAGCAGCGATGGGTGCTTGGATTCTATGCCTCGGACTGACGATAACCGTGTTATGGCGAGCACCGGTGATGTGAAAGTTCAATTAAGTAGCAGTGTGAAAAGTTTAAGTTTCAAGAGACCAGCAGCGCTAAATTTGCAGCCGTTGACTACGGACTCCGCTCATCACGTCGAATTCAACCCGACTATCAAAACTATGGACATCGCATTCAGCGACGTATCATACACGGTGAACACGGGGATCTTCAAAAGAAGTGAGTCTTAGAATTTTTCTAATTAAACCTCTCCCCATAAGTAAATCTAAACAACTCGCTGATTACAAGTCAGGTAACTAAAACACGCCTTGAACTCATTCTGGCGATAATAAATAAAAACATTTTATTTTAGCAATAATTTCTCTAATACACATTCATCTCATGCTTGATTCAGAAAATCAGTGTCATTGATATGTAAACTCCAATGATAATTGATAAGAAAGAGCTTCATACTGACATAAATAATACAAATAAGCAGTGGCGGATTAAGCACTTTGGAGGCCCAAGGCGCAATAAAGTTTGGAGGCCCTGTTTTTCGAATGACATAAAAGTGCTCTAAAACTCTTCGTGAATAATAATGAATTTTGAATTTTGAAATAAAAATCTAAGAGTGATGCTATATTTGAGGCCCCCAAGATTTGGAGGCCCCAAGCGCGCGCCTTTTGTGCTTATGGGGTAATCCGCCACTGAGTGTACAATAAGTAAGTATGTAAAAGATACGATAACCAGGCTTCACGGTATCAAGGGTCTCTATTTAGATTTAATTCTAGAAGTGCTTTTATTTTTCTAAAAATATTGAAAAGCACGCATATGATATCGGTAGCCCTTCCATATTATTTTTTATTATTTTTAAGAAAGCTTGCAAATGATAAAATGGACTGGAAACGCGAAATATTAGCTGTGAACAAACTAGATTATTCTTTAATAATAAAAATAAATTTGTTAGTGCCAAAACGCGAAAAGTTTGTAATCGAATAAATGAGAACCAGAAAAAAGGCATTCATATCTAATATTTTTTCACAGTTTTGAAAGTTTTTAAATTTATTTAATTTATCATTATTCTCCTCAAATTTCATACGTTTAAGAAATCCTAAAACCGCATACATTAGTATATTTTACAGAAAATGATTTTTAATAATCTTAAATTTTTCAAAGAAATAACAACTGAAGTAAATTCTTTTGAAATTGCACATTTCGTATCTTTCCTCCTGTGCTTAGTTGAATTATTTAAAAAACGGTTAATGAGCATTTCTATAAACATAAATCATATTTGGAGTACATGCGTATTTTGTACTATTTGCATAACTAATTTAAATTAAATATTGTATTAAATATATTATCAAACTAATTTAAATATTGTATACTTACATATACATTGCAATATTTTGTAATCTGTGTACCCTGTCAGAAAAACAAAATTGCAATATTTTACTATCTATATTATAATAATTACATGTTTTATAGGTATATACATTTAAGCAAACAATTTTCCACGTAATTGGCAAATATATTACATCTCTAAATTCCGCAATGCATCACTCAAAAACAAAGAGCAGAAAACATGTAAAATGAAAGAACCAGTTTCTTATTTTCTTATAATCATAATATTTTGACTAGATATTCGAGTGAAGATCGAGTATAATATATTTTATTCACAGAATCAATGTTTATTCATTTTTATTTGTATTATAGTAGAAGATAGTTTACAAATTATGTTTAATTTTAGTTAGACGCCATTTCTTCTGTCATAACATTACTTAATATGTAGGTATTAACGAATTATGCCATGGCTCGAAGATATTGATGACTATTTTCAATAATCAAGATTTGGGGGGGGGGGAAGATATGTGGCATAAAATGTTACATAAAAAACCCCAAATATTTGGATACATAACGATTAGGGTATCCAATCCCAGAGCCTTTTTCCAATCCCGGGATTTCGGGTTTGATTAATTTTCAATCCCGGGAGAGATTTTCTCACCGAGGAATTTGAAATCCTCAATTCGCTATACTTTTTCCCCGATTCTCACAAAACCTCGTTTTTTTTTTAGCTCACCGAGGAATTTGAAATCCCCGATTTGGTATACTTTTCCCCCGATTCTCACAGAACCTCGTTTTTTTTAGCTCTTTAGAGATTTGCTCAAAATTTCTCGATCCCGAAATCCCGGGATCGCGGTCGTGTCGATCCCGGGATCAGAAAATTGAACGGGATCCCGGGATTGGATGCCCTAATAACGATCATAGAGAATATTTTCTTGTAGTTTACATTTTTAATCGTCTAATTAAGTAACAGATTAAAAATAACAAAGTATTTTAGTTCTACAGTTTTTAATAATTTTATGCGTTGATAGCTATTTCGGCTTGCGCCATCGTCAGAACTATGTTTAAACTAATATTTTGCTCAGCTATATATACTGGCTCTGAAGAGATACACAATGCATCAAGTTATTCACTCTAACATCGATGTTAGAGTGAATAACTTGAAGTCTAATTAATTATTTTTTGAAAATATTGAGCGTAATTTTCACTGTTTTTAATATCTAAATTACAATACCAATAAAAAGGGCTTCAGCGAATCAACCAAACGATGCATGAGTCTGCAAAAATGTGGAGTTCTTCGAGCATTAACAATTGTATTTTTTTACGCTGTTGATTGATAATAAGTTGGAAGGGGCATAAGTTTGGTCTTCAAAACCATCTTTCGCAACCGACATGACTGAAATATTTAGATAATTAAGAGTTAAGACCCGCGAATATAGTACCTATTCATAGTTTTGACTATTTCTGCGAAATAGAATAAAAAAAATCTCTCTAACCCTATAAAGTCGTAAACCTAGCTCAATGTTTAAGCCGGGAGAAGAGCGTTAAGTCGACTATCATCTTGTTCTTACTTCATCCAATGCCAAACGTTATAGCAAGAAAGTCCAATCTATGTTTAACATTTCACTCACTGTAGGTACTGTTTCGGCAGATGTTCTCAAGCAACTTACTGGCGAAAATATTGACGCGTTGATTGAAGTTCCGTCAATCGTACTTCTAATAAAACAATCAATTAATCGCATTGTTGAAAATATTGACATACATCATTTTATTAATCATCTACGGGGAGTGATCTCTCGTTAGTAAATTAACTATCAATATTATAAAACATCGATGCTCCAAATGGACACGTTGTTTTTTTTTAAACTAGAAAGTACCATACACTTATTGTTCGTCCAGTGATTAGATAAGATAACAAAACAACTGCGATACATTGTTGTAATACACGTGCAACATATGTACATAATCAGTGGCTTACACATATAATGAGTCATACTTATGGTAATGATCGACGAACTATATAATAAATTAAGATACATTCGATCCCATTTTGCGCCGAGAATCAGCCGAGCAAAAAAAAAAAAAAATTAGAGAAAGTGAAAAAAAAAAAATCAAAGGTTCCATTAAATTGGGCTGTGCAAAAAAACACCGCGTCTTCTATTCCATAAAAAAATACTCGTCTGAACTCACTCACGTCCACGTGGAATATGTCGACATCCGAAGCAATACTTTTAAAATAGTATAAACTCTCTCAAGTGACATCCTAAATGGCAAGCTGGTTCTACACCTTGTCAGAACAAACATTTCATGTCCACGATGTCAAAAAAACTCAGGAACATTTAGTTTGACTATCTATAGCAGGGTTTCCCAAACTTATTCTGGGATGAAACACTCCGCAACTCCGGAAATTTCAACGGAACACTGAGCTTAATTTTTGGGATGGGTAATTCGTAATAGTTTTTTTATTATTAAAATATCACATACGAATTAATAAATCTCTTAGTATAACTAGTGTAGAAATTTGAAAAAAATCGATTCTTTCTATTTTATATTTTTCTAAAGCTTAGACATTTCAGAATATGCTCTCAAAGTGAATTTTTCAAAATTTTAATTATTTACGAGTTACAGCGATTTTGGTGACGCAGCAACTAAGCTGGTCCGACCGGAAGAAATCGAAACTTAAAACTTTAACAGCGTTTTTCTCGAAACTACTTTTTTCAAGCTGGCGTGCATAATATCTCAAGTTCTACCAAACCGAGTTATTTTCAATTTAGTGTAAACTTTTTCTATACATCCTTCTATGGCCCGTAGCAGATTTGAATTAGTTTTTTTTTTTTCATTTATACTAATTAAGAATCCGTTAAATTTTTGGTTGGAATCATGTACGCCAGGACACCCCTTTTTTTACTCCTCCCATTACCAGCCGATAACTTTTCGAGTTTTGAATTAATTTATTTTTTAAAATTTGTTATGTATTTTTTAAATATAAGAAAACGAATGTTAAAATAATGGATGTTAAAAATTTTCTTTGTTTATTTTTTACTAAGCTCGAAAAAACACCTGAAATTGGTTTACACCTGTTAGAAAACCTCATCGAACATTTACTTTTGCCTAAATCTCTTTTTTAATGAGTGCATTTCACAGTTTTTTACGCTATGGCATATATTTTTTCATGGAAATAGTAATAGTTTCAAGCCTGCATAGCAGAAAGTTGACATTTGCTTTAAAACTGCTTTAAACCGTGGCCGTTCTGAAATTAATTGTATGCCTACTGAGATTTGATGTCTTAGAAAGGATTGCAGAAAAAAATTCGCGAAATAAAGTCTTGTAGAATTTTCAATCAATATAATGATCGTACAACCATGTTTTATTTGTTATTTGGTAATACTATTTATCTAATGAAATATGCTTAACCATTTTTTCTTGTTTTGTACTGTATTGCGTTTGGAAATCTATTTCGGTCCACTTCAATATTTATTTTGAAGGGTCAAAGAAAACACATACAACGTACTGTTGGCCTTTAATGACTTTGATGATTTTGGGTGTAATAAAATAATCCTTCACCCTCGGCGATAGAAATTCGGCACAATTTTTGCTGTCGTATTCAATTTATATTCAAAACCTCCTCTTTTACCTAGATATTCAACATCATAACATATGTGGAGATAGACCATCACTCGCTCTTCATTATGAAGTAGAAAATGTTTAAATGTGTTGCAGTGTATAAAACCATTTCAAATTTTTGTGGAAAATCCACGTTGGCCCGCGGAATACCTACTCTGGCTCCGCGGAACACTGGTGTTCCGCGGGACATAGATTAGGAAACCGTGATCTATAGAATGGCGGAATTCTCATTATGAGTCCATGTGCTTTATATTGAGAGCAGATATGGTAAAAAGTTTTATATACATGTCTACGGAATGGAAATTAGGTAGAATAAATAACGTTCTGAATAATTGTTAGAAATTTGTCTTCAGGTTTTATGAAAATCTCAAAAACTCCACACATGCAATCGAAGCCGAATAATTTGCATTTACAAAGAATTTTATTTTGTAAGAGTAAATTGTCCGTGATTAAAAAATGATTCAGACATAAAAAAACAAAATTTATCTTCGATTAACAAACCCCAATTGTCCCTCAGTCCTTTTATCCAAACTTATCAACTGCTGAATACTAAACCACATTGAAAGGACCGGTGACTCATTCAATTGTTCAATATAATTAATTATTACTTATTAATCTTATTACCATAATATATGATTCACATTATTGTGTGACACACTGTACTCGTGCCGATTCTGGTAAACAATTCGATGATAATAAACAATGTTTGTATATAATACATAATAAATGATCATTTTCCAAAATTATCAAAAGTGAGATACACACTTTTTTTTTCATTCTGTGTAACGATGTATACAAAAATTAATAAAATAAAATTAAGGTTTTAAAAGACATGAATAAGTCAATTATAAAATTAAATTTAATGATTAAAGAATTCATAATCTAATTATATTAATTTTATTCACCTCAGTTCAACAATTAAGCCCATGAGATTCCTTAATTATTCTTATTTTTTTTGTTCATAATCTTACCACACGAAATTAAATTGTAACCTCACACATAGATCCTGGGTTTTACTCTGTGGGTGGGGTATTTTATTAATATCTATAGCAGGGATGGCGAGCCTACGGCACGCGTGCCCGAGGTGGCACGTTTGAGAATTTGGATAGCACGCGAACAATTCTAAGTTCAAACAATTTAATTTGGATTAAATAATACGTGAATTAATTATTTATTCAGTTTTATTAGTTTTCAAATGTTTCCCAAGATAAACGACGATCGTTTAAAAAAATCATTTTTTTATTTTATTTACTTTGTTTTAAAAAAAATACTGCTTGGGCACGCCACACAATCGAGAAACAATATTTAAGGATTTTTTGCACGCAGACCCAAAAAGGTTCGCCATCTCTGATCTATAGTATAACTTAAAACTAGTTTCTTAAAATAGCACCTGAATAATATCTGTGAGATGTTTGCGTTGATAAAAATGTGGCTCGTGCAGTATGTTCCTTTTTTTATGAATATGATTAGTTACTGCTTAACAGCGAACATCTAAAAGAAACGTCATTGATAAAAATTGTACAATAACAGTATTTTTTTCAAAAACGATTCATGACAAGTTAATTGCTACTAATCATACAACATACAGATTGCAAAATATTATTTTGTTAAAAGCCGAACCGTTTTTACGAGCGATTTCCTATTCAAATGTTTATTCGCATACAATAAGACAAAAGGTTAGCTGCGCGGATAATTCAAAGGTTGCGCGGGCCGATCCAACAAATGCGCGGCATAATTTGTCACACTAAATATAAAAATAGTGTTTTTTTTTATGTTTTGATTTGCATAATAAATTATTTTATCATTTCATAATAAATAAATATTGTTTACTAATAAGTGTATTAAATAAAAAAAATCTATTCTCATTCTACTTTTTTTAAAATACCATAAAATCAAGCACGAGTAAAATGAATTATCAAGTTTATTTCAGTCGGTTGGGGTTATTCCAATTTAAAAAAAAAAATGAATAGTTGTATTGGAGTGCGCACCATCCCGGAATGCGTGCGCGTGAGCTTTCAAACTGCTGCGCGGCGGCGCGCGCACGCAGCTTAGAGAGAAAATTGTTCGCAATTACCTCGAATTGGCATCCACTGGAGATTTCCAGAATTGATTTTAACGTCTCATATTTGCCCATGTATTCAAATTGTATATTGTTATGTTATATGGTCTCATTGGTCTATCAATGAAAGCAGCATCAGAAGTTAAAAATCCTTCTGTCTCAAAATATTGAACTTGCGACGTGTTCAAATTATTGCAGGTAAACAAGTTCCAACAATACTGCAGAGCACCGACAAATTGGTTATCAATAGTACACGAGAACATAAAACCGTCATTAGTGACCCGCTGACATCTTTTTAAAATGAGATATTTTAACTTTTCATTACCTTTGCAGTTTTAAAAACTTATTTTTGTATGAATTATAATCACACGAAATTATATTTAGATCCTTCTTATTACAAAAATAGAAATTGATTGTATACACAATCTTCGATACTGTTTTATGAAGCTATCTAACGACATCGAATTGCAATCTTACTGACCTTTTTTAAATAACGATAATCCGTAAAACCGACATATTATTTTTTTATTTTATAACAACGGGACTTAAAAAAACGTCAGTCGTTACCTAGACCCATCATTTGATACTCAAACTTTTCGAAAAAGAGAAGTTGGGGCCATTCAATCGCATTCAGTTCTCGCAAAGTTTTCGAGTATTTGTTTTCAGGATCGGAAAAGGGTTGACGCCAGGGATAAAAACATCTCAGATATATATTATGACGTAAGGATAAAAATCCATAAATAAATTTAAAACTCAATAAAATATATTATACTGGGATTTCAATCCTCGACCCCGCAACATCTCGGCTAAAGCTAGTTACAAAAATCAACGTTTACAATTCATTTATGTCTATTGTCCTTTTCTGCAGTTAGGTATGAATATGCGAGTAATTTTATTGTATATTAATTACAGTCAATTCTACGTTGTATCTCTCATGTGTTTACATGTTCAACGCAAATCGGTCTACAAATCTATCATCAGACCATCAGACACGGTGATTGGATCACCTCATCGTATGTTTAGCATACACAAAATTATCAGCTTGTATAGCGAGAGAGCGAAAAGTATTGTCCTTATTAAATTGTATGCAATGTAAATTACTTCAGCGTTAACATACAAACATCATTTTTATTTCGTTTAATTTATGTTGGGTCAAATTCGACCTCGAATCTCTGATAATTAAACACACAAACTTTAAAAAAAAACGAAAACATTTATATCAAATGAGTTATTCGTTATCATTATTAGGGATGATGTGATAATTTCATTTAGGCATTTTGTGA
Source organism: Himalopsyche tibetana (assembly GCA_030503985.1). NCBI lineage: Eukaryota > Metazoa > Arthropoda > Insecta > Trichoptera > Rhyacophilidae > Himalopsyche > Himalopsyche tibetana. The sequence continues at coordinate 13,674,172 of JAPJYX010000009.1, read as the reverse complement.
GTGATGTGAGATGTGAGTTTAATTCTCGAAGCGCGAGGTATAAGTTTGCTTAATTTACCAGTGAGAACATCAAAACATCATTAAAATTTCTTATATTTAAAAATTAAATTAAATTTAGTTTAAAATTAATAAAAACACACGTTCAATATTATTCAACCAATTTGAAAATTATACTAACATTCTTATTTTTAATATATTATACGAAATTCGTCATTTTAAATGATATGAAGAGAGCTGTACATAATATTTAAAGGCGATTTCCAGAAATGCTTTATTCTCATAAATAATATCTACATTTGATTATTTCTCACTATATATTATAAATCAGTCAATAATAACTAAACAATATCTATATATATATAAACATATCGTCGATTTGATGCAAGAAATCATTCAAATGTATTTCGTAAGAATGGCATAAGTTTGTTAATGATGTAATTCGTTCCAGTATTTGCATGAAATGCAAGATAACAATTTCAAAGGGTGTCCCAAAACAATATTGATTGACGTTGACACTTATAGTGATAAAATAAGTACTTTTGTTAGTAAACGTATAACTCGGTGTTGACCAAATTTTCAATTTATGACTTATTACAGCAAACCGACGATATATTTGCGCAGATGATGGAGATAGGTGTACTGATTATTCTTACTGTCATTCAAATACAATGACACAACTATGATACTTCTAATGCAAAATCACGGCTGGCTCGTGGCGTGTGCAAAGATAGCGGCGCACACAGCTGTACAGGCGTCGCACTAAGATTTGGCGCACACAGTCGAAGATATCCTGTGCAGAATACTACTTTGATTGCATTATGAAAATTTCGTGTTTTTTTTATTTTTAAAATTTTTTGACAATCGCTTAATAATAAAAAGAATAAAACATTTTTAGTACTTTTTCCACATAAAATTTATTAGATCAGGACCGGTTTCGCTCATCGCGAGCATTATCAACTGATAAGAAAAATACAAAAACAGTGATATTTATACAAATTTAAATTGAAATAAAAAGGTCGAAACCGGTCCTGATCTAATAAATTAAATTGAAATAAAAAGAGCGAAACCGGTCCTGATCTAATAAATTTTATGTGGAAAAAGTACTAAAAATGTTTTATTCTTTTTATTATAATGCCATTCCACCAAGTATTGACAGTGAACACATTAAAAGTAATCGCTTAATATTTATTTTGTTAGTCCACATTTTCCTACGAGCTGATTTGTCCCTGTTTGTACGTTTATTGTCACCAAAAATGTGTTAAATTTGAGCCTTTGATAATATATAAACAATTTCATATCATAGACCACATCTTAGGCTCCGAATACATACTCATTATAAACAATCATATTACCGACTAATTGATCTCCCAAATAACGTGTTCTAGCCGCACATCGTTATATTATATATTAATAAATTCATTCCCTTGCAAATGTGTCTTAAATCAAATAAATCTCATTCGAAGCATAGGCGATATTGTCTCGCTTTACTTTGGACAGGTTAAAAATACGTATTGATTTTAGCAGCGATAATCCGCCTACCGGTTAATCCGGGTAATTGTTTTTTTTATCTAGCCCAAATATTAATCGTGTAAATCATCTTGAAAATATTAGTACATAGTTGTTTACTGAGAAATAGTTCAAAAAAATTAAGCCCGGTTCACTTGGCAAATGAAAATGATTCTTTACCGATAAAACTTGTGAAATATTCTATACATTTATTGTGTTATTTTCATCCTCAGTAGTCAATATATAGCACACCCCTACAACGCAATCCCGTACAGCAGTGGCTTCCAACCTTTATGTTACTGCGCCTCCCTTTGAAGAAAAAAATATCTTCGCCCTCCCCATTCTTTATTTTATATAGTAATAGAGACACGTTTGAAAAGGCAAATAAATATTTCGGACTGTTAGCGTCTCCCTTTGCAATAGTCCACGCCTACCCAAGGAGGCGCGCCTCCCAGGTTGGAAATCGTTGCTATACAGCATGTTTCACTACAGCACGATCGAAAATCCTAAAGATCGAATCGATGTATACAAACAGAAAACCTTCGTATAAAATGATTTCATTTCAGAACATACATATATGTATTACATTTATATTACATTTTTACTCTGATTACCATCTGACAAATTCATTATTGGTAACGTTTTGAAGATGTTCACTGCTAATACTTGGAAAGGTATTGTATTTTAAAAATAAACTACTCATTTGTACTAATTCCACTTTTATTTCAAATTGTCAGAACCGGTTTCGCTCATGACGAGGATTATCAACCAATGAACATATTTAGACTTAGAAAAAAACCTATATCCAGAATTGTGTCGAAAAAATATTTGGGGTTGGTACGTAATCAAAGATTCATTTTTCATACCCAACATTTCTATATTTCATAGCGTTTTCCCTGAAATTGTGATATATGGACAACTGTACACTGGATCGTCAAATTAAACAAACATAACCTGTAAAAAATGAAGATGAAAAAATATCAATTATATATATCGACTTTGGAAAGGAAAAAAGACGTAACCTACAGTTTTTTCAAAACAGTTTTTTTTCGATAGTCACAATGTATCAAACTTGATACACGTTCTATCAAAAGGATGTAAGCTGCAAATGCCGAATTAGTATCTAAATTTTGCATTTAAGTTTGAAAAAAGATGGGCTAGTGAAAATTTAAACCAAGAAAAAAGACGGAAAAAAAGGTTTTTCATAGACAATTTCTTTAATTAATATTAGACCATGTCAATTAAACACCTGTTTAGAAGTCTCCGTGCACTTCAAGCTTATGTTTATTCCATAATTTGAATATGGCCCAAAATCTTCAAAACGCGTTTTTTGTGCCTCCTGTAAATGGATAATGTGCCCATGTGTGGGTTACGTCCTTTTTCTTTTCCACAGTCGATATATATATGGTTGATAGTTATTCCGTTTTATCCTTTCACCTTATTATAAAGGAGTTGTACCAAGTTAATGCTTATTCAATCAATAAATCTATAAAATAAGTCATCGTCAATACCGCCAGTTTCGAGTGTAAAATAAAATTTAAAAATGTCTATAAAATTGGGATATTTATCTTAGAAGACACTGACAATATTTTACAGCATTTTAAATTAAGTTTATTTGTTATATGGCATCGTGTGGGTCGTGATAGATATAAAAAGACGTCACCTGATCGGCTCAAGTGTATGAAGCGTCCGTCGACCTTCATTTTTACCACTGGCTTAGCTTGACAAGTATCGTGATGAAAATTTAAATAATCTATTATCATCATCTGCACAGAATTTATTATAAATAATAAATTGCAACTGTGTCGTCACAATTCGTCTATCGCAATTAAAAATAATTTACGGAAGATAATAAATATCTTTTCCGTACAACAACGAGAGTAATGTTCTGGTTGTGCTATTAAAATAAATACTTTTTTATCGATTGAATTTGCATCTGGTTCAGCGATACTCAACCTTTCTTTCGTCTGAGCCGCTTGCCAGTTTTTACTACGTTATGTAGGCCGCAGCATATTAACACATTATAGGCGGGAAACGTAAAAATACGTTTATCGCTGTCGGTTTTGTTGGTATATTGACTCCTAATTTAATGGTTTCTTCAAAATAATTGCCCCGGCAAGTGACCCTTTTTGACAATAAGCAATTAACTTCATAATTTATTATGCTTTGAATGTTCGTTCACATATAGTATTTTTTTTAAAAGGCGCAAATGTTTCTCGAATATTTAGCGCATCAGATTTCACACTTCCAGTGATTGTAAATTTGTAGGAATGAGGATTTTATACTATAATTAATTATATAATTGTATGGTATGGATTAATGTTATTTTTTATACAGAATATTTTGAATATTTCATACAGATAACAAGTGTAGTGCTATCTACTATATTAATAACAGGTTTTTATATTCAGCTTAGAAAAGTAGTGAAATTATGATGTATTCAAAATGTTTTCATTTTATTTTTAATGATTAAATATCACATATGATTTTTTTGAAAATTTCAGCCGAAAAAATTGTTTGGCTTAGAAGTTGTGTTGATTTTTAGAATGTAATATATTTTTGCGCTAATCACTAAAAAACGCTCTGTTACAAAATGTTAATAGTAACACGTAATTGCACCAAAATACAAATGTATACAAAATGTTCATTATTTTACGTAAAGTTTTGCAAAAAATACCAGATGTTTGAAAGAAGCATCCAGTGACTTTGATTGTTTTGAGCGGCACATAACATCTGATTGGGCCGCAGGTTGAGTATCGATGATCAAGTTGGTAGAGCTCCGTTATTTATTAGTCAGAGATTATGTGAAGTTATGTGTAAAATTTTGCGCTTTATCTTTGCCAGTAATCAGATAATTAAACAATGACTACAAAAAATTACTAATGTCAATAAAATTGTAAAAACTAAACACAGTATTATCTTGGTTATTATACGAATGCTTCTTAATTTACTTAAAACAACCCAAACCTAGGTACTTAATCTATAAACACCAGCTGTTGATAAAATATGTAAATCTCAGGCATAGATTAATAATACACTTGATTTATTGTGACCAATTAAATATTCCTTTTCCCGTTATCTCAAAACAGGTTATTTGAAGTTTTCCAACCAATGAACTGCACGCTAAATATACACACATTGACAGTATTATAATAACATGATGAAAATGAAAGACCAATCTGAATATTTTCATAATTTGTATAAAAAACACATATACTGTACCAATTACACCAGAATTTAATAAAAATGCAACAATCCAACTTCAAGACACTCTCATACAGAAACTTTTATACTTCACATGCTTTTCAATGTATACAATATGTCCTAGACACCGGCGCCGTGCCGTGAGCGAAAATTTATGAAATAGAAAATTCATGAATGTAAGCATGGATCAATGAACTTAAAGACGGCCTTTTTAAATAAAGAACGTAGGTATAATCGCCATACAACGACAGCACGCCATCTTCACAACATAAAGAGCTTTTATCGCCTATCTAGATAATATAATACTAACACAGACGAGGTAGAGAATATTTTTTACTACGGCATAACTTTGGTTAACGTTATTCTTATAAAAAAACACTAATATTCAGTAAACATTTTAATAAACCAATGTTGATACATTACAGGCGTTTTCATAATACATATCGTAGCACATCGAAGGTGATAAAAAAACATGTAAACTTAAGCTTATTGTGCATTTAAATTGTTTATCCACTCAGCTCGTTTTTACACTATGTTTAAATAACACGGATATTCATTAAAAAAACAAATATTACATTAATTTTTTACGAACTATTTGTTCTAAAACGATTCCCAGACACAGACAACCCAGAAGCAGATTTAAGGAACTAAGTTTCAATTTTTCTATGAATCACTTTTTTACAAACGGTTTTTTGTGGAACGTATCTTATGTGTAAAACGAGTTGAGTGTATTCGGTTGTGAATTTTTACGGCAGCCTTTTGACAAAATTAAGTATAAAAATATACCATCAATACAATACACAGTTCGGTAACGTACATTTAAATGTTTCAATATGTTCATCAGAATATATTATGTACGTTTATAAAACATACCAAATTTCATCGAAAGATCACCATACTATGTAATCGAGAGCATCAATGTGCCCCCTTTCGGTCCAGAATTAACTGCATTTATATTAGGCAGCAAGACTACTTCAATCAAGTCTGTTGTTACCAATTTAATAGTTCTTAGTACAATAGAATTGTATATATTATATGTAAGTCTCTCATGACAACGATGTTTGAACAACGTCACGTTGAGAAGTTAGACGGTCTCGGAATTATTTACTAAAAATAGCTGTATACTTAAATGTATAAATATGTGAGAACTTAAGGAAGTCGAAGTACATATGTAGCTCACTTTTAGAAAACAAATGATGGCTGATGACATAAAGTATGTTTAAACTAAAAATGGATTTTCAAAAGCTGTTCCACTCCCAGTTTACAACATATAAATTCTTTATGAAGCATCTAAACAGAGATGGTTTCAAGAAAAACTGGTTGCAAACAGTTATTTAACTTTCTTTTTAGTCAGGGTAAAAGTAAAATGATGGTGGTTGAAAAGATTGACCCTTTTATATGTATTTTATTGTGAAGTTATTTTTATCGGAACTAGCAAATAATATATAGATATTAGAGAAACATAATTTATACATAAAAATGTATTTTCGATCCTCCAGATGAAAATTAATAATGCCTTGACAAACTCAGTGTCGTTCAAATATATCTTAAAACTTTAAGACGTTCTCAAGATTTTTCATCTTGTCAAAATACTTTTGCTATTTTTTTTAATATAGATCATAATATACACTAAACATCGTTACGTTATTGACATTTTACATTCTTAATATTGTAATATATTTGTTTTCCATCATACAATTAATAAAAATTGCGTTATCTGTTAGTAATTGACAGTGAAAATAAATTATAAATTAAAGATTACGACATTATAAGCATCGTATTGATATATTGTTTTTTTAAAACTAAACCTACATTTAATTAAACTATCAAATTTTTTCAAAACAATTTCGACAGTAAGATTTTTATTACATAAGTTTTCTCCGAAGTGTTTTTGCACATATCTAAATTTGTGTAAACTTATTCGGTTTCTCTTTTTAAAAAAAAATACTATAGCAGCGCTACTAAACATACAATCTTCTCTTAAGCAGTCGCCATGACATTATGAAAATCCAACATGGCGCTTTAAAACATATAGTCTTATTAATATAAATTATATTTGATATCTTTGTTATTACACAGGCTGTGTAACTTATAGGGGCACTTGTTCCGCCTCTTTGATGAAGTCAACTATCGCCACTTACGTTCGAAAATAAACTTACTAAGAGGTGAAACACGTGTCACGATTCGTTACACAACCTGTGGAATAACTGAGTAATCAAATTTAATTTATATTTTAAAATTGAACTTCCGCAAAGCCATCGCCGAATAAATCATGAAAAAATACAGTTTTAGGTTAAAATAAAAGTCAATCTTACTTTTAAAAATGTGTATGTAGTATTTAATATCCAAGTAAAAGACATTGTTCAAAAAAATATCATCATTTGACATGATGTAAATATGATTATGGCAATCTCGATTTTTCTAATACATATCGCTAAATGTCACTACAAGACTATTATTTATATCACTAGAACTCTCGGGAACACTAGTTCGGGACTTATCATATATTTTTTTTAATAAATTAAATCATTTATTTGTTTACAAATACAACGTTGCCACACTACCGATGTCTGTTTTATCGAATTCGTCGAAGAAGGTCGATTCGGAAGGCTGTTCGTGGCCATAATATAATTAAGCATACATATGTATACGGATCAACGAATCCACTATAAAAAGATGTTTTCATAAAACATGCTCTGAAATTCAATAAATACTCAACTTAAATTTAATAACTGGCCTAACGCCTTTAATAACTGTTATAATAAATATCTAAGTTATTTACGGTTTCGATTAGCCGTAACTAAGTCAGAGTTTCAGCATATTATCATTATAAAACAGTAAAAATGAGGCTGAATGTTTCTTCGATGCAATCGTGATTGGTAGGTACATTAATATCTATAACTACATGTTAAGTGGGAACTAGAAAGACTCTCAATTTTATTTTCGTCAATCAATATACAATTATATTGATAAGAACGGCGTATGCAGTTCAAATAATCTTTGTGCGGGGTTTTCTTTTCGTCTTTACTTTTCATTTTTGAGTTGTTCACTGTCAATACAATACAAAAATAAAACATTGTTTTATACTGAATAAAAAAATATTTAATTTGATCAGGACTTTTTTTAGTCATAACGAGCATTTAACTGATTTCAATTGATTGATTGACATCAGTTGAAAATGGTCGTGATAAGCGAAACCGGTGTTGATCCTATTAAATAAATACGGAGTCAGTAAAAAAAAGAGTGTTTTATTTTTCTTTACTTATTGGTCCCAACTAGGGTAGAAATTCTTGTATAAATTGGGATTCGAAATTGAGAACATTTTTGGTCGGCGATTTTGAAATCCTGTGATTTTTCATGTCGATTTCAAAAACCCAGAAATTTGCGGATTTCCCAAAATGAACAGAGCGACACCTTTTTTTAAGCTCTTCCATGTTTCATTTTTGCTCAATCCCGAAATCCCGGGATTAGTACTGTCGCAATCCCGGAATTTAGAATTGAACGGGATCTCGGGATTGGATACCCTAGTCACAACAATCACACTGTGAATTGTCGCCTTTGGAACTAGACTTTGTATGATAAATTATAAATGACCAAATTAAGGAAAACATGCTCACACAACGGTCATCATCTGCATATCAATTTCATTAGCAGCATAACCACTGGACTCACTTTGATGTTGATTACATGATTCAGGATTCCAACTTGCACAAATTCGCTGATAAACTCAACTTGGATCATCCGATTCTCGTTTACGCTACCATAGTTAATGTGATGTATTTTATTTTCCAGAATCTAACGATCATGTTTGTCGCACGATAGTTGTGATGAACTTTCTTAATTTATTAAGTTTCTTAATAATAAATTAAGTTGGCGTCGATATGCGATTATGCTTATATCACCACAAGTATGTACACAAATTTTGGTGTATTTTTGTGTCAGGTTTTGATGTCAAAACTTTTCCCTGTTTGGCAATGTGGCAGTTTACCAATTTGTTACTTCGAATGTACGAAAGTCATCGGCAGCTCCGCCTAGCCAGCAAATTATTGGCCTGCCTACCCTCCTACGCCCTATTTACCAACTTGGTAAATTTAAATATGTAAGTATTAAAAAGTAACTGCGTCGATTCCATCTTAAATATTGTAAATATTTTGCCAGATAATATTTTACGCAATGTTATATCTTAAATTCTTTTGAAATGATAGATCATACTGCAAATAATATTATTATTATAGTATACACACATGTGCGTCATTCTTTATCACTATATTATGTTATCAACGACATTGGCAACAATTATTCAACTGTGATTTCCTTTATGTCGTATTTTTAGTGTTTAAACACTCGTTTTTCCATGTCCGCTCCTATTGTGGAGTATAGGGACTTTTTATGGATATTATCTCAATGGTTATTTTGAATGAAAATGGGTTTTTAGTCAATTGCATAACCTGCGTTTTTCTAAGATTGTAGCAGAGCCGGATTACGAACATGGGAGGCTCTAGGCCAGTGCTTCCCAACCTGAGGTCCGTAGGTTTCCGAACGTGAATAAATCAAAACACATACTCAAAATACATACAAAATGATTTGGAAATATCATAACTGTGCTTTATATAAAGATGCGATACACGGAGGCAATATGCATTGAAGTTTTTTTTAACTATTATTATACCAAGTGTTGGACCTTTTGGAAACTAAAACCGTGCTATAAAATAAATTTGTTTAAAATGTATACCGCATAATATATTACATTATTTACTGTGTGATGGCTGATTGCTGGTCTTTGAAATTAAACGGTAATCATTCAAATACAAATACGTATTTTACAACGTACATATATTGCATGCAACTTTGAATAGGAGGCAAAGAAAATCATTATTTTTCGATGAAAAAAAGGACTGTTGTCTATGGTTTTCCGCATAACAAACGTGTATCATAGTTTCCTCTATATAACTTTATATATTACTTAAAGGTGTCTAAAATTTATCTTAATTAAAACATCAAACAAGCATTTCTTTTATACTGATTTTTAGAGTACTCTCTCATGATATCAATTACATTACTTGGCATATTAGCATCACAATGTATCAATTACCACGATTTTTGTCATATCTTCTTTTATATAAAAGTGGATAGTGGATACCTAAAAATATTATAATGAAAAAAAAATCTTATAAAATCTATGCCAAATACACATAAATTATTTTATCTTAATGTCATTCACCTGGTAGAACTTAAAACTATTAAATTCACCCATATATTTAATTTCTTTTTATAGCACACTATCGTCGTGAATATATTATTTTTAATCTATACTTACTGCCACACCTTACATTACCTTTTTAACTTTTCACTGCGGGGCTGACTTATTTTTCCATTGTGTAATTCCTGATTATATAAAAAGAAACGTCTTCATCTTTTGAGCAACGGCACATAGCAATGCAGCTACTAGTTGTAATTTTGAAGTATAAATATATACATATTCGTATATTGGATACAGTTATCTAGGACTCAGCATAGCGTGACGTCATTTATACACAGAATACCGATAAGTTTAGGGAAACCGTGGAGATGGTAGATATGTAAGGTGATTGATTGCACCAGATTAATCAACATGTCGTTCATCAATATCTGAAAGGCTACACGTTATAATGTACATATTCTTCAAAAATAGTATTAGCCAATAAATTAAATTGTCACGCAAGTAATCTTAAAAAATTCTCAACCGCTTTTGTGGGGAAACGAAACTGACGTAGTCAAACGCAGTCACGTAGAGTTTCCTTCAATCAATTTACGACCTGTTTTATTTATCAGAGAGTTACGTTACATAATTTAAATTAGCGATAAATTATCTACTTCTAACAATTGATAACTATTATCTGTCTATTGCTTATGTTAATTATATCCATTGCTCTAAACATATTCAAAAACATATTTTTTGACTGGTAATATAGCAATTAATCGAGTAATAATAATGTAACTGATTTAACAGGAATAAGGTTAGAACAACTTTCTGCAAAAATATTCTCTCCTAATTTTCCAGGACTAAACACGTGTGTTTCACAAACAAATTAATGCAAGCGGCATACTCATTTGAGTGAACGGGATGGAGCAACTGATTAGCCTCTCTATAAAGTATTAAAATCTTTTGACTCTTATATCGTAAACAGGGATTGCAAAACTGAACGAATACATCATATCCGGTATTTCACATAAAGTATTTTTCATTTTCAAAAGCTATATTTCGGTATTGAAAAAACACGACGAATACCGTTATTGCTATCTCTAATCATAAGTCTTTACATTACAATTTGACTACACAGATTTAGTAAATTTCTAAAAACGATACACAAAATAACAATTGCATAAAATCAGGTTTCTGTCATCTCAACACATAAATAATCATTTGAACTGAACGTTTATAATAAATCGAGTCATTTCTTGTCAACATGAGAACACAATTCAAAATGAGAACGGGATTTGTAGATATGTGTTCCCTGAAGTAAATTGCTAACACGTTGCGACTCCCACCTATGTTCTTACTCCCACCAGCTTCGTGCCATCTTCTCGTAGATCTTTTGAATGCCATCAGTATCGGAATAGTCTTGATTTAGGCTTGCTTCTAGATTTTTCAGTGATGCCAAATCATCTTCGAATCATAGAGGTTAACTTAACCTGTTAACCGGGAATGACGAAATATTTCGTCATTCGAAAAAAGCAACTATAGCGAGTATGACGAAATATTCCGTCAATAAATTTCAAATATTTTCCTCTAGCGGGCGTGGCGATCTACCGTTTATTTTGTTTGGGTATCACGGTCTCAGGTACCTGGGGGTACACATCACGGGAGATGGCAATCCGTGTAAAGAGCTCGCGATCCGATTAGGGATAGCTGGAGCAACCTTTAACTCAATGCGGAAAGTCTGGGAATCACGGCTGTACTCGGTTAGAACCAAGTGCTTCCTTTTCAACGCATGTATCTTGACAGTGCTGCTTTACGATTGCGAATCATGGCACATTACGAAAGCGCAGAGTAACCGTATACTGTGCTTCGAAAACAGATGCCTGCGGCGAATGCTTGGAGTGAAATGGTCTGACTTTGTCAGGAACGCGGAGATTAGAGAGCGGACTAACCAGCCTCTTGTTACGTCCAAAATAAAGAAGCGGTGGTGGACCTGGCTTGGACACGTGCTAAGGATGCCTCAAGATAGCCTGAACCCTGCTTGTCTCTCCTTCCAACCGGATGGATCCCGGCGTCGTGAAAGGCCACTGATGACCATCTACAGGATGTACTCAGCGGAGTTACGGGACGCTGGAGTGACCTGGGAGGAAGCAAGGAGACTGGCTGGGGATATAGAATCATGGAGGAACTTCGTGGTGACCATATGCTCCATATAGGGAGCGGATATGGACTAAAAAAAATCACATGTACAATACATTTACACGTCGTTAAGCGCTGATTTTATTTTTTTTATTTTTCCACTCTTTTGCACATGGCGAACTATGAAACGTTTCATGTAGTGTTTACTATGGGTGTAACGACATATTTCGTCACTGCTATGTTTACTATCGGCGTGACGAAATAATCCGTAATCCTATAGATTTAATTACCCGTTGTACATGCACACTTTTTAAGATACGCAAAACTAAACTACTCGGTTAAGAGGTTAAAAGGTGTAGTGTAGAATTGGTAACCTCTATAACAAAATAAATTTGGATCAATATTATTAATTGTTTGCTTGCTAATAAATAAAGCATTTTTACTTCTGATATGGGTATTTTTCAATAATCACTTGCACTTTTTGACTATTTACTAAATTGTATGAAATGCATTTAATATGTTATATCTGTACAACAGCGTGCAAAGAATACAACACTATACATACATACTAGGCCGGCTCGAAGATTTCTGCGCCTGTGTTCGAAACGCCTTCGGCGCCTTGAAAAACAAAATCTAAATGAGTGTATAATGCTAAAATCTTAGTGCCATCCTGCGTGCGCCGCACTCTTTGCACACGTCACTAGCTGGCCCTGCATACACATAACTAGTGATATAAATAGTTGTAAACCTTACATTGCGTAAACAGCTATTTTATATTATAGCTAAATTCACTCTAAAGAGATAGGATCTCCTTGGTGGATGGCCTGAAGTCTTCAAAGAAAAATTTACTCTCTGCAAGACTTAACAACATACCCCACCCCAAACATAAAGATTGCCGTCTTGTTTCAACTCCACCTTTAATATAATTCGCCCACAACGGATGCGGTTAAGATACGAACCGAAAATTGTTTTTTTTTTTATTTATATAGCTTCCCGGCTTTGATAACAACATAACATTTATTATTTTTAAATCGACACACAACGTGGAATTATAGACACAAACATTACATTAATCTAAAATCTAAATGAACCGAAAATCTCGTATTTATGCCATTTGCTCAAAATGAAAATGGTATTCATGGAAATATATTCACGAATTAATTTAATTGTTTTTGTTAAATTTGGCTGTTGACATTTGAAAACTGTTTGTTGTTCATCCATAAATTTCAATAAAACAATTTCATTATTATGTTGTAAAATAAAACGTATGTTTTATACTAATTCTTTCATGCGATCAGAACCATTTCGCTCATTGCGAGCACTGAAAAAAAATGTCTTTTAATTAAACATACACGTAACACATTTCCAAAACAAAGTTGACAGCTGGTAACGCCATAAACTGTGTAAAAAAATTAACGCTTAAACTCATATAAATAAATCTCATTTAGATACCGTAGTTTTATGTAAGTAAATACGAGATGTATCATTTATAATTTCCTCGGATATTATACATTTGTTTATCAGGAAAATGACAACAATGGCAGTTGTTAAAAGGATTTGTTTCACTTTTTCCTTGGCCCTGAATCGGCTCACGTTTACTTCGCGTAGTTTTGTTTTCCATTCAATTACACGTGTCGGCGTCATTTCCTTCAATTCAAGCGCAGTTTTCTCCTAACAGCCGAAGCGCAATAATATGTCACTTATTACGTTCTACGAGCACAGGCGTGTTCGATAATGCATACACGAACGGTATAGCTTTTATAGTATTCCAAATTATGAACGTGATTCGCGAATTGCAGATAACGCAGTTAGTATAAAAAAAATAGTCGTCTGCCTTTGTCAAGAAAATGCACGTACATACGTGATGTTTTCTCTTTCCTCGTTGAAATTACAGTGTATCATTACAATGTATGAAGACTGAGAAATATATATTACGTCGTATGGTTACAAATTCAAATATCTAACTGAATTGATTACTTTTACATACAAACAAATGCTTTCATTTCATCAATTACTATATACAATGTTATTTCACTTCCATATTTATATGAATAAATTCAGTTACTATAAATAATGTTTGTTTGCACCACGTTTTATTCATTGAACCGAATATCACATATTTACCTGCCGTAAATTGACTAAATCCCGCAAAAACAGAGCAATTATCTGAAAAGATAATAAAATAACATACTTACTTATATATCAACAAAAATTTGCTCTATGTTTTATTCCAAGAAGTTATACTTGACATGTTATGTTGACTTTTTCTTACTGGTATTATAAAGTATCGTTTCCCCTGATTTCCATATGCGATAATAAGCCTTTTTTCTATTCGTAATTATGTGCTTTTCCTATAGAGCTACAGGTATAAAAAGCGTAGCATTTTGTAAACCAAATTTACCCTACTTCAGTTAAACACGCAGAATAATGGGCAATGTATAGCATTTTTTACCCATGTCCGCTCTCAATATGGAGCACATGGCCTCTTAATGGAGGCATCACAACAGAAGATTTTCTACGAGAACTTTTTGTTACTTAAAGTTAAGATGGACTGTACTAGTGGTTATCTAATCGCTGTCGGTACCGCCCAATTATCGTAGGATCGGAAGGGTGGGAGGGAATTGTTAAGCATCACAAACACCCATGCTTTTGAATAGAAATCTATCGAAAAAAATGCTGTTCGTACTGGGACACGAACTCTTGAGATCCGGCACGGAAGCCAACAGCGCTAACCGCTGCGCCATAGGACTCGACATATAGCATTTTACTGTGTCATAATGGATATGATTATTTATACTAAATATAATACAATATATTATTGAAGAATATTTTTTTACCGTTGTATATTTTGTACGCAAATCTATGCGAACGATCAGCATTATCGACGAAATTTCAAATGATCGCTTCGTAGAACACTTTTTGTTGTTTATTTAATTGTTTTGATGTAATTGTACTGTATTTTATGCTTCACCAGATTCCTCACCAAAATAGATAAAAAAATCGTTGAATAATTAAGATTTCATGATGATAATGATAGCCAATAGATTGATTATTCGTATTTTAAATGTGTCATTAATCAATAACTTCATTAATAATATTTGAAACCGCGTATTCTTTTGTTTCCTGGATTCATAGGTAAAAACAATCATATTTAGAATTCTAAAATAGGTTGCCATATAGATAATTATTTGAGATAATATTCCTTTATCACTTGGATAATGTTCGTATTAATAATTCAAATCACAATAACGATAGCCTGTCTGTCTCTCTTCGTTTGTTTTTAGGATCCAATGGGTGGTTGGGAATCGATGCAAACTACCATATGACCAAGATATCAATGCCGCATCCATTTTATTACTTATTTCATTACTCATAACGTATTCGGACGTTGATAATTATTTCCAATATAATATCTTACTTTATAATTATTTTTATTCAAATACAAAGGTCATTCACTCATGACGTGTTACATATTTAAGATACCGGTCAGTTTTCACAATACGAAATACATTGTTGTACCAAATGATAAGAGTATGATAACATCGCTAATGAAATATAATTTGGTAAAGTAATGATAATTGCAGGCGTTATTTGAATTTCAAATAATACAGAATTTTATATGCCAAGTATCTTCATGATAGATTCAGTTTTGAATGATGTGATTAAATAGTGTTTTTAATCATATGTGTAATTATTCTCGAAATATCTAGAGGCGTCTAAAATGGGCATTCGCAAATCCAAAACCTTTGAACAAAAAATATCTTTGTTCGAAGGTAACTCCACACGAAATAACATCTTAATTTGTCATCGAAGACCACAACTTCCACGACAGTTTTCAATATCTGGGTTATCTGTTTTAAATTGAAACAATGCTCAAACAAACTCAGGGTTTCTCAACGGGGGGCCCTGTGCAGTGACGTTTCTAGGCTATGTGCTCACCATAGGCAGAGCCAGGGGCTTCGAGTCGGAACTGACCCGAAAACCAAAAACCGTTATTTTTGCCGGAACGAAAACCGGAACCGAACCGATATATATATATTTTACTTGAACCTGAATTTGTTTTAGACGTAAATTTTTATTATTTACATTTCAACGAAATCCTGTTTTCACTTCCCGGAATTCATGTTTTTCCGTTATCTTTTTACAATTCCGTTTTAATTTAGTTCTTAAATAGGACTTGGTGTATTCTTTAAAAACTCCATTAAGAGAATTAGTTCAGTTTAAATCTTCTGGTTTATTCAATAAATAAGTTTTAATTTGATTTTCACGCCAGTAAATTTTTGCAAAAGTGCAAAAAAAATCCCTCCGTTAAGGGCAACGGGCTTACAGCTAGTTTTGTATAGTTCTTTGGAAGTTTATCGGTATTAGCATAAGCATCTGATTACTGGACCAGATAAAGCGCAAATTTTAACGCATTCGAATTTTCGGAGCTGTTTGACAGATGAACTGGCAATATAGCAATATTGAGGCGTAACAACTCTTTCAACGCTTGACACAATTTCCACTCCACCATATTTTGAACTTTTAAGCTACTTCAATAAGACTTAAATTCTGAAAATCCCAAGATTTCACGTATCATGTGGTATTTCGTATTTGCAATTGCTTGTCGCCAGGTGAATCAGATTGAAAATAAATATGTACGTCATTCATATCGATGGCAATGATGGCATTGAAAAGGTTTCCGCATTTTACTAGAAATCACAATGAATATAATGTTTTAAAAAATAAACTGTTTAACAGTATACCTTTTACTTGTAAAATTAGTATAAAAGTTTTAAAAAATATTTTAACACAACCTATTTTTATATAAATATAATTAATATAAATATTTAACTTTTCTTTTCTGTTTTTTTAACTAGTTTTTAGTTTTGTTTGATTACCGAAAAAAACTCATTCTGAAAACATACGAATGTTTTTTTTTGTTGAAGAGTAATTTGCCATTGATTAATAAAAATAATTAGTATAGGCAGGGTTTTTTTTTAAAAAAAAAAAAGGTGTCCGCGTCAAGTATCTGTGTCAAACTTTTTACTAAAGATATTGAAATATCATTGAAATGAAATATTAAGCAGCTTTTCATATGCCCCGAATCGCACAAAAAAAAACAAATTTATATATTTTTTTAATTTTAGAAGTGTTAAAAAAGTTAATATTACGAAATGTGTCCATATGTAGATAACATATGTTGTATGTTTTTTCTTTTTTTTGTTACCTTGGACCTGTTTTTCTGTATTCATGTCAAATTAAAAATTAAGCAAACCTGAACAACAAATGTCGGGTCCTATGGTGCAGCGGTTATTGTTGTGAGCTTGCGTGCCGAATCTCACGGACTCGAGTTCCAGTACGAGCATCATTTTTCGATCGATTATTCGATGTTCGATAGTGTAGCGATTAGTTACCCACTAGTCCTGATCTGGCCTTATCCTTATATCCTTACAACCCTCTTTGAAAAAGAGAGGTTGAGTGTCTGAGTAGCGAACAATTCTTGTAGATAACTTCTGTTGAAATATCTTCATTAGTAGGACATATGCTCTACATTGGGAGCGGACATGAATTAGAAATAAAATTGTAAAAATATCGTATGATTCAATAACATTGTATGCTGATTTGCTTTGCCCAATTATCGTCTGGAAAATCGTCTCGATTCCTATTCGAGACTTCATCTTGAGTCTCCAGATTACGGTCTGAGAAAAAAATAATTTTGGCGCTCTTTGGCGAATGTAAATCACCTAGTTTGCTATGCTCCTAGTGCCGTTCTGTACGCCAACTCATATACGAAAGAACAATAAGTATGAGACTTAGGTACGTTTACCGTCAAGATGGCGCCAAAGAGATCTCTTCAATATCCATGTTATGCCCTACATCCAGGGGAGCAAATTAAGAATGTTTAAAAGCGCATAACCAGCAGCTCGTTCGAACCCGACGCGACTTTTCGCTCGTACAATCAGAAACGCATCATCGACATACGTGATAATTTTACAATCCGGTGGCAATGGGAAAGACAAAAGGTCATCAAATAGTATGTCCCAGAGGAGTGGCCACAGGACCGAACCCTAGAGACGCCCCATCTCCCTGTTACTAAAGTAGTTCTGTATCAATGATACTATATTACCAGGTATTTGTTTCAGGCTAAGCTTTGCCGAGACTAGCGGGCCACACGCAATGTCAAACGCTACGGCATATAACTGTAATATGTCTATAACTAACTTCTTGCGAGAATGTGATAATAATTTTATCACGATACTTCTGTCATCCTCGGTTGATTTCCCGGGCCTATACCTTGAGTTTTACAGTAACCGGTATACTACATGTAAAACGGACTTTGAATAAGGACCAAAAGCCAATGGTTTCCAAGAAAAAAAACAAAAGTTTTCAAAGCAAAATAAAAAAAATGCAAATATTGTATTTGTTGCCTTTATACGTTTTTGTAGAAGCACCGATTATCTTGTTTTGTATTTAAATACGCATAGAACATTTAATGTAAATATGTTAAAAAATAATAATTATATATTGTTTATACTTAATTTTTTAGTCTTATGACGCTCATAGACTTTTTTTGTTATATTTTATAATTTATTATTTTTTTTTGTTATATATTTTTATGTTATTTCTTACTTCCAAACTTTTGAACGTTTATTTATATGAACAAAGTTTGGAAATAAAAAATATAAAGTCGTCAAATATAAATTTCTTCATGATGATAAAACACGAGGCAGTATTTTTTTACCATTCATATAATAATATAAGATAAAGACTAAATTCAATAACATTCTAGATACTTCTATTCCTCTCTGAGTGTTTCACAAATTACTGAATATAATTTTGTGTTTTAATACTGTTAAATAGATACTTTAAAATTATCGTAAGGGAATTTATAGTCATAGAAAATAAAATTCTTGAATATTATCACTCTAACGAATATTCTCTACACGCATCACTGTGTATTCTTATATAATTCAATAGGAAACACTACCTATCTGATATTCTTATCAATATGTAACATAACAAATTCATGGGACGGCTTTTTGCTACATTTACAATTATTGATATCTCCAAATCAATGACCCTCTACTGGAAGTTTTATCTTAATCATATTAAGTATTTTTTCTTTATTAATTATTTTTTTTATAGGTTCTAATGTTAGATATTCATTAAAATTTTGTTAAAAGATTTTTTCTTAATTCGTTTATATGCGTTTATTCCTTTTTTTCGATTGAGCTTACTCGTTCAATAACTTCGCTTTTATTATTGAATAGATCAAGGGCTACCAACCCCGTGCCCGCGAGCGCCATGGCGCCCGCCGACTGATTCCTATGCGCCTGCCAACTGATTTATCAAATTGTTAAATTCTTAGGATTTTGGATTTCAAATTCTTCGGTGAGCTAAAAAAAATAGTTTCGGAGATATTTTGGGGAAATCGGTAAATTCCTGGGTTTTGAGATTTTGAAAAAATGTGGTGCTCGCCGCCCTACCAATATTTTAGATTGCGCTCTAGGGTCCAAAAAGGTTGGTAACCCCTGGAATAGATCATATATGATCAACATTAAAATAATCATTCTTTTCAATTGACTCAGCATGCGGAAATTCATTTTTAGTATAAAATTACAATTGTTGATAACTTGGCCATTCACTTGTTGGTCACATTCATCCCATACGCATTGACAATTTTGCTGTCGTATCGGTTTTTGTTGTTTCACAATGATTCATTAGTAATTGCCTTTTCTATGATACACCAAAGATTGCGTGGATATATCGGCTATCTGAGACTTAAAAGGCTTAGAAATACATTAACTAGATGTATCGTAAAGCAATATTCCAAGCTCTTGACTAATTTTCGGATTATAAAATTGATTAACCGGCTTGTACATATGACATGGCGAGAATAGGAAAAAGACTCACGGCACGAAAAAACTCCCAAAATGAACCCGATACCCTTTTTTTAACCTCTCGCGCAAATTTTTAAAATTTCCTCAATCCCGAAATCCCGGGATTAGTAATGACACAACCCCGAGATTTCGAGATCACAAAAGTGGACGGGATCTCGGGATTGTAGGCCATTGTTTATACCAGTTATTTTATTTATTTGGTTACGTGATATTTTATCTCCTTTATTTAAAAATTAATAATGTTTATTTATTGTCAATATCTCCACGAGTAATTTTAATGATTTACTTAAATTCAATTGTAGTTTAGAAAAACCCTAGTAAAATTATGATTTTATTTATCATAATATTTATCACTCAATAATTGTGTAATAACTCTTTCAATCACTGGAAATATTTATAAAATAAATTCTTGGACATAAGCTGACAATGTATAAAAACGCTCATTACTTTGGACTTTGAATATTTTGAAACCACTGATAATAGTTATTCAATTGACATGTTTTTATTTATTCGTTATTTATACCACAAATTAATTAATATTTAACTGATCAATAATTTATTTTGCTTAATCAGTTTTGTTATTTTATTAAAGATTGATTTATTTTAAATGTTTTTACAAGATATACAATACACTAGGAATAAGTATGTAAATGTTATATGACTTTATTCTGCATCATAACTTTTTTAAATCAACTTTATTAATTCAATATACATAATGCTCATGAAGCTTTCAATGAACGAAACTAGTTATATTTATTTCATAAGATTGTAATTTTTTTACACAAAGACTATATTTATTTTATAACTATAATGCCTTTCCACTAAAAAAATGAACGTTAACACCACTCCAATAAATAAAATAAACAAATCAATAAATAGTCATTGTTAATTGGAATCATGTTAACATTAGACATGTCTTTCTTAAATCTCTTACAAATTTCATTGATGAAGAGGCAACAAGTTGACAATTTTGCTCTATCTCTGCCAATTACTTACCTACCATAACATCATTATTTGTAGATACATATATTAATAGCTTTAAGCGTCCAGGGGGCTTAAACATACTCACCGCTATCGTATAATTATTAACTATCAGTGGTTTAAATATTTATCACTAATGATAGTATCGCTTTTATCACAAGCGACATGTTTGCCAAATGATTGTATCTAATTTTTCCTTACACCTGTATTAATTATATCTTTTATTCAGCATTTTTATGTTTTATTATCTAAAGAATAATTTCCGCCCTATAACTGATTGATAAACACTAATTGTACTTTCGGTCTAGTCGTTTTGGTGGCCTACGGGATAAAATCCACGAAGAGACAATTTTGTTTTATGAAATTTTAAACACACCTAATACTTCAGTTGTTTAATTTAAAAACAACCTCGTAGAACGTAATAGTGTAAGAAAGCATTGTAAGCTTATTATCAATATTTTACGCACCGTATGCTGACGAGTATAAAGTTAATAATAAAAATATCGGAGAAATGTATATTTTTAAATAAACAGTTAATATTTTGTATTTGTCATTAGAATGGAAGAAAGCTAATAAATATACTTAACGAGTTATGAAACATAGAATCTTTGAATAAGTTATGCACGTACCATCGACCAAAGGTGCCTGCTGGGGGGCATGAATTAAAAATTATAATAATTTAAAGCATACATAAAATTATGTTAAATAATTCAAATGCTTTGCATTTATTGTTAGCTCCCAAATAGAGTTTCCTTGGTATATTAGCTGTCAATGTCGACAAGCTGACTTTCCACAGTTGTCAAATGGATCGAATAACAATGATGACCGATGTTCATTTATGAATTGTGTCAATGGTAATTTCAAATGCATGGGCATCAAGAAAACCCTGATTATCTGGAGTCAAGTAAATAGACGATTTATAAATCAAGAAAGTATATATATCATATTATGGACGCATAATAATAATATAACTTCCTATACTTAAAAAAAGATACACCTAGTTGCGGATTAACTCACTAAGTGTAAGAGGCGCGCGCTTGTGGCCTCCGAATCTTTAGGGCATCAAAAATACTATATATGAATTCAGTTTTAAATAATTGCTCTTTTTTGCATATTCTTTTAAGTAATTCGAATAGCATGGCCTCCAAAATTTATTGCGCCTGGAGCCTCCCAAGTGCATAATCTTCCACTGGGTACACTATAATAACGTTGTCTTATTATGGCAAACTATTTTTCAATTTGGAGTTTTCCATTCAAACCTTAGCCAGTGGCGTAGCTAGAAATTTGGAATCTTCATGAAAACATTACGCATGGCATAGAAATTTAAGCCGCCCTTTCGTTGGGCCTTCATGCACTGCATGAATCTGCTATGACGTGGTTAAGCCGCTTCTCAGTTCAATGTGAACTTTTGAATAGCTAAATAACAGAATATGTCGATATTGTTTATGGTATTTCATTAAAGGTACAAAATTACAAAGATTTATGACAAGAAAAAAATTATGGATTTTCAAATGTGCGGAAGGCTTTTGTTTGTTATTATCGTCCTGTTGTTAGAAAATATGTTTTTGTTTATTTTGCTGTCTGGGAATCGTGCTAAAACAAATAATTCGTGTAAAAAATACAGTATTCGTTCTCTTAAGTGGAACACATTATTTCAAAACCGCGTAAAAGAGTTAGTTGTACATAATTTACATATCGAAGTTGAAATCTCAGTTCATGTTTCATTCTTTGGAGCAATATTACACGCAGGGACGTCCCAAGGACATAGGCGAGTAGGCAGTTGCCTAGGGGCGGCAAATCATAAGGAGCGACAAATCACAGATTTTTTAAATGACTAAATATATTTGACACGAATTTGATTTAGAATAAATACGATGCCTCAATGTCTTTGATTAACAACATACTAAATCAAGATTCGATACTTATATTATTTAAGTCCATTTAAAATTTACATTACTTTTTATGTGTAATGAAGGTAATAGTTATTTTTTCGTAAATTTTTTTAAACCATGTCCGCTCCCAATGTTGAGCATATGGACTCCTAATGGAGTTTATCTCAACAGAAGTGTTTCTACGAGAACTGCTTGTTACTCAGTTGCTCAACCTCTCTTTTTCCAAAGAGAGTATGGATAGAAGGACAGGGCTAGGACAGGATTGGTGGTAAGCTAATCGCTCTCGATACGCCCCGTTCATAGGATAGGATGGGCGAGAGGGGGGAATTCAAGACATCACATACATCCATGCCTTTGAACATAAATCATAAATCGATTGAAAAATCAATTTATAAAACTGTCCGTACCGGGATTTGAACCCGGGCCCTCTGTAGCGGTAGCCAACAACGTTGACCATTTGACCACATAGGAGGCATTTTCATAATTATTGAACAATAATGTGGGCTTTTGGATCATATTTATGTGTGAGGATATTTGTCAATAAGATACATACAATGAATCACCTGAAAGCAAAACGGAATAAGTGACAAAAGATTTGTTTGAGTATGTGTAAGTGAGAAGAGGATTCAAACTTATATATGTGTATATTTATTCCTAGAATAATGAGAAGGAATGAAAGAATATGGGTGCTATTTTAGGGGTCTGCCTAGGGGCGGCACATAGCCTAGGAACGTCACTGATTACATGCAGTTTATATATTTTACTAAGTTTAAGTATTTATACGTCAATATTATGTTATATAGTTAATATGTGAAGAACAATGAAACATGAACCATTTCACATAATGTCACACAATTAATAAATAAAAAAATTTTACTCGCAGGTATTAGCACTATGTTATCATAGTTAATAATATCTCCTCATTCTATTGATTAGAAATGAAATATTGTCGATTTCTCAACGAGTCATATAACGCAACGAATAAATATTAGAGACGCAATTCACGCAATATTGAACATGGATTTGACTTTCACTTTACGTGTACATGCATATTTCTAAGATTACTAATTAGTGTTAAGTTTTATCCTACTAATATACTAAAAAACAAGATGAAACTATTAATTTAAAATTATTCATACTATGGTGGTCAGATATAGGGCTACCAGATGGTAACCAATAGAAAGACATGCCCTATACTAGAGGATAATGTCCTCCATCCAATTTTCAAATGGTCTTCTTTTATTCTTCAATTCAATATATACGTATATATGATTTATTATGCATTAATAATTCATCTCAAGAAATTTTAATTACCGAATGTACTTTTTTTTACTTATTCTATATTAAAATGGATAAGATAGTTTATTCAAAATTATCAGCAATATCAACTGATCGATAATAATGATCGTCATGAGCGAAACCAGTTCTGATCTTATTAAATAAAAGTGGAAGTAGTAAAAAGGAATATTGAGTTTTTTTCAATACTTTCGTATTACTGGTATCGATATTAGAAATGCCGGTATTCTATATTTAATACCGAAATACCGGTTTTAATATATTCATTCGGTACTGCAATCCCTGCAATGCATTCACAAGCATATAAGATATGTGGAATTAGTGCAAAAAAGTGTTTTATTTATTTTTTATTCATACATACTATACAGAATTCATTTCTTTATGTATTTCGTGTTTACAATATAAAGGTTATTACAAACCGAATGTTGTTATTAAGAAAACAATGACTTCAAATATTGGTCTCATATGTGCCTACATCCTGCGATAATAAAATTGATAACATGCGTATAGTGTGGATTAGATTAGTCATTTTAAGAAATTTGTTGTGGTTTTAATTTGTTTCTTTGTTTGTCACAAAGAGTTAGTCTCGATGAGCATCACCTTGAATGTATTTTATACAGAATAACTTTACTCCATATCAGTGACACTCATGTGTACACATATACGACAAAGGATCGTGCAAGTTAGTCAATCCTCTATAGCAGCGGTCGGTAAAGTGTGGTCCGCGAGAAAATTTTGGTGGTCCGCAGAGAAGTTTGGCATTATTTTATGAACTTGGTGCATTTTTAGGCGCATTTGATTTAAATATGTAATATTTAACACAAAAATCCAGTTAGTGGTCCGCTGGATTAAAATTGTGAATTTAGTGGTCCGTGAGGCCAAAAAGTTTGCCGACCGCTGCTCTATAGCTAGTATGTTTTATGCGTATTTCAATTCCACCGCCGGATTATATGACGCAACTAATCAAAGCCTTCTCGGTTACAGACAAATACCTACTCGGTTACAAAGCAAAGGATTTGAACACTTTTACGAATTGATTTTTGAATCGTCCGTAATAGGTAGTAAAAATTTGTGACGTATTTTTCAAATGGGTGTTTTAAAATTAGTCGTTTGCGGTCCTTTGGAGGATTAAGACACCTTCGTATTTTTTTTCGTGTTGACAACTCATTTTTTGTTCAGTGTAAAAAAATATTTTTTTATTCACCCCAAACATAATGACCAAGATTTGCCCTTCAAAAGAACATCTACGCAGTTGCATGCTTTTTCAATTTAACGCTAAGAACGACCGTCTTACATAACGCAGTAGCGATCAAGAAAAGGTACAAACGTATCCAAAATACTCATTCATTTACGTATTTTTTTGCAATCAATCCAAATGTTTGAAAAAGCACCTGGTGAATATGACTGTTTTGAGACTCACATATTATAATCTGAATGGGTTGCAGGTTGCAGGTTGAGCATCGCTACTCTAGCGTCTAGATAAATATAAGTCATATTATCAATTAAAAGATTAAACATACACACCTGCAAAGCCCAGATATTTTTTTTCGATATATCTGACGGTTTCCTTTATGTAAATTTCTTATTAATATAAAATATTGTTTTCAAATTGTTTCCCTTCGTATATATCTGAATTACAGTTATCAAAAATACATATCAAATATAAACTAATCATAAATTCACAGCTGTACGTAACACACGCTGTACGAATAAAGGGCACAGAGGGTGGGGGGTTTTGTTGCAGAAAGAGAAACTTTTTACATAGCATTTGTTAAATAATTTCATTATCATATTAATCATGCCGGCAGGGAACTGTTCGACATCACAAACACCCATGCCTTGAACAGAAATCTATCGAAAAATGCTGTTCGTACTGGGACTCGAACCCGTGAGATCCGGTATGGAAGTCAACAACACTAACCGCTGCGGCATAGACCCAGTTTAGTAGATATTGAAAAATACACAAAAACTATAGATTTATTATATACAATCTGAGTCCGATTATTTGTAAACACCGGAGTGGAGTCACTGTATTTTTTCACGACTCCCTGTTAGTGTACCATATTTAATTGCAATCTGCAGGTGCTTTCTTTGTCCAAATAAAATATAATTGATAATTAATAATTGCGTAGATTTTCACAAGTGTATACATAATGATTACTTACTATCATTTATGTTATATTGTTTTTCATATCGGATGCAGGTGGTCTTCTTATCTTTTCATCGTTCTGAAATGATAATAGTGAATTTTTCTAATCATGCAGTTGGTCCTCAGGTTTATTAACTCATAAATTATTTAATCCAATGTCAAGAGGAAAACATACAGATAATCTCTGAAATCACCCTCTCATTGCTGTGAAGCTTATTATTTTATCTACAATGTTAATAATTGATCAACTCAATATTATATACAAATATTTTCAATTTATAAAGGATGTTGACCTCTAGCTTATTGTTAGTAGCAAAAAATAAACTATGAGCACTCCGAATTAGGCTCTCTAATCTCGGGATCTTGTACAATTCTGTGATCCCGAAATCCCGGGATTGTGCCAGTTCTAATCCCGGGATTAGAGGGCCTAGTGATTGAGAAAATTAGAGAAAGTTGAGTGAGGTGTAAAAAAAATAAGAATGATTTTGTAATTCAAGAAACATTTTGTCAATAATTTCGGAATTCATATTCACGATGATAAATTTATTAACTTTGGTATTTTTATGTTGAATATATTTTCAACATTATTTTAATTTCTAGGTAACTTGTTTCTTGATCTCAGCTTTGCGAATGTTTGCGGACACAGGTTTCGCAATTGAGTACAGCATGATTGATAGATGACGTTATTACAACTAGGGTATCCAATCTCAGGATCCCGTCCAATTCTGTGATCCCGAAATCACGGGATTGCGACAGTACCAATCCCGTGGTTTCGGGATTAAGAAAATAAAACATGCAAGAGCTAGAAAACAAGATGTCGCGCTGCAAGTAATTTTGTAATTTTCGAGATTCCTGGGATTTTGGATTCGATAATTTTTGGAAGAGCTAAAAAAAAGCTCCCGTGTTGGTAATTTCGGTAAATCCGCAAATTCTTCGGATTTTCGATTCGAAAATTCTTGGAAGAGCTAAAAAACGCTGATAATT
Source organism: Himalopsyche tibetana (assembly GCA_030503985.1). Classification (NCBI taxonomy): domain Eukaryota; kingdom Metazoa; phylum Arthropoda; class Insecta; order Trichoptera; family Rhyacophilidae; genus Himalopsyche; species Himalopsyche tibetana. The sequence goes on along the minus strand of JAPJYX010000009.1, from coordinate 13,646,959 downwards.
TGGGCAAAACTGTAAATTCTTGTGATTTTGGATTTCAAAATTCTCGGAAGAGCTAAAAAAAAAGCTCCAACGCCGGTAGCTTTTATGCTGAATGTTCAATTCCGGAATCCCGGAATTGAAAAATTGTCAATCCCGCAAACACAAAAAGGATTTTACCACTCTAGTTCAAAATACTTTCTAAATATGAGCGGTCTCTAATGTAAACTTGCTTGAAAATTGACAGTAGTCTATAGTTGCACCTACATCGAAGTTAAATGCGTGCTTGCTAAATTCTAACAATAAAAAAATGTTATTTTTTAAGGTCCATACTCCAAACTTCATAATTAAAATTGCATTTTTTTTAGTTAAGTTTTATTGGTTAGCTAACACTTTTTCATTTACATAATAAAAAAACATATAAATTCATAAAATAAAAATTGATTACATATGAATGTTTATTTTGTGCTGCCACTTATAATATTCATAGTTGAAAAAGTAATAGCCGTCAACGTGACATGTCCCATAATATTTTGTCCTAGTAACTCTCGCTATTTTATCATGGCAGATAGCAAACTAGTCCAGGAAAACTATTAATTCATAACCTACATACATTCTGCATGTATATATTTTTTGTTCGTGCTAGTTTTGTGAAATTCTACCTCGCTGCTATTTGTCTCATTTTGCATATTTAATTGGCAAATGTTTCACGGCAGTATAGATATTTAATAATAACAAAGTTTTTAGGTTCGAAAAAACAAAATTTGTATTATAAGAACGAATACTTCATAACAAAATTACAGTTATAGAATATAAGAAGCAATTAAATATATCATTCTTGAGCATAGAAGAACACAGTCTAATTTATACGACATTTAAATTAAGAATTGTGTAATATGGAGAGCTCTTATTGCCTACTATAGAATCTATTTTATAAGGGTCTAAGATCGTTTTTCGCCCAAACAATTAAAAATACACACTTATAATGTAGTAATTGTTCTCGGACTTGATACACATTCTATGAATAGAATTTGGTTCGTTTTATTGTAACCAGTGGCGGATAAATAGCGCGTTTGTGGCCTTAAAAATAATTAATTTACCACCCACATATTTTTTATTAATTTTGCAAAATTATTTTTTTGTAATATTATCGCAACAACTTTGAACAAATAATTAATACAATAAGATTAAAAAATAAAGGAGAATTTTATGTTTAAATTTGCCACGTATTTTTTTGTTATCCGGAAAACAGGGCCTACAGATTATATTGCGCCTAAGGCCACCCTAGTGCTTTATTCGCCACTGATTATAACTGTGTATTTTTTAATACGTGCGGCGGACAATTGTCTGTGAATAATTGTGGGGCAAAAGTAATCTTGAAACCGTTTTTTATATGCTTAGATAACACTCGTATAGATAAGATGGTATATTGTTGTCCGATTATCATTTAAACTTTAAGCAAACAGGTATATAACTTGAAATTAGATAAGTCTAATCGACATCTAAGTCCAAATCGGGTATCGGCCTTGCTTAATATCCCACTTTATTACAATACCGTTCTCCAAAACCTTCTTTAGAATTAAAACAATAATTTCGCAGAAAATTAACTTTATTCATATTAGAATTTTAAACTCCTTTTTTTCTTTCTATGTTGGATACATATCGATATTCGATACCCATGTCAGTCATTAGACTTGATCTAACTATCTAATATAATCAGTTACGGATTACGTACTTGGGAGGCTTCACGCGCAATCAGATTTGGAGGCCCTATTTTTCGAATTATTGAAACTAAATTAAAAATATTATATGGGTTTTATAAAAATATGTACACCACTTTCCCTTCTTCAGCCACCACTGTGTACTTTCCGTTAATGTTTTAAAGAAAACATCAAACGTATATACATTTTTTTTCATTGGGAATGTCGCAGGAACAACTACCCAAGACTTGGTGTCATAGAAAACTTATTATACTGGATAAATGAAAAGCTTCTATGAGTCTAGATCTACACGCTCTTCACGTGGCGCCACATTTTAAAAAAATTGTTAATTGTTTTTGTTTGTTATGTGAAATACAGATTTAAATTGATATAAATAGTGTATAGCTTGTAGCCAATCAACCGCCTTTCTATATCAGTGATTAGCAACACGCGACCTACAGACTCCATAAATGTGACACACAAGTATATCAATTAAATTGATACAACAAAAACTATTATTTAGAGATCGTAATTTTATTCAGGTAGGGAAATATTTTAATATTAACACATTAATTTCGGGCGAGATTCGCGCACCGCTGATACCCTAATGCGGGCAAAAAATCGAGGTCGCGCGTAAAAAACACGTATTTACATAAAATGGCATAACTTTTAAAATATCCAACATATATATATATATTTTTCGATATGGTACTCACCAAGTATAGCACCACCAGTAAAATCATCGAAAAGTTTTAGAACTTCTTACACTAATTTTTAATTATGTCTAACACTTAAAAATACACATTAAAACAATTACACATACGTTATTTAAATTAAAAATTTTCCTGTTTCTTGAATGTGTTCATTTTTATAAATCTAGGTCATATCAAACCTTATATGCTAGCGAATATGCAATATAATTGCAAATTTATGTGGATTTTGCAAAATAAATAAACATTATTTATTCTAAAAAATGAAGGTAGTTTGTGGTAACTCTGTTTCTTAAATATGTGTTTACTTTTGTAAAATTGTTCAATCGAACCTCAAAAGCAAGACAAAGTCAAATGCTTGTAGAAAAGAATGAGTATAAATACCCTTAGTACTAAACATCAGATAACATAAAAGTATTTACTAAACATCAGATAACATAAAAGGTAAAAATACCCTTCCCGCATTTAACCATCAGTTGAGATAACGGGTATCAATACCTTTCCCGCATTTAATGTGTTAAGTATTTTGAATTTGGTTAAAAATATCTTACTAAACTAAACGTATATCACCTTTAAGTGATGCGTATAATCGAACTATCATTATGAGTCGAAAAGAGATTATATGTTTTTAAATATTTACCTAAGAGAAAGTATTTAAAAAACTTTTTTTAGGTAAATTTATACCTACATAATCCCCGTCCTTCACATTTATTTTCGAGTTGTTGTAGATGTGACCCGTACGTATTATTGAAAACTATATATTGACACGTTGCAAAATAAGGTTATTCATCACTGTTCTATATAATTTATTAATATTAACTTACCTTAACTCCATTAATTAATAAAAGGTGATTGAACCAATAACCAAAGTCTTATTATTATGTTTAAAATACTCACACGGGGTCGGAAGATATCTTTGACAATGAACAGTACATACCCAAATTTTATAATAAATCTAGCGATATAAAAAAACTACTTACTTGATGAACATGACTTGAAACCAAGTACTTTATTCATATATTATATAGATTTATTCAATATGTGCGTTTTTTATTCTGTTATCATTCTTATCGAACAAATTTATCACTAATTAGATTGCAAAGATTATTGAATGAATCAAACTAATTATTTATTGCATGTTATCAATTGTTGAAATAAATACTTTAACACGTGTTTTCGCATTGCTTTATCGCTATTAATGTTTATCGTTGTCAGTATCAGAAAAAATATTTTTCAGCTGTTACTAAAAAAGACAGTGTGAAGTGACATAAATGTGTGGATCAACTCAATCTTGTATCGAAATATAAATATTTATGGGAATATGTTAATACAAAGAACTCATAATAGACCTCTTAATCTTGTTGAACATGGACCGGACATTTAATTTATTGCTAATAAAATAATTATAAATAATCTGTAGGATTGTTAAGTATATATTATTACTTATTCGTGAAATTATATATGTACTGCAATTATTATCGCATACATATTAATTTAACAATCGCAATTCGGAACACATTTATTGAATGGATACGTTTTCAATTCCTGTGGGGTTACAACAAGCATTTGTAGAGAATAGGGGTGTTTTGTTATTTTAACTTTCGTAATCAAAATTTAACCGCGTAAATTTTGTACACCTCCAAGAGTTTTCGGAGTTCCCACTTAATCAAGAGATACGTCATTTGAATTTTCATCAAGCACCTTCAATCGATATCATAAATCAACTCTTAATATTTGTTTATTTGACCGATGCACACGCTCATGACTCGAATAATCTATGATCCATTAAAATGTAAATGCAGACAAACCCTGGGTTAAGACTGGTTGGCGTTATTTTGTCACTACATACATACATTAACATAATAATTGTATACATTCATAACATAGTATATCTGTAAAAAAAATAACACAACATAATCGTCGATTTGGTGTTGCAATTTTTTGAAATTTTTTTATTGAAGTTGCCCGATCGTATCTTGAGGTTAACATAAATATAAAAAGCGGTCGTATTCGCGGGACATCGTATTGTGAATTAATGTAAAGCAAATAGGTGTTAAATCTCACATTTACATATAAATTAATCTCCACTGTTAGCTAGAATAACATTATGAAGAGTAGCCCTGAGATATTCCGTAATGGTTTATTTCCTGTCTGACCTGACCTATATTTTTTCGCTGTTTATTTATCTCAATTGCACTATATGCTATGATTTGAGATATTCGTTGTTTATTTTCCAAACAACTGTCAACAATTACGTAGTAATTGGTGAAATTGTTCACAACAATCATGTTTAAAACTCGGACCTAATTAAATATGATGGTTTCCTGAGATTTTCGTTAAATAATTATTGACATATTATGTCAAATCATTTTTTTCATAACATAACATTATGGCCATTTGCGGGGCTATTCTCAAATATATTTGAATCTATGTTAGATACTTAATTAACGGGTGTCTCTCATAGTCAGCATGAGTTTATACGTTTGGTATAAAATAAATGTAATAATTACGGCTGTGTTCACTGCTGTTATCATAGTCATATAGTGATATACTTTGTTGTTATAGCAAGCTTGTCAAGAATCATGTTGAAACGCATATTTTTTTTATCTCATTACAATCAGTGGCAGATTACCCAATAAGAGCATGAGACGTTCGCCTGAGGCCGCCGAATTTTAGGGGCACCAAAAAACGCATACATATCGACTGTGGAAAGGAAAAAGGACGTAACCCTCAATTTTCCAAAACAGTTTTTTTCGATAATCACAATGTATATAACTTGACACACATTCTATCAAAAGGATGGAGGCTGAAAATGCCGAATTAGTATCTAAATTTAGCTTTTAAGTTTGAAAATGATGACCTTGTATAAAATTAAAACCAAGAAAAAACACTGAAATAAAGGTTTTTCCGAGACAATTTCTTTAATCAATATTAGATTGTGTCAATTAAACACCAGTTTAGAAGTCTACGTGCACTTCAAGGTTGTGTATAATTTATTATTTGCATATGTCACAAAATCATCAAAACATGTGTGGGTTACATCCTTTTTCCTTTCCACAGTCGATATGCAAAACCATTCAGTTTTCATTTTTGCACTTTTGCAACGATTTGTGTTATTTGAACAACAGGCCTCTAAATTTTATTGTGTCTGGGGCTTCCCATGTGCGTTATCTGCCACCGATTACAATTAATCTAAAACTTATAACTAGTGAAAATGATTAATCAAACAACAGACTCAAAAGAAAAAAACAAAATTCTGGTGATTATGTTAACAGTGATCATAGTTACATCTATGTTATACCAGCCGTAACAACCAAATACCAAAATTCAGCATTCAGTTCTGAGTTTTTCTTTGACCGAACCTGTTTCTTGTTGTGTAAAGAATACATACCTAATAGCCAGACAAATAATTCAATATGGTCGAAGATTTTTTGCTAGGTGACGGTCTACAAAGCGATGCTAATATCGATAAAACTATGAAGCGAATAAAACAATCTAATACTAATTAAGTCAACCACCATTCACTGTAACAATGATTCTCAATATACTATCATATCAGTTTTTTTTAAAATATTGAATATATAAAACATTATTTATATCTACGGTTAAGATCATAAAGGATTTTTTCTTTCTGGCAACATTTTATGGTTTTTATATCATCTGTACTGTCACACTTTTCTTATTTTAGTGAAATGTTTTCAGGGAAATTCAAGATTCTTCAAGGCCTTTCGGGACAATTTAACGCTGGTGAACTGACCGCCATCATGGGTCCCTCAGGGGCAGGAAAAAGTACCTTAATGGACATACTGGCTGGTTACATGTATGTATTTTTTTCTAATTTACTAAGTTAATAATTTTCGGGTAAATTTTTTTATATGGCAGCATTAATTTTTCATTTGATGCTACTAAAATAGCTGAAGATTTCATCTAAAATGATTAAATTTGTTGTTAACGATACCTCTTTGTATAGATATTTATTTATGTATACAAGAAATTGGAAAAAAAGTGAAAACCTCATTTTAATATTTTTAAGATTTTATTTGTATTAAATATTTTCTCTTTCAATTTAATAAATTTATTATTGAAAGTTTGATCGTGTACGTCATCGATGAAATTCAATTTCACTTTAAATTTACATAATTTTAAATGAATTTTGAATATTTCAAACGCGACGGTGGGTATTACATATTATTTAATGAAACAGGACTGCAGGTAGTGTACTTAAATAGTTCTTCTTCTTTGGCCATGTTCGCTCCCTATGTGGAGCATATGGCCGCCACGCGGCACCTCCATGTTTCCCTGTCTCCCGCCAATAGCTTTGCTCCCATGACATGCCAGCATCCCTCAGTTCCGCCGAGTACATCCTATGGATAGTACCCGACGGACGTCCAGGACGCCGGAATCCCTTGCGTCGGATAATGGGGGTGAGGTGGTTTGATTTTGTGAGGAATTCAGAGATAAGGGAGCGTACAAGACAGCGTCCCGTCACGTCAGTGGTTATGGAGAGACGTTGGAACTGGCTGGGTCACGTGCTGCGGATGCCTCCGGAAAGCCTCAATCCTGCCTGCCTCTTCTTTCGACGTAAATAGTTATAAAACGTTATTTTCAAATACGTTAAATCATGGATTCACTGTAAATAATAATTTATCCTAGATTTTAACAGAATGTCATACAGTCCATAAGACTGTTATTAACAAAGCCAGCTCTATTTGCACGGGGATGTAAGTAATCTTTGGGGACTGTTCTATTTTAGAAACCTTCATATTCAATGCTGGGCTTATCTTATGCTGTGAAACTATAATCAACATAGATAAGAGTGCATCGAGAAAACATTGCTTAAGATTTTGCAAATGCTATTTAATCAGTATGTGATAGAAAATATGAACATATGTATTAACCAATATCGAATACATCAATATCACTAAGAAAATATGATATGTTTTGGTTAAAAAAAAAACATTTTGTGGACCTTTAAAATTTGTGTTGAAGTTATTATGTATTCAATCCAATTCCATCTCACATAAATTATATATGAAATAGTAGACTGCTTAAAAGGGTTGCTAATTTCGAAATGCTTGTTACAGAATTGCACTGTATGTACTGTACAACAAGGTACCAATCTACTAAATCCAAAAAAATCCACAATCCACTACTTCTGAGATAAATTTCGTTTAAGTTTTATGTGTTGGTAAAAATGTGGTATTCATAAACAGATATTTTCAAAGTTTTAAAATATTGACAATTATTATTTCTTTATGTTGACTACTTACTTACCTTTAGATTTATCTGAGAAGATTAATGCATTTTTCGACAAAAAATGGTGATTGGTTCTTTGTTGCAAACATTAAAAAAAGCACAGATGAATGAATGTTGGTTGGTTTTATAAAGATAAATGACAGTTACATGTGCAGCATTTTTTCCTAGTAAATTGACCATTATGGGATGGAAACACATTATAATATATTATATTATTAAGATATTATCACTAACTCACATTTTAACATTTCGAGGGTTGATTCCTCGATGCATATCACCATCCAATTGTTCTTAACTCGTCTATTTACTCGTGGTAATACTTATGCTTTGAATGATTGGTTAGCAATAAGTCTAAAGTTTAAAGATCACTGAATCATAAATATTATGTCAGCGTGTGACCATGCAGTTAGCTATTTGTTATCAATTTAATCAACGCTGCTGCACTCGAGTGCGTTTTGAGTGCGCTAGCACTCAACAGCTGATGAGTAACCGGGTCGTTGAGTACATTCTCTTTCATTCTCACCGCTATAAAATTTCCCAGTGCACGCGTACCTAACATACTCTATTACAAGTAAGAAGAGCGCAGAAGTCGAATGTTTTGGTGGCATCTCACTCAGATTCACGTTCACCGGGTAGAATTCCTAGCCACAAAGAGCCTTCGAGCCAACGAACGCTCGACAAGTTCGCATGCACCTAAACAGGTGACTCAATCAGGTGTAGATAATCAGTGGAAAAAACGGATGCAATTTCTCAGTAGATTCATAATCATTGGAGAATTCCCTGAATTATTACTACAGAATTGAAGTTGTTAAGTTGTCATTTCGTGGAAAGAAAAGATTCACAGCTGTTTCCGTAAAAACGAAATGCAAAACAACCACTAAAACTAATACTTAATTCATATTCTAAAAACATCTGTGATCAAAATGTTAGAATTTAACTAGTGATTGACTTAAGTATACATAGATGAGCTTCAAAGAAAATTGGGGACTAATGATTCATGTTTAAGTCTACAAAGTAAGAACGGGTATTCGCTATGAAAAAAATTATCAAGCCATCTGGAAATCTAAATATTATAATCATAGGAAAAACCAAAATGATCTGTATATAATTCACATTTTTCTTGTGTATATAAAAAATGGTATAGGTAATCCAGCGTAGTAATTTCAAAACTATCAGAGGATTAATATCAATTATTCTAAGCATTTTTTTTCCTAATGCATGATATTGTTTAACACTGAACAACAAACACAACTTTACAAACAATGACAACTAAGTTTGCACCTCATTGTCATGTTCAAAGCGAAAAAACGGGCCGTGAAATCCCAGCCGCTCCTAACAAATTGTATGGCGTTTATACTTAGATCAACTCTAAATTCCAATTTATGAGCTTATTTTTCGTTGAATATAACATGTATGTTTGAAAGATTTCTTGTATGGATATTCTGTGATTCTTTGGTGTTATTAATTTACAATTTACGATACATCGGAAGGGTCATATATGCAAATTAAGTAATGATTGTAAGAAATATAGCGAATGGCAAGAAATGCGATGTGTGGTAAAACAAATAAAATTTAACATTAAATATCACAGTTATATAAAATATTAATTATAAATTACATAAAACAACAGTAACAAGCGGAATCCATATTAAATTATATACGATTTTGACGCCTATTGTGATATTATGAAATAAATGCTGCGTCTTATCAAATAATAATGGCAATGTACCAAGTAAATGATGATTTAATCAATAATAATATTTAAAAAATAATGAAGTGAAATGTGCTACCCTAGTTTGACTTACTGATTTTTGATTACTGATATGACTTGAGAAATCCTATGGAAAGACTGAGTAACGAACCAGTGTGCACAAATAAATTTTGAAATTAATTATTAATTGATTAAAATCCCAATAATGACGTTGATTTTTTTAATGAACTATCCAACCTCATACTCTGTATTGAAATATTGTAAAAAAATAATTTTAATAAAATGATTTGCCTTCTTTGTTTGCTTTTGTTCTCCGAGATTTTTCTTCAAAAACCTTAGAAAATGTGATTTTTTCTTATTTTGAAAAATATGTAATTGAAAAGATATATAATTACAATATACATATATATTTCCTACATTATATCAGAAACAAATGGCTTCATAATGATGTGATATTACTTTGAAAATTATGACGCCGGCCCGCTTATCTAAAAAAAAGTACCTGTTTTCAACTCCATAGCATGGCTTTCACTATAGGGCAGCGATTTCCAAACTGGGAGGCGCGCCTCCCTGGGGAGGCGTGAGCTATTGCAAAGGGAGGCGCGAAAAGTCCAAAATATTTATTTCCCCTTTAAAACGTGTCTTTATTACTATATGAAATATAGGATGGGGAGGCGCGATAATCTTTTTTTCTTCAAAGGGAGGCGCAGTAACATATAGGTTGGAAGCCACTGCTATAGGGGGCTTTGTTACAGCCCTATGTATATACTGATAACATCCCTTAGAAAAGTACCGTTATACGTTTACAAATTCGTGAAAGAAATGATGGAAAACTTCTAAGCTGAAATGTAAAGTTTTAAAAAATAATCAAATGTTTTATATTACTTTCTTCGTAATACTGCATTGCATTTAGTGTTCAAAGTCGAAAAGTGTGCCAAATTATTTTTACTTTGAATTATTATGCATTATTTAACCATATAACGATAGAGTGAGTACGTATTTGCATATGCGGATTCAATGTTTCGTATAACAGTAAATTCACTGAAGTAATTTTTATTCTTTAAGCTTTAGTGCTTTTGTGTTGTTATATTTAAATAAAAAAGGAGTTTTTAATAAAATATCACATATTCCAATATTCAAAGTTAAAAACGTATATATTTAACATTGGCCCTCGAGAAATGAGCCAACTAGTAAAATGGTTAAACCTTTTTCTTCGACTTTTAAGGACATCCACGTCTTTATTTAGTGTTGGGGAGGATTGCATATTTTTATTTCACGGAAATAACACTATTGCTATGTATATAAACATAAACTGAAGTTACTTCACTTTTACGATACTTTAAGACATGTAGAAAATAACAACGCATCTAATTTTTTTTCTTCTAAAATAGCACTTGGCTTACTTTATTTCTAATGGGCACATAAATCGACGCAGTTTAGGTGAATGAGAGTTACGGTCAGTTTTTTTAAAAGTGCGTTTATCTTATAACCATTCTGTATACATACAACTACACACAAATGCCAAATTACTATCAAAATTGAGCTTTGAATGACCAGATGAAGAATAAAAATCGCAAAAAAAAAAACAGTAATCCTGAATCTTCAATAAATTGTAATCGGTTCAAAACACAAACACCTTAATTCGGATAGGGTAAAAATATCAAAGTATTTTAGTTATACAGTTTTTAATAATTTGTATGCGTTGATAGCTATTTCGGCTTTCGCCATCGTCAGAAATATAGTAGATAGTAGATAGTTCTGACGATGGCAAAAGCCGAAATAGCTATCAACGCACACAAACTATTAAAAACTGTTGAACTAAAATACTTTGATATTTGTACCTTATTATAATCGCGTTCTACCATGTAAATGCAAAATCAATCAATACCTTAATTCGGGTTTACGTCAATTTTTTTATCTACTTTCTTTTTAGATTCAACGTGGAGTAGATTCTTAGTATACGGATACAAAAAATACTTTTCAATGAAACTCGTTTTTTTATGCCTATTGTATTTTTTTTATTTTTGTAAGGGTTAATCTCTCGTTCATAAATGCGGTCGATAAAATAATATATTGATTTTTTAGACATTGTAATAAGATAAATTTTTATACGGTGTACCGAAGGTTGTAGTCTCCTATTAGTATTGACAAGGATGCTTAGTGCATATGCACCAGACTCTTACTGAATTCATTACTAATGATACAAAAATCAAACAGAAAAATCAACACTCGTGTTTTTGTATGGTTGGTTGGTTGGTTATCTTCTGATTCTCGGAAATCGGTTTAGGATTTTGGGTGAACTGCAAATACAAAACAAATATTACAACCCAAAGAAAATGCAAATGCACTTGTCGTGTGCAATACATTATTAATGATTTTTAATAAGGTCAATTTAATTGCTTATTTCAATAATCTCGTTAAAACTAAAACTATGATTACTGTTTTTAAATTAAATATTGATTTTTATACATTAAAAAAGTCAAGACCGGTTTCGCCTAGCTTAACTAAAAATACACTTATTGACAAGCTGAATAAAACATAAGGATACAGAGAATTTCATGTATATTATTGATCTTTACATAGAGAAAAATCCAATTTGACCAACAATTGATGCATTTTATAATTCGTAAAAAATATGCTGAACTAAACTAAAGAAATCAACAATTAAAATTACCAATATCGAGATCATCAGGATCAAAATATTGGAACTGTTTTTTTTTATTTACTGGTGGGCCACTATGGATCGCTCTGATCTAATGTGCCAGTTAAAAATAAACACAAGTTAAGCGTAGCCTCAGGGACGTTCCGTGAGCATAGGCGAGTAGGCAGTTGCCTAGGGGCGGCAACTCATATAGAGCGGCAAATGATCACAGTTTTTTTTAAATGACTGAATATTTTTGACATACGAATTTGGTTTAGATATGATAGAATATGATGCCTCAATGCCTTTGATAAAAAAATGCTGAAAAAAACATTTTCAATGATAGTAATATTATAACCGATGGGTAAACAGTGGTTAAATTTATCGCATAAATCTTTAGAATAGACATAGGCGGCAGATAAGGTAATTTAAAAAAAACAGTAAAAGTGCTATTTTAATCTCTGCCTAGGGGCGGCACATAGCCTAGGAACGTCACTGCGTAGCCTATCTTTTTTTGTAAAATAAAAACTGTTAAACTATACATTTTTCATTAAATCCATATACCTAATATTTTCCGTTTATCTAATGTCAAAGAACTTCTACGATCTACGGAAAATGGACCAAAAATTGTCATATAACCTCATTTTTTTTGTTTTGTGTAACACTGGTGAGATATGGAACTTTAAATGAAATAAAACACACAGTAATCGTCATACTGGCCATGGTGGCTTAATTGTACAACATTAGTGTTTAAATATGATTAAGGGCATATGGGCTAGGTCAAGTAAAAACAATTACTAGAAAGTTTTTCGACCACTTTTCCTTTCAAGTAGCCCATCGTTTCTGGTTTATCGGCGTACACTAGCGACTTCACGCACCCCCACAGAAAGTAAGCTACAGGTGTTAAATAACACGATCTTGGACTCGTTGTTTAGCTAAGGGGGGTGCGCACGGGCGGCTCACTTTTGGGGGCGGCATTTTCAAAAATAAATAAAATATTTTTCGAGAAATTATAATTACGCCGTTAGCACACAGACGCGGAAACGGAACGAAAGCGGACCGTACTCATAAGGTTGTGCATCGTACCGGTCCGCTTCCGTTCCGCTTTCGCACAAGTGTGGTAACGGTGTTATACAGAAATTAAGCCACCTGTAGTTAAAACTACTATTCCATAGATAAAAAATAGTACTAGTGATTAAAAAACAAAATTAGAGGAAATATTGGGGGCGGCAAATTAAAGAACCGCCCCGGGCGGCAGTTCCCCATTTCACTTTTGTCTTGGACGCCATTTCATAGATCCATTACGGAAAATTATGCGCTCATCAAATGTTTTCTTCAATAAATTGATTGTTGCGGACGCTGTTTTCCGCAGTTTTCCACATTAAAGTCATTCAATTGGGGAACTAAAATGTCAGTTATCATGAATCTATAGCGTCCTCCATTGACTTTAACGTTATACCCCGCATCATTTTTGAAGAAATATGGACCAATGATTCCACCAGCCCACAAAGCACACCAAACAGTGACTTTTGTGGATGCGACGCTGTCTCAATAATGGCTTGTGGATTTTCTTCACTCCAAATGCGGCAATTTTGCTAATTGATGTAGCCATTCAATTAAAAATGATCCTTTTTAGTATTTTGTTTTATTTGAATTTCGAAAAAAAACTACGGTTTTTAAAATAATTTTTCATAATTTGCAAGCGCTGTTCTATCGTTAGTCTATTCATGGTGAAATGGCAAAAAACACTGAGCACAAATCAGCTGTCAGCTATCAAATTGGCTGTTGGTGGAAACAGTGTTACTAATTCGAAAAACAAAACACTAAAAAAACACCCGTTGTAGGACAAAATAGTTGATGGGGAAAATCCACCCATCAGACAATGTGCCATTCCTTGGCAAGCTTCAAAATGCCACTCTAAATACATGTGTGGAGCATATGGCCTCCTAATGGAGGTATCTCAACAGATTTTCTACGAGAACTGTTTGTTACTCAGATGCTCAACCTCTCTTTCTTGAAGAGAGCGGGGATAGAAGGAAAGGTCTAAGACGCGACTAGTGGTTAACAAATAACTCTCGCTACGCCCGTTTTCGAGGATAGGGTGGAAGGGAATTTAAGACGTCACATACATGCATGCCTTCGGGTAAAAATTTATAAAAACTGTCTTCACTGGGATTCGTAACTGAAGCCAACAACATTGACCAATCAGGCCGCAAATGTAAATGCATAATGCGTAATAATTAGTCATGACCAAGATATTATAATTGCCATTAAATTTAATATTGAAATAAACCTTAGTGAGATTGATATTAACATGCTGGCTGTATCATCATTATTCGAAAATAATTATTATTGTACCTGTATAACTGTGTAAATCAGTGGTTTCCAACCTTTATGTGACTGCGCCTCCCTTTGAAGAAAAAAATATCTCCGCGCCTCCCCATCCTTTATTTCATATAGTTATAAAGACACGTTTTAAAAGGTTAATACATATTTTGAAGTGTTCGCGCCTCCCTTTGCATTAGCCCACGCCTCCCAGGTTGTAAATCGCTGGTGTAAATAATAAGGATAATTAAATTTGTAGATTATTATTTTAATGTGCCCTTGGATTTCATTTGGTTATTGTATTGAAAATTCAACTTCAATACAAATAAACAATTTGACCACACATTCTAGTCATGTTTTTCCCTTTGAGAAGTTCCTCTGCTACAGAATTTCTCAAAGGAAAAAGTGTCATTATTTAACACATAAACAAACTGTAGATTTAACTATTTTTTTGGATCCATCAATTTAACACTTTTACAATATCTTAATTTTGATATTTTATTATTGTTTCAATGAGTGATTTTTGTATTGATTTATGGATTTGTGTTTGAATGTATATTTATATGAAATGTCAAGATTACCTCTCGCTCATCCAATCCGAAAAACAGTTTGTAGCAAGAGCGATTATATAACCACCAATCCTTTCCTAGTCCCATCCTTTTACTAATCTCTTTGAAATTAAAAGGTTGAGTGACTGAGTGACAAGCAGTTGTCGCTGAAAAACTTCTGTTAATATAATATCCATTAGGATTATTGATTAAAAATATTGTTTTTTTCAGAACAACGTGGACCGGCTCAATTATGGTAAACAACGAAGAGAGAGATCTCAGACGGTTTCGACGGAAGGCATGCTACATTATGCAGGATGACCACCTTCAACCTCATTTGACTGTCCAAGAAGCAATGCACATTGCAGCTAATCTTAAGCTTAGTTCTACTGTGACAAAAGAAAATAAGCAGAAATGTGTAAGGATTTACCTATAATATTATTTTCACGCTATGTATAAGTCTGTATTATGACAATGTCATTTTTTGCATCAAATTGAGATGAATAATTTAAAGCATAAAGGTGTTTGATTGTTGTGTCTATGTTTCTTTTTGACTGTCTACTTTTTGACTACATGCAAAAGATTACTATCCTCACAAGTGGCGGTTCGTGACCTAAAATCTTGGGTGGGCTAAAGAAAAATTTAGCATTGTATACCATCTACGAAATAGTGCATGTTTCCACTTCACCTTATACATTAATCTACAAGCAAATTAACAAATACTACGACACTACTGCAAAGCATAAATTATTATATAATAAAATCAAAGCTAATGTAAGTATGAAATAATAGAATAGTAAAAGCCGGACTGAACTGTTTTGTTTCAATTTTAAATCCATACAATACAACGAACTCTGTTGTTTATTTTTTAACGAACATAGATAGGTGCGAGTGATTACGTAACGTTGGCCTGTAAATTATTATTGAATTGCTTTTTTATGTATGGACTATGTTTGACTCTACCCGATTGACGTCACGTTACTTGCTGTCTGCAGGTTGTATACCGAGACGCAGCCATATACGATAAGATGACGTTTCCGTATGGCCAATGGGTCTAAAGAACATACGTCTTCTAATCGTGCATGATTGCGCCCCAGTGGAAAGAAATCATTTGTTTTACTTCAGACTAACTTCAAAATAGTCCGTGCTTTTATTATTATTATCAATACGTAGGTATCGCCAGACTGACGTCACGTTGCCTGTTCTGTATGAAGTATGTATAGGGCTATTGTTTTTTTCATGCCAGCTAGGTTTAAAATTGTAATACAAAACAATCGAGAGTATTATTGTGGGTAGACATAGCATTGCCTTATATTGACAGAGGAAAATCAAATCAAAGATATTGTATAAATTTGCGAAAAGTTAGTTACGTTTAGAAATGTATTTATTTTGTTCAGCGGCCAAATTGCTGTTCTTTTGTATTCAGCCATCTTAAGCTTTTTTTTACACATTTTGGGTGAAAAATGCAGGTCGGGCTAAGCCCACCTAGCCCAGTAAGTAAAACCGCCACTGATCCTCAGCTAAGAACTAAAATGCAATATATCAATTTAATTATTTTTTTAAATGATACTAATCCTTCAATCCAATGTGGAATTTTAACAGTTGCATAGCTACAAATTTTGACCTCCCATACAAAAATTACAAAGGATTTCCCTAAATCACTATTTTTTTAAAAATTTTAAAATATATAATTTGTCTTACAAAAATGGATATTCAGTAATTTTTTAACAATATATTCAACCAACTATTTGATTGTTGATATCATTTGTCGAAAATATTTACAGAAGTAGATAAGAACTGTCAAATCATAAAGAAAGACCTTCATTTCCTGACAGGTTTGACATAATTTATCGCAGTTGATAACTCCATCACCCTGTGTGTCAATTTTTCTATTTATGTACTAGAAATGAATTTGTAAATAATGGTTTTAATAATTGTTGATTGTGTCATTTTATGTCACCACAAGATGTGTCTATGCGCAATATTATTTGTATGATCAATTGTTTTTTTATTATTATTTTACAGATAGAACAAATTCTACACGCTATCGGACTTTATGACAGCCGGAAAAAACGAACCGGAGTATTGTCAGGAGGACAGAGAAAAAGATTAGCTATTGCTTTAGAACTTGTCAGCAACCCTCCTGTGATGTTTTTTGATGAACCAACTAGGTAAGCAAATGGATTTTTCTAAATTGCGAAAAAATGAGAAATTACGACTACTTGTGAGTTTGATCTCAAGAAATTTACAAACAGAACTGTGATATGAATGATGACTAGTTTAATTAATTTAGATTCTTTGACAAGTCTTTATCTTTTTTTCCAAAATTAAGGCTATAACAGCTATACTAAAGGAAATAACTAATTCAAGTCGAACTTAATTTATGTATTCAATGCACTGTTGATAGAAAATTAAACCCCACATCACCATGGGACAGTGTGGGTCCATTTAAATATGAAGATCACGTCTAGTAAAATTAGTTAGAAATGATGGGCTGAGGAACTGTCTAAAAATTATTCAAGTTCAAATTTATTATCAGTAAATACTCTTATGTATTTGTTTTCCAAACAATTAACTCAAATATTAATTCTTCAATTAAAAATCAGACTAGTCTAAATATGTAAGTAATATGTGGAATAGAAAGTTGTTTCATAATTTTAAAGCTAAGATCTCTCATCAGGATTAATCACAATTAAATAATATATTGATGTTTATAACCATGTATTGCATCATTAGATATTTTCTTCATTAATTTAATTGTGATTTATTTATAAACTGTATAAAAAAGCAAATCTTTTCAATTTCTTTCAGTGGCTTAGATAGTTCAAAAACAAAACAATGTGTTGCCTTACTGCGCCAATTGGCACAAGAAGGGAGAACAGTCGTTTGTACGATTCACCAGCCGTCTGCGCTCATTTTAGAGATGTTTGACCACTTGTATGCTGTTGCTGATGGGCAATGTATATACCAAGGCAGTATTAGGAGTTTAATTCCTTACCTTGAAGAACTGGGGTTTTACTGTCCGCCTTATCACAACCCTGCAGATTTTTGTAAGAATTTAAATTTTGCATATTTTTAAGCTGTCAATTTATATATCAAGCAGTTTTATTTTTACTGTTGACCGTTTTTAGGTTTTATAAAATTGTAATTATTAAATTAATAATCATCGTATAAAAATGTTCCAATTCGGCGATGTATCATCTAAAAAACATATTTGATGTTGTCTTTAAAGCAATCCTGCTTCCTCGTGGCCAGCAACAGATATTTGGCAATTATGCAAGATATGTTTTCGTCACTTCGTGTCCTTCCTTTCTTCATAAACGTTAGTTTCTATCACAGCATTCATAAGCATAACATTTCAAACTTATGGTGTCATCATTTACACTTTAGATTAGCCATACTCAACCTTTTTTTCCTCCAGGCCGCATTCCGATTTTTGCTTCTCTACGTGAGCAATGGGTCGCAACATATTTATAGTAAACTGTAAATATAGCACATACTATACTGCATACATATGTATGTATGTATGATGTACAATGGCGTCGCGACTAGCGACTGATTTGACCTAAAATACAGTCACTAGTCGAGCCGGCACGCCAATACTGCGGTTTTTGCATGTAAAAATCATTTTTGACTATAATTATTTTGGGCCGCACATAAGAGCTTACTGGGCCGCAGGTTGAGTATGGCTGCTTTAGATAAACAGTTTGTTGTGACTTAAGACAGAGTCAGTCGACTTTTTCATCCTGTTTATTCTAGACAACACTCTTCCAACTCCCACCACAACAATTTATAATATTAGAATTTACTTATTTAATCCGTGAAGTTTGTGAACCAAAATAAATAATTTTCTTTTTTGCACAAAATGGGTTTGCAACTTTACAGTTGGTATAATAGTAGTATAAAGTTTTTATTTTTTTACCATGTCCGCTCCCAATATGGCCTTCTAATGGAGGTATCTAGAAAAAAGTTTTTCTTCGAGAACTGCTTATTACTCAGTTGCTAAATATGTCTTTTATTTCCCATGAGAGAAGGGATAGAAGGATACGGCTAAGAGGGAGCTAGTGGTTAGCTAATCGCTCTCGCTACTCCCTGTTTTAAGGATAGGATGGATGGGAAGGGTAATTCAATACATCACATATATCCATTCCTTCAAACAGAAATCCATTAATTCATTGAAAAATCAATCTATAAAAACTGTCTATACTGGAATTCGAGCCCGTGACCTACGTGTTCTAAGCCAACAACGTTGGCCAGTCAACCACACAGTTGACATATTATATATAATATTGTATTGGGGCTTGTGACAATACTGCTTCATAATTGGTAATATAATTGATACAATTACATATTATTATGACAATTCTGTCTTCTATCAGATATAAATAAAAAAGAGCATCAAAACCAATCAAAGCAATAAATAATAACATAATTGAATGCTACCTATATTAAAAATGCTAAATTTTATCTTAACAATCAATATATTACTTTGTATACATTTGATAAGCATAATATGTATTATTTTTATTCTACCATTTGACATAGATGAAATTAAATTTTGTTATTTGATCATCAAAATCAGACACCTTAAAAATGCAGATAATGTTTTTATAGATTTGAAATAATGAATAGATATGCAACGGATTAGTTGACAATTTTATCTATATCTATCTTACATTGTATGTTTTTTTTTTATCCTCAATACATATTATATTCTTGTTTGTCATTGAGACAAACATCACAAAAAAACTGTTTCTATACAAGACTGTCAGGAAATATGATACTTTGATCCTGCATATTATTGAAAATTGATAGGTATCTCTAATTTTGACCTTGGAGATTCTGTATTATTTAACGTACCTAACCCAATTTTATATCTCTAACATACAATGTGGCTAAATTTCATTGTTTAGTTAGGTTGCCTCTGAAGAATGACAATTTCTTAATGTAATGTGTGCAATACTGTTTAATATGCCATTAAATCAACTATGTAAATTATATTTACTGTACAAGACAACTAAAGAATTGTGTATGTTGTTAGTATAAAAATAACCCTACTTTTACAGTTCTGGAAATCGCAACAGGAGAATTTGGACATCACAATTATAAATTAATAGAAAAATGTAAAAATGGAAAGAGTGACAAGTGGAGAAGACGAAGACAAGACACTGCACAAGTAGATTCCTTAGTGCACATAAGTAAGAGGTTTTTCATTACAACTAGTAATAAATATTCCTATAAACCAAAAAGTTTATTTCATTCAATAACTTTCACAATTTAGCCTGTATTCAGCAGTTGAGTTGGGACTTGGTAGCTACAAAGGCAAACTAATAGCTTTCAGTAAATTTTCGGTGTCATACGGAGTAGATTTGCACTGATAGTACTTCCGGACATTTTTCGCACACTAAAGTGCAAGCCATCAAGTCTTGGTCAATTGTTCCCGAGACAATACTAGCACAAAACTAAACAACTCATAACATTCGTTACACCACAGGAAACGTCTGTTGGACACAAATACATGGCCATTGTGGGTGGTGAAGGAAGTTGCTTAGCTTATATCTAAATTGTCATACTTATTTAAGCTTAATTTTGTTTCGATATTCAATATTTTATCATTCTTTTTTACAGATAAAATGATGGCGAGCGGAATGCTGACTCCAGTGCAAGCTCCTAAGTTACAAATGATTCCGCTCTCACCAACACCAGTGTATAACCCTAAAAAAATACTCAAAAATCCATTAAACAAAACATTATCAATAAGCCCCAGTACATACTGCAAAGACGAGCAAAGATATCCGACGTCGTTTCTCACCCAACTTTCTGTTTTAATTGTGAGGAATATAAAAATATTGACCAGAGATCGAGTTCTGTCATATATGAGATTTTTTATACACATGAGTATTGCTGTAGTGATGGGAATATTGTATTTTCAAATCGGCCAGGATGCCAAGTATACTATGGATAATTTCAATTTTATCTTCTTTACAATCATGTTTTTGATGTTTACTTCTTTTAACTCAATGATGTTAACATGTAAGTACCTATCAACTGGATTTCAGCTTAAACTTATTATGCTGCAGTTTATTCCGCATAACCTGCAAATTGAAAAACTAATTTTGCCGTTTTTGAAATGGTTTAGCAACATTTTGAATTTGGTTAAATACAGTGTTGTAGTTGGAAAATAAATAAATAAACTTTTTTGGATGCTATGCATGTGTGGATAGAAGTCAATTTGACTTGATTCATGATTTATTACATTGGTACAATGTAAATAGAAATAAAACATTATAAATACATTTTGGGTCTATTCTCAATAAAACCAAGTTAAACAAAACTATCAACCGCATCAAATTTGAAATGTGACAAAGCCGAAAAATTATTTTGTATTTGCCACATTTATAAATAAGTACAAATGCATGCAATAAAAATGGTTTTTTTTCAGTTCCCTTGGAGTTACCGATAATAACTAGAGAGCATTTCAATCGCTGGTACTCTTTGAAAGCTTACTACGTAGCCATGACAGTATCTGATGCACCTATTCAATTTATATGCACATTCATTTACGCCATTATCACCTACTTAATGACTGGCCAACCAATGGAAATATTCAGAATATGGTACTTTTCTGTTATCTGTGTATTGGTTTCTTTTGTCGCCCAAGGAATAGGTCTATTGAATGGAGCCATATTCAATTTACAAGTAACAAACATTACAATTATTATAATATAATACACATTTATTTTTAATCTTTATACCACGACGCATGTCAATGAAACACGAAAGAAATTAATTAATTAAATACCATAAATTCTAAAGTCTTAGCTTTTTTCAATTCCCGGGACACTAGACATAAAATTGTCATGTTCCGGGAAATCCTCGCATCCCGACACTATAGTACTGTAGTATTTTCTATAAAAAAATAATTCTATGCATGAAGAACTGTAACATTCTTCAAATATGTATATTATGTATATGTGCCTAAAAACACAGATATTTAATTTTCTTTTATTCATAACTCAAATGACAAACGAATACTAAGAATTTTTTAAATTTTTTCTTGCTACCATAAACAATGTGGGTAGCTAAAAACCCATGCAAACTTATTTTAGAAATTAAACATAACAATAGATGACAATTGTATTGTTACTATTTATATTGTTTTTCATCACACATTATTTGAGAAATTCACTTGATTTTGCCAATGAAACCAATTCATTCGAAAAATTACATATTGGATTAGTAATTTTATGTTTATTGCAAACTAGCATCTGTTACAGTATGTGCAATGGATCTATTTTATTAAAAAGTTTTCAAAGTTCCTTACAATTTTTTTTTGGTTTAGTTGGTAAATTGGTAAGTCTCAAGTCTCAAGATGTTTTATTTAAATGTCCTGGGAACCAAGACCAGCAAGATGCTCCGATATTTCAGGAATTTATTCTCGGGATGTCTTGACATAGAATCACTAATAAATATCAGGAGTGTATATTCAGGGTGTGCTAGATGTGCGCTGCACACCATAGAACTCTGGCACTTGAAGCTATATATTTAAACTACACCTACAATATAATCTACATGCTGTCTACAATTCGTAGACGGTAATCGTACATATATTATGCAAGGTGATCGGAATTACAGCCGCATGGTGTAACAACTCGTACAATTGGAAATGTTAAAAGGCCATCCCTGGTGTTTTATGGAGTAATGTTTTTGTTCGCAGTTTTAACATTCAAAGGCGACATTTTAAGTTACAGTTCACGCTTGTTTATCTCAGTCTCGAATTTATCGAATGTACCTTCAAAATTTTTGAAGATTATGTTCACTTTTTATTTTAGAGTACCGAATAATAGTTAATTAAAATAAATATTTATTATCAATTCCTCCGATTGCTCCGATGGTACATAGTGCCGGCAATTCTGATAACAAATATTTATTTACATATATTCCATACACTCAATCTTTTGACAATAACTGTCAACTAACGGCAATTCATATCTGTTTTAAATTTTATTTTTCTTTATTTTCAGAATGGTGTTATATTTGGACCATTATTTATGTTACCATTTACGATGTTCTCTGGATTCTTCGTCCGCCTCAATGATGCTCCTTACTTTCTTCAATGGCTATTTCATATATCGTATATCAAGCATGGACTAGAAGGAGCAATGCTTAGTATATTTGGATACAGTCGTGAGAAAGTTTCCTGCTCCGAAATATACTGTCATTACAAATCCCCATCCAAGTTTCTCAAAGAAGTGGACATGGATAATGCCATATACAGTTACTCAGTGATGGCGTTATGTGCCATGTGTGTTTTTGTGAGAACGTTGACATACTTTACATTAAATTACAGATTAAAACATAGAAGACGATGACCACCGTCATAGAATAATTATTTTCATAGCTCGTCAACGCGCTGTTGTTTTACCATCGAATCAACAATGAAGAAGCATTTAGTTTTATTAGTTTCAATTATTATTTTACATAATTCTTTCTGTGACTGCTTTTATGAAGCCATGCAACATTGAAGAAACGTATTTTCTATTTATTTTTTTTAACAATTCTTTGTGATTAGACAGTTCATTGAATCAATAATATATTCCGAGAGTTCTTTGAATAATTAATCTCTAATTATGTGTTACCATGTCACCAGTGGCGGATGAAGCAACTGAGAGGCCACGGGCACAATAAATCTCATATGACCTGTTTTTCGGATAACAGAACGACTAAATTTGAAATATATGCGCTAATTATAATATAAGCTTTTTTGAGGTCCCGAAAGCGCCTCTCTCGCATATGGGATAATCCGCCACTGTATTTCACTTAAGTGTCAATAAGACTATAAAAGAGGGAGATAAAAAATAACAACTTCATAGAAAATTTGCTGCAGAATGCGTCTAAAACCAGTCAAAACATTTTACATAACATTGTATTTTATATACAACAGTTGTCAAGTAACATGTAAATGAATGACTGGGAAAAGGTGATACAAGTGATGTGTGATGTGAAAAGGTATAACAGACTAAGGTATCTTCTGTAACTTCCATGTAGCACATCTGACTATCCTCATGGTTTCTGTTTTTTTATGAAATTTATGACTGTTACCAAAGAAACCTTTTGAAGTATGTCAATATGGGATATTTCCCATGCGATTAACAGTGACAATATTAAATATATGTAAAAAAAAATCAAGAGAGCAGTTATAGTTTCTTTTTTATGAATATAATTCAGAAAATGTCATTGTTTTGTTTGCACCAGCAATATTTACTATTTAGACGGATTTAATACGGCATTTTATATGTATACTTGGAGCATTTAACGTAGAATATATAAAGTTTTATTTTGAAAAAAATATTTGGTGTAAATATAAAAAGGTGTGAATTATTTAAGAGATGCCAGTATACATAGAATCTTAAATTCAGATATGTTTCCATGAATGATAATTAATAGTGTAAAGTTCTGTGATTATAATAATTTATATCACTGGTGTATTTATTGTAAATATTAAAATTACGATTATGTCTATATGAATCTATATTTGCTCAATTAAGTGTTTCGTGAAAAAAATAATGTGACCATAGTTGCCTACTAGTCTAAGAATCAAATAATAATTTTATTTTATATTGATTTCCCTCCATTGGTTTCGCGGTGATTGCGGGGTCCTATTGTTACTTTTACTACCTCATTCAGAACAAATACGTTTTTTTGAGAAAACACTATAGTTTTTATTAAACCACGGTCAAATGATGTTGGTCTAATCCAGATAACGTTCTTTAGAATATTTGTTTTTTTAGAAAAAAATATCTTTCGCTTAAAAATTTAATGGCTTAATTAATAATTCATTTCAATTACAACTTAAACTATCCAAATGAATGAATTGTATGAGATTTTTTCACTTATTTTGAATGATAAATATATATAATCCAAAACAAGTGCACGGATTCACATGGTATTTTTAATTGAATGAAGAATGATAATCAGTTTTTATTATTTTATAAGACACGTTTCAAATTAAATTAAAAGAATGATATTGAATATCATTATTATCATTATTCTATTATTATTCTATTATTTTGCCTTAGAATGATTCACAAATATTTTATCAAGCTAACGATTATATTACATCGAAAGAGATTGGGTATTTTAGGCCTCTTTAGTTATTATGATATACCAAATAATATCAAGTTTTATAATGAAACTAACATACAATTTTAGAGTTGCTTGTCAAAGGAGTGGCAATCTTAATGTATTTCTTTCCCTATGCTAACGAGGCTTTAAGTATTATAGTTAAGTGAAATATGATTTCTTTATGTATCATTAGATATATTCGTATCCTGTATCGATACATACACCTGTCTTCACTATGCCTGCGCTTTCTTCCGATTGGTTCTATTTCACTCTCCTGGAAAACATCAAATATATCTTATGATTATGATAAAATGCCAATATGATCTCTGGAAGCTAAGCAAGTGGCAGGTTGAAGAAAATCCTGTAGGTGATGGTCACACTCCACATAGCTTGTGAATGCCGCTTAAGATAATCTAACACATAATTTTATAATGCAATATTTTTGATGTCTAGCAATAATACTTGTTTTAACACAATATAGGTACTTTTTTAACTATACGAAGATAAGAAATTCCCAATACAAGACTGAGATTTTTAACCTAACTTAGGATTTTCTACAGAAATTTTATAAAACAGTAATCTACAAAATAATTTCTAATTGAAGAATAAATTAAAAATGTGATTTAGAACAGTTAATTTTTTACTGAAAGACTAAAACCTAATTGTCGTTAGTAAATGATTTAAATTTTCGTAGCCAAATTATAAATAATTAAACCCCCCCTCATTTGTTGTACTACCACCAGGGTCAATACTTGACATTTTGTCGCCGACACAAATTTTTATTTACTATATTTTCAACAGAGTTGAAAATAATCAGTTGTTTGATGAGTTGTTTCTTCAAATTTTAAATGATTTCATTTAAAATGCTGCATTTTTCGTACCAATAAAAAGTTTAATCAACATAAATTTATTAATCAATTTGATATTATAAACTAATCAACATATATAATCAAATACGTTAAATAAAGGGTGTTGAAAACTGTAAATATATTAAACTCAGCATTTTTTAATGAAAAAATGGAAAGATCATTTACATTGCAATATTTATTCAAATTGTTTTATGGTGAAAGTGTATTGGTTATTTGTTATATTTTGGGGGTTAGAGTGTTATTTAGGACTACTTAAATTACACTACATAATTATGAATATTATTGTATTGAATCACAAAATGAATGCTCAAATTCAACCATGTTTCAATATCTATTTCACGATTAATGGGTATACAAAAAAACATGTCGCATATCTATTTATGAAGTGTAATATTTCTGTTCCATTATCTTGAAAAATGTTCATAGGCCTGCTACACGGACACAATAATCTTTGCAAATCTAGCATGAAGTGATAATAATCGTCCTCGGACAATTATTTACATAGATTCCTTTTTATATATGAATATATGAATTGCTGAGTTTCAAACAAAGCCGTAAAGTTTTTCCCTTAACAGTGAAATACCACTCTCTTACTAAAAAAAATAATTGCTCAAGAGGGGCATAAAATATATTTTAAGGTTATGTTTCATTGACAAAACCTCATAATAAATCGAATTTTTCCATTGACCGTGCATTATAGCCATTACTATTTATTTAAATGATAATATGACTTGACAATTGTTGTTCAAGATATATGGTTCACAATATGTGGTTCAAGATTGATATTGATGTTGTAAAGCTCTGTTTGAAACTCGACAGTTCATATACAATCAGTTAGTTGTGATTGTACAGTAATTTATGATACTTTGAATGTGATAGTAATTCAATGTCTGTGTTATATAGTATAATATAATATCGTTAATAATTAAATAATTTGTATAAATACTATATTTTTTGTAAGTTTTTTGGAGATTGATATATTTTATACTTTGTATAACAATTTATCCACGAAAAGACTGTGCGCAACAATCTATTTAAAATGAAAAAAAGTGCCAATTTTGAAATGGAAAAAAATAAAATAAAAATATCTTTGTATCAAAAAGTGTTCATAATTTTATTCTTGAAACCTGTCCACTGTAACACAAACTTGTTCTTTGGATTTCTTAAGTTAAAGTGATTCTTAAATAATGTACTTTAAAATTAATGATACCTCCTTGATCCATCAACCGTAGTATGCTTGTGATATTAGGAGATAAGTAAGTAACTTTTATGTTTGGATGAAATTCATCTGAGTAATGCCTTTCCATCACACTGGACACTTTTAAAGTGATATCTTTGTTTATATTAACGTCACTTTAATCAATACATGATAAAATACAGTCTTCATCCAAATCAAATTATAAATATTTTTTTATCTATCATCAACATCAACTATATCCACTATCGTTCTTCTTTGTCTTGACATTTTAAATTCGTTTGTGATTTTTTAAAATGCTCAAGCACTTCACTACCAAGATGTAACAAAGCTGGAAATGCAATGAATAAAAGTATATTTTTAATGAAATAGATGAACTGGTGATGGTATGAGGTATAACAAAGGAGTTGGGAATCCAGGCCGGCAAAAACATTAATTGACTATTATAAGTTGAAAATTACGAATCCATTAAAAGTAAGTTTTACAGTCTCTCCTTCCTCTATGGTAGCTACTAGAGCTAACTTTTTAGCCTTTACTAAATTTGCGACATCATACGGAGAAAAAATCAAGATAGAAACTCTGGACAATGTAATCGGGAAATTTTTCGCACACTTAAGTGCAAGCCGCCAAGTCTTGGCCAATTGTTCCCGAGACAATCCTAACACACAACTGAAGAACGCATAACGTTTGTTACGCCACGGAAAACGTCTGTTGGAGACAAATTTACAGCCGTGGCGGGTGGTGGAGGGAATAGCATATTTTTTCCTTCCAAATAAAATTAAAGGTTGATATTTGCATCTAGCTTATACTCTAAGGCAGCGTTTTCCAAACTTCTTTTTCCGCAACCCAGCCATTTTAATATTTCTCCTTCGTGACCAACGTTCCCTCTAAGCTGCGCGCGTGCTCGGCCGCGCAGCAGTTAGGAAGCCTTCACGCACTCATTCTGGGTTGGCGCGCACTGCAAGACAGTTGCTCAATTAATATTTGATCGATTCGCACAGCTTTCGCGCAGTCTTTGAAATTTCCGCGCAGCTAACCCTTCGGCTTAGAGGGAACGTTGTTCGTGACCCACTAAATTTGTTATGGCCTATACTACCGGCCTATAGGTAAAATAAAACAGTATATTTATGTCCATACACTAAACAGTCTTGGTGTTATAATACAAAATAATTTACTCTGATAAACCCATAAACAAATCAAATGTACCAATAATTTATTAATGAGATGTGTGCTGCTATTTCTTGTTATCTAAATGCTCCAAGTTTGGAGAAAAGGATGAAAGCTTTATTCTTAGCTTTATTCTTACACTTACTGACTACAACACGACTATTTTTGACCATACACAGCGTTTCGTCAAGTTCGCTTATTATGAAATTATATAGTAACTATACAGATTTATTTTAGGAAATTGGTGACCCGGCATTTTGCTTTCTTCGACCCGGTACTGGGTCGCGACCCATCATTTGGGAAACGCTGCTCTAAGGCTTATATAATTTTTAATTGGACAAGTCTGTTATTGAAAAAAAATACAAAATTTGAAGGTTAAAAACTATAATTTATTTTACTATATTTAATATAAAATACAAATATAAAAGGAAAAAAATACAAAAGCTCTAGGTCAAAAACTGTAATATATTGTATTGAATATACATTAAAAATTAATGATCCAAACTAAATTTTTCGTTATTATTTTATCTTTTCCTGTCTGATAACGAAAACTATAATTATACCCACTAAAAATAAATAAACGTAATATTTTACATGAAAGAGATTTTATAATTTATTTTTTACGTTTACCACAATGAGTAATCTTTGAAGAATATTTTATACTGTCAAGTGTAAAGTATGATTTCTCAACTTTTTTTGGTCGACGGCCCCTTTTGAGTCTCATATTTTTCCGTGGCCACCATACCCATTTTTTATAAAAGCATATAAGTTTTTTGAGATTCAAGGACACAATTATTTTGGGATTGATGACTGGGAAAATTGAAAGATTCCAAAATAGATTTCCCAAAATTACAGAGTTCAAACAATTTTTTGTTTGCTGTCCGATTTTAAAAAACCTGGGAGTTTATGGATTTGCCTGTGGCCTACCAAAACTGCGCTGTAGCTCCCCTAAAATTGTTTTTTCTCTGTGGCCTCCTTGGAACATGCAGTGGACACCAGTTAAGAAACCGTTTCTGTTATGCAACTGTACAGTTTTGGGGGCCCACAGGAAAATCCCGGAAGAGCTAAAAAAAGGTCTCGCGTCTTCTTTCTCTTTTGAAAAATCCGTAAATTCCTGGGTTAAATCTGTCAGCGAGCAACTTTTGTCTCGAAAAACCTAAACCTATGCTTATATAAAAAACGGGTATGGGGGCCATGGAAAAATATGAGACTCAAAAGGGGCCACGTGCCTAAAAAGGTTGAGAAACTATACTGTAGAGAACAATTACGAAAAGGTCAAATGCTTATGTCAAATAAAATTAGAAAATAAATCGAATGAAC
Source organism: Himalopsyche tibetana (assembly GCA_030503985.1). Classification (NCBI taxonomy): domain Eukaryota; kingdom Metazoa; phylum Arthropoda; class Insecta; order Trichoptera; family Rhyacophilidae; genus Himalopsyche; species Himalopsyche tibetana. Next base: position 13,617,416 of record JAPJYX010000009.1, on the reverse strand, counting down.
TTATAAAGAATACATCCAGTTAAACATTTTTTTAAAAAGGTGATATAGGTATTTTTTTTTTAAATCTAACTCTTCTGAGATCTACATATTATAATAGTTATACATAGTGAGTTGGATTTTAGCAATTCCACAAATGAATATTATTCATCTGATTTCTGCTAGCTTTTTTGTCTCATCAACAGATGTCACATTCACTCATGCAAAATATTCTATGTTCATATGTATAAACGCAGTGAAATGTTTTCTAAAACGGATTTAGATATTGACCATAATTCTTTTTCTAAATTCTTGAGTAAGTTTAATCTTCTCCCTTCATCTGTGTTACATAAATAAATGATTTATGTACAATTAAATAAAGCGATCAGTAAATTTGAATAAAAATCAAGCCTTCAAGAAAATTCATTTTAATAATGTGACGTCTTGTCAATTGATGCTCCCAATTTTTTATAACCATAAACATTTAGGAAGGTGTCATTTTTGCAGTCATGATAGTCACTAATAAATTATTAATAAAAAGCATTGAAACTTTAGTAATCTTTTTGGAGTATGTTCTACATTTCTCTTGGCGCAACAGTTCGGGGTGAACTTTGGCCACCTCAATCAAATCTGCTCCACTCCACTCCATATTTTGCTATCCTACGCCAGTCGCAGAATTCCTCCACTCGCAGGTTCTGTCCATTCTGTGAAATCGCTATCACTCGACTAAAATTGAAATTAAATTAAAAACAGTATTATTTTAATATTTCGAAAAATCTGAATGATTAATGAATGATGACTACAAAATTCACAGTGTAATAAAATATTTTATATTACATTGCCTTGCAAAATATTTGTGACCTGGCAAATAATTTCGCACATGAAAACAATTGTTGATGAAATAAATTAATTTTTATTCTTATTTAATTAGTAATTCGCAATAAACTGTGATATACAGTTGTTTCCCTTTTGCAATTTTTACTTTGTCAGATTTAACAATTAAAAATGAAATTAATTTTAAAAATTATTCGACTATTTTTTGAAAAACTTAAAATGCTTCTAAGCATGTTCAAATATTTTACAGTTTATACAATTGTTGATTCTTGAAGTTGATTCAACTTATGAGAAACAGCATATTCTGAGAAATGAAAAATTAACTTTGTTTTCAACTTTAGTAAAAAAAGAAAAATAATTTGTTCAATGAAGAAACGAAATAGTCAATATGATTTAGTAAAAAAATGTCATATACTGTGTTAAAATTCACAGTTTATATTTCTCATTGTTCACAATCCTTAGCTAGCTTTTAACATATGACGCCACGTTAGCAATCACGCGGAATACTGAATCTCATAGATCCAAAAGAGTTTTTTTATTTTTTTTAATCCATGTCCATGTGGAAGATATGGTCTCCAAATGGAGGTATTTCAACACAAGTTTTCCAACGAGAACTGTTTGTTAATTAGTCGCTCAACCTCTCTTTTCCAAAGAGAGTGGTAGGGATAGAAGGCTATGGGAGGGAATTTTTAGACATCACAAACATCCATGCCTTCACACAGAAATCGATCGAAAAATGCTGTTCGTACTACGACTCGAACCCGTGAGATCAGGCACGGAAGCCAAGAATGCTAACCGCTACGCCATAATCCCCGACTTAAATTATATAATGATATTTTTTTTATTACAAAAATATATTATTTCGCAATTTTTTTCAATCAAGCTTTTTCATAACCACACTACTAGTAAAAAATAAAACATGTCAAAAAATAAATATTCATGAAATGGGTGGCACTTGATCTAAAAGTAAAAAATGCACCTATCATATTTCATGTGACGTTTGAGTTTGATTGGAAACTTTTTTACTAGTCACTATTTTTTACATTATCTTCAAAAATAATTTCAAATAAAAAAATATTAATAATACTACTTCACTCCATAGGTTAGATTGGGTACCAGTGGCGTCCTTTTAAACAATAAACTATTCGATTACGACGTTTACGTAAAAAAATGTAAAAATGACACCGGAAACTACGTTCTTCTTTTCTCTCGTCATTATTTTAAAAGTAGCATTTCAGATTTATTACATTTTTCATATTTTTTATTTTAAAGAATGCTAGAATCGTCAGATCTTGGCACAGTGTTCAAGACCTTTGGCTTCCGTGACGGATCTCAGTACGAACAGCATTTTTTCAATCGATTTCTGTTATAAGCAGTGGTGTAGTGGGGCCAGGTCGGGGACCTGGCACCTGAAAATGAGCCAGGGCGCCCTTCACCTTTTTGACTTGCAACTTAATTTGAACGTTATTTTTATTGATTTAATTGTTAAATATTGTGGTTTACTTGCGTGGAAGTACTTCGGACGGATATTTAAAAAAAATAGGGAAGAAATCAATGACCGATCTGGTACCTATTTATTTACCACTACACCACTGGTTATAAGGCATGGGTGTTTATGATGTCCAAAAATTTCCTCCTATCATTCCAATCCTTAAAAAAACGAGAGCGATTATTTAACCACTAGTCCTTTCCTGGCCTTATCCTTCTATTCCTACTACTCTGTTAAAAAACAGAGGTTAAACGACTGAGTAACAAACAGTTATCGTAGAAAAAAGACATCCATTAAGAGACTTCACACTGTGAGCAGATACGGAAAAAAGTATCAGAGTTAATTCACTAGTATCTATAAAAATATTATTAAAATTATTACACAATCAAAAAGTTATCGAGACAACCCTGTTTTCTTATAATCTTATTTTATTTATAAATTTATATGGAGATTGACTGTCAATAAATTATGCACACTAAGTTGTCAGTATCTACATCTCCATCCCACCTAACAAACAAATTCAGATTCAAAACAAAAAACATACTTAAAACAACACGATAATAAATGATCGATTTGAAATGACAGACAATTTTCACACATGAAACAATTTTAACAGATAACATGAAATAGTTCAATAAACTATGCGAGTGTTAAAATGCCGGACGTTTATTTGAAACTAAATCAGATACAATCTTAATATGATGCAAAATTATTTATATTACGTGTTTAAAATAATAATTTGATATTCTAGGCATACAGAGTCAAGATGTCAATACTTGCACATCACGTACATATTTTTGTCATTGCTATGTCGCTCCTTAGACGGTAATAATATAACGCACAAACAGGACCGTATTATAAGAAATGTTATTAATCTATACGGAGAAGATTAGAATCATAAACGTTTAGTTTCGGACCAAAATAATCATTGCGTAATAGACGTAACATTTATTTTAAAACAACATACGCATATTAAATGAAACTTTACCGTGTTTACTAACATGTATTTATTTATTAATTGACAGAAATTTTAAAACCGAAAGCGTATAAATTTAGGCATCCAATCCCGCACTCTTTTTTTGGTGCCGGGATTTCAGGATTCGAGCTTTTGGCATCCTGATATTAATAAAAAAAGTGTCGAATTAACAGGTTCCAGAATTATTCTCAACTTAGAGACCTTTTTTTCTTTTCTTAACGTGTTGTGTTTGCGGAAGCCGATATTTTTTAAAACCGCTGTCTTGGTTTCGGTTTTTTATGAGCTGAATTTTCAGGGTTTCGAAAACAAATCTTATTTTAAATATTCACGTGTCTTGTTGTATTGCTGTTCTTCAGAAATAACATATAGCTAGATTAAATAGTAAATATTCATATAACTGTAGTATTTTTAATTTTTGCAGATAACTACAAGGTAATGCAGATTTTAAATTAAGCCGCATTCCATTTTTATGTTTCTTATAATTAGTAATTTTATATACTCAACATATGTCGGCCATGACAGGCTACTACAATTAAAACGAATATAACAACCCGAAGGTCATAAAAGATATTTTTCGTTTCATAAGGGGTATTTTCCAATGCTTATTTATAATTGACGAAGTTGATTAAAGTATTTGATCGGAGTCAGCGATCCAACACTTTTTCTAGACTTGCGATAAATATTTATTTTTACGTAAATATAAAAAAATATTTGTATTGGAAGAACGTTTTGTTGAAAACTTGTAAATGCATAAATTGAATAACTGCAGATAGGGGATATTAAAATATTATAATTAATCTTCGCATTTAGATTTTTTTAGTCAGCACTACACCATTTATTATGATCCTTAATTTCTTCAGTTTCCATGAAAGTTCATATATTTCAGTTGTATTTTTTTTAAGCTAAAAAATGACATTTAAATATTTATTGAACTATGCTAATTTCTGTTTAAAACTTCAATCATATATATGAATTTGTTTCTTTATTCAAAAAACCGAAACCACCATTTTCGAAGCACTTTTGCGGTTTCGGTTTTAGGTCGAAATACTACGGTTATCGGTTTCAAGTAACTCGCAAAGCTGACTAAAAATTAATGATCAATGTATGTTCAGGATATCTTCCAATATAGGTGATTCAGTGAAATTACTGGAGGGAGAATTACATAATAATGCCACGAGGTCTTGGGGGATGAAGGAGCGAGAGAACATCTGTCATATAATTCATAGTTTATTTTGACACTCCATTGTAATATTTATGATAAATTATTATAAGAATAAAATAAACGAAAAATTATTGAATATAAAGTAAATATGTTAAAAATATTAAGTACTTTACTGATATATTTAGAGCGAGATTAGTTGGTTGGACGAGACGCCTATCACGAGAGCTTTACGATTTTTTAGTGAACTCCTAGTTAAGTATCGAATATTCAAGGTTTTTTTATTTCCTGTCTTTCGAAAAATGTTTTATACTTAATGTACTTAATGGTAAATAAAGAAGTGACAAGATTTTTATAGAAGTTTGATTATATTGTACGACATTAGCTTAGAAACTTTTGATTTTAAACTAAATTAAATGTGTTTATTTTTTTTTATTGAATTAGATTATACTATTGTAATAAGAAATTCGGTCGATTAGTGAATCAAATAGGTACTCAAATCTTATTATTGTATTAAAACTGCATTCTTTTTTCTGAATACATTTTGTCTATAATACCGATAAGAATTTTGCAAGTTGAAAAAACGAAACTAATACATAGCTTTTACTTTGAAAATATAATTTTCTTGGTTCCAAAATCATTAAATGTCATTTTTAATTGAAAAATAATTTAATGTTCCTTAATCTATATTATGTATATAAAACATAATATTTTAAAATTATTTAAAAACATATTAGAGCAGTGGCGGCCGGTCATTGTGGCATTTGATCAATGTACGCAGAGGCGGTTATATTTCATGAATATTCAAACAAAACATTTATACCATTCACTCATTTTAAATTCTTTGTGTTTATTGTCTATAATAAATATTTTAGAAAATTTTATTTTATTTTATTGAATTCAAAATGAGTGAATGGTACAAATGTTATGTTTGAATATTTTTTCATGAAATATAACCGCCCCTGCATATACAAGGAGTGCATTGATCCAATGCTACATTGACCGGCCGCCACTGTATTAGAGTAAGTAAGATATTAATAAAGGTATCTCTCTTGTGGGATATCTCTTCAATGTCATTATATTAAACACGATGAACAAAAATCTCTGTTATCATATTGCTGACGTTGGTATGTTGCCGAAAATACTATCAACCATATTGCATAGTTATTGTGTATATATTTTTTAAACCATTTTAGAGGTTATTTTAACAAATGTTTATCTACATAAATTTAGTGTTATTTAATGGTTCAATCTATCGTTTTCAAAGAGAGTGGGGATATAAGTATAAAGCTATGACTACACTAATGCTTAGCTTATCGCTCTCACTACGTCCAATTTTTAGGATCGGATAGGCGGTGGGAAGGAATTTTAGACATCATAGAGATCCATGTCTACAAAACTGCTCGTAGTGGGCTTCGAATTCGTGAGCTCTGAAGTCAGCAGCGTTGACCACTTGACTTCGGACCCGGTTATTAAATGTATTACTATTATTAACTTGATTTGAACGCAGTTATACCAAATACCAATTCAATCAATTTGTTAATATTATCATACATTATAGATAAAGTGAGAGCTTTATGACACTAGATACACCAAATGAGTACAGTAAATAAACCATAATGTACTCTCGTACCTCGATTTGCGCGGTAGATAGCGTTCACGAAATTTCGCGCAGAGCGAATTCGTGTAGGCCGAGAAAAATGAATGATAGGTTCAAAAAAATAAAAATTCAATGCATACAACTCAAACGAAATTAAGAGATAGTATTCATCAAAAACGCGTAAAGTGAACGCATAGAATCATTTATATGAGCCCTTTAGAGGTGAAGTGAGCCGAATGGTATTTTAGGGAACAATAAGTCACATGCATTATAATATTCTACACCAGCGTTTCTCAACCGGGGGCCATGTGGCTCCCTTGGGAGCCACAGCATGCTCCAAGGGGGCCACAGAAGAAAATATCAGTTTTGGGGAGCCACAGCAGACTTTAGGGGGGCCACGGCCACTCAAAAATATAATGAACTAAAATTTATATTAAAATCAAATGTGATAAAGTAGGATAATAATACATTGTAGCAGAAATAATGTATTTATTATACATACTCTTTAATATTTTTTCAATGATATTTAAGGATACCATAATAACTGCATCCAAAAGTAAGTGTCGACAATATTGGATTGAATATCTTGTCCACGGATTTCTTTCGTCACCCCATGATATTATGAAACTCGTGTGCGTTAAATATGTTTTGCTTCACTAATGCTACTATCCATTTTATACAAAACACATAGACATGAAAGAAAAGCCATTTTAATAATTCAAAAAGCTTTAAGAAGTTTCCGCAACAAAAAAATAGGATTTATAGTATTCAGTGAAAAATTAGACACTGGTTTAAATAATAGTTTCTTACGAAATTTCTAAATTAATTGCAAAAGCTAGAAAAACGCATTATATTTTCAAATATTTGATTTTGCGATTTCAAGAGTTATGAATCAGAGTGAAAATGCAATTATTCAGGTGATTCCTTTGAGCAATTCCGTTCAGTATCAAGACGTATGTATGAGATAGCAGATGATAAAAAAACAACTAATTGAACATTTTGCCTTGCAAATTGACTAACCTAAAACGATGTGTCAGATTTTTGATGACGAAAAAGTTAGTTAAGATAATTTAATGCTCTTTACCAAAAATCTTAAGACACTAAAAGTGTAACGATTGAACAAGGAATAAAGATTTTTTATAAATAAAAAATATAACGCTTCAATTAATGGAAGTATTGAAGTTTAACTATTTTTTTTGAATTCCCTGCGAGATTCATCGTCAACATTGGGTTGTAAAAAATGGAACCTTTGTGTAAAACCCTTAATATTGTAATAAACAGTAAATTTCATAAAATCCCATTGACTTCAAGAATGTCTTTTTCGAAATTATTTTTTTAATCAGCTCGATGCAAATACCAAAACGCAATACTAAAGACCAAAACTGATCATTGGCAAAGCTTTGTCCCTTCGCTTAGTGGCTAGTGTCTTTAGGGTCCTCCATGGGGCTGCAAATTCAAGTAGCACCCCGGGCGGGAGGACCCTTTCCTACACCACTGCATATCATTCCAAAACTTCTTGCGTGGTAGGTATAAAGTAATTGAAGCCTAACACCCAATCCATGAGAATGGCTGGTAAAGTACGTGATACAAGGTTCGTAACCTTATTTTCTTACAGAAAATTCTTCTTACCGAATAATACAGTGCATTGGTAGTCTTTACATTAAAGTTCAAGGCGCAACAGCAATGCTACATAATGGGTGTCAAATGCCAGGTGAGGATAATTCTTTGACTGTCTTCTTCTCGACCAGACCCTTCATTCTTAAGGCCCACAGAACTGTGGTGCACAGTATTGCTACAGACGCTGCTATGCGAATTTGGTAAAATTGATGGGAAATTATTTTAAGGACAGGCATTCTTATAAATTCTTTCAAAATTTAAAAATGTGAATGGAGACCAACGCTTCGACTCCAAATTTTCGGATAGACCAATTTATAACTAGCCATGATCACTTCACTGCCAAGCTCTTCTAGGTCGGGTGATTAGTAAATAGCTTCAGAATGCTGATCGCATTTTTGAGAATGTCCAAGCATGAACAACGAACGGGAAGATTACAAAGCATTCAAAGAAAAATTACAAAGCATTCAAAGAGTTCACGGCGTCTTATGAAAAACGAAAAGAATTCATTTCATAAAAACTCTTTTGATAACGTTATTTTATTTCATTTAGCATTCTGCAACCTGCAGTGCATGCAAACTAGTTTTCAGAAATGTATGCATAATACGCGCCCGTAAGAATAGTGTGAACCATAGCGGGCTGTGATGGGTACAACGTTGGGTACCCTAGGGATTTACAAAAAAATGTAATATTATAAACTATTTTGTAAACATATTTTTTTTAACAAACAATTTTATTTTATTGTATTTTTTAAAAATAAATTTACCTACTTTTTTTTCATTTTCCCGAGCCCCGAAAATTTTACTACTATGGTTAGGGGGGCCACGGAAAAATATGAGACTCAAAAGGGGGCCACGAGCTTAAAAAGGTTGAGAAACTATGTTCTACACGTACTAAAATATCGTAAAAGTGAAGTGAACAAAGTAAATACACACCGCAATAGTGTTTTCTGTAATAGCAAAATAAAAATATTCAATCCACTAAAACATCAAATAAAGACGGGATTTTACTTAAAAGTGCAATAGAATAGTAGTTGTTTTTCATTTTAATACTTGTATCACTTCACTTCTCGAGGGTTCATATTATGTACATTCTCGTATATCATCATATAATAAAAAATGGTAGTCTAGAGTAAAAATATTAATTAATGGTAATCAATATTTTTTATACATAATAATAAGTAATAAACTATGTATAGAATTTTAAGCGGAACAAAAAATAATATTGCTCTTCGTCTCCGATGTATTCTAATCAAACCTGTTGCTTACTTAGAATTGATTCAAAATCAGTATTATCGGAGTCATATCTAGCACAAATTTTTTCTAGATTTTGTTAAGTAATCCGTTATTATTTTTTTCTTATCTATGTAAATTCCTTGATACTGCCCACAAATGATTCTTAAACTTCGGTGAAATTTAACAATGCGTTTGATATTCTGTTTAATATTTAAAACCATTATACAATTTTTTTTTACCATGGAGTAATACCTCCTAATGGAGTTTATCTCAACAGAAGTGTTTCTATAAGAACTGTTTGTTACTCAGTTGCTCAACCTCTCTTTTTCCAAATAGAGTAGGCATATAAGGGTAGGGATAGAACAGGACTAGTGGTTAGCTAATCGCTCTCGATACGCCCCGTTTATAGGATAGGATGGGCGGGAGGGAGGAATTCAAGACATCACATACATACATGCCTTCGAACAGAAATTCATAAATTGATTGAAAAATCAATTTATAAAACTGTCCATACTGGGGTTCGAACCCGTGACATCCGTAACCGAAGCCAACGATGTTGACCACGCGACCACACAGGCGGTTATTAAAGAACTACAGCAGTATTTTTTGAATTCAATTATTTTGATTTGTCAGAATCATCATTATTTTCTTTGAAACTTAAAAAAACATACGATTTAAATACACACGAGAATAAAAGTTCTTGGCCGCGTTAAAGAAAAACAGCGTTAAGCGAGTCTCGCGTAAATCGAGGTAACGGTGTATTATTATTGATAAAGTGAAAGCGATATGACACTGTTTACACCAAATAAATAGAGCAAATATAATAAACTGTATTAATTATTATTGTAATTATATTTATCAGGAGACATAGTGCATTCGCCTCTGGCCATAATCATTGAATAAGTAAGAGAGCAGTGAGATTTTATAGACGTTAATCGAGCGTTGCATTGGAAAGGAACAAATAGTGCGGCGTACTGCGAGTGTGGGTTGGTAGGTTGGTACTCAAAATTTATCTCCGAGTTGGTCAGTGCTGTTGCCAGTAAGGCGGGACAGTGTGTCCACCGCGCGTTCTGTATGTAATTAATTCGTCCTTTGATATAATCAAATTAGTTCGCGGATAAGGCGCGAAAATACAGTTTTTGTCATCGTTTTCGGTGTATATAAAACACAAACTCATCACATGTAATTCAGATTTAATAATTGAAGAAAAATTAACGTTTCGTGTATAAATAGATTACGTATCGTGTTTTTAAAAGTGTACTGTGTGGAATATAATAAATATCTTTTTCTATGAACTGATGTGTGTATAAGTGAAACTAAATATTTTTTTGGTGAGTACTAAAAATAAACATTCTTTACTCAGCGACTTACAATGTTTTGGTAAATTATGTTTACCAAATAATTGTACACCATTCTATAAAATACGTTTCAATATTTAGTATTATATATTCCTATAAAAACTCCGATGACATGGAATACATTTATTATATGAATTAAAAACTGGAAAAAATGTTATATCGACAAAATCGTGTTATAAATATATATAATATATGAAAAACACTAAAAAAAGAAAAACTTAGCTCTTTTATTTATCACTAGGTTCACTCGTGTGCCAATTTCTTGACGTACAATACATATTTAAATCTGAACACTTAGACTTAAATCAAATTTGACAGGACAGACAAAAAACGATGTTAACTAATGCAATTTTATTTGTGTTTACTAACGTTTGGTTTGCGATAATTATTTAATGCGTTCCGCGTTGTAAATAAAGACATATGGTAATAAAAAAATGTGCCAGTGATATAATAAATTGCAACAAATATAAAAAAAACTTTTACCAACAACAAAAACGTGTTCTTACAATATTGACGACGAATTATGTTTTTTTTTTTAATAAACAGCTTAGCTAAATTTTTATTTCATTGATAATATTTTTGAAACTTTTTATGTTAGTTATAACTTTAAAACATGTAAATCAATATATATCGACTGTGGAAAGGAAAAATGACGTAACTCACAGTTTTATCAAAACAGCTTTTTTTTCGATAATCATAATGTATCCAACTTAATACACGTTCTATCAAAATGATGTAAGCTGCAAATGCCAAATTAGCATCTAAATTTTGCTTTTGATTTTGAAAAAAGATGGGCTTGTGAAAATTGAAACCAAGAAAAAATACTGAAAAAAGGTTTTTCCGAGACAATTTCTTAAATTAACATTAGATTATGTCAATTAAACACCAGTTTAGAAGTCTCCATGCACTTCAAGGTTGTGTTTATTTCATAATTTGCATATGGCCGAAAATCATCAAAATACGTTTTTCGTGCCTCCTGAAAAATTTGCTGTGTGGGTTAGGTCCTTTTTGCTTTCCACAGTCGATATGTAATACCAGTTATATCGGTGTTTGATACTAAATTTGTTACACCACACCTAAGCTCTTACGAGGATTTTTCGATATCAGCGCAAAAGCTTGGAATGATTGCTTTTACATCAGTTGATGTATATATATTTTTTTTCGATTTATAAGACATATCAGAATATTTATACCCGATACAAAATTACGACTGGACGACTTTTTATTGATTTAATTGGTTCGATGTTAATTGGCTGAATTACTATATTGTATCTTTGCTTAAACATAATAATATTTTAATCTTTTCTCAATTGATTAGGTTATTTTTGTCAAAATTCGCTATCATATCTTACAAATACATGTTCGTAAATAGTGAATTGGACAGATAATGAATAAAATGTATTGTTACTTGAGAAATGCATCCTTGTATAAGATTAGTCTAGGAACAAAGAGAATTTATTTATATTGTATCTGACTGAAAGAAAATTTGAACAATTATTTGACCGATGTACACTTAAATCTTTTTATACATGGCAGAAAACCGTGTACAAAAAAGTAGTTTAAAAAAGTGATAGAATTCATAGGGAAAATGAAATGATTGATATCCTACATTTAAAAAACCGTGTATTAAAAAAAAAACAACAACATGCAAACATGTCAACTACTTAGGACTGATTTTTTTTGTTCGCTCTCAATGTGAAGCACATGGCATTCTAATGGAGGTATCTCACCAGAAGTTTTTCTTTAAGAACTCTTTGGTAATCATTCGCATCAACCTCTCTCGTCCGAAGAGAGCAGTAGAGATAGAAGGATAGGTCAGGACAGGACAAGTAGTTATCCAATCGTTCTAGCTACTTTGGAATCCCTAGTGAGCACTCACCTCTTATTTCCGTTAAATTCAACATTATTGCTTACCGTAACGTATTAAAGTATGTATTAGTTAACTGAACGAAGAGAAAGTGAAATTATTTAACATTGTTTCGACGATACTAGAGGATTGAATTGGAAATGAATTAGCTATACAACACACACACACTATTTTAACACTTTACAGTCCGTACATTTTCCAAAAATACCCACGCCAAAATCAGGCGATTTTTAATGAAAATCAACAAATTTCGATCGCAAATTTAAGAAAAATTCACTAGTTCATCAAATTTTGTCATTTATTCTACACTTGTCAACCTCTGGCCTGCGTCCCATAAAGGTTAAGTATGTAATTTGTAATTTATTTATTTTTTAATCCATGTGAAATTTAACAATGCGTTTGATATTCTGTTTAATATTTAAAACCATTATATCATTTATTTTTCACCATGTCCGCTCCCAATGTGGTGCATATGGCTTTCTTATGGAGGTATCTCAACAGAAGTTATTTCTACGAAAACTGTTTGTTACTCAGTCGCTCAACCTCACTTTTTTCAAAGTGAGTAGTAGGGAAAGAAGGATAAGGCTAGAACAGGACTAGTGGTTGGCTAATCGCTATTGCTACACCCAGTTATTAAAGAATCAGAAAGATGGGAGGAGAGGAAATGATGTGAATTGACATCACAAACACCCAATCTTCGATCACAACTTTGAATTGAATAATTCTAAAATTCACTGTGATCTGACCGGGAATCGAAGCCAGACCTGCGTGATCAGTAAAGCAAGCTCTAACCAACTGGACCACAGCAGGCGACTTTTTATTTAATAAATTATTTATTACATGTTATTATATTCATTCAATTTGACCCGTATACTGTAATGCAGTGTCTGCCAAACTGTATGCCGCGGCACACTGGTGTTCCGCAAGAAGTCTCAGGTGTGCCGCGAAGGAAAAACTGTTCATTTTAAATAATGCTTATTCATTTAAATTTTCTTAGATTTTAAATAAATTCAACACCTATATTTTCAAATAAATATTTGTCACGTTCGTCCATAGTGGTCGACGCGACACAAGGCTACAGTGATGCTGGTATATACGTAGCGTAGTCTTGTTTTACATCACTTGATTATCAAATGTACCAGTTGGTCATCAACCATTCGCAAGATTCGACGGTACACACCAGCTACAAACAGAGGAGGAAATTTTAATGTGTCTTAAAAACGGCTCAGCATTCAGTCAATATCTTCGATTGGCTTCAACAGAAATTAAATTTCTGTTGCCGTTTGGATCGTAGTATCTTTACGAATTTGGTTTTTCGGCGCTCGTGGAAATGAAATAATAAAAAACGAGAGCGGTTTCAGGTGGCAGATGAAAAGTTTTTTTTATGTAGCTTAGAGCAGCATTTCGACAGAATATTATGTAAAAACCAATTGCATCCTTCTCACTAGTAAAATTTTACCACATATGTAATATGTTGATAATATATTTAAATTAAATTAAAATTAAAATATTGATAATATGTTGATAATATATTTAAAAAATATGAACCTTATCATGATTTCCTATATTCATATTAATAAGGTACATTTCCTTTTTTAATGCATTTTTATTTGGTGTGCCGTGGAACAAATCCCATTCACCAGTGTGCCGTAAAGTAATAAAGTTTGGCAGACACTGCTGTAAAGGAAACTATCTCAACATATAAACAGATTATTGAAAAATGTAAAAAACTATTCAAATACGAAAGAAAGAGAAAGAATGCGCTTGTAACTAATTGTAAAGTAAGCGGCTTAGGTACAAAAATATAGAATGGTTTAACCTAAATATTTTTTTCCATCGCGATTTTCCATTTTACACATGTTGTTCAAACATCCAACGATAAGTCTCGAAAACGAAGACTTAATTTCATCATATATTTTTTAAAGTAAAACAGTACATGTCTAAAGACACCTCGTTGCTGGACCGTCACGTTAGTCCCGGAAAGGTAGTCAACGTGGCGGGCGCGGATTTGAAAGTGTTTTTAACATAAATGTGAACGCTGAAGGAAACATAACCGGTTGCAAAGAATATCCAGTAGTTGTGGGTTAAGAAAGTAAGCTTGGCTGCGGTGTACTGGCTAACAGTATTGGATACATTTTACCAACAAAAATGTCAGCAAATGAATTCTTTAGGCTAAGAGAGTAAATATTCTACGGTACGTATGCTTCATTGATTCACTATCGTTAATTTTCATTATCCTATTTCTGTGGTTAAAAAACATTGTGAGATAAATAGGTATATTAAAAAAAAACTATGTAAGGTGAACATTACAATTTTTAAAAAACAGAGCCTATCGGGCACTGATTGTTAATTACAGTAAATTCCCATATAGCGCTCCTCCCTATAGAGAAGTTTCATATAGGGAATGCGGCAGTCCCCCGCATAGCGCCCCCGTATAGCTTAGTTTTTTTTACAATACGCTAAATTTTCAAGGTCAAATTAAAATCTCAATAAAAATATTATATTTCAAATACATATTTTATATACACGTATTGTAAAAATATTGATTGTCAGTAGCTGATTGTCCTTTGTTAACAAACTAAATACAAGGTGATTTAAAAGATAAAAATGAGTTTTTTTTGATTACTGATTTTATCCAATTCACAAAATACAATTGAAACTACTAAACCTCAATTTTGTACGGGTTTTACGTATTGATGAAGACTATAGATATATATATATATATATATATATACAGATATTATTGTTTATAGAAAAAATACCCGTAAAGGCGAATCGTTTTTTTTTCAATTTTTATAAAATTTCGTACTTCGTGATATGTTGAATTTATCGTGTATATTTAGCTATCGTTATTATTAAACCATAAACCAGTTCCTATCATAAAAATTTAAAAATAATACTCACGTTTTTATGGTACGGTTAAATTAAAAAATATTCAATTCTCCAAATTGTAATTTAAGAACGATACAAATTACAATATTAATGTGTCGTTCAATAATAATAATTTTAAGCAAAGATTTATTTCATAGCTAATACATTATTCAACGCGATTTAGATTGCACATAAATTCCAATTCAGTCCGTCATACGAGGTTGATAAAATATAAAAACAAATATATTTCTAGGAAACGGGTAATAATTTATTATTGTGATGTATATAAAAATAAGTATAAAAATATTCAATCGAAATACATCCGCTAGATAATTAGCTGTACACAATATTAGCTGTACACGAGTTTCCAATAATATTATTTTTTAGATTTTTGATACTACTGCATTCATTAATTAAGTATTTCGACTGAGGGTGCTTGATGGAATTTCAATATCAAATTTGAATTGTTTGAACTTTGTACTTTTCCATGAGTTTTGTCGGTAACGACCCGGGTTTCGCCTTTCGGCATCTTCAGGCATTACAAGTGCACGGATGCACTTGAACTGACGCGTAGTAAACAGTTTGTATCGTTTATATACAAAAATATAAGTAGATCACTAAGTTAAAAGGCTATTAAAATGTAAATTGAATGTATACAATTTTCAATGAATTAAGTGGGCTTGTTATAATTATGGGGATTTTTGGAAAATATTAATGATCAGATAATAACATAGGAATGTTTAAAATAAAATATAAACGATACAAACTGTTTACTACGCGTCAGTTCAAGTACATCCGTGCACTTGGAATGCCTGAAGATGCCGAAAGGCGAAACCCGGGTCGTTAGCGACAAAACTCATGGAAGAGTACAAAATTCAAATTTGACTACTGCATTCTTTCAATCATTATGCTCAAACACTAATTGACATTGAATGTATAAATTTTGTTTATCAATTCAACGTTAGATTTTTTTTTTGTTTACGTTTATAATATATTGATCTGATTGCATTCGACATCAGATTAATAATATAAAATAAAATGTGTAGCACAAAAGTAAAATAACAAAGATATCAAATTTATTTTTTTATTGAACTCCCACGAAACTACCGCCGAATCTATCAAAGACAAATAATTAATGTTTACCTGTATTATTCGATTCTTTTAGGCACCTTTCGCTCCAATACGCATGGTATATGTATATTGAACTCTTTATTATTGAATTGACACCTGTCAATTTTTCGTCAGCCTAGCATGCAGTGGTTTCACAATAGACTTTTGTGGTTTGAATACATATCATCAGATAATTTTTAAAAAAACTTCAAAATATCATACATACCCATGTATTTTATTTAAGAAAAAAATACAGTTCTTCGCTACTTGATAACATATGCACACGTTTATGCGGGACTGGACATAAATCAATTTATTCGCTAGAAATGTCGGATACGTCTAATGTGTTATTATTGAATGAAGTTGTTTTTTTATTATTACCGTTCTGTGTTGTTGAATTTCTTGTTATTAGGAAATATGTTATTTGTTCATTTTTTGTCGGGAATCGTGCTAGAACAAATAATTCGTGTAAAAATATAATATTCGTTCCTTATAGTTCCGTGTTATTTCAAAAAGGTGTAAAAAAAAAAGAGTTGGGGGTACGTTTATTCTACGATACTAATTGCCTTTTTTAACATAGCGTAGTCATAGTCATAGTCACTCACATAGAAAGAACAAGCAAGTTTTTATATTATATATATATATATATATATATATAAAGACTGGATCGCACTATTCTTTTTAATAGGAAAATTAAAATACATTCTACGTTTTACGCCCAAAGTATAATGGACACATGTTATTAGGCCGTCAAGCAAAGCTTCGTTCACTGTTATAATGGCAAAGTCATTTAACTTTCATTTTTATTTATATAATAAATGTTTTTTTTATTGCCAGCACAAAAAATCGTTTATACATTTATTATTTATATACCGTTACCTACGAATTATTAGAGATAATTAGACTTAAATCAATAAAAAGATTTTATACCCCTATCCCTGATTTACGTTGCTCTTTTTTACGCGGATTCACTTTGAAGCGATCATGAAAATGTGATTTGGAAACATTGTGATAAAAATTAATACAAATATGGAACGTGTTATCAAAGTCAAAAATGCACTCTTCTTCATGAAGTAAACAAAAATTTACGATTTTTAATACAAAAAACTACTCAAGGTAACAGATATTTCCGTTAATTGTGTAATTGAACTGTTCTTACAATGACGATGAAAGCGATTTTAAAGCAGTTATGAAGAAAATGATTACAAGACAACAACGAAAATGACAATGAATAAAGTTTAGTTTTGTTCCAAGTTTTAAAAGTTATAATGCTTTTTGATTATTAAAAAAAATATATAATATTACGTTAAAAATGGCTCATCAATTCTGAATACATTCAACCTTCTTATAGCGTAGAGATTGGGACTACGTTTTAAGAATACTACGTTATAAGAGACTAGGCACCCATACAAATTTTGTCACGTTCACCTTTTCGTCTCGCTTGTCACAGAATACTTTGGCTGACAATTAATATTTGTTAAATGTTTGTATATAAAATGCCTTAAGTTTTGCATTTTGTAAAAAAAATCACGCTATAGGGGAACCGCTGTACGGGGAACTCCCGAATATGCTACAGAAAACTTCTCTATAGTGAGTAGGGCTTTCAAACCGGTTTAAACCGAAACCGGTTAACCGGTTTATCGCATGGTTTGAAAAAAACCGAAAACCGGTTTATTTCACTCGGTTAACCGCGTTTTATCAAAAATACTCGTTTACTTATTTTTCATTTTTTTTTTCAAAAAGAAAAATCTTTTACAACGAAATTACTGCGTAGAAGCAGAAAAAATTTGCAACAAAAACATCTGAGTAACAAGCAGTTCTCGTTAACAAATAATTTTTTGAGTCTATATGCTTCAAAGTGGGAGTGGAGACATAATATAAGCTAAAATTATTTTATTCTACTATATTTTTGTCTAAGCATTGGATGTCCTGTCTACTCGATATGCTTACAAAATAAATGCATTTATTGAACGATCTTCCTTTTGATGAGTTTTATTATCAAGTTCTATTTTTTTATTTGACATATTTTATCATAAAATATTTTTCCACATTTGATATATATATATGTATAATGCCTTCTGTGTTCCATCTATGACATAAATATCAATTTTTCATTAAAATTGGAGCATTTAGGACACATATTTAAAATTTTCCACAAAAACATTTTTTTTGCATACCTACCCAATCAAAATACGTTATATTTCGGTTTAAACCGGTTAACCGGTTTTATTGCCAGAAAAAAACCGAAAACCGGTTAATTGGAAAGTCCGGTTAATTGGAAGCCCTAATAGCGAGGTTTACTGTAATGACAATTTTGAAACAGTTCTTAGCAGATTTAAAATATTATATTTCAATTCACTGTGAATTTTTAAATTGTAAATTAACTAATTAATAAAAATAATTTCGGTTAGTTATCTATACCGGTATTATTGCGTTTTAATAACCGGTATTTTTCTATTGTAAAAAACACTATGTTTACCGAGAGGCTGGTTTCGGTAATACCGGTTTTGCAATCTCTAGGTTCAGGTGACATATACAAATGGGATATGATACATTTCATACTTTGAAAATCTTTACTAGAATTTAAAAAAAAAAATCAGGTAAGAATTTAAAATTTTGATTTGATTAATGTACACAGTTTTCATTTGAATCAAATCAAGTTTTAAAACAAAGCTTTTTGGCAATAAAAATAAAAGTATTTTTGATATCATATCGGAATATTTTTCAAAAACAATCATACGTCATTTATAACGCTGAAATGCAGAGATTAAAATAATATATAATAATACAAAATATTTTTTGTGTGTTATCAACAGACTCGACTTAATGATTTACTTATCATGGAATAAAATACGTAATAAAACTTATCTCATATTCGTCTGTGAACTATCGTGAATTTTACGGGTATTGCTACTGGCGAGTGGCGACCACATGATATCAAAAAACGTTACGTGAAAAAATAATGTAGACAGTAAGGATTGCAATACCGGTATTACCGAAACCGGGATCCCGGTATTCATCATGTTTTTCAATACCAAAATACCGGTATTTTGAATGAACAAAAACTGTCACGTATAAAATAATATTTTGATAAAATTGATCACGATAAATTGAAATTAATATGTTAAGTCTGCTAACGATTGTGTCAAGTTCCAGAATTGATGAGCCTTTCAATGATATATTATCATTTTAAGAAACTGTAACATATTCATGAAAACCACCTGTTTATAATGTATTTGCTGAAATTCTAATTATTATTTACTCACCCGGTATTGCGATCTCAATTGGCGGTTTTTTTTTAATAACATTTTTTTATAATCTCTAGTAGACAGATGCTAGAATTTTTATTACGATAACTATAGTATTTAAAATATTTCTTTGCATGAAATTAGATCTATCAATATGTACATTTTTCAAAACACCAAATAGTGCACAAAAACTGGTTTGAAATTGTGTTTCGATTATAAACACATAATACTTATATATTATACATCTAAAATTAATACTTCCTAGTTATCTAATTTCGGATAATTTTAATTTTTTGCAATCTTTGAGTTTTAATTAAGTCGCTTTTAATAAGTAAGTGAGAATTTAACTTTGGATACATAATATCCTTTTGATATTTTCATTCAGATGTTGTGGGTCCAAATTATTCAGTTCACAATTCCAATGACACTAAGAAAGGTAACCGCTGTAGTAACTTCGTAATGTATTGTGACTTTTTTTCATTTGACTTGAAAACTCATGCAAACTTGAAGTTAATTATGAAAAAAAAAACGTTAATATTATATTGTAAAGTATTATAATGTAAATTATTGCTTTTTTAAAGTACATCGTTTGATTATGCTGATAAAACCATTTCCTTAGAAAAGTAATACATTGGGTCAGTAATGTTATGGTTATTTTTTTGAAAAATGAAAGGAATATTTTGAAAGATTCTTACATTTTTTTTATTCGTTTCCGATTCTGACATGTTGTTATAAATTAATGTTTCTCAAAATATAAAGACTCTCAAACATTATTTGTTATGAATGAATAAAATCTACTTTATCCACACTTTTTAGAAATTTAGTAAGTCTCGAGTCTCGGATTGTTTTATTCGAATGTCTCATAAATAGAGAATGGCAAAAAGTTTTGATTTCTCAGAAATTTATTCTCGGGTTGTCTCGACACCGAATCTTTAGTTGCAGCCACAAAATATGCTATCATTAAAACGTTTATCGCCTCAGACATAATGACCCTTCAACATCTTGACCTTAACCTACACCAAAAGATAAATTTAATACCTAAAACAGAATATATTTATGTTTTATCACTATTTTGAGTGCAATCTCCAAAATAGTACGTTTTGTCACAAAGTTCAAATATGCGGAACCAAAAAAAGTGAAAAGAATAAAGCTTGAGTTGGTTCTGTGTACAAATTAATCTTATTTATTTATTACTCTCTCTTTTTTTATAATCCAAAATGCAGCTCCCAAAAATATGTTACCTGGGGTGGTCGACCCCTTCCCCCGCTACTACGACACTGCTCAGATGTTCTATTGAACAATATTGATAAACAAAACTACGAAAAATCACATTATATATAATCAAATAACATGTTAGAATAATTTCAAAGCTAGTAGTCTAATAATCACATCTGGCTTAGAACGTAAACTGTTTTTGCAATCTTGCACAAACTCTTCCCCCCCCCCCCGCGTCTCATTTGCAAATGAAAGCGAGCTTAAAGACATCAATTTTACAGTTCTCGATAAATAATGATGAATTGAGTCGTATAGTATCAAAAGTAGAACTATCCATTTTTCGAAGTTGCGAGAAAAACACGAAAGACGTATCGTTGGCTTTTTGAGTTTTATCAATTTAAAATCAATTTTAAACATAGCTCATCAACGAGTGCAACTTAAAATTTGTATGGGACATCACTTAAAGTAAGTGTGTTTGGTCGAAATCCTGATTTACCAAACTGTTCTACTTTTGTTTCTAGCGTCGTGGACGGTTCTGCTTTTGATACCAAGCATCATTTTCTTTTGCGTTTTTGTACCACATCTATTTGATTTTTAAACATTTTTTAAATTTCTAGCTATACACTATAACCAGCAGAATAATGTGACAGCATTAGTTTAATTTCGACATGTATGGGATAGTTCTGTTTTTGATACCAGACGACTCAATTATTGTATTATATATTAGAAAAAATCGTACAATTTTATTTATGTAATCGACAAAAAATAAATAATAATCGTATTACTAAGCTGAAGAGACATGGTATTGATTCTAATACTCTTTTTTTCGGCTTTACAGTGAATATTTTCTTTTTTGGAAGACAAAAAATATCAGTATGTTAACATACTTAAGTATTATATAATATACATTTATAACACTCTGGTTTTAGGTTTGATTGATTTTTGAATATTTTCAACAGCAACTGTGTTTTCACAACATATTGGTAAAAAAAATCAGATAATAAAGTCGTTTTTGTAATGTATAAAAACGTATGCTGCGAAGTAGACGCGTACGTGATTTACATATTCTAGAATTTATGCCAAAAATGTACAAGAATTATGTGGTGTAGATAATTTAGACAAATACTAATAAACCAATAGTATGGACCTACGATGAAACATAGCACGCATAGTTACCAGAATGTTATCAAACCAGTCTTCACATAACATCTTTTTCGTGAGAAATTAGCACATTCGAAAAATAAAAGAAACAACAATTTTAAAGGTTTATTTATATCTTTTATAGTTCCATTGACTTTTTAGCCGCCGTAGATAATTAATAGTAGTTACATAGCACGCCGGCTGTAATTTGCAACTATTAATTTAATTAGTTGTTGACGAGATAACTCGTCTCTGGCATGTTGATCACGAACAATTTTACGAGATATCTCGTCTGCGGCAGCCGTCGAGTAAATTAACAGAACATTACAAAAATAGGAATCTGTCAAAACAGAACTATAAAATATTCATAAAGAGTTCAAAATAAAAATATAATTAAAGTAATAGTTAGTATTTTTTAATAAAAAAAGAAGAAATGTATAAATATGATATATTTAATCACTGCATGTGTATAAGATTAATATAAAATGTCTAACTATTTTGAAACAGAAAAGAACTATGACAATGCTAAGCAACCTAGCCCAGGGATGGCGAACCTATGGCACACGTGCCCGAGGTGGCACGTTTGAGAATTTGGATGGCACGCAAAGGATTTCTAAGTTCAATTTTTTTTATTTTTAAGGTTCAAAAATTAAAATTTTGACTAAATGATCCGTGAATTATTAATTTTCAAATATTTCCAAGATAAACGACAATCGTTTAAAAAATCACTTTTTGTTTTTTCTATTTTGTTAATTTTTTTTACTGTTTGGGCACGCCACACTATCGAGAAAAAATATTTGAAAATTGTTGGCACGCGGACCCAAAAAGGTTCGCCATCCCTGACCTAGCCTAATCTAGTTCCATGAATGGCCAAAATGCAGTGATTAAATAACAAATATTATATATATATATTTTCATTGTTTCCATCATGTATATATTTTTTATCCCACCCTTCCTATCCTTTAATAACTGGGCGTAGCGAAAGTGACTAGTTGACCACTAGTCCTGTCCTGTCCTAGCCTTATCCTTATATCCCTACTATTCTCTTTGTAATAGAGTAACTAACAGTTCTCGTAGAAATCTGCTGAGATAACCCTCACTGGGAGCGGACATGGTTAATATATATATTATGTTTTATTAGAAAATAGATGTGACAATTATTTTTTTGCTGTGTTGTTTTGTCTGGTTACCATTTTAGGTATATTTGATGAGAACAATACTGTTTTATTAAAAAAACTCGTTTTTAATTAATGAATGCTTTGTTATATTTTGAATGCTTTACTGTTTCAGTTTTGGACATTATACGAAAATATCCCTTCCGAATTGCTTAGGTAAATCTGAAATAGTCCACGGGCCCCCCGATAAAAAGATATTATAGTCGTCAAAACCTTTAAGCCCGTCAAACCCAATACATGTTTATATTTTATCACAATAAAAAGATAGTTACTTAGATCAGCGGTTTCCAACCTTTATGTCACTGCGCCTCCCTTTGAAGAAAAAAATATCTTCGCGCCTCCTCATCCTTTATTTCGTATAATAATAAAGACACGTTTTAAAGGGTAAATATTTATTTTGGGCTGTTCGCGCCTCCCTTTGCAATAGTCCACGCCTCCCAGGTTGGAAATCGCTGACTTAGATTCTTTTAAAAATAAAATTTTAAAAACTACACATGTAATATTATGATGGTAACAAGAACACTTTAATGAGATGGATGTTTTTAAATAACAAATCAATATCTGGTTCAATGTCAACATGTCTGTTAAAAGACATGGTCTATAATTATTTTTTAGTAAAAGTAATGATGGAAATGCTATGTCAAATAGTTTTGAAATCTATTTAGTCGCAAAAAGAATAAGAACAATACATACATGGCTTCTTTTATAATAGACGGATATTCCAAAATTCTGTAATACTTCTTCAATGAATTCGGTTTCAATCAAATTAACTGAAAAATTACATGGAAACAGTTTGGGAAGCACTGCTCTAGAGTTTAAAGATAATGTTTTTTATAGCAAGTCCAGTTTTTATTTCTGTTGAAAATGATATTTTTTGACTTGTGCTTCTATTTTAGTAGACGTTCAGACATTTTCAAAATTCAAAATTCACCATCGTTCTGATTTTAAAATGTGACTATTATGTTTACATAATAATAATAAATATTAGAAACGAACCCTCATTTTCTAGATTTAAAACTCGTGTAGCGCTTAAAATACATAACTATGTACAGGGGTGGGCTGAAGGGAGTTCGCGCGAGTCCCTTGTTAAATTTAGGCATGGCTGGCGAGCCTCTTATTAAATTGAGAAAATCATTCATTTTTTGGGGACTTTTCTTTTTGGGTCCCCAAAATTCCTTATAACGTTTATATTTCAATAGTACAAAACAGGTACGGGGGGCCACAGAAAAAATAAGACACTAAAAGGTTGATAAATACTGATCTACAGTGTGAAGGCATCATGGCTGACATTTACCGAGCCCCTTATTAAGAAATTGGCAGCCCACCACTGTATGTATATACCTAGTAGGGCTTGTCGGTTTTGAAAAACCGGGGCTTAGTTTAATTTGCGACATTTCAAAGCAGGTTAAATTTTTTAAATTTAGTTTCTCGGTTTTAAATATTAGAATAAATATTTTTTTAAAAATCTTAATATTTTGTCTCAAACCCGCCATTGAAAAAAAATGAGTATATGATGTCAATGAATGCGTTAAAAACATTATTATTATGCTTATTCAAAATTATTTTTGTTTTTTGTTTTGTAAAAGTATATTTTCTGACGGAAAATATAGAATGAAGTTGAATTTTTTTTCACTATTTTATTTGAATAACCTTTTTTATGTTAAACTTATAAAGGCGGCTTAAACTAAAATTAAGGAAATATTGTATTTCGATAACCGGTTTTTGTGTAAGCCCTACTATATAGCTTTCAATAGGAACGTGAGAAATGAATGCGGTTTGATGATAGTGATAGATCAAAGTGATTCATTATTATTTTATAAATTATATCTTAATGTAAAATAAGATGATGTATTGTGAAAATATGTCTCAAGTCCAAAGAGCAGAGTTGTTTATCAAGATAAAATTCTTTTCATTTTTGTCGTAACATTTTATATTTAGTAATTCAAGCATGAATAATATTATTTAAAATACAAAGAGTGAGGATATGATATCAAGTGATCATCATTTTAGACATACACTCGAGAAGAAAACGTGAATTAATGAAACGATAGTTGATAACGACGATAGTAGGGATTGCAACACAGGACGAATATATCAAATCCGGTATTTCATATGAAATACCGATTTTGCAAATACCAATATATACCATTAAGGAATCGCCATACTGAGCGAGTAAATAAAAGTCGTTAAATATTTCTATATTTAATTAAAATTAATGTCATTAAAAATATATAAAATAATCTTAAATATATATATCTGGAGGCTATCACTATTAGATACAACAATATTCCCTTTAAGACGAAAGGTTAGCTGCGCGGACAAATCCAATAAATGCGCGACATATTTTGTCATATTTGATAAACGAAATAGTTCATTTTTGTTTTGTTTTGCATTATAAAAAAATATTATCATTTGATGATTTAAATAAAAGTTAATACAAATAAATGTATTAAATAAAAGGTAAGAAATAAAAGAACTCGTTCTATTTTTTTAGATTAAATAAAATTAAGCACAAATTAAGAAAATAAGTAGAATGAAACAAATAATCAGTCGCTAATAAATGTATTAACATATTTTATTAATTCATTTTAAATTTTCTAGTTTTTCACGTCGTTCCTTAATATAAATCTTTATATTATTATACATACCCCATATCTGAGGAGCAAACATTCAAAAAGTGTTTTGTCACACAAATACAAAGCTTGGAAAATGATGATTTAAGTGTTGCAAAAGTGACGGTTTGTATGAATGTGTCAACTTTATGATTTCATTTTAATATTAAAAAAAACCTTTTTGAACACTAATTTTGATTTCTATTCAAAGGTTTTATTATGGGCTATCAGAATTAATATAAAACGCCATTTTTCAAAATTTGTGAGAAAACACTTTTTGAATGTTTACTCCTCATCTATACATACATAGATCCATATCTTTTTTTGAAAATACATAAGTATTTGTTTCTCGTTAAATTATCTAACTGTTAAATTTCTAATTTATTACGACCAATTAGGGCAATTTAAAAAAAATATTATTCGAACAGTTGTATTGGAGTGTGCACCAACCCGGAATGATTGCGCGGGTTATTTCAAACTGCTGCGCGGCCGCAGCTTGGATACAACTCTTATTGGATTCAATGCGAACAATTTTATTATAATGAATGATTTATTTACGTTTAAAATTAGATTTTATTTGATTTTCAATACTGATTCCGAAACATCGGTATTTCGTGAAAACCGGTATTTCGGAAAAAAAATACCATAAATAGCGGTATCTCAGCTTCGGTAATACCGGTACTTCAATCCCTAGACCAAGGGTTACCAACCTTTTCGAGCCTAGCAATCTTTGGAGCGCAATCTAAAATATTGGTAGGGCGGCGAGCACCACATTTTTTCAAAATCTCAAAACCCAGGAATTTACCGATTTGTCCAAAATATCACCATGACTCTTTTTTTTGTATTTTACCTCTTTCACGTATTTTGAGATACAAAATCCTAGGAATTTATCAAATCGTAGTTGGCGGCTACATCGAAATCAGTCGGCGGTTGCCATGGCACCCGCGGGCACGGGGTTGGTAACCCCTGCCCTAGACGGTATCTTTGTTAGCAATTCATTATAATCTCATATTGTTACCAGTGTCAAAATTTTTGCCGCATTTGGATAAGCTGTAATATTTGTTTAATTATGTATCAAATATGTATTTATTACGTCATTTTTTTAAAAATTTATAATGAAAATAAACCGTCAAATAAAAGAAATTATAAGAAGTGCATGTTTAATGTTTCTATCATATGTGTGTGATATTTAATGATTACTTACCACTTTATTTAACTTACAAAACACTGTTTAATTTGTCACATATGTACTATTAGGCAAATACTTGGAACGATTTTGGCTTAATAAATTTACAGCAGGCTAATAAAAAACAAGATACAAGCCACAGATATTGCTTCTGTTATATTCCTGTTCAATAAATGGTAATAATCGAGTAATTTAGCATCTAAATATTTTGACGTTCGAATGCGGTTTCTAAATATGTGTGATAACATTAAACTAACACTTTTAATGAGAGAGTTCCAAAAAAAATATCAAAGCGATTAAAAACACTTGAAATCAAAAGAGTTTTCTAAAAATAAAAACTATTTTCTATACATTTTTACTGCCGTTTTCTGTGGGTCACTGCTCTTCGAAGAGATTTAAATTTTCTCCATGTCGTCCGATAAAAACAAATAACGTAATTACACGAATTTTATATTTTGCACTTGAGCACAAGATGGGAGATTATTATTATATTTTGCTAATACACTTATCTTATTTAATATTGTTGGTGAAAATGAATTTAATATCTCAGCAATGTAATTATCATCGACTAATTTATGGCATCGAATACAGCAGCGATCGCGGACCTAAATTATGCTATTATATTTTTGTCGTTAATTTGATTTTATTGCATCGTTTGTTGAAATTCAACATACGTAAGTTTATAATTAAAAAAAATAATTAACGAACAACAAACTAATCCGTCGACACACTAAAACTACCAACCGTTCTCTCATCGATATTTTTTTAATTGTATAAATTTTCATAATATTGTTTTTTTAGTTCGAAAATTACAAAACATTATTTAAATTCTTATGCTTTATTTTTACAAATGACGGGAATATATTTTTCCATAAAGGCATTGTTAAATGTTAAATATTCATCAATTTTCATTTAGATTTTTGTAGAGCAAAATGCAATGTCGTTTAATTAGGGCAAAATTCAATTTTCGCTAAAATAATTTCAGGTATTTTACACATTTCTAATGCATCTAAAAAACTCGTCATATTGGCATTCATATTTCTAAATTATATTTGTGGGAATAGTTGCGTTGTGTTCTTTCAATGTGAAATTATAATATTTTTAAAAATCACACTAAAGTGAAAATAGGTGTAACACAAAAGTTTATTATGCATTACAGCAGCGGTCAGCAAACTTTTTGGGCCCACAATTCACAATTTCAATTAAGCGGACCACTAACTGGACTTTTGTGTTAAATATTACATATTGAAAGAAAAGTGATCAAATGCGTCTAAAAATGCACCAAGTTCATAAAATAATGTCAGACTTCTTTGCGGACCACCAAAATTTTCTCGCTGACCACAAGTGGTCCGCGGACCATACTTTACCGGTCGCTGCATTACAATATATCGAATTTAAAGAAACTATACATGATAAAGTTTAATAAATGAAATTGAAATTACTCTGTTCCCGAACTCAAGCCGAAGTTTGGTTTTGATGGCCTGTTCAACATATTGTTTCCATAAACTGTCCTGTACCATCCATGAATTGAACGAAGTACACTATTGCAGGGATAACGAACCTATGGCGCGTTTGAGAATTTCGATGGCACGCGAACGATTACCATGTTCAAAAAAAAAACCAACTTTAAAAAATCAAAATTTTGATTAAATAATTTTTGAATTATTAATTTATTCCGTTTTGTTATTTTTTAAATGTTGTTGTTGTAATTGTAATTTTTAAGATATGGGAAATAAAATTCAGAAAAAAACATTTTGCTACTTTTTTTACTGCTTGGACACGCCGCCACACATTCAAGAAATAATATTTAATAATTTTTGGCACGCGGACCCAAAAAGGTTCGCCATCCCTGCACTATTGTATCACATAATTATTGTTTTTTTTTTAAATCATATTTAGTTTTTTTTAGTGTACTTTTTTTAATAGAATTTGTCTAGGATTTTTAAAATCAGAAAGCAAAAACGAAAAAATCTAGTTACCTCATATTAAGTAAAACCATTCAATATTTTGATAATTCTTTTATTTCAGACCAATCACAGTATCTCTTGAGCATAATGGACGAGCAAACAGAACGATTGAATGGAAATATCCTCCGAGACAATAACAACACACCATTAAACATCACATTTGAAAATGTATGCTACAAAGTGACATGCAAAAAAAGTAAGTAATAATAATATTATTAAGTCAATCAATCAATAAGTTGTAATATGATATGATTAAACGCATGTTTAAAAACATGGTTCTACCGACCATGCATGCGGTTCTGGGCTCAATTCTTAGTAAGGTCAATGTCAAATTTAAATTTGAGATATTAGACATGGTTGTTTGTGATGTCAATTCTCTTTAAGTTGATATCGAGTGTGACTTAAAAAAAATGTCATCTAACTTATCGCATTAAGATTAATTTATTATTTGATTAATTAGATAAAATATGTTCAGTAAATTTTCGCGATTTTGATTTTGCTTGATGAAAACGTCAATTTTGGTAAAGCACGGTTTTTAAACACATCATATTTTTTCATTGTAAAATATTTACCATTTGAAGAGAATATATGTTTTGTTTTATCATGTCGACTGTGGAAAGGAAAAAGGACGTAACCCTCAATTTTCCAAAACATCTTTTTTTCGATAATCACAATGCATACAACTTGACACACATTCTATCAAAAGGACGGAAGCTGAAAATGCAGAATAAGTGTCTAAATTTAGCTTTAATGTTTAAAAAATATGACCTTGTAAAAAATTAAAATCAAGAAAAAACACCGAAATAAATGTTTTTCCGAGATAATTTATTTAATTAATATTAGGTTAAGTCAATTAAACACCAGTTTAGAAGTATCCGTGCATTTCAAGGTTGTGTATAATTCATAATTTGCATATATCACAAAATCTTCAAAACACGTTTTTAGCGCCTCCTGTAAAATTTGATACGTGTGGGTTACGTCCTTTTTCCTTTCCACAGTCGATGTGATGGGGCAGGTAGTAGGGTCTCCAATCCCGGGATCCCGTCCAGTTTTGCGATCCTGAAATCCCTGAAATCCCGGGATTGGTAAGGTCGCGATCCCGGAATTGAGAAACTTTTAGCAAATCCCGTATGTATAGGATTTTGGATTCGGAAGAGCTAAAAAAACGAGTCACGGAGATATTTTGGGGAAATGGTAAAGAGAATTGAGGATTTCATATTCCTCGGTGGGCTAAAAAAAATATATTTTGGGGAAAAATTATATGGATTTGAGGATTTCAAATTCCTCGGTGAGCTAAAAAAAAACTCACAAAACTTTTCTCAAATAATACACGATTTTCCGTTGGGTGCCCAATCCCGGGATCCCGGGATTGAAAATTAATCAATCCTGAAATCCCGGGATCACAAAAAGGCTCCGGGATTGGATACCCTAGTACATAGGTTCCCATTCTTTTTCGGGTGGCGACCCCTTTTTATAAAAGCCATGCGACTAGGCGACCCCCTGAGGAATTTGAAATCCTCGGTTTGCTTTACTTTTTCGTTATTTTGTTGTTCAAATCCAAAAT
This sequence comes from Himalopsyche tibetana, assembly GCA_030503985.1. Taxonomy (NCBI): domain Eukaryota; kingdom Metazoa; phylum Arthropoda; class Insecta; order Trichoptera; family Rhyacophilidae; genus Himalopsyche; species Himalopsyche tibetana. Next base: position 13,587,220 of record JAPJYX010000009.1, on the reverse strand, counting down.
CGAAAAAAGTTGGCGACCCCCCTGAAAACCCTTCGCGACCCCCCAGGTTGGGAACCCGTACCCTAGTAGGTAGTACAATTAAATACTAAATTTTGATCATATCGATTATGTTGCATATAAATCAGTAGTAGAGTTGTACATCGTTAAATCAGTTACATGATATTATTTACGTTAAATACATCTGAAAAGATACATTAAGACCAATTGTGCTGTGTAAATTTGTTGGAAAATTTTTATTTTTATTAGTTTGACATTAGAATGGTAAAAGGACGTTATCTACCTAATAAATAAATATAGTACTATAGCACTAAACAGACTTGTTTATTATTACGTTACATTCTTGCCGCTTTTGGCCTTGTCGTAATAAATATTTTACATAAGCGACTACAACTTTATAATATTAAATTTGATACCTTTTTTATTCCGCTGTTAATTCTACAAATTGTAATCCGTGGAAAAAATGTTGTTTAATTTACTTTTTATTTCAAATAGTTTTACACAAAGTTTTTGCAGAACCCATCAAAAATACTGGTGTGATTAAAATTTCAATTCCCATGCAATTATTTTTTATTAAAAAAAAATCTAATATATAATTCATCGGCATTTGCAGCTTTCATCCTTTTGGTTAAAAGGTTACATCAAAAAAGTTTTATGCTCCATGTATTTCTAGTTTAATTTCTACTGTCGAGTTGTTATACACTTGTTTTTAATATTAATTTAATATTAGGCATAAATTTATTTCAGAATGAATCTATCATTGCTTAATTATCTGTAGTCAAAGAAACAAATACATACTTTATGAAAATTTAAATATAGAGTAATTTAATTGTAGTATTACACATCTTCGGGGATATTCTTACCTTTATTAAGACGTAAATCATGTTGATAATAAGAGAGCCTTCCTTAATTAGTGTCAAGATCTTAATACATATGAGAATAGCCCTACAGGTTAGAATCTAACTTAGAACCTGTTAGATAAACGTGTCAAATCTTGTCCATGGACATGAGAATGATAATTATATGTTGTCTATTGGTCTTGGATTCAAAATAATACGATTCTTTTTTTGAAAAAATATTCATTCTGAAAAACAAATAAGTTTTGACTTTAATGAATTTTATTTTCAACTTAAATATTCTCTTTAATAATTGTGATTTTACTACTCTTTTTGTTTCAGAAAAAACCATAAAAAATATCCTTACAAATGTGTCCGGAAGTTTTAACTCCGGAAGACTAGTCGGAATTTTGGGACCATCGGGAGCTGGGAAAACTACTCTGCTAAATATTCTTGCGGGATTTAAGTACGATGCATTTTTGTTAATTAATTTATTTTATCTTTATTGTCAATGATTGTTATAGTTGTAAATCCACTAGTTCCTACAATCCTGTCCTAAAAAAGGCGAATAATATTTAAAAACTGCTCAGAAAACGGTACCGTAATTCGTGTCCTAAGTAATTAGCTGAGACCTCAATTGAAATAGGTCAAGTGTCGATTGAAATACTTTATTATATTTTTTTACTGTTTTATATTCCAATGAATACTAATTAATACCAATTTTAAAATATGTAACACATTTTTATAATCGAGTTTCTTCAAAATTAGTAATGTGATTTGCCTGTACTGTTAGTTTAAATTAAAATAATGATATGTAAATTTAATACTGAAAATCAATCAATTATATAAAGATATGTACATATGTTACAAGGATTTAGTCAACACATATATTATTTATATTAACCTATAGTGTGAAAGATCTTTTTGATATCACTGAGAAAAACATCATCTTTTTTTTTAACTTAAGGTTTGTTCGTTATTTGAGCCCCTGGACACCATAACTAATTAAAGTGAGCGACCAAGAACTTGTTTCAATTATTATTAAAAATCTCATAAGCTCCCAATTTAACTCCTCCTGAACCTATTATACTTTAAAAGAACTGACTTTAAGTCAGTTTCTCAACATTTATCTTGATTGAGCGTGAAGATAAAATAATAGTTTGTAAGAAAATTGCCGAAAATGAGCGGTTTTTCACACTCCGTTTTCAGTATTGAGTATATGTAGGACAGTAGTGCGCACTATTTTTTAGACAAGAGCCCCTTTCCAAGCTTAAATTAAAATTATTTTTTTACGAAATTTTCTTTTTTATTTGCTTGCAATATTGTATAATAAAAACAAGTTCCACAGTATTAGTTGAATAAATGACAATACGTAATAAATATCACAGTTGGTCGTAGAACACAAATTCATAAATGTATAAAGTATGATGAGCCGATTAGGGATTACGAAATCCTAACTGAACAAATTCCCTGGAGTGCTTCCATACGGCTACGGTATCGAGTAGTTCCCCCAAATCTAGTTAAGTTTGGCGATTGCGTAATCCCGGGATACTAATACCAGGTTTTCGGGATTAACTGCATAATGAAAAAAAACTCTCGGTTTACTGGTTCCCAGTAAATTGCTCGAATGGAAATTGCTCGAATAACAAGATAATCAATTTGTTTCCGTTTGTTCTGTCCGTTTGTTCTGTCTTAGCCCTAGTCTTCTATGTTTTCTGGAAATGTATAGAAACAGTTTGAGTAACTAATTAATAAGCAGTTCTCGTAGAAACACTTCTGTTGAGATAAACTCCACCAAAAGATCATATGTTCCGCATTTGGAGCGAACACGGTTAAAATAAATACGAAAATTATTTTTATATTTCACTCTCTAAACAAGTGTCGCACAAGATAAAAATGAAATTCGTAGAAAAGGTCGTGAAAAATCGTTTAAATAACCAAGTAATTCGAATAATTTGTAATTCGAGCAATTTCCATTCGAGCAATTTACCGGCTCCCCGGTTTACTACCATATTTAAAAAGGTAAAAGGTATTCGCCAATGTACATTCATAATAAATAAGTACTAACATAATAAATATATGAATTGTGGTCTCATTCTACACAGTCGTAGAAAGGAGCAAACATTTTTTTTCATAATTTTAATATTTTAAGACGGGATTAGCGACATCATCTTAGTGAAGTTTTTGTCATTTAATTGATGATTGTTTTTTGTATTAAATAATTAAAAACTCTCAAAAAGGCTTAAATAAATAAAAAAAAATGTTTATTGCTTTATGTTTATTTAAAAATATGATCCCGGGATTGCACAAGAATGAATCTTGAAATCATTAAATAAGAAAAAGGCTCCAAAATTTGATACCGACCATATATGTATGAATTCCCGCTTAAGACGTGAATTTTTGTAATGAATGAAAAAGCACACGTTTTGAATTTTGCGTTATAACATCAACGTATTTGAAAAGATAGTGAGTTAGCTTTTCATGCTAACTATGGAAAAATCTCTTCATATTAATTTTTAACGTAAAATATTTCTTAAAAAATCGTAAAAATGTTGATGACTCAATAAAAGTGATAACAAAATGCAGTGTTATACATAAAATAATGATTTATTGTTCTTTAATCTAGAACCATTAAGTAATATTTAGAATTTTAAAATTTAAATTTAAATATTCGACAGGAAAACTGGTGTGACGGGAAATATCATGATAAACGGAAAACAAAGAGACCTCGACGAATTTCGGTGGCAGTCTTGCTGCATCAGCCAAGATACGGCAATGCTTCCGCTGTTGACGGCACACGAGACGATGATGACAGCTGCAAACCTGAAACTTCCTGCAACACTGCCTATACATAAGAAAGAGAAAATTGTAAGTCGATGAGTTTTTGAAATTGACCTGACATTGTTTGAAAAATCCCATAATTTCAAAATCGCCGACGAAAAATTTTCTCAATCCCGAATCCCAATTTATACACGATTTTATGTTGATTGTCCAATCCCGGCATCCCGGTATTGAAAAATTGTCAATCCCGAAATCCCGGGATCACAAAAAGGGTCCGGGATTTGATACCCTAATGGGAACCTATCTCAGGTCACGTGAAATGTTCCACGATATTGCGTGAACACGTAAATTTTGTGTTCCAGGACATGGTCTGGAACAATTTGTTCACTAGTGAATGAGGGGTATTATCCTCAAAGTGTGTATTTAATAAGCAATAAATAATAAAAATCTACTTCTACCGTTGTACCAAGATGTCCTTATACCTTTTAAAACTAACAATTAAAACTTTCCTACATTTTGTATACGAATGAAAGGTTTCATATTATCATACGAGAAAATATAATCACTTTTGAGAAGTAACGTATACATAAAAATGCAACACCTTTTATCACTCTTGATTGTGGAAAGGGAAACAAATACTTCTTGTACTGACTGGTCACACTCATCACGAGTATAATTAGCTGATGAAAGAGGGTTGTTCATATACAAATAAGTAAAACAAAAAATAAAATAAATTAAATTATGTACGATTAAAATGTCTAGGACGTCATACTAATTAGTACTTACTACGAATTATTACAAAATTAAACCAAATTGAAAAACTATTAGGTAAGAAAAGTACCTACAATCAATGTTCCCGCTAAGGTGTGCGCGTGTGCGCGCGCACACCTCCCAAAATGTGGCCGCACACATTTTTCCATCCCCGCACAGGCCGCGGACAGAAATATTCTAAAAATAAGTTTGTTTCACAAGATTTTTATATTTGCGCACACTTTTTATGTTGCTGAAAATTTACGGCTCACTGAGTTTGATGGTACACAATAGAAAAATTAGAGGGAACGTTGCCTGCAATATTTATTTTTCTTTTTCAATATGTTGCATTTTATTATAGTCGTAAATTATGTTTGCTGGTTTGCTGATATTTAATCTATATGATTATGACGAGAAATAAAAAATGTGTATAATTAAGAAATTCTTGAAATTGCTTTATCGCTTTTGCGGTACCGTTTGTCATTGAGGTTTTATTGGTCTTTTAATATAATCACTGTTGCAACTTGACTACTTTTTTATTCAACTTGATACATTTTTATATTACACGTTTTGATTGTACATATCAAAACAAGGCTTGTTTTTTTTTAAATATGCCATTTTTTAATAGTCACTTTAATAAATCACTGCTTTAGTTTAATGTTATTATCAAAAGCAAACTAAAGGTCACAAACGCCCTCAGGATCATAATTGATTAAAAATTGGAATACTAGTAAAATATTGTTATGTTTGAAATCTTGATGGAATGCATGGCGGTTAAAAATAGTTAATGTTCGATATTTTCGTTTTTTTGGTAAGCATTCAGCGCTCCTAAATCGTATTTATTTAAGTGGGATTCTTAAATATGACCTAGACACAAGTCTGAAATGAGTAAATCGAGCTTTTCTCAATTGAATCCCGAATCCCGGGATTGGATGCCCTAGTCGCAATGCAAGTTATATTCATCGTTTTTGTGCGGAATATAAAATTATGGTTTAATCATTTAAATGAAAGTTTCGCAAAATCTAAATGATAATAATAATTGTGTCGCATTAATCAACAATCTATAACAAGTTACTTTTTTTGTGAGACTTATTAACGACAGGGTGTGTTAAAAATTGTAACACATTGTACCAGTATTGTGTAAAGTAATAGTAACTAGCGATGCACGGTCTATTTAAAAGTACATATGGCTAATTTGTTTATTTTACAAGGGCCACAGAGGTAAATAGTTTCCGCGGATTATGACATCATCTCTTTCTAATCTAGGTATGCCTAGTGTATTTTTATTAAAAAAAATAACTACATATTTCAGTTAGCTGTAGGTATTTCAACCACACTATTACAGCTTTTTGACATTTTTTTTGCGGGGAACTAACTTTAAAATGGATGTTTAAAGCGGAAAAAAATATTATAAAAAATATACTACACCAAAATAAATATAATTCTTAAAATTATCCACCACTCAAATCTATAGGCATTTCCATGGGTTAATCCTTTTCGCCAGCAATGGGTTTAAGCCTAGTGATACAGTTATTTCTTATTTAAACACGATACACTCATTTACTAAGCGTCAGTTCAAGTTCATCCGTGCATTTCAACGCCTGAAGATGCCAAAAGGCGAACTGTGAATGTACATAATTTGAACGATTCACATTTAATTTCACCTGTGTTGCCGATAGTGCGATACGCATTCTTTAATCGTGAAAAATATTATTCGCAGTTGATAACGAAATAAATAATAATAAACTTCTCATTAGTCAATATTGAAAATTAGCTTTGAGAAAATTGTATATAGTCTGTGGGTCACAATAAAAGTTATTTTGGGTCGCGGGTCACTATCAAATATTTCAGCCAGTACCACATTGTTTTAAATTATTACACGTTGTGTAAAACGCAAATTTACAAAGTTACTTAACCGGTTTACGTAAAAAATGTTTCCAACTTGTAAATACTATATACTTTAAAATATTTATGTCTTTAGATACATATTGGCGGTTTGCATTAAATATAAAACCGGTTCTTTAACTATAATAACTAAACCTATACAGATAGACGGCAGACTGTATAATAATTGAAAAACCAAGTTGAATCAATCTAATATTTTTTTTTGATTGTTTAAACAGCATGTCTTACATTTTTTTCTTTTATGGGTAATTTATTAAAAAAAAAACAGAAATCGTCAAACTCTTTGTAGAATGGTAGCAAATATAAGTATTAAGCCCATAAACATGTTTTTAGGAATATACATGCATACATATATTATGGAAATGGATAAATAAAAAAAAATCATTCATCAGATTTATAAATAATATTGTTATTAATAATCCGCCGATTTCTAATTGATCGACAGAAAGAATCAACAAAGAAAACTGACAATACTGAAAATCAAAATTAATTTCCCACAAATTATGAAATATAGATAAGATGATGAAGAATTCTGGTGAAACGAAATACATTGCTTCTTTTACCTTGTCATAATTTCAACTTGTTAAATAACAATTTAAACAATTATTGAAGAATATTATAAGAAGTGCTCATTCATAATTTGAAAGGAGATCTTTAAATAGAGCGTTTGCTGACGGGAACAAAAGGTTTTTTTGAAAAAGTTTTGCATAATAATAACAAATTTACTTGGATTCTCCGGCATATACAAACATCTTCTATATAACGTTGGCAAACAAATTGCAGTCATTGCATCTACATTTTATACCAGTCATTTTATATGAACATCACCTTGGACACTGCCACATCGAAGCCCTTTACTTTTGATTGTCGTATCCTCTAAAAACAAGCTTACTACTTCGTACATAAAAAATATCATTTACATAATTTACAATTTCATACTTGCTTAATAATTAATTGGAATGAACTGAAACCGTGTGATATTCAAAAAATATTATTTAAAGTGTCGAAAACCTGAAAGAGATATATATAAAAAACAATGTACAACATACCGGTATTATTGAATACCATCATCCTTGGTAAAACTTGCCGTTCATCATGCTACGATACTTCGTCATGTAAGCATAAATTAAACATATATTTAAATTAAAGTAACGAAGATACCGAAGGTAGTATGAAAATTAACCTACTCTTGATTCTCTTTAAGGGATAACTGGTTAGAGGTTATTAATTATTCAATAACAATTGAGGACATCTACCAGATGGCCTCCAGACATATTCCTTTTAACAAGACCATCATCACAAATTCGTTCTGTGCAAGGTTATCCTGAAAAAAATGTGAGAAATTTAATCTTGTATCTTGTTTTGTAAATATATTTCCAAAAATCAAACGATGCTCAGCAGTATACACTATAATTTGTTAACTATTTACCTCTCAAATAATAGAGATGAATTAGAATTTATCTACGTTCATTCCTAAAAATCCCTCTCTTTTAAATCGGAGAATGAATCATATGTGTGTTAAAATATTTATTGGTTGATAAATACGTACATTGGAACCTCTCGTAACGAGTTTAATACGTTTCAGAATCTTACTCTTTATGTGAAACACTCGTTGGGCGAAACAATTTTCCCCGTATAAAACAATTTGAAATACAATAATGCGTTCCATGCTGGAAAAAAAACATTTTTTTATATTTTTAACGTGTATTAATATAAAATTACATACTCATAAAGTTTTAAGGAGCGTAACAACATGGAATGCGAAAAAAAATGCAACTCCATTAGCTTTTCGGTGGTCAGCTCTTGACTGAACTCTTTTACAAGCTCATCAATTTTGTTGTTATCTACCTCCAGTCTCATGGTATTGGCTTAAGATATAATTTTGTTAACTGTAGACTTCACAGTTACTGTTTTAAGCCCCTCAAAATCACATTTGACAACGCTCTTTGGCAAAGCTTCTTTCAAGCTGAAGTGAGGGTTCTCTTGGTAACCCCTTCCCACGCCTTGTCAATCGTCTCGAAGCAAGCAACGATGTGAAAGTAATCTTTCCAAAACTCTGCGTCACTCGTTATGTGAAATGTCGCTCGTTAAGGGAGCATTTTTTTCACAATTTGTTTTGCTCGTTATAATAAGTGCTCGTTATAAGAGGTTCAACTTTATTCATTTTTCGTATCTTCTTCGTATGCTGAAAACTGGCGAATACGTTCTTGACAAAAGAACTATACAAAATACGATATTTTACTGCGTTTTACGGCAGATCTATAATGTTATATAAAGTTAAAGCTCACTCACTGCACTATCAATATAATATCGGTTTTAATTCGTGGGAATGTGATAAATACATAATTACAGTCCGCAGGTCGCAAAACAAAATAGCAGCGGGTAGTAGTTCGCCTATTTGCTATATTTGAAATTATTAATCTTAATATAAAGTAGTTATTGCTTTTGACGAATAAAAGGCTTCAAATGGATAGCTAAAACTGTTTGATACGTCGATAAATTATTTTTAATTGATTCTCTATATAGGTAATAAAAATCATTCATTGAATAATAAATTATTTACAAATTCAGTAGACGTTAGATCATTATTCACTGATACTGCCAATAAGTATATATGTTTACGTGATGTAATATGACATCAAATTTAGGTATATGTATTTTCGTTTTCATTGAAACAAATGCTATGGATGCATATTTTAAAACCACATTAAAGCACTAATAAATTTCATTGAGTAATAATTAAAATTTAAAAAATGACTCGTAATTATAGGTTTCGTTTCTTGTTATTCAAATTAGTGAACTGACCTCCAGACTAGGGCCTCCAATTCCGGGACCTTGTCCAATTTTAGGATTGAGAAAATTTGAAAAAGTTGCGCAAGGGCTAAAAATAAAATTCGTTTTGACAATACCTCAAATTTATGGGTTTTTTTTTAAATTGTAAATCTTGGAAGAGCTAAAAAAATAAGTCTCGAGCAACGTTCCCTCTAAGCTGCGCGCGTGCGCGGCCGCGCAGCAGTTGAGAAGTCCCCGCGCACTCATTCCGGGTTGGCGCGCACTACAAGACAGTTGCTTAATTGATATTTGATCGGTCCGCGCAGCCTCCACGCAGCCTCCGCGCAGCGTTTGAAATTTCCGCGCATCTAAACCTTCGGCTTGGTCTCGAGTCGTTTTCATTTTTGAGAATTCCGTAAATTCCTAGGATTTTGGATTCGAAAATTCTGGGAAGAGCTAAAAAAAAAGTGTCGAGTCGTTTTCATTTTGGAGATTCCGTAAATTCTTGGGTTTTTGAAATCGACAATTTAAAAAATAACTCGAGATTTCAAAATCGCCGAGCAAAAAATTTTCAATTTTGAATCTCGAATTTATACACCGTTATATATTGAATGTTAAATCCCGGTATTGGAAAAAAATTCAATCCCGGGATATTACAAAAATAATCCGGGATTTGGTTGCCCTAATCAAGACATACGGATGTAAACACGACGCAAAAATTATAACGTTTTCATGGGGCAAGTACGTATGATGAAATGAATAAAGATTTTAATCTCAGCACAAGTTATTACCTTATTCCTTTTTGTACAGTTGTCTTTATTCGTATAATGTAGTAACTCACTTTTGCTCAAATCAAAACTGTTTTTTAGCTTTAGACTTTTACTAATTTCCAGGGCTCGTGGAGTCGTGTAAAAAAAAGACGACTGTGACTCCAAAGCAATTTTTCAATTATTTCATTATTGTATATTACTTATATATATATAAGTATGCCATCAGATTATCTTTAGCCATCCTAGGATGCAGTGGCAGCACTGTGCACAATTTTTGTTTGAATGCACATAATATATTTTTTTTAAATGTGTTTGAGTCGCAAGATTTTTCCTACTCCGACTCCGGATAAAACCCCGACTCTACGAATCCGGACTCGAGCTCCCGAGCTACTCAATATATTCAAAATTGTTATCCTTTTAGCTTAAATTTTTGCCTACTGCTAGTTTTACTACTGCTACTAGCTTTATTTGATAATCACAATGTTTATAATGAAATACACCACGTGTCAAAAGGACTTAAGCCGCAAATGCCAAATAAGTATCTAAATTTAGCGTTTAAGTTTGAAAAAAGTAGGGCATGTGAAAATTGCAACCACGAAAAGGATCCTTCATAAAGGGTTTTCTTAAACAACTTATTAATAATATTTATATTATATTGAGTTAACACAACACCAGTCTTTTTGCACTTCAAGTTTGTGAAAAATCAGTTTTCGTCTCTCCTGTAAAATTTGTTCTGTGTGGGCTGATTCAATTTATTGTATAGTATTATACTTACAACTTCTTTATCTTTTTTAGGTATCTGACATAGCTGATATATTGAATATTCAAAAAATTATGAACTCCAGGGTGTCAAAAATTTCTGGAGGAGAATTAAAAAGGCTCTCTATTGGAGTTGAACTAGTGACAAATCCTCCAGTGATGTTTTTCGATGAACCTACGAGGTAAATATATTTTGTCATCACATATTGTTGTATCACCAATTTACATCGCTGTTAACATACCATATTTTATAAGTGTTGTCCAACTTGTATACACCTGCGGACCCAGTGGTGGGCTGGCAACACGTTTACAGGGGCTCCTTTCATCTCAAAGCTATTCGCGGTGTTCCGAAAAAGGAGTGAATTTTTTTATCATCTTTATGTAATACATAAGCCCTAATTATTGAAGCAATCAAATATTGTAAAATAATTGATAGCAATAGCTGAACAAATGTACTTACCTTTAGATTGCAAGAATGAAGAGGTCATAAATTGACAGAGAAATAATTTATAATTATGTACTATTCTTTCCGTTCCAATTCTATGTAGTACACTTTAGACTTAAGCCACCGTAAATACTGCCGCCTGTGTGGTCGAGTGGTCAACGTCGTTGGCTTCGGCTACGGAGGGCCCGGGTTCAAATCCCGGTACGGACAGTTTTATAAATTGATTTTTCAATCGATTTATGAATTTCTGTTCATAGGCATAGATGTATTTGATGTCTCAAATTCCCCCCTCTCACCCATCTTATCCTATGAACGGGGCGTATCGAGAGCGATTAGCTTACCACCAATCCTGTCCTAGCCCTATCCTTCTATCCTTACTCTCTTTGGAAAAAGAGAGTTTGAGCAACTGAGTAACAAGCAGTTCTCGTAGAAACACTTCTGTTGAGATAAACTCCATTAGGAGTCCATATGCTCCACATTGGAAGCGGACATGGTTTTAAAAAAAACTTAATAATATTGCTACCATAAAGCAACAGTAAGAAAAATTGAAAAAAGTTGATTTTAAGATAAGTTTGCCAATCGATTGCTGAAAAGTAATCCTTCGTGATGAAACATTGAAATATTTTAATCGAAAAAGAAAATGCTCAATTTAAAGCAAAATCTTACATTTACAATTATAAATGTAACTTCAAAGCATCAGTAAAATAACTAGATACACATAATAATAAGAAAAACCTACTATTATTTTTTATTATAAATCGTGAAAGAAACTAAATACAACCATAATTCGCGATTGCATGCTCTACAATTGACACCAATTACATTACGGTCTGTCTTATAATAAATAATTGTATGACCAATAACCATGAAACATTAGAAGTAAAATTTATATTCATACATATACCATCGTCTCACAAGTGCAAAATGTTCAGATCGCTAAAAGAGTGTAAATAACTAAATCGAATTAAAACAATAGATGAACAAATAGGGCAGCAATCTTAATAACTTTTCAGTGATAAATTTTCATGAAAATATAATTAATATTTCAGATACCGACCGATAAGACTCAAAAACTCCTAAGAGAGAATCATTCATGCTTTTCAGTATTTTTGAATGTTAAACTACGATGTTTTTGACTCATTTTTTTCGTCAGAACAAGAACTGTATAATTACGAACAAGTATTTATATATTTACATTTGTATGACACAACATATAAATGGAAATATAAAAAGATAATACACACATTCGTCGATTATCCATTAAAAAATTACAACGATTTTTCACAAAATTATATTCACATTATTCATTGCAAACCTTACCACCACACGCCACGGAAACATGTTTGGTAGTAGTTGTCGTTTCCCGTGGCGTAAAAACGTTATGCGTGTGTTCAGTTTTCGTCTCGAGAGCAGTAACTAGGGCTTCCAATTAACCGGACTTTCCAACTAACCGGTTTTCGGTTTATTTCTGGCAATAAAACCGGTTAACCGGTTTAAACCGAAATATAACGTATTTTGATTAGGTAGGTATGCAAAAAAAAAAAACTCGATTTTTTTTAAATATTTGTCATAAATGCTCCAATTTTAATGAAAAATCGATATTTATCTTATAGATGGAACACAGAAGGCATTATACATACATACATACATATACAACAATGACAATCAAATCTGGAAAAATATTTTATGATAAAAATATGTCAAATAAAAAAATAGAACTTGATAATAAAACTCATCAAAAGAAAGATCTTTAAATAAATGCATTGATTTTTTTGAGCATATCGACTAAATAGGACATCCAATGCTTAGACAAATATATAGTAGAATACAAAATTTTAGCTTATATTATGTCTCCACTTCCACTTTGAAGCATATAGACTCAAACTATTATTTTTTAACGAGAACTGCTTGTTACTCAGTTGCTCAACCCCCTCTTTTTTCGAAGAGAGAAGAGATTGAAAGTTATGTCTAGGACATGGGTGGCTGATCACTCTCACTACGTCATAGTAATTTAAGAGATAGTGGAATAGAATATTAGGCATCACAGACATCCATGCCATAGATAAGAAATCTATGAACTGATTGCAAAAATCCGTCCGTACTGGGACTCGAGTTCGTTTGGTTCGCAACCCAAAGAAACTACGCTGACCACTCGTCCATGGACTCGGCGTTATCATGTTCATCATGTGCAGACCATAATACTTAACAAGCACAATAATAATTATATTTTATGATAACATCAATTATTTATTGAGTATATGTTATTTTCTGAACAATTGTTTATTTATACATATAGGTATTATACGATACTAAAATTTACATTTACGTATCACGTACAAAATTATTTACATAATATTATGTTTAATAAAAATTTTAGTTCACAGTGTTTGTTTATTTATTGCTCAAGAAAATAATTCGTGAAAAAAGAATGCATCGAAAATGTTATATTTCACGAAACTACAAATTTGAATTCAAAAATTGTATCAATCAAAAATAGGCACCAAGCAAAGCTGTATTTAAATATATGTTTTATATTGTTCTAGTTAATATAGATATTGTGCTATTTACCTGAAAAATATTAATGACTTCTTAATTTCCTATAACCTCATAATTGCTGCGTATAAGCAATTTGTGTATTGCTGAGAAACTATCAATAATCTCATATTGTTTTATTAAAAAGAAACATTTTTTCCGCATTAAAAAATACTGTAAATGTATTAGGATTAAACTTTACTAGGTCATAAAACATCTACTAGGTTTGTCCGTTCTATTGTTTAATTATTATTTAACTTACTTCGTCGACCTTGTGGGACTGTAAAATTTTAGCCACATCTGGTATTAATTTAATGACAACTGAGAAAGGATGAGTACCTACTTAGGTTATAAAAATACTACTGCATCTTTTGTCATCATTTTTCAAACGGAAACGTATGAAATTAACAAAAAGCAACCATATAATTGAACAATACAGTAAAAGTGACATGGGACAAAGTTCTTGGAATAATTTTGACCCCCCGTTAGGTAAAACTTTACAATTAACTCTTGGGTATTAGTTTTCACATATTGCATTATGATGCAGAATAAAAGGTTCATACAATAATTAAAATTATCATATTTAAAACAGCGATTTTTTGCATTGTTGATTTGAAGACAAAATCAAGTATACTTAGAATAATTATAATGCAATAATCATGCAAAAGAAGAATATATCTACTAACAAGCACACAAAAAAATAACAGTGGGTAAGGAGATGTAGATTATTACTCATTAATTAAATTGTATACGTTTTCAAATGGTAGATAGTTATATATAGTATCCTTATTAATAGTTTTTTCAAGATTTATACGGATGATTTGTCAAATTTACAATAAAGGTTATTGAGTAACGTGCATGTAAAAATCATTCCGTCTTTTGATAAATAATTGTCAATAATTACGAATAAATATTAAATTATTTGAAAAAGTCATTTCTGTTCACAACATGGACAACTTTGAGATATAAGTAGATTCTTTTATACAATTTATATGCATGTGTCTTGTGTTATGTAATTTTTTTCCGCTAAAACGCAGTAAATTCATTGTAAAAGATTTTTCTTTTTGAAAAAAAAATGAAAAATAAGTAAAGAGTATTATTGATAAAACGCGGTTAACCGCGTGAAATAAACCGGTTTTCAGTTTTTTTCAAAACATGCGATAAACCGGTTAACCGGTTTCGGTTTAAACCGGTTTCAAAGCCCTAGCAGTAACCCAAGAATAAAATGGAAAACAACGCCATTAATTAGCCATTATCTTCTTATAAAGAAACTCCATTACAACATAATTTTCTATATTTTTTCTTCAATATATATTCAGTGATTATGTTCATACATACCAGGGGTAGCCACGACTTTCAAACTCACCCGCCTAATGCTTTGAAACTCAAATTGAGTGGGTCTATCCATTTTGTTTCAATTTAATACAAATTATATTGTGCGCAAAAGCGAAGTACATAATTCAAAACACAATATAATTTGCACATTAAAAAATGACAATTTAACACATACGGTATTAGTGGACCGCTACGACTGATCTCAGTATAAAATCGCCCGCAGAGGTAAACAGTTTGGCCACCCCTGATATGTTTTAATATAGAAATTGTAAAATAACTAATTAATAATAAATTTCTTTGGTGAGATTTTATGTGATTTGCTCAGAACTTGTATGAAACAGCATGGTATTTATTTTCATTGTTATCAATTATATTTTCAAAAACAAGTAATTAATAGAAGTAAACTTGTTTTGTTCCTCTAAATTAAACGCTGTTTTTTATTCGTCTGAAGATACCTCGGTAATGACTGAATCAAAATATGTGCGATTTTTGTTTCCTTGTCCAGCGGGCTAGACAGCGTGTCCTCGTGTCAGGTGGTCTCTCACCTGCGAACCCTTGCGCAGGGGGGTAGAACCGTGGTCTGCGTCATCCACCAGCCGTCGTCAAAAATCTTCAAAATGTTTGACGACCTGGTCCTGGTGGCCAATGGTCGAATCATATACGGCGGGCCAATCAGTGAGATGATACCAATGTTTGAATCGGCTGGTTTCGTATGTCCGCAGTATTACAACAGGGCTGATTTTGGTAAGAAAAACATATGTTAATTTGACAGTATTTTGGTGGAGCCAAACTTAACATTTCATTAGGCCATTTGGAAATCGATATATGTATGTTGCAAGATGCCGAAAGGCGAAACCCGAGTCGTTATCGACAAAATTTATGAAAGTGTACAGAATAAAAATTATTTAAATTAGAATGAGTTATGTTATTTCTTATGTTTTATTTGAATACATTCATTCGTATAAATTATCAAATAATAATATTTTTTATGCAAATCAAAACGTTATTTTATATAATTGTAACATGACAAATTATGCCGCGCATTTGTTGGATTGGCCTGGGCAGCCTTTGAATTTTCCGCACAGGTAACCTCTCGTCTTGAGGGAACATTCACTAACACCCACACGGTTGCTCGCAAAATTTCGATGTGTCTAATAAATTAATAATAAATTATTGGTCAACGACAATCGTTGAGCAATTCCGCGATAAAGCGATGATTTGTTGGTCAATGACATGAAATTATACACTTCCCACAAACATGTAGTTTTTGTAGTATTTCACACGTTTTAAACAAGCTTTGTACACTACGAAGGAGCTAAAACATGTGACAATGCTATTAACGTTCAGTGCAAAATCAACACAGTTTTCTACTTCAGGGTTTCCTAAATTTATTCTGCAATGGAACACATTGCTAATCCAGAAATGTTAACGGAACACTTAACTTATTTTTCAGGTTAGGTAATCAATAACAGTAAAAAAAAATATTATTAAAACACTTATTAATTATTTAGTAATTATTTTGAAGACATCACATATCACATAAAAATGTAAGCGTACCTTGATACTTGACGTCATAATAATTAATTTGAATTTACCATCACTCGCTTTTTAATATGAAGTTGGTTTTTAAATGAGTCAAGATTTTTAGCCGTGTTACAGGGTATAAAACCATTCCAAATTTCCGCGGTTAAACACTTATTTGGGTTACGTGGAATACCAAAGTTCCGCGGAACATAGTTCGGGAAACCCTGAACTACTTTATGGTTAACATAATATGTCTGCGATAAAACTCATATAATAATTTCAATTCAGTTTTAGTAATTCGTAAAACAGGGCCTCCAAATTTGATTGCGCTTGAGGTCTGCCAATAGTTCAATCCGTCACTGTTTAAAATACGATATTTATCTCAATATCAGGATTGAAATATTTCATTGTAAAGGTTTTTTGATAACAGACATAATAGTATAACACTATATATTTATTTAGTTCGTTCGTGCTCGAGAGCACAATATATAAGGAACGCGACTGTATTAAGGGAAGTGATCGTAACATTCTGTCAAATGTCAAACCGTTTGAGAAAATAATATAGTTGTTAGTTGGCGAAAAGTCCTTAATGCTACCATCTTAAATATGGTCTCGCAACTGATTATATTCCACTGTTAATTAAGAGAATAATATGTGTTTAAATAAGAGATTAACAGCTATTGTACGTGACATTCAAAATCTATGAAAATGCGGAGTAATTAATGACCGCTAAAATTGATCGATTTTTTTTGACGAAATCTTTACGTAAAATATCATTTTTGTTTGTTTCCAGCTTTAGAGGTTGCGAGTCTTGAAATTGAAGGTGATATCGACTTACTGTCGTCGACATCGTTAACGATGAGCAAAGATTTTTATTCATCCAATTCCAACACACTCGAAGAAATATCTTCTGGACAAGGTAACGTATAATGGCATAATAAAAACTAATAAAATAATAGTGAAACGAATCTAGCGTAAATCGAGGTATGGGTGTAATAGCGAAATATTCTTTATATCATTAAATATCACTGTTCTTTAACCGTTTGAATACCGCACAAATAAATCATTAATATGTCCCAGAGATACTGCGTGTTTTTGAGAAAAGTAATTTTGCCTAATATAAACTCGAATTCGATATTTTAAAAACCTATATTGACTCAGTATAGATGGCACTACACATCTTTCTCAAAATATTGCTTATATTCTATTAGGATACTAAGTATTTGATTTTTTAAATGGCTTGGACATCCGTGTTCGCTTGCATATGTTCCGACACCTGTGTCCGCTTGTTATTCGAGTGAGGGTGAGTGTAACAGTCCTCGGCGACACCTATACTTAAGACAGATTATTAGGTGACTTGCAAAAATTCGTGTAATTGATAGAATCTAAGATAATAAAATTTTCAAAACATCCTAGCTGAGTTAAGCATTTTTAATTATTATATTCCAACAAAAAATATCTGTAAAAAAAATATAGGGAGTTAGTGGCGTGCTTAAGCGGTGACCTCATTTTTTTTTTCAATAAAAAATCGCATCTCAACCAAAACTTACGTTAACAAAATCAAATACATTAATAATAAAATTATTTTTTTAACATTTCTTCTTTCGACAGTTACTATCCTAACATTTAATTAGATATCAATTTCCAATAAAAGGTGAAAAAAAAATGTTAAAATCATCAATTACACGAATATTTGTAATTATTTTAAGATAATTAATATTTTTTCTTAACTATAGGTGTCGCTATATACCGCTACTCTCACCCTTAAATTAAATGCATGCCATGTTATCGAGATGATAAATCGGTAGAGACTTTGTACCAGAAAGAAGAATTGAATATTTGTTAATTAGCCCATCGTTATAAGGGATTACAAATATTCGTTGAAAAAAAATATTTTAATATTTTAATATTATATTATATTTTGAATATTTTAATATTTTAATATTTTAATATTTTAATATTTTAATATTTTAATATTTTAATATTTTAATATTTTAATATTATATTATATTTTTAATATTATATAATATTTTAATATTATAGCCTCAAAGCATTCGAATATATGATGACATGTATATGTATTGTATTTTTTTCATATATATGGCGAGTCGTATTAATTCTTTCACATTCCAGTTGCCAATAATGTCATTGTTGAGTGAGTAGTGAGTACTTTATTACTTAATACTCGCATAATATTGCTTTGTTAAGATATATTTTAACACCCACGTGTTACATAACATATTTTTTATCATTCACAGTCTCTTTGAACCGCGAAGATAGTACTCCATCAGACTACCGTGGGAAAATCGCAGACGAAGAACAAAAACTAGCTACATATGTATCAGTGGAAGATGTTAGAACAAATTGTAGAAAAACTTTTGCAGTGTCGCAATGGAGACAATTCCTTATATTGCTTAAAAGATCCACACTTTGCACATTTCGTGATATGGTAAGTGAGCTACATTATTATACTTTTTTAAGGGGTTGCAATTACAGTCCGTTTTCAGATTGTATCACAAAAATTCGGGATTTTACAACATGAGTCACGGTGCCCTGGAATTTTCCTATATCTGTAAAGTTAATAAAAAAATTCCATCGGCTTCAACAATATATTATGAAAACTATCAAAAAATGTGTGATAAAACACAAGATATGGAACTGTTACTTTTCATTTTGAAAAAAGTTTCAGCTTTACATTAAATTTAGTAGTGGTATTTAAATTTATTTCGTGTGAAAAAGATAAGAATCGTTACGTTACAAAACGGAAAAAAACACTATATTAAATCAAATAAGAACAAAACAGGTTTTTCAATAGTATTTCAACTTATTTGTAAGTTTTTTTTTATTATTTTCAAGTTGTCTTTGCTCCTTTTAGTTATAGTTACTTAAGAAAAATCTCAATGAAATAAATTATTCTCAATCTCATTCAGAGGTCATTCATATTGTTAAAAAAATAGGGATTGAATTAATGCAAACTAATTAGCATTCGTTTTTTGTACGTATAACTCAATAAATAAGAATAAATGTGAAAATATAAAATAGCAAAATTATTTAATACATTCAATATTCTTAACTGCTTATACTCAGTAGCATAATGAATTAAATGTAAACAACTTTAGTCAGTAAATCAGACAACAAAGGGATATCTTTCACATGATTAGGTAACGTTAAAATATATGCTCCAAATCCTGATAATGAAAACAATTTGGGTATAGTTGTATTTTAAGTTCATTTAAATTTTACTCTAATGCTAAGAAATTCTGTAAGACTGTACCTATCTGAAGGGCGTTTTACAAAGAATTGTTTTACTTGAATGAATAGTTAGTGCTATAGCCGAGCAATCTGATTCTATTCAACGAGCAAACAGTAAACTTTCGGATACTTTTACAGTAAATTTGTGGATGTCTATGATGTTTACATTTCATTCTCACCCACACTATCTCATTAAAATAGGCGTACGAAGAACAATAGGGTCACTACTTGCCAGGTTATCAGATTTATTGTTTCATTTATTTCTAAAACAAAATTAATAATGCCATATCCAACAATTATTGTCACGTGTGATAATTTTGATCTTCTATTTCAGCAATTGGCAAGACTGAGAGTTTTGGTTCATGGTCTTGTCGGGCTGATCTTAGGGCTTATCTACTACCAGATAGGAAACGAAGCCTCAAAAATTACGACCAACACCGCATATCTATTTTTCATATTGATGTTTATATTTTTTGCTAACTCTATGCCAACGATAACTACATGTAAGAGAATCAATATGTTTTAAGTATTAAATAAAATCTTAAATTTATTATGTTTTATATAATTTATTTTTATAGCATGACGTAGATACTAGTTTCCTGGTACATACAGTTATTGTTTATTTTTGCTTGTTGGAATATTTTAAAACTTACATACCTATAGCGTAGTGCTTTTTAAATAACACTTTTTTTCCAAAATGAGTACAACATATTCCCTAAATGTATTGGATTTATACATATTTGATGTAAATCCATTAATTTTATCGGCCATAACTCTCAAAATCTTGTTAAAAAAATTATCTCAACGATTTGCTTCTACCAGCGAAAACCGATTTGCAATTACGTTTAAATCAATCGGACCCCGCGATGACTTGATTAATTAATAACATAACTATAATACCAATGAAAACAAATATTCCGAAGAAAATGGACCTCATCATTTTAAAAATCAGTCTTGGACTTCCTTTATAATATTTGATAAGACTTATATTTAGACATAAAATAAAACAAATTAATTACTTTCTAATGTAACAATTAATAAATGAATATGTGTATACTATTTACATTCACATTACTCTTATGTTGTCTTTCAGTTCCAGTCGAGGCAGCAGTATTTCAGCGAGAGCATCTCAACAATTGGTATTCATTGCCATCATATTTCTTTTCGAAAATATTAGCTGATTTACCGCTGCAGGTAAATAAATAATACTAATTATTAACCCATTATTGGACACACCCAGTGGCAAATTAATCTCTAAGCGAATAAGGCCCGCGCTTGCCTGCGAATCGTAGGGGCCTCAAAAATAGCTTATATATTGTAAACCATGTACTTTTTGTTCAGATTTTCGTATATTTTTTTTATTTTACCTGGAACCCTCTGACGTTTTTATGTTATCCGTAAAACAGGACGTCCAAACATTATTACGCCTGGGGCCTTCCGAGTGCTTAATCTGCCACTGGACACACCGTCTGTTGACGTCGTTATCCTCTTTCAATCATTGAAAGATTTAATTTGAAATGAAAAATATTAAATTTGATTTGTATAATATTTTATCTGAAATGAAAACCCCGTGCAATATACGTTGTAAAAAGTTCATTTTAATTACACAGTCCATAATTATCGGGATTTCTATAGCAGCCAGTATGCTTGACGAAATAAAACAATACGTAATGTAACTCAAAGTATTGTACATAGGTGTTTGAAAGGGAATCATTAGAAGTCATATAAACAATAACTAGTGATTAGTGACTATGAGATCATTGAATTCAAATAACTACGATATTTACAATGTACTCAGTAAGTATCATAAAAGCCCCCTCCATTAGAATTCTTAGTGTCAGTTAACTGTGAACACAGTATTTTTTTACAATTTATCATAGACGCAAACCGGTAAAGAATTTTTTATCCAAAGTCATTATTTATTTTGCTTTTTTTGTTTTCAGCTCGTTTGTCCAACATTCTTTTTACTCGTAGGCTATTACATGACAGGTCAGCCAATCGACAGCTATAGAATAGTTTTAATCTGGATTATATGCGTTGTCTTCACTGTGATATCTCAATTAAGCGGACTTATAGCAGGTGTCGCTTTTAATGTTCAGGTAAGTAAATAATTATATTGTTAGGTTAATTTTCATTAAAAAATAAAAAATCATTTTAAGCCGCTTACTAGGTTTAATCAAAGGTGATAAGCATAAGATTCTGAGACATGTCTCATTCTCATTCATCTATCTATCGATGAGAAATGTCATTAGAGGATTTAGTGGTGAACGGATTAACCCAGACAGAAAGAAACCGTACACAGACATAACAGGGCAGAATATCAGGGCTGTGGAGTCACGTGAAAAAAATACGACTCCGACTCAAGCTCCAGCTTTAAAATAATTAACGACTCCGACTCCGAGATTTTTTTTCAATAATTTAATTTTAACTTATATATATGTATACCATCAGATCGTCAGCCAAGCACGAAATGTTAACACTTTTGACTATTCTGTTTAAATACACAACATTAAATATATTTTTCAAATAAAAATCGAGCTGCTCATTTTTCACGACTCCGACTCCGGACAAAATACCGCGACTCCGCGACTCCGACTCCACAGCCCTGCAGAATACAAACAAGTGGAAAAATATTGTTCACAACAAAAGCGGACATGGAAAAAAGTGCACTAGGACAAAACCAAACATGTAAAAATCCTTACATGTATAAAAGTGGATACGGAAAAAACCGTACATAGGAAAAGAAGTACATATTTACATTCAAAATACTTTTTTATCATGAGATGTTCAACATGAAAAAATTGATTTTTAATTTGAAATCTTTGCGATTTTTTTTGTCTGGAATAACTCAGTTAAACTCTTTAAAGGCAGGTAATTGTCCTGGAATTTATTCTGGAAGAGGCTTTATCCTAAAAGCTGAATTTTTTCATTTGCCGTTTACTCAGATATTTCTTTCAATCTGTTACTTAATATTGTTTTCATTTCAAAGTTTACTCCATCAAATCTCAAACCGATTCTCTTAAGAAACAACACAACAATTTTGATTGAATATTGATTACATTTGTTTTTTTGTTTCTATTTCCAGCTTGGACTATTTTTATTGCCTGCTCTGACGATACCTATGCTGATTTTCTCCGGATTCTTCATTCGATTTGATGAAGTACCCGTATATTTAAAGTTTATGACTCATATTTCATATTTTGGTTACGCATTCCACGGAATCATACAAACGATCTACGGATACAATCGGACGGATTTACATTGTTCGGAAGCTTTCTGCTTTTACAAAAAACCGTCCAAGTACTTAGAAGATATAGACATGGCAAATGGCAGTTACACTGTTGACATATCATGCCTCATATCTTTTATGGTGTTTTTACAAATAGCATTATATTGTGCATTCAAATATCGAGTGTGGAGATCGCAATAATAAAATACTTAACAGTTACAAGTGATTTAAATAGATACGTATAAAAGAAAAACCCTTGCCTTATGGAAAAAAGAATTTCACTAATAACATGTGGATTAACTAGATGGCGCATAGTTCCAATATGATAGCTGAAGTTTTTATCTAAATGATAATATAAAAAAATATCAATTTTAAGAAAATTTGAAAAGTTTTTTGGTACTTTGAGACACATTACTGTGTGTTTATTAAAAAAAATTAGGCATTGATTCTTGTTCTATAATTATTTTATGATTGGGTTTTGCTTTTCCTACGCATGGAGATGTTGAAAATACAAACAATAAAAAAGATTACGTGAGAAAGGTGGCAGATCTCATGGAAAATAAAATAGATAGAGAGTGACAGTTGGACACTCCTAAACTACATATTTTTAAATCTTCGCTATTTTACTTAACCTTCGCGTTCCGGAGCGGGGTGCAATCGTGCCCCTAAATTCTTATTTTACCAACCATTTGTTAAATATCGGTAATATCTAGCTGATATTTATTGTAATCTACAAACATATCCTACTGAATACAATGCAAAAAAAAAATCTGAAAAATTGTAGAAAATAAAATAGATATTCACGTTTTTCGTTAACAAATGGTATTTGGGTCACATATACACGTTGCGTTTGAGTGTGTGCGTGTGCCGAGCGCAAACTCCACACACCTGATGTCATCGTACCCTGCGCCCGCGCCGGGAGAACGACGTCGCTTTACGATTAGTTCAGTCTGCTCTCGCCGCTTCTATACGCCTGACGTATCGTCAACGCAATATGATATGGATGATTCAAAAAGACAAATTGTCTCTTAATTTTGACAGGGCATGCTCAAAATCAACATTCGAACTGCTGACATTTATTATTTTAATTTTTACTTCGTTAAATGAGAAAAATTCTGGGGGGTACAATTGTACCCCGCTCCGGAACCCGTGTGATTTTTCAAGATATAGGTACTCGAAGGTTAATGAAGACTTTCTATAATTTTATTAAATTTATGACTATTTTTGATAAGATGATTAGTATCTTCTGAATGTTTATTAATCCTAATATAATGATTCGAGCTATCTTACTTACCAAGTTAATGAAGTCGACAGCTTTAACTTTAGGCGTACAAATATTTCTAGGAAAGATATTTTTTAAGTGCTCATTCAATTTTGATTTTACTAATAATGAAAAATGAAATATTTGATTTTACTTTATATTAAAGAAAATGCCTTATTAAATAACTTTCTATGTGTAAGCTTTTCATCTTTAGCTATATTTATACTTATAACTATAAGGGTGAGCGTAGCGGTGCTGCAGCGACACCTATAATTAAGACAGATTGTCAAATGACTTATTTAAAAACATTCGTGTAATTAATAAAATCTAGCTGCTAGATTTTCAAAACAGCAATTTTTGTATTGAAAAAAATAGGTCACTGCTTAAGCACGCCACTGGCTTCCTGCCCTTTTTTTTACAGCTGAATGTTATTGGAATAGAATAAGAAGAAATTCTTCACTCTACTGGGATGTTTAGAACACTTTATTAAGCCAGATTTACTCAATTACTCGAATATTTGTAAATAAGTCACTTAATAATTTGCCTTAATCGTAGGTGTCGCTGAAGACCGCTAAACAACTTAAAGTGTTTTTTTAGGAAGGTTGTGAAATGTGATATAAAATAGACTTGAAAAATGTTATGTCCTATGGCAACGACGTTGTTAAAAATACAGTAAATAATGGACCAAGAGAAAAGTATTGCAAGGTGTTCCTTACTGTTTAACTACATAGTAACGAATTACTTAGTAAGTACATGAAAATATAAATAAGAAAAACGTGTCAATAAATTATTATAATTAAGATACATATATCACAAAAAAAACACAATTTTATCGACCATCAACCATTTTATGACTGATTGAACTTTTTTAACTCATTAATTTCTAAGAATTTTTTATCATCTTTTATATTGTAATGATTATAATAAATGAAAAACAGCACACATTGAGGGGAAAGTGCTATGCTGAAGCTTCTGTACTTGTGACATACATTAACTGCTTGGATCCCAAGCGGACACAGGTGTCCGGAACATATTCAAGCGGACACGGGTATCCAAGATGTTTAAATACTTGGTATTATATAATATAAGCAATATTTTGATGAATAAGTGTAATGCCATCAATATAGGCTTTTAAAATATTGAATTCTAGGGTATATTAGGCAAAATTATTTCCCTCAAAACACGTGGTATTGCGGGGCTCTGTTATTAATGATTTATTTGTGCGGCATTCAAACGGTTAAGAAAAGTTTTAGTTTCTCTGACAGTTACAACTATAAATGATTTTTTTAAAAACATTTTTGTAATTGATTTGATCTAGCTAACAGATGATCAGTTTCTTGGTAATATTTTTCCTTTGACCGTTTAAAGTAGTGCCCTTATACTGTGCCCATATTAATTAGGCCATTAAAACTACTTTGAACATTAAGAAAACTTAGCTTAAGAAAAGAAATATGTTCTCTGCAATTAAAAGTTGATTGAATAGTATTTTAAGAAACGCAAAATCAATTGAAATGTTTTAAAAATTCAAACTTGCAAGATTTAATATCTTTTTTCACATGAAAATGCATTTACTTATAACTTTTATTATCAACAGATGTCAATGTTACTTTCTTGTCGGAAAGTTTTCGTTTTTATTAATGATCAGGACTCGTTTTGCTCATCACCAGCATTGCCATCATCAGTCCTGATATTTAAAAAAATGTGAATTTTGTAAAAAAAAGTGTGCTATATTTTTAACATATACGCACTGTCACTAAAATTTTAATATTTGACTCACCTTTGATGATAATAATTAAATATACAAAATCACTTGAACAATCATAATGCTCATTTTAATGTTAGTAATAATCCACTTATTGCAACACTAGAAAACCTATTTTTCAACCATATTTTTATAAACGTTAAGGTCATATAAATTTCAGCGTCTTCCCCTTCTTCTTCATCATCAAAGATCATCTTCTTTATTGTTTTATAACTATGAGGAATTTTTAAAAAGGAGGAAATTTTGTGTTGTTTAATTATTTTAATGACAATTTTATTTATTATGATATTTAGTATAATAAATAGTATGTAAAAATAATATTGCAATAAAATCTTATATTTTTTTAAATAAATTTATTAACATGTTTTTTTATGTTTAAGTTGGTTTTAATTCTTATTAAATAAAAATATACTTATTCACCTAAAGCAGGGGTCGGCAAACTTTCAAGTGAGAAGAGCCGAGTTGTTATGGAAACAGGATAGAAAAGGTATCAGAGAGCCATAAATAATATATGTAAAGATTTTTAGGGTAAAAAAACATGATAAGTTCAAGAGTTGGTGTCTGAAGAGCCGCCAACGGCCATCCAATGTGGCACATGTGGCTTGCAAGCTGCGGTTTGCCGACCTATGCCTGCCAGAAACATAAGTTGTATTAATATTTCAAAACCGCATGACGTCTACAGCATTATGGTAATTATCTAGGGAACAATTGTTGGTTAACCTGTATTGCTGCTTGAGTAGAGTGACTAATTAATAGGTCAGTATAAAGATGAACTTCCACATGATTTAATATCAAGCTTACACCTCCCCTGTCTAGGCAAATTAAGACACAGTGCCCTCAATTATAATCAAAACATTCAGATGCCCAGTAAAAGGTTGCCGACTACCGATCTATTGCAGTTATCTTGTTCTGTATTGATCTGAACCGATCGAATATTGTTATTTAGTTTCCACAGTATATAAATTGTTAAAAACATTGCAGTGGTCAGTGAAAATGTATAAAATATGTTTTCATTGAATAGGGCACCATCATGGAAGAATCGAGACAGCAGCTTAACAACAGCATAAGGAATATTAAAAAACAGATTTCGTTTAATTCAACTTTTACAAATAAATATTTCTTGATAAGGCTGATGATTAAGTATACAAGATGTCTAGTATTGAACTATTAGTTGTTTCATTAATGTGTGATACATAAGCAGGAACTAGGATAAAAAAAACAAATATTAAGTAAAATGTACAGTTTTAAAAAAGGGAAGATATTAACCGTAATTTAGAGATAGTGTAAATCAGCGGTAGCCAAGATGTCGGCCGTAGGGATAGCCATTCCAATTCGCCGCTTCCAAGCAAGAATTGAGTGCCTCTTTTATTATCTATTCATTTTATTTCCCTTTCATACTCAATATATTGTGCTTTAAAAAACTCATGACAACTTAGCACATACGGTGTTAGTAGACCACTACGACTGATTTAAGTATGAAGTCGCCCACAGAGGTCAAAAGTTTGGCCACCGATGTTACTATATAATTTTCAAGTTTAATTGATGCATACATGTTTATATAGAATAACGCAGAAAATGTGTTGTAAGCACAGAATGAGTAAATTGGTTTACAAAAGACTAAGACACATTTATGCTTTGAAATATATTTTGAAATATATTGTGAAATATAGGTAAGAAAATGATTGCTATATTAAATATCTAATACATAGTACTTCATTTAAGTATTTTTTAAAACTATTTCTGCTCCCAATGATGAACACATGGTCTTCTAGCGGAGTTTATCTCAAAAGAAGTGTTTCTGCAAGAACTGCTCAGTTGTCAACCTCTCTTTTTTCCAAAGAGAGTAGTAATAAAAGGAGGGGAGATTTGGACAAATGTACTTATACATATATTTTATTTATAAACATGTCCACTTCTAATGTGTCACACGGAGTTTTCCAAATACAGCTTATCTCAACAGAAGTGGTTCTACGAGAACTGCTTGTTTCTCATTCGCTCAACTTACGGATTGAAAAAAGATGAAATGATTGGGCTAGAAATAGACTAGCATTTAGTTAACGATAAAATCAAAAGATGGTTGGGGAAAGTCTCAAAGCCCATGAATATATATTTTTCAATAAAAATTTTGATCATGTTAGTAGATCGCGCCTGCTGATACCACGTGATAAGAATTACCTTCAGCTCATTAAAACTAGACTCCTCGCTAAACATTATTTTCTTCTTATTATTACAATTATCTCGGAGATAACAAACTTCATAGTAACAGTTAAATTAAAAGTTGAAAATCGACAGTTGATGGCGCCAGTCCAATGAAATGTATATAAAATAATTTTAGGGGAGCCACAGCACAGTTTAGGGGGGCCACGGGCAAATATCCATAAACTCCTGTGATAAAGTGAGTGATGCAGATAGAGATGTATAAAGTATGAGGATGTTTGTAGTAAATATATAGGTAGAATTAATTGATTGATTGGGATAAAATAAACTCATTAGACAAAATAGATAAATAACTCAAATCTACATTTCATAAGTTGGTTAGTAAAAATATTTATTATTTGAATAATATTTTACAAATATAAAAAAATAAACAGTTATTTACAAAATCATATGAAGGCATATATTATTAAAATATAGAACTTTACTTATTATGATTAACGTGTCTTCCATACTCGATATTTTAGCCCGGCATACAAAGATATTTGCATAAATACCATAAACGCAACAAGGCATGTGATATCAGTGATATAGCTGCCTTTTAGCATATCAATTTCATCCAGGAACTTGGATGATTTTTTAAAAAAACAAAACGCTTCTGAACAGTGCAGATCCGGTCTGTCATATCCGTATACGCTCTGCATAATTGCGTGGAATGCATACCCAAAGTACGAAATGTACGGCATAAAACTAAAATAATATGGAATTTCTTCATAGCGGATAAAGAATCCAGAAAATAACACCATCGGTATCGTCAGAGAAGGCATCAAAAATAAGCCAAGCTGGAAAAAATAAAGAAAAATTTGTCAATATTTTATAACTAATAATAATTATTATAGAATGCCTTAGGTACAGCCTATTCCAATATTGTATTCAGAGTCATTATAAATTAGTAAATCAGTAATTAATATACAGTCAGTTCTCGTCTTACAACCGTTCAGACTTGTGAAGAACAAAAAAACAAATAATCACTTCCTGAAATAAAGCAAAACGATTATGAAAATCACATACAATTTTATTGATTCTTGATATTGCTTCAAGCCATCCTCAATCCCCCAATGTCAGATGGTAAATCTCTGTCTCATCCAAACATAAAAGTGACACACTTACCTCTTTACACTGCAACTACAGCTGATGGACCAAGGCGGTATCGGCATCTTCAAAGTGCATTATTTAAGAATCACTTTTACCCAAGCGATCAAAGGGACATTTTGCAAGGTCCAACCACTATCATTGCATTTAATGATGAATCTCAAGATTCAGCCGTGGATATTAGTAATGAAGATTATGAAAATACTCCAAAACAATTCTTATATGTGTATGTATTATGTAATTATTTACTTACACATTTAGCAAACAGTCGTAAAAGGTTTTTATGTAAATACATTAACATTATATTTTTTGTTCGACTCACGACCATTTTGACTTATGATGAGGTCAGGGAACGGAACCCCGTCCTAAGTCGAGAACTGACTGTACTCTACACTTATATTTGAATGGAAATCTGTCGGAATAACAAACGATGATTCACTAATCCTAGTGTCAGTTACCCCACAAACGTTATATATATGCATAAGTTGTTCTGAGACTGCTTTATTTTATTTTATACTCAACAGTTTTGATAATTTTGTTACCTCGACACTGAAGACAACTCCAGATATTAATCCACACAGTTGCGAAATGACTGTGAATACGACACACACGGCCCAGAGCAGAGCCATTCGATGGAAGTCTAGAGGTTGACCAGTCATACAATAACTTATTGTTAAAAATAATGACGGACACAATATCTGAAAAAAAGAGTGATTTGACAAAATATATTACTACTGCTTTCGCTTATTTATTTTTTAAAACTCAACAGAACCTCACTGTAATAATATTATTTAATACTGATTCTATGATGATGTATTAACAAATATCGATGAATGTAAACTGCAAAACATTCAAAATATTGTTTTAATATAAATCACTATTGATTGTATTGTATATTGCAATCAATGAAAGTTTTGTATTTCAATTTAATATGAATATTGATGTAAGAATTAAAGTGTAATGCAAATGACAACTTTTTAGTGTATGTAAAAGTAATAAATAATATTTTTGATGGGTTCGGCGGTAACTTTGTGGAATTATAATTTAATATAAAATTAACCACTTGGATCCCAAGTGGACACTGGTGTCTGGAACATATGCAAGCGAACACGGATGTCCAAGACATTTAAAAAAGAAAATACTTTGTATTCTATTATCTCTGATTCTAATAGAATATAATATAAGCAATATGTGTGGTGCCATCTATACTGAGTCTATATAGGTTTTTAAAATATTTCGAGTGTATATTAGGCAAAATTATTTTTCTCAAAAACACGCAGTATCTCTGGGACATATTAATGATTTATTTGCACGGTATTCAAACGATTAAACGTGACAAAATTGTTATTCCACAGTTAACAAATTTATAGAATTTAATTTTATGCCATAAATTTTTTTCCATATTGGAAGAACTACATATATGTGAAATAAATTCTACATTATTTCAGAAATATTGATATTTAATTAATACAGGAATGTATGTGATGCTTTTAACACTTTTTCCACCATATCCTTATCTGAATAAAGGAAAAACAACCAATTTAACTAATCTCGTCTGATTATTTTTACTGCCTATGGAAAGAATGGACAAGTCATTACGACTGAACCATTGCTTATTTCCTCAAATATCCAATGAGGAGATGATAATTATTATTAATCTAATGCAGTGGAGGGGAACCTGCGACCTTTTGACTTGATCAAAATATTTACTTTAATCAAAAAATTATACCCTAGCGCTTGGAAAAAGAGCATAATCAACCCATTATAAGTTTGTTGACAGGTGAAAAAAGGGGGGAGGGTGTCAACGTTTTCTTTAGTGCGGCCTTATGTTCAATCAGATAAATGAATTTGGCCTTTAGAAATGAAAAGGTTCCCCGCCCCTGCTCTAATGCAAATATTGCTCATTGCTCAAATAATATTTTTAAGATTGTTTCACCTGTAATGGTATATCAGCTAGCATTTTAGAAAAGAAGTAAGCTGGTAAAGAATACCAATTGTTGAGATGCTCTCTCTCGAAAACTGCTTTCTCGATTGGAACTAAAATAAATATTGAGAAATTTGGCATTAATTAAACAATGTGTGGATATGTAAATATACTTGATCAGTAAAATTTTATTAAAATATAGTTACACAAACAGGTGCAACAACAGTAATACAATAATATTCTACTGACTACACATTTAACCTAGCTTTATTGCTGAGACATCTGACAGTGCCATCTATTAATACTAAACATTATCAATTCTGTTTTTGTCTTAACACAGTTCTGTAAGCAACTAAGTGTTACATATTTTTAAATTGAGCTAGATTTTTTGTTGCAAAATGATCATATTTAACAAATGTTTCTACTAAACTGTTTCTACTCTCTTTGGAAAAAAAGAGAGGTTGAGCAACTGAGTAACAAGCAGTTCTTTTAAAACACTTCTGTTGAAATAAACTCCATTACGACTCCATATGCTCGACATTGGAAAAGGAAATGGTAAAAAAATTAAATGATTTTTTTACAAGCATTTGTGTATTTTATTAAATCTGGCAATAAATTAAAAAAACCCTCAGTTAATTTAGGTATTCATTCTACTAACGGAATACTTTGTGTGGTTTTCATATTCTGATTTGAAATAAATATTCTGATTTGTATGAATGTGACTTACATTTAATGATGGATGATACAGAATTCCCGAAAAAAAGAAACATCAATATAAAAAATAAAAATGCTGTGTTGGTTGTAATTTTTGAGGCTTCATTGCCAATTTGAAGGTATATTAGCCCGAGTATAATCCCAACAATGCAGTGAACTGCAACTCTCATCCTTGTCAAGAGCTAGAAACAAAAAAATCTTAGATATTTCAAATAGAAAAATATGTCATTTCAGTATTTCAATAAACAACGTAAACAATTATTACGACTGACTGAAAATCTTTTGAAAATCAATAATAACTTCCATTTTCCATTTGTTAAATTATTATTAGGTACTTTGTCATGGTTATTGCCTTACATTTTTTTCTAGGTGTCAAATAGCAGTAAAATATTCTTAAAATACTTTTACAGTTGATACATAAACAATATATGTAATCTTAAGAACAGTCTCTACAGCAAGGTGATCATCAAATTTATTTCAGAACTATATAATAGAATGGAATTGCAATGTAAATCCTTGAATTCATATATTTAGGTAAGTGACCCTGAATTGGTCATGTCCAGCAAATGCCTCAGGGCAGCCCGAAACCAAATTTGGAAGAAGTTCCATGATTATGTTCACCTTACTAATCACTAAGGACCATTCATCAGATTTACTCGATGGAGTTGTGGCATGTTGACATGACTTAAGAGGAAGCAAAAAAATCAGTAGGGAACAGAGAATCTTTGAGGTTTTTATACACTTTAAATATTGAATAGGAAAGGCCAAAGAAGATGAAGCTCTTCCAAATAAAATAAAAACGAATACATTTGTTGAAATTATAGACATAATTTATGGTAATGAAACATAGCAGGAGAGGTATGATAGACTAAGAAACAAAAGACCAAATGACAGATCTTCAAATATGGGGATATAACAAAATTTGAAACACGCCCTGTATGAAGAGTGTGAAGTAGAACATTAATTAATTGAGAGAATATTTTGAATTAGAATATTAAAAAAAAGCTGAATATATATTCAAATAATTTGATTGGAATACCTACTGATCACTGTGTATAAACTGATGAAGAGCGCCACAATAAATAAAATAATTGATGGCATCATTGAGTTATATTATTTGTTTAAGATTTTTTAAGAAATACCTAACTATCTTACTATATCTCGATAAGAGCAAATTGAAGATCTTTTAAGCAATATAACAAATTGCTTCCATTGCGAAACGGCATATGTCTTTCGATAGTTAATTCTATCTTCATCAATAGAAATGGACGTTGTTAACTTTTTATCAACTTCGTGATTTCTCTCACGGCAATTTGAATTGGTTATTCCTTCTGGGCTTACTGAGACTAAAAAAATAGAAAAGATTTATATTAAAAACAGTTAAGTAAACTAGACGCTAGGTATTGGTGAGGTTTGTGATTTGCCTGGTACTCAAAGGTGAGTGTAGCGGTCTACAGCGACACATAGGTGTATTAATAATTTGTCATAATTATAGAATTATGACAAATTATTAAGTGACCTATTAACAAATATTCGTGTTTACATAAATTATGTACTAAATCTATTTTTTTTAAATATTTTTTGTATAACTCATATAATCTGTTAAATTTGTAATAAAGTTAATGTCCGCATATTTTTTTTTGTTTTTACCCTTTTGATTTTGGTGCACCGCCATTTTTTCATATCACAAAAAGTGCACCGTGACTTCGAAAAGGTTAAGAGCCACTGAAATAAGGCAATGTTTTAGTCACCCTGGGCTATTTTGAAAAATAAATCTTGAAAAATTTGAAAAATAAATATACAAAGTAAAGTGTTTTTTCATGTTTTCAATTAATATTTTTAGCTTGCAAAGTTAATTAAAAGTAAAATGTATACTACCTGCAAGAGAAGAGTTTTCTTCGACAGGTTTACTTATAGACAAGTGCAATTCCTGACTCGTCGTAATATGTTTAGCAACTAAGGATTCAATGTCACCTGCAATTTCTCGACTTGCTACTTCCAACACTGCAATGAAAGAGAATAGAATGGTATTTTTGACATTTTTATTATGCTGTGTGAAATTTTCAGTGTATCATTAAATTTAAAATATCACTGATACCACTGACACCATATTTTAACAACAACTATTTCAACACCTAGTGCAGAAGAATAGTAATTATTCAGATAATTAATTATTATTATTATATTGACCAATATTTTTTACCATGTAAAAATATCATATTTTTTTTAATTATATTTTGTCGCTTGAGAGTGACCTGTCAATGTCATCTATCGAAAAGTAGAAAATGAAATTGTCTTGAACGGGTTGGAAACTTCGCTGTGATCTATTTTTTTAGATTGTTCTAAATACAAAACGGTTTGCCAATAATTGTACTAAATTATTATAATTGATATGCCGTCAGCCACTTGCTGTGTAAGTTCAAAGCTGTTAAAATCTTTACCGTATCATAATTCTTTATAGAAATCTAGTTTACTCATAAATTGACTAGATTTCCGAGAACTAGAGCGGAACCGACAGTGGTCTATATTTGTAATGTTTGAAAAATTGTATTATATATTAGCTTAATAGCTAAAGCAAACATAAAATAATAAAAAATTGGTTAGTTGAATAAGTAATATAATGAAAGATAAGTCAAAACTCATAAACGGTCAGATTATTACTAAATAAAACTGTCGATATATTTGAATTACTAGTTATTTAATTTTTATTTTATTTACTGTTTCCTATAAATTACTGGTCGTTAAGTTTGCGAACTGACTTCATATTTACATGGTGGATAGTGTCTTTTTTGGATATTGTCTAGGTACTTGTTATATTTTATTTCCTAATAAAAAAATAGCAAATGAATAGACCGAACTAATAACAAAATTTTAATATGTAAAATATTAGAAATTCTTTGATTGAAAAAAACGGATCTGAATGGTTTTTTCTACTCATAAATGTTGTTTACCATTTTATGCATATAATAACTATAGCAAATATGATTCTAAAAACGATAGAATAACTGATGTTTTACTAACCAAAGTCAGCCCTATTGTAATATTGCGGACAATTATAACCAGCCGATTCAAATACTGGGATTATATCTCGTACCGGTCCGCTGAATAAAGCTCGACCGCTGGTCATTAGGAAGATGTCATCGAACATGTCAAATATTTTAGACGAAGGCTGATGAATGATGCACACTATTGTTCTACCTCCTCGTGCGAGCGATCGCAGATGAGAGACAACTTGGCAAGACGAGACACTATCCAACCCGCTAAAAAAATAACATATGGTATTAATAAATATCATAATAAATATGAGTTCAAATAATTATGTGATCATTCTTCTTTACCTAGTTGGTTCATCGAAAAACATGATTGGAGGATTTGAAACTAATTCAATTCCAATAGAGAGGCGCTTCAATTCCCCTCCAGAAATCGAGTCCACTCTCGTGTTCATTATTTTTTGAATATTTAATATATCAGCTATTTCGGATACCTGAAAAAATACGCTAAATTTAATTCACTTTCTCGTCAAAGAAAAACATTTTATTATTGGTATAGTTAAATAAATAAATAAAGGGTCAGTAAGTTGTTAGATGTTATCCCAGCAGCGTAGCCACCTCCTAGTAAAGAGATGCAATGCATGCAGGCTCAGCATAAAGGAGAGGCCCAAATGTCTAGCTACGACACTGACTAATTGGAAATTAAAATCATTCTCGCTTATATCGTATCATAACGTGTCAATGCTGTTAAAGTTATTATGTGGAACCCTAAATAAAAACAGTACTATCTTAGTTTGAAGAGGTACAGTAGTAGATTATAGTGCATTGTGCACAAATTCCTTAGTTGACATCAGGACATCCACCAGGCAGGTCAGCAGGTCGGCAGGCCATTCCTAATTGTGAAATATTAATTACCACAAGAAAATATAAGCCTACCTCTACAATAGATTATTTTTTTGGTAAATCTTTATCGATTTAAAAGCGATTTCGTAATAATCTACAATCAAATGAAATATGATAGTTATTGCTGCGTAAACTTACAATGTTTTCTTTCTTTTGTAGGGGAAATTTATCGGGTAATTTAAGATTTGCAGCTGTCATCATCGTCTCGTGGGCAGTCAAAAGTGAAATCATCGCCGTGTTTTGAGCGATGCAACAGGACTGCCACCGGAACTTATCATTGTCTCTTTTCCTTCCATTTATCATGATGTTGCCAGTCACTCCCGTTTCCCTATTAGTTATTTATTATTTTAATATCAATTTTCTGATGAAATGTCCTTATTTAAGTAACTAAAATAACATACCAGTGACCCATATTGTCACTTAGTATTATTTCACTACATTTTGACGTAAAAATAAACATTGATTATTTTTTGTACTTCCTACCCTAATTATAGTCACAATCAAGGCCGGCTCGTGGCTTGTGGGGCACAGGCGCCAGACTAAGATTTCAGCACTATCCATTTATTTAGATATATTTTTCCGAGGCGCCTCGCACACAGGCACAGAACTCCCCGAGCCGGCCCTGGTCACAATATCTTTAATGTAGCCTAACTTTAGATAACGTCATATTTTAACTACATCTTCTTAAAACAAAGCTTCTCTAATGAGTAAGTAATTGTACTCTCAAACTGTTGTGCTTTAAGAAAAATATTTTTTTAGTATTATGAATTTTTAAAAAAAAATGTCAACAAACAAACCCCTATCAGAGCAGACGCAAATCATATATGAAAGGTCGTTTGAGGGGAAGTTATTTTTGTTAATATAATAAGCTTTATTATCAACATACCTAAATCCAGCGAGAATATTTAGTAAACTTGTTTTTCCGGCTCCGGATGGTCCCAAAATTCCTGTAAGTCTTCCTGATTTAAAACACCCGGTTACGTTTTTGAGGATATGCTTTTCTGATTTCTCTAAAATAAATAGATCGGATACATTTCACTGGGAATCGCTAAGATAATCCAATCAGTAAAAATGGCATTTTTGGAAACTCTTTGCAGTAAATAACCATACAATTATGTGTTGAATCGATACTGCAATTGAGATTTGAATGATACTTAAAGTTTGTTTTTTTGTTTTACACTGTTAAATTCAAAACAAATCTATAACTCCGTGCATTGGTGAATATAAATATATACATTGATAAGTCAAGATCCATAATTCATTGTATTGTACAACATTTTGAGATTTTCAATCACGCATATGTTCAAAAGGTATTATCTCTCGATATATATTTAATAATTTGTAGGGTGAATGAATAATGAATATAAGCCAAGTTACATACTATTTGTGTTAGGCCAGGTTGTTAAATGACTTAGAGCAGTGGAGAGGAACCTGCGGCCTCTTGGCTACTCTGATGCGGCCTTTGATCAAAAAATTATACGCAAGCGTTTGGAAAAAGAGCGTAATCAACCCATTATATGTTCGACAGTCGAAAAAAAGGAGGGGAGTGTCAACGTTTTCTTTACTGCGGCCTTATGTTGAATCATATAAATGAATGTGGTCTTTAGAAATGAATAGGTTCCACACCCCAGGCTTAGAGTTAAAAAATATTGTATCCATATAAATAATAATATTAAGAAAGCTGAATTTGAATATTTGCAAATTTAATTTGAATCGAAAGATGTATGTTTTGTATTGTATGAAAAAACATTGCATCTGTTGTAATTTGTAATACAATATTTTGGCATTGGACTTTCGTTAAGCATAAATATATATTATATATTGTTAATGAGATACAATATATTTGCCCATAAAAAATATCCTGTATGATTAACAATATATTGGAATAATATACATATATACAATTTTTGAAAAATTAGGTTTGGAGATGCAATATTTTAACATATACAAATATAGGCTATGTTTGGCCCATTTAAGTACCTTACTCATTTTCGACCAAAATTGGAGATAAAATATTTTAACTCTAAGACATCGATGTATTTTCGACATCCACAGAATTAACAAAATATATTATATATGAATTCATAACAAATAGTTTACATTATTTTTCGAAAAACAAGGGTTCAAATCTTTGGTTAATTGTTATGCATTATCATTAAATTGAAATGACCTTTTTACACTTACTTGGCCTGTAATATAGTTTATGGAGTTACAAGCTTTGGACCTTAAGGTCGGCATTCTTCAATTACATAGTTCTAATGCTAAGCTGTGAGATCAAGGTAAGGTTTGTACAAAATTACTTAAACTATTAGCTGGTACTACAAATGTTTTTTTTTAATAAGTGTAATATTGTTCACTGTCAATCCTTGTTTGAAAAATATATCGAAATAATACTAATAAACTATTTTACTGTCAAATTTTCGCCCAACCGTGGATGTTACAGCAGCCTTGACTTTTGTATTGGCTTAATCAATTATATCCAACTTCATGCTTATAACTTCCTACATAAATCACATTAATTAACATGTAAACATGATTGACTAGCGAAATAATACCAGCGTTGTCAGGCTAGATTGCAATGCTGATAAGTGGTAACTCTCAAGACAATGGAAAATTATTTTAAGACCACGCAGGAGGTAAATTTTTAATTTTATGTTTTATGAAGGTATTTTGATAAATACATTATTATTAAATCTTGTAGGAATATATTTTTATTCTTTACGTAGCGAGCTATTTTTTACAACACTTCATGTCAATCCTTTCTAAAACAGATTTTATAATGGTCCAGATTAGGGTATCCAGTCCCGGGCCCTTAATGTGATCCTGGGATTTCAGGATTGACAATTTTTCAATCCCGGAATTCATTTCAATTTTGAAATCATGGGATTTTTATTATTTTATTAATTATATTATTTATATTTTTTTTTTTGTTTAATTGATATTATTTTATCAATTTTGTATCAGTTTCAAAAACCCATAAATTTGCGGATTTCCCAAAATTACCAGCGGGGGAGCATTTTTTTTAGCTCTTTCAAAAATTATCAAATCTTAAATCCACGGAATTTACGGATTTACAAAAAAAATACAGCCCGGTATCTTTTTTTGAAACTTTTCCATATTTCATTTTCTCAGTCCTGATATACCGGGATTGGTACTGTCGCGATCCCGGGATTTCGGGATCACAGAATTTGACGGGATCCCGGGATTGGATGCCCTAGTCTAGCTTGTAATATGGAGGGTAATGTATCGTGCAAAGTAACACGAATTGTATAGACGGCACCGGGGCATCCAATTAACCGTCCAAATAAACTAACCGTTTTTGTTTTCAAATAAATAAACCGGCTAACCAGTTTAAGCCGGAATTGTTATCAAAACACCAATTGTAATACCATAAAAACCAGTGGCGGTTCCTGAACTAAAATCTTGGGTGGGCTAGAGGAAAGTTTAGCATTGTATACTATTTACGAAATTGTGTATGTTTCCACTTTGCCTTATACATTAATCTACAAGCAAATTAACAAATATTACGACACTACTGCAAAGCATAAATTATTATATAATAAAATCAATGCTAATGTAAGTAAGAAATAATAGAATAATAATACTGGACCCTTAAATTCGTCTCTTTCAAAGTGAACTAACCAGTACACAAAGCCATACAGAGCTGTCACATATTAATCTATGGCTGGGAGATAATACCTGTCACTTTCATACAAAACAACGATATTGGTATTTGTGTTTGACTGTATGGGCTACGGGCTGATTCGATTGAGCCTGTAACATATGACAGTAGCCTAATACTTTGAATCAAAGTCGTGTGCGTTTAGATGACGTTTCCGTAAATACAAAAAAAATCTAATCGTGCTTGATTGCACCCCAGTGTAAAGAAAGAACTCGGGCTTAAAAGATCTAGCCCCCAAGTCGTTAATACGTAGGTGTTGCTAGACTAACGTCACATTGCCTGTTCTCTATGAAGTATGTATAGGGTTATTGTTTTTTTTTTATGCCGGCTTGGCTTAAAATTGTAATACAAAACACAATCGATAATATTATTGTAGGTAGACATAGCATTGTCTTATATTGACAGAGGAAAATCAAAACAAAGATATTGTATTAATTTGGGAAAGGTTAGTTACGCTTATAAATGTATTTATTTTGTTCAGCGGCCGAATTGCTGTTCATTTTTATGCAGCCATCTAATGTTTTGGGTGAAAAATGCAGGTCGGGCTTAGCTCACCTAGCCCAGTACCCAGAACCGCCACTGAATTACAAACCGATATTCAAAAACAATATTGGCCATTTTGATTACTTAAATATAAGTCAATAAACCGCTTTCTATAAGCCTTGTTTTTTTAGGATTGGAATGGAAGGAGGGATTATTTAAGTTTTGAACACGCATGCCTTCCAATAAAAAATTCTGTTTGTATTGGCACTTAAATCTGTGAGATCTGCCACGGAAGTCGACATCGTTGAGTACTGCTCAACGGAACCGACATATGAATAGTTGTATAAAATCCAGTGTTCTAACGGTGAAAAGAGGTTTTTAATAAGCCCTGGTTAATAGAGCAAAATATACTGGTTTTTCTTAAAACAGGCAATAAACCGATTGACCGGTTCCGATTTAAACCGGGTTGGAAGCCCTATACAGCACACGATCTCTCTAAATTCTAACCGATTAGTTTAATCAGAATTTTCATTCGGAACTCGGGGCTTGTAATTTTATCTTGGGATAGCTCCTCTCATTGTTTTTACGAAATTGTACCACGGAGGATCGGATAAAAGTTTGACTTTTTCATTGTTGCGTACTGAGTAGGTTTTACGGAATTACTGTTTGCTGATTCATAAAAACAAAGTATATCCTATACACATACTTTACTCTTATGAATAGTACATTTTATTTTTTAAGATGACTGATCTCCATGGTCATAATTATTTTTATACAGTATAATAAATAACACATATTATTTTACGAAGTCTCACAATTAGTAATGACGGGTTCACACTATTTTCTGTAAAGTTGTTATTTGTACACAGGGACGTCTCGAGGGCATAGGCGAGTAGGCAGTTGCCTACTACCTGGGCGGCAAGTACTAGGGAGCGGCAAATAATCACAAATTTTTTGAATAGCTAAATATTCCACGAATTTGGCTTAGAATAAATGTAATGCCTCAATGTGTTTGATAAAAAAAAATAGCAAACCAAGAATAGATACTTATATAAAGTGCATTTTAAATTTACATTATTTTTTATCATGCTTTGCGAAGGAAATAGTTATTTTTTCATAAGTATTGAAAAATAATATGGACTTTCGGATCATATTTATTCGTGAAGATCTTTGTCAATACATACAATATCGGTCATCTAAAAGCAAATTGCCACCTGTGTGGCCGAGTGGTCAGCGTTGTTGGCTTCGGCTACGGAGGGCACGGGCTCAAATCCCGGTACGGACAGTTTTATAAATTGATTTTTCAATCGATTTATAAGTTTCTGTTCAAAGGCATGGATGTATGTGATGTCTTGAATTCCCCTCTTTCACCTATCCTATCCTATGAATGGGGCGTATCGAGAGCGATTAGCTTACCAGTAGTCCTGTCCTAGCCCTATCCTTCTATCCCTACTCTCTTTGGAAAAAGAAAGGTTGAGCAACTGAGTAACAAGTTCTCGTAGAAACACTTATGTTGAGATAAACTCCATTAGAAGTCCATATGCTCCACATTGGGACCGGACATGATTTTTAAAAAAAAGCAAAATGGAATAAGAAACAAAACATTTGTATGAGTACGTATGTGAGTAGGAGATTCGGACTTCTATATTTGTATATGTATTCCTAGAAGAATAGGTAATAATGAAAAAAAAATGAGCGCTATTTTAAGGCTCTGCCTAGGGGCGGCTCATAGCCTAGGAACGTCACTGTTTGTACAGTTACTACGTTTTCTCTCTAGAACGTCGATTGTCAATATTTGCAAATTCCAATGTGTTTTCGAATGTGTACATAAAGAATGATCAATATTGAATATAAAAATTGTAGTCTCATAGTTCCGCTTGTCTTAAAATTGATGACATGTTATTTAATATGCATTTTGAACCATAAATATGGTTTTGGATATTAAAAAAGTAAACTACTTAATTCCACTTCTATTTCATAAGATAACGGTCAGGTACACCCATGACAAGAATTATTACTTTTTAAAATATAATGCCTTTCCACCAAGTACAGTGGAACCCCCAATTACACTACCCCGAATTTCGCGCTGGTATGAAATATTCGCTGCAAATCCCCCAATTGTACTGTCGCATTCCATTGTCGTTGCTACGAGACGGTCGTCTGTGCGGCGCATACAGTCAAATGTTGGCTAGCGTCTGTTTATTCAACACGTGCCAGGCTATACACGTACAGCCGGGCGACTGTCTATGTGTTGGATTTTGGCGCGCTTTGAATTTTATCGCTTAGTAACTATTTTTTTTTTCGTCCATCTTTGTTTTTTGCA
Source organism: Himalopsyche tibetana (assembly GCA_030503985.1). Lineage (NCBI taxonomy): Eukaryota > Metazoa > Arthropoda > Insecta > Trichoptera > Rhyacophilidae > Himalopsyche > Himalopsyche tibetana. The sequence continues at coordinate 13,544,985 of JAPJYX010000009.1, read as the reverse complement.
AAACTAAGGGAAATCTGAATTTTGCATTTTTTGCGGAAAAAACCAAATCCCTAATTTTGTATGAGAATCACTCTCCTAATTACAATACCCCGAATTACACAGTCCGACTTTAGTGTAAATGAGGGTTTTACTGTATTGACAGTGAACACCTTAAACGTGATAATTTTGTATTATACAAAACGAAAAAATATCAATAAACACAATACATGATAAGGGCGTTCGGAAAATGGTAAATATTAGATAAAAGTATCATCAAAAATCATGCTGATTTCATGGTTATAAGAAAATAGCAATTATCCGATTGTGAAACGTAGTATATTGCAAAACGTTGACAAACTCCTAGGCCATTCACAAAGCAGTAATAATGTAGGAATAACAATGAAAAATACGTTATGATACCGGAATTTATATGTATGGTAGGTATATTAAAAAACATGCTTATTTCGATTTTTGTTTTTTACTAACAGCACAGCAGTTTTTTTTTTCATTTTAAAGCAAAAAATATTAAAACAATAATTAATTATTGCTTAACTTTTATAATTAAATAAAATTCGATAATTTTGTTATTCATTTTTATATTATAGAATTTATACCTAACAACAAATTGACATCATAAGTTTTTAAATGTATACAGGGTGTTTTAGTGATATCATACAATCCAGCGATAAAATTATATTAATCTCGTTAAAAAGTATAGTAAAATAAAATAGTGTAAAAACTTACTTCTTTTGCATGTTACTTTATAGCACACATCTTCAAAACTGAGATTCAAGGGTTTACTATTGTAACTTTTAAAATTATTATTTTTCAAGCTTTGCATTTCTTCCTCCATAACGATTTTGTATTCCTGTTACGTTTCGTTATTTCTATAAAATAAGAAAATTACATCAAATACTGTAGTGTTTATTTTAAAACCTTTGTTAACTTCATTAAAATTTCATTAATTGCACAAATAATTATCAACTCAGTTTTTAAAAAACTTCATTGCAAAAGGATTATTCACCAAGATTATATTATATGTACACACTGATTTGACTAAACTTGTTAATTTATTTTAATACAATAATAATATTAACTTATCGCAATGTAGAAAACTTTGAACAGTACTTTCGATGTCAAATAGCATGACAATATTGACAAATTTATGTTACCAATATTAGTAATTTTACTGCATGAAAAGAAATATCGATAAAAAAAAAACTGGAAGTTGGAACTGATAAATACACTAAATTTAACTATGCAATCGCCCACTACCACCCGCCTCGACCACACGTCTACTTCTAGCAGGCGTTTCCCGTGGCGTAACAACGTTATGCGTTACTAAATTAAAATATCTAATTACACATTTTAATTCAACCTATTGCAAAAATTTATATAGGTTGGTATAGTCGTTGACCACAAAAATGCAGTTACAAAAAAATCAAACGAATTATAAAGTGTCGATGTTAAAGTTTATGCAATAAACAAAGGATAAATATAAAAAAGTTATTGTTAAATATGTTTATACACTGTGATTGTTTACATTTCTTACTGAATAAAATGATAAATATGGCATTCATAATTCATTTTCGTGACACTTCATTAGGAATATGTATGTACGATTAGCATGCATAAGCTCACGATTATAAAGGGTAATTAATAATTCACTGATAAGCCGAACTTATTATTTGTACTTTGTTTTAAACACTATAAAATATTTCTAGCACAAGATTTTATTTAGATACACTGTAGTTATTTGATTTTAACTTCAATTAACAATTTTACAGATTTTTTCTATGAAAGTTAGAATACCCATTGTTTGATATTCTCTAATAAAGTGTCAACCGTAGTATGCATTTTTATTTTGTTTATCGTCTACAAGGGTGACAACGAATTACATTCTGCTTCAGTTAAAGTCACTTATTTTATTATGTTTTCACAATTTTAAAAACATTGCAAATTTGCCTCTAATTTCACTATTTTACACGTATTATTTCACTTGGATTAAGTTTGGTAGAGTCATATAAAAATCTGTCAACGCCTGGACGATTTTTAATCCGCAATCGAAAGATACCGTTACCATGCAAACGATAAATCCGTGTCCGGGTGAAAGAGAGATTAATGTGGCATAAAAAAAATACCATCCTACTTACTGATCGTGGCAACGTCGTGTGCGTTGCTTACTTTAATTAGCTCTCTACTGACGGCGAAATCTTTGCTTTTAAGACTTTTTACCTTTATTTAGACTCCCACTTCTGACGCTACCATAACCAAAGCTGAATAATTTCTGTGCGTTTTCAGCTTTCCTCAGTCCAGTTACTGTACGTCAGACATATATAACGCGAGGCCCACCATCGCAGAGGCTGTGACCCACTTGATGCAAATATCGTTTATGCTGTTACTCGACCGCAAAATGAAGATTATAAAAACGCAAATGATAAACAAATTATCAATCGCATGAGTCACAACACGAAACTGACTTCCGTTGACATTCTAATGGTATACAAAAAACAATGAAATGTAACGATGTTATAGATAAAATAATATGAAACAAATATGACCAGTAAGCAATTTTAACTAAATATGTCAGTTGTATAATATGATGTTTATAATTTGAACGGAATCTGTCGTGTTTTAAAATAAATTTTGTGGAACATGTATGTATGTATGAATACATATTTATCAGCGAACAACATTTAATTCAACCGTTCAATACAGGGCCGCGCATATGGCCATTTCCTTTGAAAATAAAAAAGTATGCAAGGTTGACATTTTATTTATGTTGAAAAGATAGGTAATAATTTTAAAAAATGTGTGTATCCTGATCAGGTCCGAATTACTTATTTTAAAATTAAATTGATTTACGACTTGGACATATTTATTCGATATTTCCGCCCTTTTGCGAACAAAAACTTACGCGAGAGCCTAATGAGATGTCACTGCTTCCTCTAACTAGCGACTTATTTTTAAAAAAATGGTTTGAAACCAATGTAATTAAAATTTATTTTTAATTCGAAAATTTTGGCTCATTTGAACATTACCGCCGGTATAAATTACCGACACCTTCTAGAAAAACATTCCAGACGCACAACACAGCTTTCGTGCTAAATCAATCGACAAATCACCAACTTATCCGAGTAGTGGAGTTTTATCACAAGTGGATTCATTCTTAATCCTTTGCCCGCGTCACCAAATTTAGCGAACATGTCCTGTATGCGGCTGCTTTTTTGCGGATTTTGTTATCGTGTTTTCGACTATAAATATAGGTTGTAATATTTTTTTAACTAATCAAATATGTTGATTGCCACCCAAAGTAACTTTTTCAATAATAAAATACAATATATTTCTAGTATTTTCGGTTAAATTCAACAATAATCATTCTTCATACAATTGCGGCGTGACGTCACCATTTTGTAAAATACCGCCACGCGCGACCGAGAACACTGCGCCACCACCATACCATGCTTATAATATTAAATTCTCGGAACAATTTCAATTTCACCCGCATTCGATCGCTTATTTACATTATCCCAAATAATATAATGATATATACATATTTTGTAAATACGTGGCGCATAGTTCTTACGAGAAACGCCATGAATCAACGGCGGCCATCTTGAATTGGTGACGTATGTTCACGGCGTGTTCCAGAAATAAATTATTTTAGCCCATATTAAATCTTTTTTGACTAATGTCATTATTGAATTTGGTAAAATATACATTTAGTAATATTTTCAACCATGTTATACAATTCTAGCACAATAAATAGCTCTTATATAGGGTTTGAAATTTTCATGACATCTATACGTGTCACGCGCGCTGAGGGCATGTTCGCTAGGACATGCATAGCGGTCATACGCGGTGAAAAGGTTAAAAAGGTCACAGCTGGTCACTATTTAGGTATCGCAAAAGCTCGCGACAGAATAAAGATCGAAGGGCTTGTATTAAAAATGTCAAAAGCTGGTATAGGATTACCACTGGTTAGGTTCCCCAACACATTCATGAAAAGAAGACATTCAACGTTAAAATAGATGGAATCCGGTCTTCGTCAAGAACCCAGGCGGAAATTCCACAATGCACTGTTTTGGGACCCATATTAGTCAGTAAGCAGATGATACTGTCATTCTAGCAAAATCCCGTAATATATAAAGCGCTCGTGTGAGTTTTATCAGCAGGCTGTCGATAACATAGCATACTGGTGTGAAAACTGGAGAATCAAAATTAATTCTAAAAAAAACACGTCAGTAATGTTTAGCAATGGCAATTAGAAAACGCAATTTTGATTCCATACGCAGGGACGACACAAATATCAAGTGGTCTAATGAGTACCTTGGACTCGCCATAGATAGTAAGTAGACTTTAATTTTACGAACAGGCCGCGATTTAAAAAAATCATACTGATGCTACAAAAGTAAGATTGTAATTTATGTTGAATGAGATGAGCAAACTTACTCTCAAAAGCAAGCTGCTCCTCTACACATCAATCAATCGACCAATCATTTTGTACGCTCCTCCAATAGGGCATATACTCACCACAAGCAAGTCTCTCCAAATTGTACAAAATAAATCCCTGCGGCAGATATGTAACGCCCCGTGATAGTGGTACGTGTGTAGCTCGCTGCTTAAGTTTTGAAAATATTTACCATCAACGAGTTCGTTCGTGAAATCACTCAAAATTTTCACAGCGGGTTAGGCAAATTCAATAATTATGACGAGACAATACCTTAGAATAGTCTTAGGCCGAGAGAAGTTCTGCTCGAAGACCCTCCATAGATTTTATTTATATTTTAAAAATGAATACAACTTAAAACACGACTTTTAGTATCATGTACATATATGTATGGGGAGGAATATATGATATAATTTGCATATAAATGCATGTGGTGTCCACGCGAACTGGGTACACTGGGAACGGGGTGGATTGCTCACCTCTAAAACGATCAAGTCCTTCCATCAGCAACAACGGACAATAAATGCAAACAATAGTATCATCAGCAACGAAAGAGACTCGAAGAACTACGACACTAACGCGCACTAGGGCTCCATTAATGTGACACCAACTCCCCCAACACTTTCTTTGTGAATGTTCCTGGTGTTAGTACATTAAATTGTAATTAAAATCAAAAAAACATAAATTAATATTTATAATAAACGCAATTTTAAAGTTTCGAAAGGTCAATAACTGAAAATGCAGTAAGAGTGGTGTGCAGCAGCATGTACATACATTAAAATCCTGTTTTGTAAACCGCCTGCAAAAAATCAACTGTTAATCAGCACTCTACTGGTTTTGTTTATTAAAATTTACTTCAGTAAAAAATCATCTCAATATTTTTTTTATATTATTAAAAAGAGTTTTAAAATTACGTATTATTTATTATTTCAAATATATTTTTTGAGTAAGTCTATCTTGGATAGGGGAGGAATTATATTCTGGACCTAATAATGGTGTAAGTGAGAAATGAAGCGAACAGGGTTGGGGACCCCTTTTGTAAAGAAAACATCACATATTATAAAATAGTAAAATTTTTCATGATGAATTAAAATAAATTAAATCTACGAAGATTTGTATCAATATTGATAGGTTCCATAATTGATGAGCCTTTCAAGCAGTGGTGTAGTAGTAAACAAATAGGTACCAGGTCGGTCATTGATTTCTTTCCATTTTTTGTTTTTTGTTAGTTTTAACAATTAAATCAAAAAAAAAACGCGCGATTACAATTCTAAATTTAGATCCTTGAAAGACGGTGGTATTTCTTCACATTACATGTGTGTATTTATTTTTTTTATTTATCCATCAAGTAGATCAATTTTAATATAATGCTTTTAAATTTTATTTAACAGTTTTGTTTTGTTTTGGTATTAGTTCTCATTCGTAGGCATTAGGTGACACTGGTGGTTGATTCAGTAACCTCGAGCTGCAATTAATTGGGTTTATGCTTATCTGATCATTTTTTTTGACCAAAGACCACGCATCCGCCTACGCCCAGGTAAATCCAGGACGCTACGCGGGAAAAGCAACATTAAAATACACCACACAATCCACCAGCCCCAGAATTTGATGTATAGATAACAATCTTGAAAATTAATTTATAAGTCTAAAAGGTGGCAGGTGGCGGCTCATTTTCAGGTACCAGGTCGCCGACCTGGCCCCACTACACCACTGCTGTCAAGAATATATTTTATGTTAATAAATCGTAAAATATTTATGATAATCATTAAAAAAATGACCCGCTTATAAATTATGAAATATTTTGTAATAAGTGTTTTATATGAAAAATCGAAGAACCGATTTTTAGATACGATGTTGATATATCAGTCCGTTATTGCAATTAGGGCATCCAATCCCGGGATCCCGTTCAATTTTTTGATCCCGAAATTCCGGGATTGAGATGGCCGCGATCCCGGGATTTCGGGATTGAGAAATTTTGAGGAAATTCTCGAAATTTACACGAAATTGGCAAATTGAAGATTTCAAATTCGTCGGTGAGCTAAAAAAAAAAAACGAGTTTCCGTGAGACTCTGGGAAAAAGTATACCAAATCGGAGATTTCAAATTCCTCGGTGAGCTAAAAAAAAAAAAAGAGTTTTGGTAAGATTCTGGGAAAAAGTATACCAAATCAGAGATTTCAAATTCCTCGATGAGTTAAAAAAAAAAACGAGTTTCTGTGAGATTCTGGGGAAAAGTATACCAAATCAGAGATTTCAAATTCCTCGGTGAGCTAAAAAAAAAAAAACGAGTTTCTGTGAGATTCTGGGGAAAAGTATACCAAATCGGAGATTTCAAATTCCTCGGTGAGCTAAAAAAAAAAAAACGAGTTTCGGCGAGATTCTGGGGAAAAGTATAACGAATTGAGGATTTCAAATTTCTCGGTAAGAAAATCACAAGCCCGGGATCCCGAAGCCCCAATCCCGGGATCCCGAAAAAAAGGGGATCAATCCCGAAATCCCGGGATTGGAAAAAGGCTCCGGGATTGGATACCCTAATTGCAATCTTTATGGTGTAAGTAAGTGTATACAATATAAATCTGACAACAAATGTTGAATTTATTTATTTAATACATATATTAATGTTGTCAGATACACGTTGCATTGACGTCAGCTCTGATGCCATTATTTATTGTCTTGTTTTTATAATAAATAATTTAATTTCCTACAACCTATATGAACTTGACATATGCTAATTTGTTTATGTCTGCCATAAAACTTAATGGTAATCATCAGGTAATATAATAAATAACTAATCCAAATGTTATAATGACTACAACGGCTATTCTAAAGCCTTCTGACTTGTGAGATCATAATCTCTTATGGCGAAATGAAAAAAAAAAGTAATGAGACTTTAAGGGTGAATTTGTTTAGTTTTAGATACAGCTATTATTTATAAAAAATACCAACAATGTATTGACAAAAATTTGGAAAAAGATGTACGTTTTGTTGAAAATCGTATTTTCCTACGTCATATCTAAGGGACCATTCAGGAGTTCAAACACCTGGGAAAGAATATAAAATGCTGAGCTCTATGGTATATACCAGCAGTGTTCTGCCAATTCGTTAACAAGAGACTCAAAGCAATTTATCACTCCTATGCAATTATATGCAATACTTAATTAAATCAAACGATTGTTACTTAATACACTTATAATATGCAACAATATGCAGTTTACCATAAACTAATCAATGTAAATGGCTAAAAATGTATTACTGTGTATACTGAAAGCTGTCGTAGATGATATATATAAGTCAAAAATTGCAGTTATGTACTAATTTAATCGGAGAGTATTGTTTTCTCTTAAATTAACAGGGGGCTCGCCGTTCGTGAAAAAAATCTAACAAGGCGAGCCTCTCCGAGCCCCCTCCAGCCCACCCCTGGTATATACGAATATGGCAGAGTAGCTAATTTTACTTTGACTCGGTAGGGTACATGCATTGTATGGAGGAAAATAGGCTAGCAACAATAGTGGTGTCCAGTAATCCAATAAAGCGTAGACGAAAAAGTAGATCGAAAATTCGCCGTCTTGACGAAATTTTCGTTTGTTTAAGGGGCAGGGGGGGGGGTTTGTGTTAAACAATAGTTGCTCAACAATGATAGCAATATATATTATTAGATATGTCAACATTGTTATTGATTTAAGTATATTAATATATTGCTTTTTTACTACTTACAATGTATCACTATTTGTTATAATGCACCTTTATTTTTAAATAAAATTTTAATTCGAATGAGTGAATAAGATTAACCAATCGATAACGCTTAAAAATAGGTTTTTTCGTATACAAATTCAAAACACGTTTATCCAGTAGCATTTTTTTTTGCATTTGCAGTTTCTTCGCCAAACAGTTTATACGTCTCCTCTTATAAAATCAAATCGTTTCTATAATATAATGTTAACAATGTGTTCTCAAATGAATATATAAAACAAATGCTTAATCCACGTCCTATTTGCACATTTTTGTATTTTTACAGTTCATGATCCCCTGGACAGTATTAGCGTGGCACTCTATCGCAAAAAAAATATGTTTACGCTCAGCTATACAGACTCGGGTTTTCGTATCTGGATTGTCACCAGCACAAATAAATATACTACGTATATAAATATAATATGCAGCAAACATGTGATTTTCATGTTTCAAAATACACAAATTGAAATATATATTATGTTCTAGAACTAGATAATAATTATTTGAAAACGAATCCAAGCGACTCAATCGTTCTGTAAACGTGATCCGGTAGTTCGTCAATGAGGAATATATTAGAATCGTCCTGAATCAGTTGCTTTTTCCTACCAATACTGATATATCCACAGCCAGAGTGCAAATACCAAACAAATGATTTGAGAAGATTTCAAGTTGAATCGAATCACAATTAATAATACCTTTCTCTTTTATAACATCGCTGTGTCAAGCATAACGGGAAACAATGACTCGTGGAGACAGTGGCGTATGAAGGGGTCCCGCCGCCCAGGGCGTTTCTTGAATTTGCCGCCCCCCAATAATTCCTCCACTTTTTTTAAAGTTACTTATATTTTTTAAATACTACGTTTCGGCCATAAATTTTATCGAAACACAGAGCTGAATATGTATTGAATCTACTAAATATATGCACCCGAGAAGTCCGTCCATTATTGTAAAGAGAAACAATCAACCGTCAGATCAAGAATCTATAAAAGACAGCATTTTATCAAACGAATCAGAGCAAAATTTTAGTTTCCTCATTTTATATGAAAATGAGGTTTTTTATGCGTCAGTGTCTGGAACCAATGTATCGCGAAAAAAAGTATTGGGTGTAATATTATTTAACATACAATTTTGTCAACAATGATATCATCAGTGCCATTTCATCTTTATACGGGGAACTATGGAGCCGAGCTCCAATCTCCTTTTCATCTAAGGTTAAATATATATATTTTTTTAATTTAGATGTTGTGGGCCCATTTCATTTAATTTATTCTATTTAATTTTTTTTAGAATGCTTTGGGTTTGTCTGTAGTTTTTTTTTGTACATTTGATTAAGAAAAAGAAAGGAATGGGGAGAGAAAAGGTAACATATATAGGAAAAAAGTGGAGGGAAGGGAGCAAAGGTAACAATTTAGAGTAGGGTAATCCGATGTGTTTTTTTCACCAGCCGTGTGATTGCGGCAACCAGGCATGTCAGTGGTGGGATCGGAGGGGAGCTAGGACGGTTTTAGGTGGAGGATTTTCCTTGGCCGCGCTATGTCAGTGTGGGGATACTCAATGTAGTCGTTGAGTAGAGCTTTGATGGTGTCGTTTGGGTGGTCCGTCATGTCACAGTAGAATTTTTTCGACAGCTTCATGACGTGATCGAGAAAACAATGATATTAACGCTAATTCATATTTATTTATGTACACTATTTTTGACCGACCAAAGTTCAATTGCAATAAGCGCAATTGAGATTCAAGCTCAGGCTGGGCCCGAGTAAGGAATTTATTTCTTCAGAAAAATATTTCAGAAATTTCTTGACATAACTTAGCCATGATGATTTTAAATATCACCAGTTCTATAGAGAATTGTAAATTGTTGTAAATTTGTAAAAAACGGTTTTTTTTTGGGCTGAGGAGTTTAAATCTAAGCTTAGGGTCAGGTTCGGGTTACAAGTGTGGTATTAGACTAGGGCGCGGGCTGGGTCGGGCCTGAGTCTTTCGGGCTCGGACCGGGTAATTTTGTGAAATTTCGGCCCGTGCAGACCTCGTATGTACAATCAAATTATAGTAGGTAGGTATGTAATATTAAAATATACAGTCAATATAAAAACGCATTATAGACATCTATTATTTTACTAAAGAATCTTTGCATAAAATATGAAATATAAATAATTTCTACAGGTGTCGCACGTATACATTTATAATATTTTATTTAATACCATGATATTTTTAGCGACACTTAATACTGCGGAAAAACTTTAAACTACTTTAAGTAAGTTACAACTTTAAGCAATAGATGGTAACCATTTTCTTGGTGGCATGACATTTTTACTATATTATTATTATGTGTGTATCATTCTTTATGATTTTTTATGGTTTATTGATTAGTTAATTAAAAGATCGTGAACCAAAACTTAAACGACAAACCTGGTATCCTTAGCGCCAAATTAACTGTCACCAAAATGTCAATATTTTTTTTAGCCTTCTTTAAAATCTTATTATTGTTTAAGTTATTTAATTCCAACTACATACACTTGAAATAAGAATAATTTGCCCAATTTCTCAAGAAGAAAATCTGTAACGTATAATAAAATACGCATTACATCGTTCCATGTTTTTTATGAAAAAGGGTAATTTGGGCGCATATAATTTTGGTCATAAACATGACTTATTTTTTGTGGGGAGGGAGTTCGAAATAATGACTACGCCAATGACTCCAACCTAATAGGACTGCAATCTGCATTTATTTTTGTCTGGATGAGTGATGAGGGGGCTAAATTATAGCTCGCGAATCACGATGCGGGACCAATTCGGTGGCTTCACCTCAAATGCAAGCTTACACCACTTATAATAAATATACAGGTGAGAGTATAATTTAAAAACTCCATTAAAAAAAATTGACGGCATAAAGTGCATTAGCAGGTTTTTTAGCAATAAAACAAATCAACGTCGTATTCAATTTAAATCGTCAAATTGTAAGTAGTTTATATTCATATAATCAATTGAATTTTCTTAAAATGAATTACTAATAAATTTAGTTTAAGAATTATGTTACATTTAAAAACTTTGCGGCACCCGCATTAAACTCATTAAAGTTCTACAATACAAAGGCCAGTTGTAAAGACACTAGTAACCAAATATTAATAAATTCACATGTGAAACAGTCATGTCCATAATTTGAAAGCGCGTAATGATGAGATATTTATATTATAACTCGCAGGCTTACTATGTCATTTCTAGCGGTACTCTGTGAAGAAGACGAAATACCCTATGATACTTTCGTCAGATAGGCATATGGCATTAGGATATATAGCGAGTATGATGTTAATACGTTACGAAGGGGTCCACATTATCTCAGATCTATTCGCGGTGTTCTGGGGAAGAGGCGAGCTTCTTAATCTCCCGAAAGGTTTGTTCGGGACACCGGGATACGAGACTCAAAACCGGTGACAGTCTCGACTAATGGGGACGTCTGACAACCCTATAAATATGGTCAACAAAGACATCAAACACTAATTAGTAATCTGTCGGATTATATATTAATCTTATCCAAATTTGGAATATACAATCAGCCACAGTAGTTAATAAAAGTGTCGTCATTGGGATCTTCTTTTCATAGTAAATTTATTGAAATAAATTATGTTGTCATGTGGTTAGTGAGGTAAATTCCGATACGAAAATCCACTCTAGAATGTTCGACGGATCGCATTTAAAAACGTAAACAATACGTTATACATCGAATGCGTAATATTGACGAATGCTTTAATTTATAAATATGGAGAATGCTGTCACCTCGAGCTACGTCTCGTGAGGTGTCTACCGTCTGGCGTAGGTGGACTCAAGGGTCTGACCGGAAACCGTGACGGATTTTTCACTTAACCGCGAATCCGGAACAGAGTAATAATTTTAATAATCGCCGTAATGATGCCTTATCCTCGGCGCCTCTCCGGCTAAAAATAAGTCGTGTTTTCGCCATAAACTGCAAACGTATTTTACGTACAACATTTGCATTCTTTTGTGATGATAAAATTTGAAAGAATGCAATACGTAAGCGAGAACTTAATATGAACACGTAGCAATCCTTGTATGGGTACATGGGATATGGAACATAGGGTTAAATATCGTTTTTCATACGAACTGGTCACATATTTTTTGTAGGTGTCCATTTGTGATTTTCCAAGTAGAAAGTATTTTATGATTTAGCTTATATTTTATAAAGAATCATTACCGTCAATCCGCTTAATACTTTAGTTATTAATAAACGATAGCGATAGTAATAAATATTTCGAGATTTCGAGCAGTCGTATACTAAGCCAGGCGTGAGGAAACTGCGGCCTTTTGGCTACTCTTGTGCGGCCTTCTGGTCAATTCTGTAAATTTATGTAAATTCGTCAATTCCTGACATATTCTGACCGTAAATTCCTGTTTCCGGCCAAAGATTCCCATGTCAATGTTTACTGCGGCCTTATGTCGAATCAGAAAAATGAATGCGGCCTTTAGAGAAGAAAAGGTTCCCCATCCCTGTACTAAACCGTGAAATGATCGCATAACAAATGTGGTGTAATGGGTTTCAAGTATTTTAACGATTTTCGCTTGGTTTAGTTTAGTTTTAGTCTAAGTTTTTAGAATTACAACAAATATGCTGTCAAATTTATATTGATTTTTTAAACTAAATTTAAACAGCATTGATAAAAATAAAAAGTTGAAAAAATAAAATCGGTTTTGCAGGGAATAAACAAAATCTGTATTGAATGGATTTTTGTATTTTATAATCATACACATGTCGTAAATGATAAAGTCATAGACATCTCTAAACAAAAAAATCCAAGATAAATGGAGAGCTAAAGCGTTCAACCTTTTTCTTTAAAGAGGAAACAGATTTATAGAAAATGGTTGACAAGCCAAAAGTGATGATAAATTATCTACCAGCTATTTTCTATAAGCATATCGACTGTGGAAAGGAAAAATGACGTAACCCACAGTTTTTTCAAAACAGGATTTTTTCGATAATCACAATGTATCAAACGTGATACACGTTCTATCAAAAGGATGCAAGCTGCAAATGCCGAATTAGTGTCTAAATTTAGCTTTAAAGTTTGAAAAAGATGACCTTGTAAAAAATTAAAACCAAGAAAAAAGACTGAAATAAAGGTTTTTGCCAGACAACTTCTTGAATTAATATTAGATTATGTCAATTAAACACCAGTTTAGAAGTCTACGTGCACTTCAAGGTTGTGAATTATTCATTATTTGCATATGTCACAGAATCATCAAAACACGTTTTTTGCGACTCTTGTAAAATTTGATATGTGTGGGTTACGTCCTTTTTCCTTTCCAAAGTCGATATCAATACACATATAACACCTTATTCTACATAAAAGGGCTTATAGATTTTTAATATAAATATTTTGTCCCCAGTACTTATTTTAACAGGATCACGGGATATAACTTCATTCAACTACCAATTTACGAGCACAATATGTTAATAGTTGAGTTGATCTACATATGTGTGCTGTAAACTGAAATAACGGATTGTGATGATAGTTTAATAGTTTTATTATGGAGTAATGTAATATTGTAATTAAAATAAACGAATTCAGGCTCATTCTCTTAACTGTCAATTGTATTAATTTCTTATCAAATAATCGCAGCAACTACAAATTTTGATGGTCATGGCAACCGAAATATAACATAAATGTCATAAATACATAATCAAATACGATTGCTTTTTTAATGTCTTCTTGTAAGATTTCATCAAATTAAAATGTGATTTGTGTAAAAAAACATATGTTATGTTACTCACTGTAATATAAATGTATTAACATTTTGAATGTAAAACGAAATTCTCTTAACGATTCTAATATACATTTACAGTGGAACCTCGATTCTACGTTTTTCAAGGTACCGTAATAAATGAACGAATAATGCGAGAAAAATATGTATGTAACTAAATGCGATATAAAACTATTTGTGAGGAAAAATAATATTCTACAAAAACGGTCAATCAGGATAATAATTGGGACGGGACGATAATAATTAGATGATAGATCGAGGACACAGTAAATCAGGGAATGATAAACGTGAAATTATTAAATATTGTTATGACGGGGTCTTGGTCGAGTAAAAAATAAACGATCCATGCAAAAAACCGAAGATAGCGAGAACGGTCGATCGGGGTTCCACTGAAAAAAACGCGAAACGAAATGCGAGGTAAAACTATTTATGAAAAATATTTAACGGAAACGGTCAATCGGGATTATATCCGTGACGGGACCAAAATATCTAAACGATAGATCTAGGAAAACGGTAAATCGGGGAACGATTAATGCGGGATTCTTTTACATTGTTCTTATGGGTGTTTGGCCGGGACTATGAAAAATAAACGATCCATGCGGGAAAACGAACAAAGCGAGAACGGTAGATCGGGGTTCCACTGTATTTGTTTTTGAGACGACTTTAAATATGAAAAGGCATTGTGAATATACAAACACCTTGGAGTTTTAGTTATCATTACAAATCCACTCGCCATGAAGAACGTTTTACGCCGCTTACAACGATATCGGCATATCCTTGCTATTGGATTCAAATTAAAAACCGACTACTACGCAAATAAAAATATCCCAAATAAAACCAATTGGTTTTGTTGTCATAAATGCTGTCATATAAATATAATTTCCGTAATCTTATGTCGTAATTGAATTATCATTTGAAGTCATTAGTGTCATCAAGTCATGATTATCGTCATACAATTATTGTAACGCCAGCCATCACACAAGCTTTTTAAATAGATGTTTTTTGTGACAAATATTACTTGCTATGAAATAATATTAAAAAAAAAAACAATTATTCAGAGCTACAAATAATTTATGACTTATTTTATCAGCGCGATAGTAAACTAACACGTAGGTTGACAATACATCCCGTTTTGATTGGAACTATGTTCTGGCGTTCTTGTCGTTTTGGTAAAAATCTCGTTTTGCAAAAACTATCGTCGATTAAGTTGATAAGATTTTTTTTAGAACATACGTAAAAATTGAATTTTAGTGGATACACAATAATTTAATTTGAACAACGGTTTTCATATGAATTTGAATAAACTTACTCATTTGAAATAACATAAAATAAATACATTCATACTAGGAAGTAAAAATAATAATGAAAAAATCCATTTGGAACACATCTCACACTGTTTATGAACAAATCAACATAACATCATTTGTTAATTAAAATTCATTTAAAATTAAAAATTATAAATGAATTGATTTAACTGATAGTATGAGAAATAATCGAATTAAATGTTTAAAAAGATCAACAGCGATGTACTCACTGGCAGACGTAAATTTTGAAAGGGTGGAGCTAAAAAAAGTCTCTAACTTCTAAATAATTGTGGAATCTTATTCGTCACTTTGAGTAGCCAAAAAATCTGGAATCTTTTAAGTACATCCCACTTTTTTCGGCAATGATCTCAGCCAATTGTGGCATGATATTATGGTGAATGATCAATCCCGGGATCCCAAGATCGAAAGATAGTGGATTGCGAGATCCCGGAATCACAAAAAACGGTTTGGGATTGGTACCCTAGTTCAAATCACTTGGTCTCAGCTACACATAACAAATCCAAAGAAATATGTTATAGATACAACACAATTGCGATTTTTGCGTACTTTTTTTGTACTTAATTGTTTTAATGATTCATGTATTATGCGCATTTGGAATGCATCTGAATATTTAGTTAATTATCTGATAAGATTCTCCACACAGTGAAACTTTTTAATTTTATTAAAATGACGCCGTGAGCTACCAGTAGCTCGCAAATACCGGCTTAACCATTGCTGAAAAACTGCTAGGCTGAAAACAATGAACGATTTTAAGAGACGATAAAGAAAAACTGCACTACCAAATAAAGTAGCACTGCGTCAGCGTTCGTCAATTTACTATAGTGACACAGCAGTTTTGTTTAAAATTGAATTGTGGTGTAATAAAATGCAATAATATAAACAAACTTTTATTACACCGGCCAAAGTATGCACGATCAATTCGTAACAGATTCAGAAAATTTCACGCACATTAGTAATGGACGCTATTAAAGAAGTGATGGTGGTATTTATTATTAACAAAAAATACTTGAAGAAGACAATAAAAAAAATACAAAAAAAATGAGTCCATAAATTAAAATCCACACCAACATCATCGGTGGATTTTTGATCTATTACTTGTCGAGAAAATTACTATGAGCATTGGGCATGTTTAAGGTGGAGGGAAAGTCTTAAAAATTGAAATGGAAAATGTATTTTTAACAGCATTCACGTAAACAAACAAAATATGCGCGCTTAAATCGCTGTCAGTTTTACGTTTAGCAGCTTAGGTGTTCATTTCGATTCTCACAAACACCATTGCCTACATCTGGTGCAAATGTTGAACATTATTTTTATTTTGCTGAGATAAAAAAAACCTTAAATAATATGAAACGTAACACCATTAAAAACCATGTTGATTTTTCATTGTTCGAAACATTGACGAAACAATGTTTTGTGGGAGCTTAACAAAGTTTCACAAATTAAATTCAGTAAACATACGGGTGATTAAAAAGTAACCTAACGAACCAGTCGTGCGCAAAAAAATCATTCATATGCAAAACAAAAAGTGCACGGTTATTATTATTGCCAGCATATTATTTAAATGGCAATTTTACGCTGATAAAAATAAATTTGTTCAGGCTAGGGGAGTCTCATCATGTAACAAAAAAAACATGCATGTAAGTTCAAGTAATTGGTTATCACAATAGTTTCTAGGGAAAAATAATATGCATGCAGGTGATTTAATTATATCCGCATTCAATTTAAATATATTGGATCGATTAGGAAAATAATTTGTATAGTATTTAATATTCATTTTTTTATTAGTTATAATTAGCTCAGGAAAAATAAAATTTCTTTACTGATTCTCTTTTGTTTTATAATTTTGAACGCATTTTTTTTTATTTCAAACGTAGGTATCTGTCTTTATGGCTACAGGATAAAAATTACGAATTATTGTATTGTTCTAAATTCAAAGCTGAAGAAGAATTGGATTTTATGAACAGTGAGCAATGTTTCATTGACTTGTATTTATAATTAGCTTCGTTGCTATTAAAAACAAATATACATGTAGTCCTCGACATACGACCGAGATACGTTCCTGAGCTTTGGTCGTATATCGAATTTCATACAAAATATTATGTCGTCACTGCACATCAAATATGGTATATGTGACGCAGTGGCGGATCCAGAAATTGTCCAAGGGGGGGCATTCAATTTTAAAATTAACATGATACACAAATAATACACTAAAAAATGGATGATTTAAAAATAATATATCTACACCCAATACTTTCTTACGCGATTTTTTTTCGCGATTTTGAATTTGAGTGATTATTTCGAACGGCACCGTTACTGTTTTTTACGCGATTTACTCGATTTTTTTATAGAAGCTTTACAGAAACTTTTTTACATAAGTGTTTTACCCTGCGCAAAAGCATGTCATGTAATACAATGCATTTATTATATTCATTATAAATTTTAGAGAGCTTCTGTGTCAAATAAATGGACTACAGACGTGTAAATATTTCAATTAAAAGATAATAAATACGAACCGAATATGGAAATATTATTTTTTAATTAAAAAACCATTTATATGGTGATGTTTTAGGCAGGTAAAAAACTGAATTTAAAAATAAAATATTTTACACTTAATTGTTTAAAAAAAAAACAGTTTCAATGTCGGGTCAACAAAACAAATCCAATGGAATAATAATTGACTCAGATCAAGGATCTAGGGAAAAAAGCATTTAAACAAATAAGTCCGAGCAAAAATCAGATTCAAGCAACATTCAATACGTTCGTTAAAAAATCGCGAACGATTATATTTCATAACCAACAGTGACAACAGCGAATAACTCCAATAATTAATTACAATTATCTATGACGTATCCCAAACTATGTTCCGCGGAGCTGGAGTAGCTGTTCCGCGTAGCCAGAGGTGGTCCACGAAAAAATGGAATGGTTTAATATGCTGCATTAAATTTAAACATCTTCTACTTCATATTGAAAAGCGAGTGATGGTCTATCTCTACATATGTTATGACGTCAAGTGGTGGAGAATAGAAATTGGATACGGCAATACAAATTGTTGCAAATTTCTATCGCCAAGGGTTAAAAGGATTATCTTTTCACACCCCGTGCGCATTAGCGACAAGTCTTGTCAGTTTTTTTTGTTTTTTAACCATGTCCGCTCCCAATGTGAAGCATATGGACTCCTAATGGAGTTTATCTCAACAGAAGTGTTTCTACGAGAACTGCTTGTTACTCAGTTGCTCAACCTCTCTTTTTCCAAAGAGAGTAGGGATAGAAGGATAGGGCTAGGACAGGATTAGTGGTAAGCTAATCGCTCTCGATATGCCCCGTTTATAGGATAGGATGGGTGAGAGGGGGGAATTCAAGACATCACATTCATCCATGCCTTTGAACAGAAATTCATAAATCGATTGAAAAATCAATTTATAAAACTGTCCGTACCGGGATTTGAACCCGGACCCTCCGTAGCCGAAGCCAACAACGTTGACCACTCGACCACACAGGCGGCAAAGTGACAGTTAGTCAGGCTTGTCAGTTAGTGACACTAAAAATAGTGGTCATAAATCTGATAAGGAAAGCTTGAAAATACGTGTTGAATATTCAGCAAATTGGAAAGACACTCATTGAGTCATGTAAGAAAGACATGGTGCCATATGTTCTTAACAAGACTTAAGTAGGCTAATAAAAAAATAAATGCAAATGGCATCGTGCAATTTGCATCATGAAATACAATTGTCAAATAATACTGTTTCGTGACGCATTAAAGATCTTTCTACTAGCATATCCTAGAAAGAGTTAATTAATCGACTTGGTTTTGGATGTGAATATCATCTTACAAAGGAATGAATCTAGAGATGTCGTAGCCTAGCTGTACTAGGTACTATTACATTCGTCACTCATATCATAAAAGAAGATAAAATCATGTTCGCACATCTACACCTAATCCTTTTTTTACGCGATACATTGGTTCTAGAAAAACCTCACTTTATGTATACTTATTTACTTTTATAAATTTCAACTCACTAGTATTGTGCCTGATATCAAGAAGATTTGTGATTTAAGGATTCAAAATCATCAGTCATTAAAGGCCTACAGTATATTTTAACAAGTTTTCTTTTGCCTTCAAAATTAATATTGAAGTAGACCAAAATAGATATCCAAACGCAATAGTATAAATAATAGGTATTTTAAAAATAAAAAAAAACTATTAAGTACGAATTATCCATCCCAAAAATTAAGCTAAGTTTTGCGAAGTGTTCTATCTCAGAATAAGTTTGGGAAACCCTGATCTATGTATACATAATATGTATATGTTTCTTATTGTATTTTTATAATCAAAAGAAATTCAATTTTATATGAAAAAAAAAATTGCACGAATTTGGAGAACAATTTCATTTTCATACATTTTTCATACTTTTTACGCGATATTTTGATGTTTGTAACCAATTTATCGAATTATATGAAAGTGAGGCTTTTTCACGTGATTTTTTTTACACGCCACTTTCTGGAAATAGTGTATCGCGTAAAAAAAGGATTGGTTGTATATAAAAACAGTCAATACATAATTAAGAATATATTCTATAAAAGTATACAACATATTGAGTAAAGTAAACAATTAAAAAGCCCGTTTCACAATTAAGTTTTAATAAATTAGAAAAATAGAAAATAAATTCCCCCCCCCCCCCTGGATCCGCCGACGATGTAACGATTTTTATCAAAGTAATAAATGAGATAGAAAACAAACTATGCGTCATCATTTAAAAAAAACATTTAAATGTGAACCATGTGATCTTAATGCATATGTACCGGGTATATGGTTCCTATTTTACAGCTATGATTTCACTTAAAGTAGTCGAAATGCGTAAAAATATTTTAAAGTTGCACCTCATACGAGAAAAACTCGATGAGAATTTTATTGTAAGTCACTCGAGATAAACTCGAGATAAATTCACCATCACAAACACCCACGCCAAGCCAAGTCTATGGGAATAAGATTTTCATAAAAATTAAAAGTGATGCATACAAATTCTTTTTGTAGTCAGAAAATAACAAAAGAGAATCTCCTGCTCATATTTCACAGTTTTTGGAAGGCCAAAACTTGGTCGGAGAAAACACCATATTTCTTGGGCTTTGTAGCAACGCCTGCCATACAAAATTATCTCCGGGAAACCACGGCAGTCTTGAAGAAGAATCAAGGACATGATATATATTTTTTTAGTAATTCAGCTATGGGCAATGGTTCCAATTCAATTTTTTTCGGTCGTAAGTGCGGATCATCGTATTTCGAACCATCGTAAGTCGGGGACTACCTGTATATGTATTTGAGTCAACTGTCTTTTTTTGTATTCTTACGTGAAATATGTTGTGGGTGATTTTATAATTTGTTATACAATTAAAATTTCATACAATTACTTATACTTCTTTTGAACTTTCTGTCCTTGTAGATTATAATAGAGTAGATAATATAGACAATTTAGGTTCATAAATGACAAATAAAAACAAATCCACCCATTTTTAACCACAAAGCGATAAATATAATAGAAGGAGAAATAAATATGGTAACTGTATAAAGATTCTTAAAGTTGAGTGCATAATATGAAAGTAACCCAGTGGGATTTTACGAACATATTTGGCACACAAGTCATTTTCAAAAGATTACAATAAAAGTAGTATTATAAATGAAACTTATAATATAAATCAACTGTGCATTATCAGCACATTAACACTGCCCCCGAGAGTTTTTATGACTGTCATAATTTTGACTCTTTTGAGCTTTTGACTTGATATTGCGATCATTCTTTATATTTTTAACGTATCGAATATTTTTTTATGACAGGTTTATGCACATCGAAATTTAAAAATAATACCCAAAATATTACTTTAACTCTTGGGCGCAGATCATTATCGTTCTGTAAATTACGAAGTATGTGATATTTTTTGTATTGCAATATTTTTTGGGCACGCCTTGTGACGGTGACAACACGTAACTCTTTTTTTCCTAGCTGCACTAGATCGACGGCGTTTAATATGTGCATTTAATCAACACAGTATCACTTAGATCGGAATTTATATGCAATGTCTCATTGAGTTAATCAGATTGTTGGCCATTATTATTCAGCTAGGCCTGGATAGAATTACCTGCTCAGAAATAAATTTATATAAAACATGTTGATAAATTTATGTTTGTTTGTCATATATATTTATTATGGTGCATTAATATTAGCACGTGTCACGTTCAAAATGTGAAGATCCTAATTTGCGTTGAAATGTATATAATATTAAATACATTAAAAACGAATTAATGCTCTTTTCTTGATGCAAATCTTAAGGACAGTACATAGCATTACAGTTAATGCATAATATAGAAGAACAATGTTTACATACTAATTCAAAATACAGCAAACAGTTCACAAAGTGTGTTGCTTAAAATGTCCACTTCTCCAGACAATGCAATAATTAGCCATTCATTCTCATGAAGTTCACAAAAACGAAGTTTTAAGAAAAAGAAATGTTTAGTTGCGGTTTGGCGACGCAGGTTAAAATTGGGAGCATATTAATTTAAAGCCTTGAGAATGTCAGGGTTATTAAGTCGGTCCCGAAGAAGAAGAAAAAATGCTTAAAAATCGAAAATGATATCCATGTTATTCCACTGATTGTTCTATCATGTCTGATGTCATGGTGCTTTGGAATTTTGACAGCTAGTGTAGTGTAGTTGGAACAAAGTTGTCATTTTGAAATCAATATCGAAATTACCGCCACCACAAATTTACCGCCTATTCAATCGGAATGACATTTCTTTGTTTTATCGAAAAGTTAGAATTAAGACCGTAAATGGCCAACACTTGACTCCAATTCCTTGATTGGGCATAACCACCACGCAGACTCATCGGTCGCATGTAGATCCCTGTAATTGTCAACAATTCAATATATGTTTACTAAAAAATACAACTTTTCAAATAAAGTTTCATTTGACCCAGATATTTTTCTAACCAATTTTTATTCAAGCGTTTTTATTTTAGATTTGCAAAAAGCAATTTAAGTAAAACATATTCATCTTGGCTTTTTACTGTCTTGAAAAATATGTGACACAATTATTTCACAAAATATCTGTATGTAGATCAAATATTAAATGTATACAATAGTTTAAATTGATAAATATGTTTTTAAAAAAATGACTGACGTTTAGAACAAACTATGACTGCATAATAAACTTGGCTTCTTTTCCAGATCAATTCGACGTAGGTAATAATGTTAACAATGGTGAGATTTGATTCTTACTGGTCTGAAAGCACGTAGAATAATAATTGTGCTGCACTATATTGGCAATCAGGGACGTCCCGTGGGCATAGGCGAGTAGGCAGTTGCCTAGTGGCGGCAAGTCCTAACGGGCGGCAAATGATCACAGTTTTTTTTAAATGACTTAATATTTTTGACAAACGAATTTGGTTTTCAAAAAAAATGATGCCTCAACGTCTTTGATATAAAAAATGCCGACAAAAAACATTTTCAATATTTAAAATATTATGACCATTGGGAAAACACTAAACAGTGGTTAAATTTTACGCAAAAAATCTTCTTTAAATATGACATTTACCGATCTTAGCACTATAGGCAGCAGGTTAGGTAATTTCGAAAAAAAAAGCTCTATTTTAAACACTGCCTAGGGGCGGCACATAGCCTAGGAACGTCACTGGGCAATGCACAGTTTCCTAGTATCCAAAATATCTAACAGAGAAGTTGTGGTTTTTCGTGTAGCAATAACAAAGCGACCACACAGTTTCAAAAACGTATTAATTCAGTAAATTTACGTTGGATTATTTTAGCCCTGTTTCATATGAATATATTATATTATAGACCAAATCTTACTTCTATTTCTAATAATAATTAACGGCGTCTTTGTTCAAACTATGTACTGTGTCTTTTCTTATACAATCTTGAAAGTATAATAGAAATACTTATAATTCATTTCGTTTGTTACAAATATGTTAACGGTGAGTTTAGCGGTGTTCATCGACACATATGATGAATAAAAATTATTAAGTGACTTATTTACAAACATTCGTGTAATTGACAAAATCTTACTAAATAGAATTTTCAAAAAATCCCAGTCGAGTTAAGAATTACTTATTATTATATTCCAATAACATTTTTTTTGTAACAAATGAAGAGGGAGACAGTGGCGTGCTCAAGCAGTGATCGCCTAATCAATAAATAATCGTAAGGTTGTGTATACATATTTCATAATTTATCTTTTGTCGAAAATCATCAAAAAACGTTTTTTTTTACTCTTGTACATTTTGTTATGTGTGAGTTACGTCCTTTTTCGAATTATGGTATTAGCATTATTTCTTTATGTTTATACCAATTCTACATTCGACAGTTCCTCAAGATAAGACAATCTATGACAGTCTTCTAGGATTTATTTATGCCATACTTCCAGCCATTTACCATAATATGATAAAGAATAACTAGCAGAAATAATAAATTTATTTTGCATAGTACAATGATATTTTGGTTTAAAAACCTTTTGGTTCTTCGTCTCTGACATTAGCGTATTGTGTGGAAGAGTAAATTCATTGTTGACACAAGTGTGTCACAGTGGAACGAATTTCAAAATAAAAATAATAAAATGAAATGAAATTGACACTATCATGGTTGTACCGTGTGCCGGACACAGAATACGCGTGGTTCACTGACCAGGTCAATCTCTCGTGCACAAACGAGAAATTAACCGGGAAAACAACACAAACCATAACTAAATAATGATAGTTGAAATTATGTTGTAAAATATTCCATCGTTCTTAATATTATGAGCAATAAGATAAATACTAGTCAATGGTAACGTTGCTGAAAGTTACGTTAAGAGAAATCATTTTTATTATTATTCAAAGTATTTTTATGCCTTTGGAGATGGCCCATTTTCTTTTTCCATTTATATATTTGATTCCTTTCAAGTTATGTCAGTGTTCCACAGCACCCGTCAATATCCACCATCAGTCTATTAAGACGAAGAAATGTATCTCGTAGGAAGAAGATATAAGAGGGAGTATTCGCAGCACATCTACTCCATACCATGTCATCTTCGCGTTTTATTGTTGGACGAAGATATAAGAAGTTTTTAATATTTACTAGGGTACCCAGAAATGCACCCACTGCCAACATCAAAAATGTACAAATACAGGATTGTAGTTCGACGGACTTTTCTTGTTTTATTAATCTATAGAAAAAAAACTATACAAGAAGAACTTCGGACACCTTGCAGTGAACGCTTGACTGGAAACTTTTACCTTCACACATTTTATAGGAGAAAATTTTGATGTTGAAAATATTGTACATTAAAATTTTGTCGTGGCATCCATATCTCCAGGATTTCCCATCAGCTTTTAGGGCGATGAAATCCACACCATTGAAAGAAGAAGTTGACAGGACTAAGTTTTCAGACTCGCAGGATTCAATTCACGGTATAAAAAAACTCACCATTTTGCCGGGATACGTTTCACGATAGAAACCAGCATAATATATTATATTTATGGTTATCATAAATTTTAATCGAAAAAAAGGTATACAATTATGTACTTATATAAATATTATTATATCTTTATTTACAAAAATTATTATACGTGGGTTGCTTTAATAATGTTGTGAACCCTTTGGGTGCCGGTTTACCAAGAATTAATGCCGTATTTTTCTTTAACTACGTCATTCTTCTGTTTCGAAATATACGCCACGCCTTCTATGAAGATATGAGAATGCAAATAAGAACGCCAACACCCACAGGTACACATATAAGTAAAAAAACTTTACTATGTAGTAAATATTTCTAAATACGGCCTTGCAATGTTGATCTTGTTATTTAGGCCGACAGTAATTAATATTGGATGACTAGGCGCTTAGAAATTGACCGAACGGAAATACTAAAATTCTTTCTCATTTACCTGTTATCATTGAAATGTTGTAACTTGTAACCTGTTGGAATTGCAAAGTTGTTTTATGAGATCCTGGTATTTTGACTTTTTTTACAGGTTGCTTAATGCAATATCAATGACTGCTCGCCAACCAAGCATTGAATCTGAGAGTGATTTTACTGCTGATGGTCTTATCTGCACAATGATCCGATCGAGATTGACAGCTTCCAGCATTGATCAACCGCTTTATATCACATTTCAACACACAGAAAAATAAATTCAAGATTTATATAAAACTCAGTCTTACTTATGTTTTTCAAAAGTAGTAGTGTTCTAAAAAATACCGTAGTTAATTGATCCACCATATTTTTTTTGCAAGTTTTCCAATACCGAGATTTACTATCTTTTAAGTAAAGAAACGTATCCGCTCCTAGTGTTTAGCATAATATCAACGGCCAATGAAGCTTACCCGAACATAAATTTTCTATGAGAACTGCTTCTTACTTACTCAAACGATTTTTTTTCGAAGAGTGAAGAGGATAGAAGAATTGAGCTAGGACAGTGGTATCCAAATTCAATAAGGATTTAAGCTACTTTCAGGAATTGAAAATGTCTGGCGGGCTACTTACACATATTCCTTCTTAAAAAATATTAACTACCGAAAATGCTGCCGCGAGCGACCGTTTAGCGATCACTGTGCTAGGACATACTTATTCACTCTCGCTTTGCCTCGTTGTTTTATGATCGGATGGGTAAGAAAGATTTCCAGAAATTTAGACATACATGCCTTCGAACAGAACTCCATTAACCGATTTAAAAAAATCCATATTAGTATTTGAGACCGCGAGGAATATAGTCGTAGCCAACGACGTTGACCACTCGAACACGGACTAGACATCAAATATGAAATAACAGAATAATTGATATATACGTTGAGTATTTCAGTTCCTACTATAAACGCAACAAATCTTTAGTATTGCGCATTTACGTAGCATTTTGGCTATTATTGCAGTTACATTTTACGACCAAAATAAAGCTTGGACCTGATTTCAATTCCCAAAAATAGTCGTTTCCAGATATCAATTTTATGCTGCCGTGAAATCTTTTTCACACATTAACTTTTCACAAAACCGTTTAATATCCTCAGTTATTATACTCTTTCCAGGAATCGATAATATATGGATATAAATTTGATTACATTAGTATAAACCTAAGTGTCACACGTGTTTTGCTTCTAAGAGTAATGTGTTTATAATACCAATGCTTTAACATTGACGTTTGGTAAGAGACAGTAGACTTTTTTAGACAGCGGTGATAAAAACAGAAAAAAATATCTTCACTTATTATACGTGTACAGTTTATTTTTTTCATTTATTGTCATAGTTATATTTAAATATGTCAGACAGGTAACAGTACGAATTTCAAGAACCAACCGTATTACAAAATTACACAATGTTTATTTTTATTTCTTTGTCACAGTTTGTCGGTCAGTAATTAATAATTTATGTTTTTTTATCTACCTTAACATTAAATTCAGTGACTCAGACAAGGTCGCCGAGTCAGTGTCATTTTTATAGAATATTCCATCGCGTAAAATACGATAGAAAAATCGCCGCAAAGTGATGCATCACATAAAAAGATGTTTGCAAAAAAAACATAACACTTCGGTTGTATGATTTTTTAAGAAAAAATGCAACCTTCGCGTTGTCAACTGTTCTTAGACACGTATTCGTCATTATTGCAGCGTGAGATAACAATTGCGTTGCATCATATAATATTTTGCATTCAATGATATGTATTATTATAATGTATGTAAGTACTATAATACTATTTTTGCTGTCTAAATAAAGCAGAAGTCGGCAACTTTGACTTAGATTGTCGCCAAGAATGACTTGTATAACTATTTTTTATTGTTTTTAATCCATGTCCTCTGCCAATTTAGATCACATGGCTTTCTAATGTAAATACCTCATCAGGAGTTTTTCTAGGATAACTGTTTGTTAATCATTTGCCCAACCTCTCTTATCCAGAAAGACAGAGGATAGTATGGATAGAGCAAAACAGAACCAGTAGCAAAGTTGGCTAGTCACTTTCGATATGCTCCGTTATTTTAGTATTAGAATCAGCAGTGGGCTGCCAATACGATAACAAGAGGCTCGCTTAATCTCAAAGCCATTCTCGGTGTTCTGGGGGAAGGAGTGTTTTTTTCATCAGTCCTACGCATTTATATGCAATCGATTGCTACTTAATACACTTATAATATGTAACAATAATCAATTTACCGAAAGCTTATCAATTTCAATGGCTTTAAATGTAATATTGTGTATACTGACGCTATCGTAGATAATGTATATCAGAAATTGCAGTTATGTACTTATTTGATCTGAGAATATTATTTTCTCTTAAATTAACGAGGGGCTCACGCGAGCCCCTACGAGCACCCTCCAGCCTACCCCTGATTGGAATGGTGGGAGGAAAATAAAAAAATCAAAATACATGCATTTAATCGATCAGGACGGAATTAGTAGTTGGCTAATCACTTAATATACATCCCGTCATTTTAGGATTAAAATGGTGGGGGGAAATCAAAAAATCAGAATACACGTATTTAATCGAAACACAATAAAACCACTTTCGTCTTATTTAAAAAATGAAAAATTTAAAAACTTTATTATTACACTGACTATTGCAGATAATTGACTGATGTGCCATAATACACTTATAGCGTAGCTACGGGGTTTGCTGTCCTCCAATTTCCCCTTAAAATATTTTTTTAGCTTTTTCAGGCTTAAATAAAAACATTTCTCTCCTCTATTTAGTTCATCATACAATAATTTCTTTCATTTACATTTTACATGATTATAATCAGAGCTTTAGAAATCAAAATATTATATTTTTTAGTTAGTCACAAAGCATAATTTTATTTATGTCACATGCCATATGGTTTCGAATTAAAATCAATTTGTTAGTAGGAGGCGGTTTGCTTGTCCGGGTTTCCAACCACTGCAATTATACTGTATTGACTTAGTTGATATTTTCTGCAAACATTATTCAAAATAATTTATTTTACACTCATGTACTTAGAACCCAATATCATAAAACAACTCTTTGTATTATTTGCAGCCAATATTTGTATGGCAACGGAATGTTATGAACACTTATGTAACTTTAGGTGTTTCTGTTCTTCGTGCAATAATTCTACGTAAAAACATATATTGTATGTCTTAAAGAAATGAATTTTATATTTATTTCATTTAGTCACCACACAAGTTTCTCCCGTTAAACTGTTTAAATAATATTACTGATTGATTATTAATTAACTTTCCATGGCTCTATTATAACAACGGGTTGAAAGCTGCAGTGGGCTGCCAATATCTTAACAAGGGGCTCAGTAAATCTCATCCATAATGCCTTCAAACCATGGAATATAGATGATGCATAAACCGTGGCCTGCGTGCCACAAGCGGTCAGCTAGGGTTTTTTTTTTATTATGCAGTCGAAGTCAGTGAACTTTTCGAAAAAAAATAAAGGGCAACCAAGTCTTGTTTCATAATAAACTTGAATCGTCTACAGAAATTACAGTTAGGTGCTGATTTTATCTGAGACGAATGACTTTCTTATCTTAACAAGGGGCTCGCTGGCCGCACCGAAATTTAACAAGGGGCTCGCGCAAGCCCCTTTCAACCCACCCCTGGTTGAAAGTATTTATTAAGCTTCACAAAACTTAATCATATCATAATTAACCTTTGAGTAGCGAAATGACCCAAATAGTAAATTGGTAAAACTTTTCTATTGGACTTTCAAGTAAAATCACGCCTTTATTTGGTGTTTTGGTGGATTGCATATTTTTATAGGGAGATAAGTCTATCATAATATGGATGTATTAACTGAGTTCATTTTACTTTTACTGTACTTCAGGAAACTCGGTTTTTCCCAAAATACCACTTGGCTCACTTCACTTCTCAGGGGCTCAATTATATACTTGCTTAGAAGTATGCGCAATGTAAAATATTTACTTTAGTTTTTTCCATTTCCTTTATCTCAAACTAGTGTCTAGTACTTATATGCTGTGAGTTCCTCAGATGGTCACCAGCCGCCATCGACGATAGAATCCATCCGGATGGAAGAACAGATATGCGGGTTTCATTCTCAAATACTCTTTAGTCTATTCTCTTGTCTCGAATTTCTTGAAGAAATCGGAGCGCAGTCTGACAGTAGAAAGTATAATACATATGCTGCAACCAAAGCTCAGTTTACAGTTACTCTGAACTTAAGTGAGTGGCATGACTCAAAGCGTTACTTACACAAGTTGAACAAGTGTCATTTTAATCGACAGTATCAGACTATTTATTTCAGCACTTGTTTATTATACGGTATATTACATTGCATACTCAATAGCACGAGTATAGTTTCTACTCTTCGAATTCGTTCATTCCACATATCGCGCGTTTACAATAATTACAAAATTAGTAAGGGCCCAGCTTATTTTTCCTCAAATAATATAACCAAAAATGTTTAAGTGCATGCTAATACATAGACAAATAAATAATAAAGTAGTCAATTTTTGTGACCTCGCCAACTTTAACACATCTTTAGGTAGGTAATCATCATAATGTATATTTGTCTGCATATTCGAACATGCCCAATATATAACGATCAACAAACACGTGAACAATGAAATTATCAATCAACTCCGTTTTATTAGACAGTTTTCAACAGATTTTTGATTGGGGTATCTAAGTAAAACAAAAAAAATAAGATGTACTAATATCATAATATGTGTCCACCACTGTAAGAAATAAACATAGTATTATTAAGCAGATCCTCATCATTTTAATAGCCATAGACATTGCACGGAAACTCTTTTCTTCTTCACAAAATCTTTGGTACAGGTGTTATAATTCACCAATGCTTTATATCCAATCCGTATGAACCGTTGAATGACACCAAATGGGGTCTTAGTGTCAGATTGATTTTATTTTGCAATTATTTAAACCTCGAAGGTTTAAAAATATGTATGCATTCACAAATGAAAAAAAACTTACAACAAAAGACTGAGGAATAATGCAAATGTTCATTATTTGGGTCGAAGAAAACCTGTAAAAACAAGTATTATTTGGCACGCTTAAATTTGCAATACATCGTGAATGAAAATTGCTGTCAAAAGTGTCAAAGTATTCTCCATTGAATGTAATGTCGTGTGGGATGCGAAAACAATGCCCACTGTAGCCGGATAAGCTAAACATTTTGCATAGA
The DNA here is from genome assembly GCA_030503985.1 of Himalopsyche tibetana. Classification (NCBI taxonomy): domain Eukaryota; kingdom Metazoa; phylum Arthropoda; class Insecta; order Trichoptera; family Rhyacophilidae; genus Himalopsyche; species Himalopsyche tibetana. Next base: position 13,514,574 of record JAPJYX010000009.1, on the reverse strand, counting down.
ATGGCCGTCGACACGGTTGACGGAGCACCCATACATACTTGTTTATAATGCTGCACCCTGTGGGCTCGCACCGGTTCTGGCGTACCGGATGATAAAGTTTATTTTACGATAATCTTCATAAATTTCTCTTGAACATTTTTTGCTTATATGATATATTAAGAGCTCGTATTAACATGAATCGTTCATGTTATGTACATTCACACAGATTTTGTCACTAACGGCCCGGGTTTCGCCTTTCGGCATCTTCAGGCGTTCAAGTGCACGGATGAACTTGAACTGACATTCCTGACATAATATTGAAATTCCGCCAAGCACCTTCAGTCGAAATCTTAAATTAAAAAAAAAATCGTATTAACATATTATAAAGATTGACTTTTACGAACATGAAAAACAAAAAAAAACCATATGTATTTAGAAAATTGTAATACGCAGGCACCTGGTTTTAAATCTTAAATTTGTATTATTTTTTACATACTCACGTACATCAAAATGTTTTTTTAATTCATGCTGCTTTTAATGTGGAGCATATATCACAAAAAAGATTTACTACGAAAACTGCTTGTTACTCAGCTGCTTGACCTCTCTGTTTTTTTAAAGATTAGAGACATAAATTATAGGGCAAGGACAGAACTAGTGAATAGCTAATCGTTTTTGCTACCCGTCGTTATTTTAGGATTGGAAGTGTGTGAGGGAATTTTCGAACATCACAAACATCCATACCTTCGAACAGAAGTCAATACATCGATTGAAAAAATGTTATTTGTAATGGGACTTGGACACATGAGATCCGAAACGGCAATCAACGACGTTTACCCAATCACCACTGACAACATTGTCAATACTTTCAGTCTTTTTAAATATCCCAGTATATAAAATGAAATAACTGTTTTTTTCCAAAAATATCAAATCTGTATGATAGAACGTTTGCCAGGCTAAAACTCTACTGGTTGGAGTGTGCAACCAAAGAAACTGGTGCGGTCGAAGGCTTACTAAGTTCACTTCACCACAAGAAAGAGAAATAGAGAAAATTTTCCAAGAATTAAATTTAAGACTTATCCTTGTTTGTTAGACTAATAATCAATTCTAGATTTCAATTAGATTGTGAGAATGAAAAAGTGTAATATTTGAACTGAAAATTTTTGCCTATCCTTTTTTGTATTACAAAAACAGATTTGTACATGAGAGGTAAACTACGTTGTGTTAAAAACGGCAGTTTTGTTCATATGGCTTTTCAAAGCTTCTTCGTCAAGTTTTGGTTAGAAAATCACTGAATTTGATCAACTATCTGTTAATATAATTTATTTTAACATATCGACTGTGTAAAAGAAAAAGGACCTAACCCACAGTTTTTTCTATAATTAAATGTATCAAACTTGATACACGTTCTATCAAAAGGATGCAAGCTGCAAATGCCAAATTAGTAAACAAATTTAGCTTTTTAGTTTGAAAAAGATGACATTGTAAAAAATTAAAACAACGAAAAAAGACTGAAAAAGAGGTTTTTCCTAGACAACTTCTTTAATTAATATTAGATTTTGTCAATTAAACACCAGTTTAGAAGTCTCCGTGTACTTCAAGGTTGTGTATAATTCATAATTTGCATATGTCACAAAATCATCAAAACACGTTTTTAGCGCCTCCTGTAAAATTGATATGTGTGGGTTACGTCCTTTTTCCTTTCCACAGTCGATATATATGGTGTGCTTCTACAATATCACTGGAAAAGGCGCCACGGAGTATAAAACTACACTATCTCAATATCTCATTTTGTTCAACTGACATGTTGTAGTTTTCCTGCCATGAAAAGAGATGTTCTTCAACCATGCAAGTATTTGTTTGTGATTTTCAGTAAAATTAAAGTATAACCTCAGAAATAATTTAGTTTTGAAAGAAACAATTGGTTGATAGCGAGTAGTAACCGACCACGAGCTCAAATCCTTCGGAGTGGTGCTATTCTGATAAATAAACAGTTCCTATGAGTTCGTTCGTACTCCTTTCCTTCGAAAGAAAAGGTTATGAAAATCTGTAACGGTCCTTTAATCCGATTCCATGCTCTTATTTTATTTAAAATTTACGAACCGGTTGACAGCTGTTATTTTGAAATACATCATCACACGGCCAAATGACTTGATAATAACAGTGAACTACTACAAGCGTTTCGTATAAATTTGCATCGCAATACGTGAGCCAAAAACTGATTTATGCTGTACATACCCACAGATAATTCGAATGCATTGTTTTGTAGTATACAACGTGGTTATATGTAATGACAAATATTTTCACTATTGATACCAGTTTCTGAAATATAGTACTGCCTTTTTAATCCAGTGAAAAAAAGGCGTTTTCTATTTTGATGGCATCACTTGCTTGATTGCGTTTGACATTTTTAATTATTCTTTATATAAGTGCCTTAATATAAATGGTAACAGCTATCTGTATTTCATTTCATAAAGAATAACATATATGCATATCGACTCACAGAAGACTGAGAAATATATATTTGGTAAAATTAACTAATAGTTTAGGTTTTTATATTTATTAAAACGTATTCCTACTGGAAAATCTCAATTGTTTTTTTTTTCATTTAAAGGATTTCCGATTGCAACCGGCTTAAAAATTAAACGGAAAATTAGCTCCAGGAAAATAAATAACACGATTTATGATAATATGGAACTATAAATAATTGTAATTTTTTGAGTTTATACTTAGAATAAAAATACTTATTGATCATTTCTGATTAGCTATAATTTTATTTCAACGAGGAATGTAACATAGGTTGATTCGGTGTGAAATATTTTGTTAGTCACAATCGGCATACCAATATAATTAATCATTTAAAAAAATAATAATGCGGGAAACACCTTAGACATCCGGAACCGGAACAATTTACAATAATGTGTGGTTTACCTAGTAGAAAATTGGCAAAACTCTTCCTGAAGTATTATGTTGTAATTCGGCTGTTTGATAATAGTGTCATCTTTGTGTGTTTTTTCATTACCTACCAACATTAGAATATGTTCAAAATTGTCGTTCCAATTTCAAAAAAATGTTCCAACACAAGATACACTGGTAAAGCTAAAGTTCATTACAATCTCTCTGAATTTCATAACCGCAGTCGACAGAACGATATTCGTGGTTAGGTTAAGTTGACATTCAATATATTTCATAGAATACAGCAGTATGGAATCCATATCGAGGGTTGAAGGCCATTTAGGCGTAAGGTACAACTTATAATATTCAAATTATAAAATGTATTCTTGTTAGAATTTTTCGTTAGTCGAATATTAATTTCGAGTACCTATTCCTTATATCAGTTTTCCAAAATTATTATGCAATGAAAAACTTGGTAAATCTGGAAATAATACTGGAACACAGCTTTGTTTTAGGTCGGATATTCATAGTTGTAAAAATACTTTAATATATATGTATTAAATCACTCATTATTTACAAATTAATTATTTTTAAAACATGTTAAACATGTAAAACATAAAATTATGAGTAAAGAAATCTCTCCACATGTTCCTAAATATTTGACGTTTTAAACATCAGTGGAGATTTACAATCACTCGATTTTTAATATGATGTTGAAGATGATTTATTGTTTTAGCATGTTATATATATATATATTTATCCATGTCCGCTACCAATGTGGAGCATATGGCTTCCTAATAGAAGTATCTCAACAGATATTTTTATCTACGAGAACAGTCTGTTACTCAGTCGCTCAACCTGAATTTTTTCAAAGTGATTAATAGAGAGTTATGAAAGTTATAAGGGATAAGTAATATTAGCATTTAAAATTTTCGTGGACCACCTATTTAAGTCCCACAGAATGCCAGTGTTCCGCGGAACAGTTTGGGAAGCTCTGTTTTAGATAGTGAAGATTCGGTTATTCTTTTTGTATTTATTTTTGTAATTTTAGCTATATTTAGCATTCAAAGTCACCCACATGATTATGCTCGACTAAAAATTGCGTTAAAATAAGAAAAAAACCAATATTTTTATAATATTTATGGAAATGATTATATAGAAACTATTGTAATTATAAAAAATAGTTCGATCCATGGTCGAGTGGTCAACGTCGTTGGCTTCAGTCGCTGTACTCGCGGGTTTAAATCACATTGCAGACAGATTCATTTTTCAATCAATAAATGCGTTTTTTGTTTGATGGGATGAATTTCTGTGATGTCATAAATTCCGACATACCAAAAAATTGGGGAATGAAGCAAATTTAGAAAAAAAACAATAATCAAAAAGCTTTAATTAATGATTAAGCTGCTTGAACAATCTGTGACTTATCCATGATAATTTTGACTAATTGAAAACAACGTTTTAAAAACCATGACATGACAAATTATTACTGTCGCCAAAACGTCACTTACGCCCTGCTTTAATGATTTTCATATCCAAACATGTACCAGTCTTGAGAAAATCAACGAAACCACAAGATACCAAATAAAAATGACGTAAACATGCACTCGTGATTTTAGTAAAAACTAAAAAATTAACAGTTAACACTTTTTAAAAAATATTTCAAAGTCTTGAAATTAAATTAATGATTCATACAAAACGTTTCCACTAAAATGAGGCATCTTTTATCATAGTTATTTTCTTTTCTACCAAGATGCTCCCTGCCAACTGCTGTGGTTTCTCCCATGTCTCGTCTGCATTCTCTAGTTTCGCCGACTACTAACGGTGTCTGATATAAATAAATGGATATTTAGTAATTGGTGTTTAAGTTAGCAATTATTATCAACCACTTGAATACCAAGCGGACACAGGTGTCCGGAACATATGCAAGCGAACACGGATGTCCAAGACCGGGAGTGGGGAACCTTTTATTCTCTGAAGACCGCATTCATTTTTCTGATTCGACATAAGGCCGCAGTAAAAATTGACTGACTAGGGAATCTTTGGCCGGAAACAGGACGGTCGGAATTAACGAATTTACATAAATTTACAGAATTACAGAATTGGCCAGAAGGCCGCACCATAGTAGCCAAAATAGTGGCCGCAGGGTCCCCACGCCTGTCCAAGACATTAAAAAAAATCAAATACTTGGCATTCTAATAGAATATAAGCAATATGTCGATGAATATGTGTAGTGCTATCTATACTGAGTCAGTATAGGTTTTTAAAATATGGAATTCGAGTGTATATTAGGCAAAATTATTTTTCTCAAAAACAGGCAGTTTCTCTGGGACATATTAGTGATTTATTTGCGCGGTATTCAAACGGTTAAAGTGATATTTTTCCACAAATTGACCTTGCTCAATATTTATTTTAAAACGACAAATGTAAAAATGTCCCCTTGTAGCAGGAAAAATAAACCTGTATCACATTATAACTATTTGGGATTCCGGTACGAGAATTTTATTAATTAATAACGTACGGCCAAAAAATCCCCGATGACATGCAACATAAAATATATAAAGTAATTGTTTCCGCTGCAAATAAGTATAAGGTAGCACACGTAAGTGTTTTTTCCTCGTTCTTTCAAAACACGTGAAACGGTTTTCCGAATAATAGTTAAAACATTAAAAGAAAAACAATCAACAACCAATAACGAAGTATAATTGTTACCGCTGTCAATAAAAGAGGAATAGATATTGTTTGCAGTTAAGGGATTAATCTAAAACAACCGTTTAAGAAAAAAATATATTCAATCATAGATTTTCACCGCGTACCTTTAAATTCATTTCATCAACAAATCTAAATTTGGAAATAGAAATCTAATACTTCACGAATGGTGGAAGATGAGAGTTCTTACAATCTTAAGAATTTTGAAACTATATTTTGGGGGATCGTGGATGAAGCCTGACTGTCAACCGTGACGTCAGTGGAGCTTCAACATTCTCCGACATTTGTTTTGGATATGGACATATTTCTCTTAAGCTTGAGTTCAGATGAATTATCAGAACTTTATGAATAAACTTAGATACATTTATATATTTTAAAATTCTACGTCGCCGCTTTTAGTAAGTCGTCTTCAACTGTTTGCATTATCACATTTCATAATCATATGTACTTACGACAACACATGTCTTTGCAATGTTACGTGTAATAATTACACGTGAAAATTTAACAATTAACAATGCTTCCGGTTAAAAAAAATGAAATTAATGACAATATTAATCGTTTTTTTTCTAAAATATATTTATATGTACATACATATCGACTGTGGAAAGGAAAAAGTACGCAACCCACAGTTTCTTCAAAACAGGTTTTTTCGATAATCACAATGTATCAAACTTGATACACGTTCTATTAAAAGGATGCAAGCTGCAAATGCCAAATTAGTATCTAAATTTAGCTTTTAAGTTTGAAAAAGATGACCTTGTAAAAAATTAAAACAATGAAAAAAGACTGAAACAGAGGTTTTTCCTAAGAAGCTGTCTTCTTTAATTAATATTAGATTATGTCAATTAAACACCAGTTTAGATGTCTCCGTGCACTTCAAGGTTGCGTATAATTCATAATTTTCATTTGGCCCAAAATCATCAAAACACGTTTTTAAAACTTGATATGTGTGGGTTACGTCCTTTTTCCTTTCCACAGTCTATATATAAAAATGTCCTGGCTGCTATTTTTAAACGTGACTTCAGATGCAAAAAAAAAATATGCGGTTTTCTGACTTATAAGTTTATCAATATCAGTTTAAAGAAATAATTATGAGATTAACATTTACTAAATATTTAAATATTTTTATTTTTCAAATATCATCGCGGTGGGTAATTCTTGCCACCACAAGAAATTCTGTGGTCTCTTAGAGAAAAAACACACAAAACATTACATTCTTACACTATCAAGTTACACATATTATAGATAACAAGTGTTCAAACGTTTTCGAGTACTAATAAATCTACAATAAAGCCCAGAAATCAAACGAAATATATTGTAAACAAAATCAAAAGGAGAATCAAATCAGAACTCTACGAAAACATATAAAAACCAGTAAAATAACATATATGAGCGTTTCACAACAATTAAAAAATTCAGAAGATACTGATTACATGACTCCCCTAAAGCCGTTTGACATCTACTACGTCTATGTATGTCGATTTGGGATTTGAATCCTAGTTGGTCCAATTTCATTGATTTATACACTACGAAGAACTTCGGACAAGAATTGTCCACTTTTAGTAACTCAACACCTCAACACTTTCAGTATCTGTAATGAGGTTTTCTTAATTGTCTCTCCATTCACAGCTTTTACCTGACATAAGCTTCAGTAATACATTAACCAGCTAGAATACATGCTGATGTCTGTACACAAATTAGAAATAAAAAAAATAGCCAAGAAACTGAGTCTGTCTCGCAAGCTCCACCTAATTTCAGTTGGCAAAGATTCATATGTAAATGCATAGCCACCAAGTTTAAGTTGTTATTCTACAAAAAAAAATGATTAACGAATTTCTAGTGTAGTTGCTTATGGTTGATACTAGGGTCACCAATCCTGGGATCCCATCCAACTTTGTGATCCGAAATTTCATGATTGAGGATAAAAAGTGCAAAATTCGTTAAATCCCAGCCAGCGAGTAAAAAAACTCTCACATTTTTTCATTTTTAGAAAATACATAAATTCTCAGGTTTTTAAAATCGGCCAACGAGCAAAAAAAAAATCTGCCAGCGAACTATACTATATAAATATACTAACATATATACATAGATAAGGTTCCGAAATGAGATACAAATTTATTGTAGAATCTTAGAGTTGTAAATTAATGTAGTTGGCCCACCGGCCACGTTGACTTGGTAGCTATGAAGGCAAACTACTTTGCACCACTTTGTCATACGGAGAAAGAGTATATTTACACTCATAGTACCTCCGGACATTTTTATAGGGCAATTTTCCGCACACTAAAGTGCAAGCCGCCAAGTCTTGGTCAATTGTTCTCGAGACAATCCTAAGACACAACTGAACAATGCATAGCGTTTGCTACGCCACGGGAAACGTCTGTTGGACATAAATTTATGGCCGTAGCGGGTTGTGGAGGGAGTTTCATAGTTGTAGATTAATTGCTTATCTCATTGATATAAATTTATATTCGTTTTATACAGTAGCGGATTTATATTATAAGAATAATATTCCAATGCTACCAATCGCATTCATTTCAGTATAATAATTCAATTATTTTCATCAATACATATTTTTTCTACATTTTTGGCGATTCATATAATGTGGTTTACTATTTTCCGATAAAAATAAACGGAACATTCCGTTACGAAAACAATATCATACCATGTTTTGAACAAATTTAAATGACTTCTGGTAATTCCAAACGATTTCTTCGCCGTGCACGTATACATGATTTTTTATATAAACCTACCGTTGGTTATATTATAGATAGTGGGGTAAAATTTTTGTTACGGATTTATTTGTCACGGCACGCTTAGAATAACATGTTTTGGCAAGAAAAATGCATAAACAATAATGATTGTTGTGACTCACAACGAGAAAACAAGGTTTAATTTTAACAAAGTATACTTAGAACTACTAAGCGTAACTTTATCAGTTACTGTTAACAGTAGTTTATTTTTTAAAAATATTATGTATAAGAGTATGCTTCAGACAATGCTTAAGGCTATGCTTTCAAAATCAGGCATTTAGATTCCGTATTCCAAATTATTATCGGCTTAAACATACTCAATACATAAATAATAGAATCTAATCATCATATCGACTGTGGAAAGGAAAAAAGGACATAGCCCACACATATCAAATTTTACAGGAGGCGCTAAAAACGTGTTTTGATGTATTTGTGACATATGCAAATTATGAATTATACACAACCTTTAAGTGCACGGATACTTCTAAACTGGTGTTTAATTGGCATAACCTATTATTAATCAAAGAAATTGTCTCGGAAAAACCTTTACTTCAGTGTTTTTTCTTGGTTTTAATTTTTTACAATGTCATCTTTTTCAAACTAAAAAGCTAAATTTAGATACTAATTCGGCATTTTCAGCTTGCATCCTTTTGATATAACGTGTATCAAGTTGTATACATTCTGATTATCGAAAAAAGCTGTTTTGGAAAATTGAGGGCTACGTCCTTTTTCCTTTCCACAGTCGATATGTTCACATTGTTACAATTAGTTACAGTGATATATAATATTTGACACGTTCCCTTTAATAATCGAGATTTTACCCACCATCACTTGGCATAACTTTCACAATCTTCTTACGAGATGATTTTCTTCCACAGCGTAGCCAATAATATTTTCCAGAAACCAGTAAAGATTTTTTTCCCAAAATGCAGCGTGTAGAAAGAATTGCAGTTTGTGGGTTATTAGAAAAGCTTCTATGTCTCGAGATCTACTCACTCTATATCACCTGCTAAATTCGTATTAATTGGCTCAAGATTCAACCAAGTCGGCGTATTTGAAGGTTGTTTAATAATCCTTATTCATATTGAACGATGTTTGATTTGATTCCTCACTTGTATTATACAGTAGAACCGCGATTATCCGGACTAATTGGGGATGAAGGTAGTCCGGATAATTTTGATTAAAATCGATTTGCCAATTTCGTGTAAATTTCGAGAGTTTCCTCAAAATTTCTCAATCCCGAAATCCCGGGATCGCGGCCATCTCAATCCTGGCATTTCAGGATCAGAAAATTGAACGGGATCCCGGGATTGGATGCTCTAATTGATACATAGTATAAGTGTATTAAGTAATAATCGATTGCTAATCTACGTATTGCATATAATTCCATCGGAGTGATAAAAACTCACCGCTTCCGCGGAACACCGAGGATTGTTTTGATATAAAGCGAGACCCTTGTTAACGTATTGGCAGCCCACCGTTGATTCAATATATTCAACCTTAATGTAATTTCTACTTTGTCTAGCGCTCGTCAGTGAGCTTATACACTTACAAGTTAATTCATACATTTACTTTTTTTTACCATGTCCGCTCCCAATGTGGAGCATATGGACTCCTAATGGAGTTTATCTCAACAGTAGTGTTTCTACGAGAACTGCTTGTTACTCAGTTGCTCAACCTCTCTTTTTCCAAAGAGAGTAGGAATAGAAGGACAGGGCTAGGACAGGACTAGTGGTTAGCTAATCGCTCTCGATATGCCCGTTCATAGGATAGGATGGGTGGGAGGGGGGAATTCAAGACATCACATACATCCATGCCTTTGAACAGAAATTCATAATTCGATTAAAAAATCAATTTATAAAACTGCCCGTACTGGGATTTGAACCCGTGACCTCCGTAGCGGTAGCCAACGACGTTGACCACTCGACCACACAGGCGGCAAAACATTTACATAAACATTTACTGATCAAAGTTAATGTGGATTGTAAATTATAGTGATGTAAGCATCGACTTAAGCTGCTAGTTAATTTATACAATTACAAGTGGACATTGACGATATTTCACACATTAACTGTGAAATATACATATATACTTAGCAAGTATACGCTTATCATTTTAAATAATAATATATGTCACATGAATGAATTCTTGTGCTATCAGAAAATCATTACCGGTGACTATAAAGCTGAAAATTATTTAATATGCCACCTCAATGGCTACTTAAGGGACGTGTGCAGTTTTTCAATAAGATTGTTTGACATTACAGATGATATCATAAATCAAAGTAGAATCTTATAAATAAATTATACTGAAATCATAATCAAAATTCACATTTAATGCTAGGTTATTTAAATTCCTCTAAAGATGTAAGATAGGTACAAGCATTTTTACTTTTTCGGCGACGAGCTTGTTGATCAAAAATGTTACCATGGAGAAAAATAAATAAATGTTTGTTTATTATTATTTCCTTTCTGGCAAATATGTAGGTATACTGAACCCGGATTTTGAGAGAGAAATATTGTTGGTTAGAGCGAATTACATCGGAATGTCTGTGTTAGGTCGGGGGTTTCCCAGATGCGTTTGATTATCTTCTTTTTCTTATCGGTTTGGAGGATGTATTCGGTTCCATGATACGGCTGATTCATTTTCTAAGAAAGCTCTGTATGGTTGTAATATAATATTTCATTTTAAACAGAAAATTTAGCATCGCACTTACAAACAATAGTCTAACTTACCTCATGAGGAAATTGTTATGGATAACTATTTAAATATCACGACTCATCTATGTATTACTAATGCAATATAGACATAGAAAGTTTGAACTACAAATGTATGTTAATTACTAATGTGTGTACCGAGTTCATTTAAAAGCAATTAACGAAACCTTGCTATTATTACTGCCACCGAAATTCTCATACAAGCCATAGAATATCCGTATACAAATTATTTAAATATAATTTAATTGTTTTTGTATCCATAGCAGTTTATTAACGTAATATTATTATTAAAATAACAATTTTTCTCAGTTAATTAATCCATAAAAGGTAACCATTTATGCGTTAAAAATAGGTTAGGTTGACGAGCTGAAAATTTCTTCAAATTTAAACATTTCTTTTTAATACTGACAGTTTAGTTTAGGAATTGACCATATACACAATATCAGTAGGTTCCGACAGTATATCTGGTGATTAAGCAAGTATATATGAGCCATATAAATACAGTACTCACATAAATGGCTTAATATAACTTTTTCATAATACCCAATTAAGTTCCGACAAAATCTACTAAAAAATATAAAAAATTGAACTCGTCTGACCCCAATCATATCAATGCGTAATATATTGATATTCGAAAAAATATCGTTGAACAATGTTGGAGCTCTTTTTTATTGACATACAATTGTTAGGCTGGCTCTACGCGTAAAAGGAACAAAAAACCATGTATCAAAAAAGATCAGAAAATATATATTAATAAAGAATTATTATTATAATGTCGTAAAAGTCAAACCGAAGAGAAAATCAGACATACCCACTGATAATTACGCACCTTGTTTTATTTACTAAATCAAAGTTCCTTAAATAAGATAATGCATATTATGTCAAAATAATTTTCTGGTGGGCAACGGAGGCAATGTATATTTATATCAGCATCAACCATCAAACTCATGTTGATGTTTACACAGAATATTCAAATTTTTCAAAATATTTTTGAAATGAATAGATAGCTTACAGGACTAATCTCAAATTAACGACACAATGGCGCCCCAAGTCCAAGCGGCAGACATGCACTACCGTGCAATTTGGCGTCAGAATTAGCATACAAAAACTTGTTAAATAAAAGGTACGAAATATTTTTGAATTCATTCAAAATATTAAGTCATCAACTTACCGACAGAAGTTAGCAAGTAACAAAATTGACAAAAAAAATATTCTTGAATATCAATTATTGGTCTAAAATAACTCAGTTAATGAATTTATTATACATTTTTATCTGTAATTATTATTAATGCAGATTTAAAAACAAGCAATCGTCCTTGCTAACTGTATTTGTGTCAGATTGGCATAAATCCATCTTTATTTAGATGTTATAATTATCTTTGTAACATAAAATATCAAGGCTAAAATATAAGATATCAAACATATGATTTATTTTAAAAAGCTTAAATATTTCATTTGTTTTCTACTCGGAACTATCAATTTGTTGAGAGCCAAATTGTGCCGAGGTATAGGAGAAATATCGCCGAATAACCTAAGCAATATTTATTATCATTATTAAATTAAATGTATCTTGAGAGGACAACTGAAGAGGAAACCTGTAACGGTGTCGACGTGTTGAGAAATTACCTCGAACCACAATACATTATCCTTCCAAGGTGGTATTCGTATTCAACGGATTGTCACAATAAAAATTGTCCGTTTTTGCCAATTGCCATTTTATCTTAAATTCAGCAAAATTTTAGCACATTTATGTGACATCCGTTATTAAAGGTACGTGCGAAAGGGGTTAAATGAATACAATATAATTTACTGTGGACGTTTTAAATATTCTGGGGAAGTAAAGTTTATGTGCGTCAAAACAAATTTATTATTGTATTTTTTTTCATTGTTAATTACGTCTTCTAATCTTTGAACATTATACTATTCGGATACGTAGAATCATATTTTTTCTCGATTTCATACTAACAAGTGATGGTCGTTATTCCTGGAATTAATCAATTAATTTATTATTTTCCGATCAAAACATTTAATTGTTAATCCATGCTTTTGATACATTAAGTCTAGTTAGAGCAATGCTTCTCAACACGTTAAAATGCATTGTCCATTTTACAACGCTGTTATTACTTATTGCAATGCAGAAGAACGGGTGTACGTTGACACAAATAAATGCGTTCATTTCAAGCATGGACAGAGATGACTCCTGCAACACCGCAATATGCAGTGATTTCATTCGCCTATTGTTAAAAATATGTAAACACGCAATAGTTGTCTGATGGCTCCGTGTATTCCATGAACGAAGTTCTGACCAACCCTGTTAATAATAAATCAATTATATTCAATCTCTTAATCTAATTCTCAGTTATATAAAAAATACTAGCAGGAAAAAATGAGTAGGTTAGTCTATCTTGTAATAAAACAATAAATTATAAACACCTGATTGCAATTCAATGAGCATTATATCGTAATACCGATTTGCAGTAATAAAAAAAACAATAACAAACACAGTGCTGCATACAAGTTCTCAGAAGAAATGCACTCAATCTTTCGGTGACTTCATCGCAATCCTAATTATAGAGAGAACATATCGATTTTGCGATTCGATTACAAATACGTGACTTAATATTTTTTTGTGGGTGCTATCGTAATCAGCAATTATGATTATTTACTTTTGACGTTTTTTTTTTGGTACACATAGATCACAGTCATTGTCAGTAATCATTTTGTTCTCAAAAGATTTTCCATGTAATATTTTTATTGCATAACTCGCTGAACTAAGTATATAAATATCCTTAATAATATCATAAAATTAAAAAAATACACTGAAAAATAATAAATTAAAAAACGACACTGACTTTTTGTTTCAAAATCAAATGGTATTTAAGTAATTATTCAAAAAATGCTCTGCTGATAATGTTAATTGCCTTGAACTGGCTTATCAATTTTCTGCGTATTTAAATTCGATCCAATTCCACTAAAGTACTTTGAGTTCAGGTCATATTTTTTATTCAACTAAATAACTGGAGCTGTTATATAGCATAATTAATGTACTAATTAATATTTTAATTATAACTTTACTGTTATGAAATATCTTGTGATCGATAACATAAAACGTAGTCTGTTTGTCGGTCCACCACAAGAACTCCTTCCAAACGGTATAACAGTGGCGATTTGAAATTTTCACACGTAATTCTGCCTCCCATTTCTATGTCAACTTTTCAATGAAAATTCAAATTCATGTGAATTACGGGACATCATCCCATACGGGCGTCGTAGTCTGATGTCGTCATAGAAATTAAAACTGTGTTAACGTCGTCTCTAAGCAAACAAAAAATTAATAATATAATAAAAATATCACAAATAATATACACCTACATTTAACAAAAGGCAGAATTATTAAGATTTAGCTAATAACAATTTTAAAACAAAACCAAATTGATGATATTATTATGAGTGAATTCCAAATCCCTTCGTAGACAAAAAGCTCTCTTAAACCATCAGTTGAAATATAGTGCAAGGCCTGTGGAGCGTTTTCAAGGGGTTGTCACCATGCATGAAATACATAACAGATGGCTTTCCGTTATACCGACGAAGGAAACCAGAATACAGTAGAAAAAGAGCAACTGTGAAAATGTAATCTGACAATTTCAGTGGATCGTCCTGTATAATCCTTTGGTTCTGCAGATGTTTGATGCCCATACCAACGTTGAATGCTGCAACACAGTTAAGTACAAATCTATTAAGGTCATTCTCAAGTATGTCTACGAAGGCTTAGAATGCTTAGATCAAAGTTGTATTTGCTACTTAGTCCAGTAGTAATGATATCGATGATTTTTTTGAGTACGAAGCATTCCGTAATATTTCTAGCAGCAGAGCTTCAGCGGCGAGGTATATTATTGGATTTTCCATTCACGACTATGTCCCGCAGTCACACATCTTGCTGCGTATCCGGAAAACGAGCAACATATGTGTTTTAGTCACTTTGCAAGATGGTTTCACCAAACATTGATAGGATTCTTCGAGCTCTGCAAAAATAAGAGTTTTGGGAAAAGACAGTATTATATTGCAATGCTTCAAATTTTCTACATGGGAAAAGTAAAAAAAAATACAGGTAATGGCGGCATTCAATCTGGCTATGCGATGCTCTTGGCCGTGTTTTTACAATCTGTACAAAATCATTGATCGTTATTTCCTACAAGTTCTTTTGTTCCGCAAAGTTAATGGTACAACAAGTTTCAAAAATCTACAAGCCGTCGATAAAATTGAATCTGACATGGCATAGGGACTAATTTCCAACGCAAAAACGCTTTGGAAGAACAAAAATGAGAGCGGGTCTTAAATATCTTATCGGCAAAATCCTCACATTATCTTGAATTATACCGATCAACAAGGCACTAAACATAAAGTGGAAAAATTGCCAAGTATTTATATAATTTTGTAATAACAGGATGAATAAATGGTGAATTTGAATACCAATATAATAAACATATCGTGGGCGCAGCCGACTACAGAACCCTTAAAAACTGTAAAAAAAATAATTAGGATTTTGCGGAACACCGTTTGGAAAACAAATGTTTTGTGTGTCAATTTATTGTTTTATAAGTGGATATATTCATGGCATACTTATATCATCTGTTACTAACTTAAATAAGATAATAGCTATGCGACGATTAACGAAATTATCCAAGCTAACGGTAAATTGAAGTTATTTACTGCACGCACATGTCCCTCCGTATGTGGAAATAATTTGACCTGAAATTTCTTCCGCAGCCTGACATGTCGATCAATTTGCGCCGCTGCACTATTGTACTTTTCAATTACCTGCCATTAACCAAACCTGTCGCAATCATTATCTCTTTAAGTGAGGTTATTCATAAGCTGAATGCCAAGTTAGATTTCAAAGTCTCGTTTTCCTGTTTTTCCATTGAAGCAAGATATCACCGAGTAACAATTATTATTAACAACGTGCAGTAAAAAAGATGCGAAACTCAGATAAACATCATTTTTTCAAAAATTTACGAATGTAATTTTGTATTATTATGACTTTTTATGAAACGGTAAAGGCTTGTATATACAGTACAGCACAACACAACTCAGTACACACCCACACCCTCCTATATTGGCGCAGATTATACATGAAGCGCATTAATTGAATGTTGATAGTTGGTACAGCCATCTAGTTGTTCCTAGTTCATAAAAAAATCAATAGTATATTTGTTTACCATTTGAAATCATGTTTGCTTCCAATGAGGGGCAAATTGATTCCTAAAGAAGCGTCGCAACTCGCAACTGTAGTTGATTAGAGAGAACTGTTTATTAGTCAGTCTCCCAATTTCAAACAGATAATCAAGCCATAATTCATCTGTTTTCCTTATGAAGTTGATACCACTGAAATTGACAAAGTCTGTAAGAACGTGGCGACTCGAATTTCACTGTTCGTGCCGAAATGACGTTAAGTGATATTCGAAGTAAGTCGGTAACATTTTTGACGTGTCCCAATATTTTTGGGAAAAATAATAAACTCAAAATCCGTAGTGATAGTATCGTTTTCACCCCACTTGAGGAATACTTGTTCCTTGCCCCCTGTAACTATCGCCTCTAGAATTATGTGTATAGACAATAATGATTGTTTTCGAGACATGCCTCATCAGATATAAATAAAATATAATTATACAGTCCCTTCAATAATGATTCGGTGCTGGCACACGATTAACAATAAATAATGATGGAGTATTAATTTAATACCACCTTCAAACGACATTGATCATGACATTCCATCTGAAGAATTCTTCCATAAGCCATTTCAATTCGAGAAGTTATCAATAAACGATCGAGTCGGCAAATGGAGAGTCATTTTCTCGTTAACAAACATTCGGCATCGGGGAAAACCAATGCAAACATGGAGACGATAATTAAAACATACATACCTGTAAATTTTTCATTGTAATTATTTCATATACCATTCATTTATTTGTAATACTTTTATATGGTGATGTCCAAATCAATCTCAAAAAGGTAATCTTAATGAATGAATACGCTCTTTAGCATATTTTATTCTCAGAATGGGACGAATCATTTCTAGCCCAAACAAAAATCTTTTACCAAATACATGATGATTTCAATGCGCGATGCCTGAAGCGTTAGAAATAAACATATTTCGTGCAGACAGATGTGTATTATTTATTTTGATTTCTTGTCTGAGTCAAATTTTCTACACAGGGGCTTGTCAATCTCATAGATAATATATCAGACTACACACATAGTGTAGATATGTCTTTTGTTTCTTGCTATTCTTTAGTATTTTCAAAAAAGGAATATTATCTCTGATAATTAATAGCTAAATAAAGTGTTTAAGTTATTGTCAGAAATATACAGAAGTCTAAATATCGATCATCATTTCATTCATATCGACTGTGGAAAGGAAAAAGGACGTAACCCACAGTTTTTCAAAACAGCTTTTTTCAATAATCACAATGTATCTAACTCGATACACGTTCTATCAAAAGGATGCAAGCGGAAAATGTCGAATTAGTATCTTAATTTAGCTTTAAAGTTTGAAAAAAGATGAGCTTGTAAATAACTCAAACCAAGAAAAAAGACTGAAATAAAAGTTTTTTATAGATAATTTCTTTAATTAATATTGGATTATGTCAATTTAACACCAATTTAGAAGCCTCCGTGCACTTCAAGATTATGCATAATTAATAATGTATATATTGCCCAAAATCGTCAAAACACGTTTTTTCTGCCTCCTGTAAAATTTGATATGGGTGGGTTACGTCCTTTTTCCTTTCTACAGTCGATATGTAAATCTTGCGAAACTCAAATAAATAAAGAATTATCAGTTGAAAGGTTCTTCATGAAGAAATTCCTTCGTTTTTTTATTATGTCATATGGGTATATTACAAGATTAAATTAATTACAAGCTATATATTTTTTTCTAACATTAAACATATTATTAACATTAATTTATTAATGAAAGACAATGAGTTCATTCTCATCGAAGGAAAAATATATTTCATCCGATTTTTAAAATGACCTCGAGAATATGATAATGATAAAGCTCGGACTAGTTTTGCAAAGCTAAAATGCATTTATACGCGGTAGACAGTGACAGACTGACAGAGTGATTCGATTTTATGTATACCACTTGAATACGATCAAATAAAATAATGTGTTCAAATTCAAAAAATGTATTTTATATTCATTCAAATTTATGTTTTAAACCTGTTTTTAAATGTATGTATTCAAATATTTTTTATTGCGTGTATTGTGAAATTTTCTAGAATCAAAACCGTTGAGATCAATAAAACTGAATAACAAAAAAAAAAAATATTCCAAAGAAAATATATTCATCGTGTTGTTGTTTTTACATTAGAATGTATAAAATTTTCCGTATTTTTTATAAAAGTTTTAAGAAAAAATATTCAGATTCACAATACAGTTGAATCAATAAAATATATGACACCGTGTTTATTGATAATTCAAGTCGTTTTGAGCAAAAAAAAAACAATGATGAATCGAATTTATCAAAAGAGTAAAAAACAGGACATTATCGTTCGTCGAAGTTGTGTTTCATCTTTATTGTCTGTCGAATCGTGATGAAATGTTCTATTCAAATGTTATATCATAAATAAAATATTTGCATGCACTCACGTAACTAGTCAATGGTCATTTTCTAACATATTATTCTAATATGTTCCATTGTTGTGATTGATCACATGTACTGACTCAGACACTATTGAAATATTGTATGCTATTGTTTGGGGAAAATGTTAAATGGCGATGTGCAATTTTATTTCGGGATTCGCAAAATTTATTCATTACACATGCGAAATATTACAGATCATTACATGAATTGATTAAACCTATTCCGATAAACACAACTAGCAACATTTCGTATTTGAAACATTGTTCCAAATTCAATACTTTATCGACTGTCATTTCAAAAGATAAAAATATTTGAATATTAAAATTTTACTTTATTGAACGTTTTTCTGCTGTCAGACAAATAATATTACTAGTTTAAGGTTCTCAGACGTCTCGATTAATCGGGTCTGTCACCGGTTGAGTCTAGTGTCCCGGTGTCCTGAATAAACCTTTCGGGACGCCCAAAAGTCCCGGTTTATAAAAACATACAGGCATATTTATATTTAGAGACATTATTTCCTGAAAAATAGAAAAAATTGTTTCACATATGCGAGTAAAGTGTCTCCATGGCAGGACATAATAGTAATGTGGAGAATATTTTCGCTAATGGAGATTCAGTAGACGGATGAGAGATACAGACTTTCAGTGGATACTGTTGAAAGTTTTCTACAGTGCATAAAAAAATCTGATCTCAATTATTGTTGCCAAATCTATGATTATCTATCTACTCACAAATAAATAACTCCTGAAAAAGCCAAATCTAGTGAGAAGTATAAAAATAGGTGTAACCTATTAATTTTAAAAAAAAACAAGCACATTTTGATATATTGTTTTTTAATCTTTAAATATGTTTTTTTTTTTTTAAACCATGTCCGCTCCCAATGTGGAGCATATGGACTCCTAATGGAGTTTATCTCAACAGAAGTGTTTCTACGAGAACTGCTTGTTACTCAGTTGCTCAACCTCTCTTTTTTCTAAAGAGAGTAGGGATAGAAGGATAGGGGCTAGGACAGGATTAGTGGTAAGCTAATCGCTCTCGATACGCCCCGTTCGTAGGATAGGATGGGTGAGAGGGGGGAATTCAAGACATCACATACACCCATGCCTTTGAACAGAAATTCATAAATCGATTGAAAAATCAATTTATAAAAACTGTCCGTACCGGGATTTGAACCCGGGCCCTCCGTAGCCGAAGCCAACAGCGTTGACCACTCGACCACACAGGCGGCAATATATTTATGTTTATGTACACTTAATATTTTATGTTTATTGTATTATTTTTTATATGTTTATAACTGGTTTTATTCATTAAAATTTGAAAAATATGTTATAATTTAATATAAATAAAAAAAAAAACAATCGGGAGGGAGGGGGGTGTCCCGGTTTGACTAGTACGAAATCTGATAACCATATACTAGTGTTATATTAATTTTATAGTAATATGTAAAATATTATTATTTTCATCGTCATTGGAATCTACAATACAGTACATCAAAGTACGTTGTATTAAAAAAAAAACAGAACAAAACGTTACGTAAATATGTTTTTTTACAAATTACTATTGCGCATGAAGAAAACATAAATACACAAATTCGTTTTATGGGCAGGTAAATTGATAGTAGTATATTTTCTCGTGTCTCCGACTTGAGGAACCAATTCATTACAAATAATACATTGTTTTTTGTAATGCGTATAGTAATTGTTTTTTTTTTTAATATACTAGAATTATGTCAACAGCTTATATGTGATTTGTTCCACCATTATTTTAAATTTCTGTGAAATTTTGTTTGATAAAATTCTTAAAAATATTCAGTTGAACATTGTTGGGGTAAACAGACAATGTTACCAATAAAAATAACATCACAGTTTTATTATGTTTAAAAAAAGTAAAATGCAATATTTCCTAGATAATTTGATCCGTAGCAGTGAAGAATTAAAAGTAATTTACACACATTTGGAAACGTGCATATATTTTATTTCTGGTGGCGAATTACCTTCATGGCCGTGTTAGGATTTCAATAACCAAATGCACTAAATCCGTTCTTCTGAATGAATGAGAATAACAATTTTCTAGAATTTTTCATATAATTTTCTCACGACTGCATGTGTAAAGTTGTGTTTTTCCACCTCAAATGTGGATTTGCAGATAAACTTGGCGCCAAATATAAATTGACTTGGAAATGCTTATCGGCAAAAAACGAGTCGGATGCGTCCGAAAATCGGAGTGATTGAGAGTTGCATTTTGTATTAATTATATGTTTGTAGCTGTAAACAAAAACGTTTGCACTACGGACTAATA
Source organism: Himalopsyche tibetana (assembly GCA_030503985.1). NCBI lineage: Eukaryota > Metazoa > Arthropoda > Insecta > Trichoptera > Rhyacophilidae > Himalopsyche > Himalopsyche tibetana. The sequence goes on along the minus strand of JAPJYX010000009.1, from coordinate 13,493,581 downwards.
TTACTGAGGAAATTAGGGACAACAGACATGTAGGTCAACACAGATTACCTCAATAAGTGGCTCAAAGGCGTATGTTAGTACTGCTGTTTGGTTGCCAACCTTCAATAGAAGATTACAACAAAAGAATAAAAAGATTTTAAAACTTTTTACCTGTTTTACTTGTGTACCTGTTAAATAACTAACATACAGCCATTATTGTTTATCTAACTCAGTGTTTTTCAAACTGTGCGCCGTGAAAATTTTCATATAAAAAATATTATTAATATTATTCCTTTATAAAATGTTACATGGACCAATGTTACGCCGCGGAAAAAAATCTGATATAGGGCGCTGGAAAATTTAAAAAGTTTGCGAGCCGCTGATCCAACTCATGACTATAATGGCGAGTATCGTTTGCTAAGTTCAACTTAAAATTATAATATTTATTGTATCTTTTTGTTATTCAAAATGGATTTTTTTATTCTCGCCTGCTTGTATTTTTACGATTGTATTATGCAACCGTTTAAAACACTCATACATTATTCAATACTGTAAATAATCACCTACTCTTTCGAAATATTGTATAATACGCGAATCGCGTTAAAATAAAAAGTGTCTATATCAAAAGGTTTGCTTTTGATGCAAATAAATTGATTTCGAAGAAGTTGATAATCATCTAAGTACATAATACATTTTAAAACTCGTTGAGATTTGGCGTTTTACAATGTCGTGCTCGTCGTTGGCGCCATTATTTTCAATTATTCGTGTGGAATGAATGACAATGATGTGATTTGTGACCGCACTTAATTGTTAAAGCTGCCGGTAGATAACATTTCAAGTAGATTACCTGGTATCCTGTCTATTTGTTGGAGAGCAGCACTTCGCCAATTGATTTGCGATACGCATAGAAACGAAGCGATTGTTTCATTTTTTTTTACATTTGTATTACAATGTTTTTATGGAGACAATACGTCTCGGCAGTGGTAAGAAAATAAAAACGTTTTCGAATACGGGTATGATGGCTAGACTGAAAGCAGACCCGCATTAAAATAATAGTAAAACATACCCAATTTAAATAGTTCTGTAACTCAAACGTCGGTTGTGTTGCATTATTTCTTAAGTGCATGTGTCCAATATAATAAAAAACTACCTGATACAAATTCACTCACTTGCTACTAGGGCTTATACAAAAACCGACTTTTAAAAAAACCTGTTGTCAAATGTCAATATTGTTCGAAAACCGGATAAAACCGGTTTTCGAAGTTTTACAAAACATGGATAATTCAATTAAAATAGCGAGAAAAGGTTCATTTTTTATATTATTTATTTATATATGTACATAATAATGCACAACAAGAAATTATTTGGTGCTACTCTTCAGAAAATATCATTTAAGAAAACACAAAGCGTCCACTGATCGTTTTGTAACAAAATTTCCCGATATCGAAAATACCCTTTCGCTGGATATGTGGGGCTTATGGTCTTTAAGCCATCAAATAAAAAAATCCAAATTATCTGTCCTTTTATTTATAGCTTCGTTTATGAAAAATTCGGCACAACCGGTTACGAAGTTAAAAAACTGGTTTTCGAATATCACAAATTTACCCAAAACCGGTTTTTTAAAACCGACAGGCCCTACTTGCTACGGAAATATAATTGAAGTCGCAGCGCGATGCGTGCTTCAATTTAAATGTCATAGATGCAGATAATAATATACAGAAAAAGATAAATATATATTTTGAACGACATATTTTTTTTAAATAACTCGTAGACTCCTTATGAAGCTTTAAGTCAGTCGTTTATCGTCATTATTTACAGAGGCTTAGGATATTATATAATATATAGTGTCTGGATTAAACTATAAGTAATGTATTCACTTTATTTACACTTCTTTTTCAGGACCGTATATGGCTGATGGCAAGAGTTGAAAGCAATGGTAAAAATCCATAAATCGACCGAAAACTGACATGTATAATATATGAAAGTTTCTAATCTAATTTCAGTCTCTCGATTACGAAGACGTGGATATAGAAGTCTAAAAACTACAATAGACAGATAATTTCCACGTAAAGGTAAATTATTTAAACATTAGAAGAGGACGTCAGTACCGGAGATATATGATGAAGAGTGTATATTTTTTACCATTTTAATTGAGATTAATATATTATGTTTAACAATATTTGATCTGAACTGTGGTTGACTTATAAGAATTGATTATTAATCGGTCGCTCGACCGCTATGTATGAGAGGGTCTGGAAATAAGAATGGGGTGAGAAAACGGCTCATTTTCTCTGAGCCCAATTTTAAGAATTCTGAAACGGTGTTAGTGGGAAGGTATGAAAACATTGCACGCATTCATACTTTTGTAAACAGATAAGCATAAGTCTAGCGATAATTTATTTGATGGTAATTCATTTTTCGTGATTTGAACCCGTGTCCTTCCCAACCTAGAGTAATAAGACCAACACCGTTGATCAGTCGCCTACGCCCTATCGCAACTTTTATACCTTAAGCGTCAAATAAAATCGTTTATTTAAATCGCTTTCGGGACGATGATAAAATCTTTGCAGCAGGAAGCTGGCAAACAATGTATTCTAAAAAAAACAATAAATATTTATTTATGTTATATTTGCACAATAAGATCATTTTACATCTCATTAAATGGCCAATAGATCAGACGTCTTGCATTTATGTTAAATTATTCAGGTGAATAAATGCTTGTTTACGCAAACCATTGAAGCCCTACACATTTTACATAGTGGGAGGTTTTATTTGTAGAATACAAATTAATAATATAATATGTAGTTATAATATCATGTATTGTATTTTATTTTTTATTATTATTTTTATTTGAAAGAAAAATATATTTAAGACACGGATTTTTCAAATAATCTGTATAATTTTTCAAAGCATTTAATTAAATTAATTTAAAATAAATAAAGTTATTTAAAATAGTTTGTTACGTCCAATGGTTTAGCTTTTCAATTCAAGAGCATGTAATGAGGAGAAATTTCAATGTACGAATATAATTGATTGAATTTTAAGTATTGTTAATTGAAAAATTACATGAAATGCAATTTCATCAGCCTTCTTTTTTAAAACATTTTAGCAACAACGTTATATTTTTATAAATCTATTGATTTTGTATATGTTTTAATTTCTAATTGTGATAATATATTTTTTAGTTTTTTAGCGTTAATTGGACACATATTTTTTTGATAATATCGAACGGGGTCGTCAAAAATGGCTGCTATCGGTCTCCCGCGATTTGTAAGGTATAGACTAGGACTTGTCGGTTTTCAAACCAATTTTTGGCTAAATTTGTGACATTCGAAAACCGGTTTTTCAACTTCGTAACCGGTTGTGCCAAATTTTCCATAAACAAGTCTATCCACAAAAGGACAGAAAGTTTGGATTTTTTATTTGATGGCTTAAAGACCATATGCCCCACACCACAATTCAGCGAAAGAGTATTTTCGATATCAGGAAATTTTGTTACAAAACGATCAGTGGACGCTTTGTGTTTTCTTAAATCATATTTTCTGAAGATTAACACCAAATAATTTCTTGTTGTGTATTATTATGTATATAAATAAACAACATAAAAATGGAACTTTTTCTCGCTATTTTTATTGAATTATCCTTTTTTTCTAAAACTTCGAAAACCGGATAAAACCGGTTTTCCAAATATATTGTCATTCGAAAACCGGTTTTTGTATAAGCCCTAGTATAGACGTACCGTTAGTATGCAGCTATAAAATGCGTAATTTGAAAAATAATTCAATTGTGTGTAGGTATAATATATCATATTGTTTTGGCCTCTTCCGGTTTGTTTTCAGAATGTCACTGATGGGACACAATAAATAATGAAATCTAAATGCACCTTCCATACAAGAGACACGCGAAGAAATGGAATTACAAAAAGTGTATTTCCCAGATTGGGTCACGCTATAATCTCATGGTAGTTGCATATAAATATCATGTCTCAAAGGCAACTATTTGCATATAAAAGCGACTTAAAAAACAGTTAATTTATTCTCGGTAACAGGATCTTCAGACACAATCGATGGTTATGCATATTGTTTACTTTATCCCGGATCATGGAGTGGTAACGCGGCTTGAATTCGTTTCAATTATGTTTTAGGAGATCTTATCACTTTCGTTTATTTAAAATGTACTTGTTTGTAAAACCGCATGCGTTGCTTGCATTTCAATTAACCTAGTCAACCTAGGAATGTGTTAGGCTAGGAAACAACATGAGAGTGATTCAACAAAAACATATGGCTCTTATCTTACATTTATTTACAAATAATATAATCACTTACTTTAAACACTGAACGAAGTTGGACAATCGAAATCTATTCACTAAAATAATTGAAGAAGTTGCCAAAATACTTTTAGAGTAGGAAGAGTAAAATCAAGATTATGTTTTTTTTATATATCAAATGAATGGAGCTTTAAGTTTTAGGGCGCGTCAGCGTCCAAGTTTTTTGTTATTATTTATTGCATCATTTTTACATTGTTGCCGACAAGCAGGGTGTGATCGCTTCAGCGGTGAGAAATACACAGTGAATCCAGTTCACGTGGACAACATATGCATAATATTTTGAATAAAACTCTCCATAGAAGAGAAACATTGTCATGATGACCAATATTATGTTCTTTGTTATGAAACTTGCTTTGGTGTTGCTCTCGACTGTTAAATTCCCAAAGAAAGTCGAGCCACCTCTTTAAAATGATATCGACTGTGGAAAGGAAAAAGGACGTAAACCACAGATTTTCAAAACCGGTTTTTTTTCGATAATCACAATGTATCAAACTTGATACACGTTCTATCAAAAGGATGCATGCTGCAAATGCCGAATTAATATCTAAATTTAGCTTTTAAGATTGAAAAAGATGACCTTGTAAAAATTTAAAACCAATAAAAAAGACTGAAATAAACGTTTTTCCTAGACAATTTCTTTAATTAATATGAGATTATGTCAATTAAACACCAGTTTAGAAGTCTCAGTGCACTTCAAGGTTGTGTATAATTCATAATTTGCATATGTCACAAAATCATAAAAACACGTTTTTTGCGCCTCTTGTAAAATTTGATATGTGTGGGTTACATCCTTTTTCCTTTCCACAGTCGATATGAAATATGGTTTTTGGAAGACATCATTTTGAACGAAGCAAATGCCTTAAAAGTATATGAGATGTTTTAGTGCACATACCTTCCATACCCCATACATTATTGTTCACATAGAACATTGTAATACACAAATACGTGACACACTGAAGACAATAATCTGAAAAACTTGAGATTAATGATTTTCAGGATTTAATGATAAGATTTGTTGATACGGCTCTGTTTGATCACAAATAGCTTTACAGCCGACCGTTTAATGGGAATCTACCTTACGGATGGCTTTGTCCCATATATAAAGTAAGATAAGATATAATCAACAAGTAAATCATAATCGATAGGCGCTATATCAACTAGGGCTTCAGAGGTCTGTGTCAAGATTTACGGGTTTCAGAAACACCCCACTGCGCTTCCTTTTTACTTGATCATAAAAGAAATGTTTTTTTTATCGATGTGTTTATAACTGATTCTAGTTAGTCGATCGAATCTTTTTTGATCAAGTGAGGAATAATAGATGCTATTGGCATAGGGGGGGGGGGCAGATTTTAACCGTGCAATGCAACCCAACAATAATTGAAAATATCTCATACTTCTGGAAGTATGAACATATAGCAATAAACATATATGGAAGTATGGAAGATGTCTAGACATATAAGCATAAATAATAAATCGACTGAAAAAATAAGCGAACAGAGGCGGACTTTTCTATAAGCGTACGGGGCACGTGTTTGGGGCGTTCTAATCGTGGAGGCTCAGAATTAACACTTGTTTTTTATAACTTGAAACTCGGTTTTCAATATTTGTTTTTATTTCAAATGAAATTTTTGCTATCCGAAGAAGGTTTCGATAAAATTTCTTTAAACGAATTCCCTACACACCGATTACTCTTGTTAACTATATCTATCATGCTTTTTTTCAGCAACAAATTATATTTTTAATACTACTATAAATTGGATATAAGCAGGCATAATCAGTGTGCGTGGTTTTCTTGAGTGGAGAATTCGTGTACGAAAGAATCTGTTCACACTTCACTTCGACAAACAGGGTCAATAGGAATTAAATTGCACCTGAAACCTCCCAAGTGCTTAATCTGCAACTGCATACAAAATAACACTCGGTTAGTCCAACCTTACAGGATCAAAGCCAGGAGCGTTGCCACTTAGTTACATATCGACTGAGGAAAAGAAAAAGGACATAACCCACACTTTACAAATTATACAGGATACACAACAAAAGTTTTTTAATGATTTTTGACCAAAGACAAATTATGACATATACACAACCTTGAAGTGTGTGGAAACTGTTAATCTGGTTTAAAATTGACTTTATCTAATATTAATTAAATATTTAAAAATATAAATAAAGCCTTTTATCATGATTGCAATTTTCGCAGACCTTTATTTTTTCAAAGTTAAAAACTAAATTAAGATACTTATTCGACATTTTCAGGTAACATTCTTTTGATATAACGTGTATCAATTTGTATACAGTGTGATTATCGAAAAAAATGTGCATAATGTCTTTTTCCCTCTCACAGTCGATATAAAAATAATCTAATATTTTACCTATATATTTAAAATGTAAAATAAAATTCTTCAGCTTCCAATGACACTATTCACGTATTCACTACATCATAAGTCTGTTACTTTAAACCTTTCTTAAATGAAACATTTTAAGAAATCGGATTTATACATGTATTATCAAAGATAAAAATTGAATGTAACTCACACCTACTGAATGTAGATAATATAAAAATTACAGTTACGTTCATTTAGTTTTTTATTTGGTTTTCCTTAAGCCCACGATAATGTCTGATAAAAAATATTTGACAACAATTATTATTGCACTAGACGTTTTCAAAGCTGCGGTTTATTCATTTGACTTTAAAATTTGTATTTTCTAGAAACTTTCGCAGTTCGAAGACAAGTATGCGGATAAGTATTGGCAGCAAATATCATCATATTGATTATTTCAAATTCAAACAACAAATATTGAGCCATTGTTGAGAATTTTTTATCGCAGGATGTGGGCAATGGTTTTTAGAGTGCAAATATACGACGTATTGCATTTTTTTTAATTTTACACCTATACATAAACTTTGATTCGAAACATTTTATTTTCAAACTCTAATGCATCTTTTAATTACAGTACTTTTGTTGAGACATATTTTTTGCAATAAAAACATTTTTAATGTTTAGTTATATTAAATATTTAACACGCAATGCGTCACTTTTTTATTTCCAATAAAAAAACAAGACATACTTTGTTGAGCTATCTTCCAACCTTTAGCTGATTTAACAAGGGGTGTTAGTATCTTACAACCGGCTCTGTTACTTTAAATAAATATGATACAATAAGTTTCTTTATATGCTATAATATAACTCGATGTAGAAATAATTTGTTAAAGAATATTATAATTTACTAGTGCATTTACAATAAATCATTGTTGCATGTCTATCACAAAGGATGAATATCCAAGTAGACACTCATTATAAGCATTAAAAAATATCCTAGATTTTGCAGCATCGTACGAATTAAAGTCATTACTAATGGTAAGGAAAATTGTATGAAAACATGCACGTTGAATAGGTTAATACGTCAACATAAACATATGATTTCTTTACAAGTACTTACCACATATGAATTTAAAGCAAATTGAATAATACTAGCGTCATGCCACTTAAGTGCACGAGTCGTCAAACTTTAACGCTTAACACAACGACTTAATATACCGGGGTAATTAATATACTTACGTGAATAACTGTTTTGGTGGTTTCCGTGAGTTCGACATATTTCTTAAATTTTAAATTTTTGACACTACTCCATGTTCTTATCAGTGATGTAGCTTCTTAATTTACTCTTTAAATTTTTAATGCTTGAAAATTGTGATTTGATTTTGTGCACAGTCCGTGATAAAATTCAGGTCAACCAAAGGTCAACCAATATTAAAATAAAGCAGTTTTATTTTCAATTCAAGAACAAGCGGATCGCTAGATGTGGTTTTGTAACCTCTCATTTTATAGAATTTGAGAAAATGTTGGAAATACTGTATAATCGTCCCATTAAACAATGAAATACATGACCTTGCACAATCATTGAGATTATTGAGTGATTACAACGTGACGATCTAGGCTTGGACGGAAAATAGTCATGTAGTTTGGATATGACATTGTGTATTGAGATAATAATGGACCTTCTTTCTATTAGATCTTCACTTGACCCAATTTAGGGCAAGCGGTGTGCAATTGGTAAACCTGTTTGCTGAACTCAAACAATTTTGACTGTCAATTCGAATTTCTTGATAATCATTAAAATGACTCCTGTGACCTTTTTGTTATTTTATTACCACAGGTTCATGGTAGTTCTTTGCTTCGATGTTTTACAAGTAAAACCTTGAAACATTCGGTGTCTCGGAAATTATAATAAAAAGCCACTCTTCCTAAATAATAATGAACATTTACACAGTGCCGGCGCGAGGTTCTTTAGCGCCCTAGGCAACGGTTATTGGCGCGCCCCCTTTTTAACAAAACGTCACATTATTTCTAAAAAACAATTCGGAATCATAAGACATATATTTTTTTAATATATCCATGACCGCTCTCAATGTGGAACATATGGCCACCTAATGGAGGTATCTCAACAGAAGTTTTTCTACGTAAACTGTTAGTTACTCAGTCACTCAACCTCTCTTTTTCGAATCATATAGAAAAAGATTCATAATTACAACGAATAAATACAAAATAAAATAAATAACATAAAATCAAAATAACATAAAATGTACTATTATTTATTATTATTATTAAAGTATATAAAAATAATTTAAATACTCCATTTAAGCGCCTCCAACGGTTTGCGCCCTAGGCAGTTACCTATTTCGCCTGTATGGTGGCGCCGGCCCTGCATGATGTACAATAAAAACAGCAAATATCAGTATATTATATTCTTCAATTATTTAATTAACAATAGAACTGTTTTACTAAAAAATATTTTTTCTTTCCACAAAAGATCAGAGATTAAAAATTAACAGCTTAACGACCGTGGACGCGTATTTGAGTCTTTGAAAAACAAAAGGTTGCTAGCCGGTGGACTCATATATGCGTACAAGCGAAGTATCTGGAAGCTAAGAAAATTAAATTTCTTAAAGATATCTCAATTTGCTTACAAATTATAGTGAATTTAGTGAAATTACAATTTTTGCGAATTTTTCGCAAAATTTTATTTGACCAGGTGTAATTTAAAAAAAAAACGTGCGGTCGTTAAGCTGTATAGATTTTTTTTTACTATATCCGTCACTTGTTCTTCTGTGTATTAATCACACGTCAAGCCCGTGTTCGATTGTGCAGTGTCGTTCGGTTGCGGTGCTCGCGGGCTCGAATCCCAGTACAAAGAGTATCAACAAATATTTTTAAAACAATTTACAGATGTCTTTGATGACTAAAGATTCTTTCCCACACATCCGTTTCCTAAAGCGGCAGTGTTTAGCTAACCACGATTCTTCTTCCAGAACTACCTTTATATCCTAACTCTCTTCGGAAAGGAAGGGTTGAACAACTGAGTTACTTACAAGTAGTTTTCGAAATAAAACTTTGGCTGCGATAAACTTTATTGAGAGTTTTCCACATTGGGAGCGACATAGTTTAAAATACCGCATTGATTTACTAACCATTTAAAACTAAATCGAAATAAGCGGTGAGTTTTTTTTTGGATTACGATATAATACAGAATATCGTTAATGCGTATCAGATAGTAAATATCAAGAATCAAAACATCATAAAAAATTAAATCAACATATGGCATCAAATAAATATAATAGTTTATGACATATTATGTAAGTATTTAACTATACCTTTTTTATATTATCGACCGTCGGAGTCTTAAACTTTTTGAGATTAAGTTTATTGACCGATCTGAATCATACATATATCGACGAGTTTGCGCTATAATGATTATTTAATAAATGATGCTCAATAAATTAAAATAAAATTAATTAACAACTACACTTTAATAAGATTTTAATTTATTATTAGATGTATACAATAATGTTATAAGCACGAGCAATCATCGAGTAACCCTATAAACGATAATGAGATCTTGATGTCAATGTATTGTATGTACTTAGTATTTTTGTCAGCGTAAACACTAGATGTTTGCAAAATTTTAATTAGTGCGCGTACAATATCTGAAAAAATTACGTGTGATTAACCCTGAAAAACTTCAAGATCGAGAAGACAATAATTATTTACAGCTTTCTGGTCAAACTTTAGTACATATTTTTATAATAGAAAATATCGCAGGAAATCTATATGTAATAACATTTTTTTTTAATCCATATCCGCTCCCTATACGGAGCATATGGTCACCACGAAGTTCCTCCACGATTCTCTATCTCCAGCCAGTCTCCTCGCCTCCTCCCAGGTCATCTTAGCGTCCCGAAACTCCGCTGAGTACATCCTGTGGATGGTCATCAGTGGCCTTCCACGACGCCGGGATCCATCCGGCCGGAAGAAGAGACAGGCAGGGTTCAGGCTCTCTTCAGGCATCCTCAACACGTGTCCAAGCCAGGTCCACCGACGTTTCTTTATTTTGGACGTGATAAGAGGCTGGTTAGTCCGCTCTCTAATCTCCGTATTCCTGACAAAGTCAGACCATTTCACCCCTAGCATTCGTCGCAGGCATCTGTTTTCGAAGCACAGTATACGGTTACTCTGCGCTTTCGTAAGGTGCCATGATTCGCAACCGTAAAGCAGCACTGTCAAGATACATGCGTTGAATAGGAGGCACTTGGTTCTGACCGAGTACAGCCGTGAGTCCCAGACTTTCCGCATTGAGTTAAAGGTTGCTCCAGCTATACCTAATCGGATCGCGAGCTCTTTACACGGATTGCCATCTCCCGTGATGTGTACCCCCAGGTACCTGAAACCGTCGAATCTTTCGATTTTTTGACCGGCGTTTGTCAAAGGGTAGTGTGGGTCCGGACAGGCACTGTTGCAGAGTACATTGGTTTTACTCGCATTGATTTTGAGACCGATGCGATACGAGTTTCTCTGCAGTCTATCCATTGTCTCTTGAATATCCTCGACAGATTTATCAAATATAACAGCGTCGTCTGCATACTCGAGGTCGCATAGCTTTAGATTGGGGGCAACGGTCACACCTCGGTCAGGTGGAATTAACTTCCTCAGAATGAAGTCGAAGATTATAATGAAAAGGAACGGAGCTAAGACGCAGCCCTGTCTGACCCCGGTTGAGACCCCAAACCATTCAGTGGTTATATCACCGATTCTTATGCAGCATTCGCTCCCCTCGTGCACGCATTTGATGATGGCAACAATTTTGGTTGGTATTCCGTACAATTTTAATATGTGTTTTAATATTAAAATTGTACCGAACAAATTTCACGCTGTGTAAAATAGCACGACAAAAATATTGATAAAGAAAACTTTTCCATACTGAAAAATACTGAAAAATGTGTCGTAATAAAGTTTTTTGGCTTCGGTGGGTATAACAATTTCAATAAGATATTTGGCATCTCTGTATTATAGTGATTTGTAAAATTATTATATCTTTTTATGCATTATCGTGTTCATTTTCAAATCGGGCGCACATGCACCACAATGTGGATGGTTTTTTTTTTTAATTTAAAATCTCGTCAAAACGTTCTATTTACAATTATGACATTTAATCGTTCGTTGACGTTCGTCCTAACTTGTTTTCACTTTTCGTATTAAATAATAAATAACACATAACGTTCTCGAGAAACTGCCTAGTAGTACAGCCATTAGTGATGTGACATAGAATATTTACAGATATTGGTTAATGTCAAATTAACTTAACGTTTTTTTCCACTCAAGTTACAACAACCACATACCTACATACAATACGCTATGAATCTATTCTAAGAATTATGTTGACATTAATATTATGTTGACAAAACGATATTTCATTTTACAATTTATTGTTATTTGGTTCTGATACCTCAAAGTATGTACAGAAAGCAATATAAACCACACTACAAATACCAAACAAAATTGAACTTTAAAAAAACACTATTCTACCGGCAAATACAAATTAGGGTTTCCGTGAATATTATTCAACTTGATGACATTTTTTATGTTATCGAATTCCCGTAATAGGTGCGGGACGAAACCAATTATGCGGTTTACAAATGTAATCACGAGTAATTTAAAAACATTAATGGTTTGGTAAAATGATAGAATTTTAATTTCAAGTGGATAAAATAACCGACAACAAAATCTGAACTTGGCAATGTGTGCCTAGTAAAAACATAATAAAGCTATGTTGTGAAAAATGATCATACGCATACATATAAAAAGTGCCAAAAATCATTGACGACAGAGGGAGTCACGGGATGTGGAAAAGATAAAGATAGTTTATAAACGCACACTAGATTAAAATTAAAACAAAACATTATCCAAAATGACAGTTGGTATACTTATCTTTAAAACAGTCGTCATAACTGGGATCGAATATATATAGAATTTTTCACGGTTATTCTCTATTAAATATTAAAAGAAGGTATAAAATGGCATGCGTCAAATATTCATTTACCACTATTTTACTATAAGGTAGAAAATCGCCGAACATGCGTCAGCATGTTTATGCTACCCTCTACCTCATATTCTTCTATCGTAGTGGAGAAACTCTGATCATGACCCAGGTAATCATAAATATATTTGATTTCCAACACCAGCGTAGTGAATAAGTTCTTGGAAGTATTTGACATTGTTAAATCATTATTCATTTAGTTGCTACCATTATATTATTAAATGATCTTTACTGTCAATTTTTCAAGGAAGGCCATTACATATACTGGAGAGTGAAACTTTAAGCACCTCTTCTTGATACGACATAAATGACGACGATAGTTTGTAGTTAATCTTAATTGATTCTTCTACAGATTATTTCGCCTTCTTTCTTGCAAAAATCGTAATATCAGATTTGCTTATTTATCCTACTAGTTTTGAGTAAATCAGTTCAAATATTTTTTCGTTCAATCAAAAACAAAGTCAAAGTCAAGTACATCATTATACTTAGCATTGTGTAGTGTTATCAAATCGTTTTGACGGAACACATTTTATTTTTATGATCATAGCAATAATAATACAATAGAATATAATTTTTGTAACAACATAACTCAAACATACGAAATAAGCAATAAAATTGTTTGAAAAAGAAGGAAGATTGCTATTTTCAAAATAACAATTCAAGACGAGAATCATTTAATTTCAATTATTCAATTTGAATAAAACAAAAATCAATCGATCAAAAATACAGCAGAATTTCGCAAAGGCGAACAACCATAATCTCGTTTCCGTAATAGTAATAAAAAATAAGTGGTATACAGTAAACCCAGAAAAATCATACGATGCTGCAATAAATCGATGTAGCGTTACAAAAAATATGTGAAAATCCTGCGGTTGCTACTGACAGATAATTCCTTCTTGTACCGTGAGCGAGGTGATTATTATTCAGGACCAATGTTGTACGGAGGTGCCGCCGAATGAATTGTTAAGAGGCCATTCAGTGGACAACATCCGTGATGTATCCGCTTAATCCTTGACCTGCCTACAAAATTGGACGCGTATCCTTATTCTCACATCATAATATTATCACAATAATAATATTAGCATAAGGTAAGTTTTCGGTGACCGCTACCGAACACAATGGCTACTGTCAACCGTGAATTTTTATCAATGACGAATGAGAGGTACTGTGTATGATTCAAATGTGCCTGACCACTTCACAAAAAGACGCTATGACAAGTAGACAAATATTATAGAATAAGGAAGACTTGGTGTAGCGACACGTCAAGAGTTGATACTTTTACGGAAGCCGAACCTAAGATGACAGATTTTAAGGAGTCATTTTTAGATCATCATATTTCCACGAAATAATTTGTAGTGCCTAATATAATGTCATTCTTTTTAAATATGAATACAAATTAGATATATTCATTCATTCTACTTATTTAGAGGTTAAAAGGTCGATAAAATAAATTCAATAAAATTAATTAAAAGAAGTGTATTTACCATCTCAAATATCTATCTCACAGGTGCTGGCAGTTAATCATAATATGATTTAGCACGTATAAGAATAGTATATTTATCCACGGCTTCTTTAAATTGGCTGATAGCTGACAGTGGTTACTTTGGGAACTAAAATTATCTTTCATGACTCACACGATGTTTAGCTAAGGCGTGTAAAAACTACCACAAGGTACAGGGGTGGGCTGGAGGGGGCTCGGGGGGGGGAGCTCGGAGGGGGGGGGGGCTCGGGGGGGGAGCTCGGAGGGGGGGGCTCGGAGGGGGGGCTCGGAGGGGGGGCTCGGAGGGGGGGGCTCGGAGGGGGGGCTCGGAGGGGGGCTCGGAGGGGGGGCTCGGAGGGGTGGGCTCGGAGGGGGGGGCTCGGAGGGGGGGGCTCGGAGGGGGGGCTCGGAGGGGGGGCTCGGAGGGGGGGCTCGGAGGGGTGGGCTCGGAGGGGGGGGCTCGGAGGGGGGGGCTCGGAGGGGGGGGCTCGGAGGGGGGGGCTCGGAGGGGGCTCTGGCGAGCCCCTTGTTAAATTTCGGCACGGCCGGTGAGCCCCCCCCTCCGAAAATCATTCGTCTTAAATAAAATCTTTTTGTCAGATAAAAAAGTTTATTGTCTTTTGTCTGACAATGTTTAAAAATACCGATGTTGGATGATATATTGTTAACAAATATCAAGCTTCTCATTCTTACCAACCTACAATACCGAGGTCACTTTTCATGTTTTTTTATATGTTTGTGTTTCTCCGTGCTAATTTTTCCGTTAAACATTTCAAACACGTCAAAAAATATGTTTGAACTAGTCTTTCTACCAAGGTCCACGTTTTTCAAATCCTCATCAAATAAGTTAATAAAAATAAAGAAAGGTGTGACCAACGTTCCCTCTAATTTTTTTATGTATTTATTGTCTATTATAAATAATAAAAAAAATCTATAATAAAATAAATATAAAGACAATAAATATATGAAGAATTTAAAATGAGTGAATGATATAAATCTTATATTTGACTATTATTTCATGAAATATAACCGCCCCTGCATATACAAGGGGTGCATTGATCCAATGCCACATTGATCGGCCGCTACTGATCTATATTCAATTGTTTGAAGCATAGCAGTCTTAAGCATAGCTGTCTTAGCAGCAGGGCTTTGTTTGAAGGCATTATGGCTGAGATTCCTATCCTGTCGGGTCCTATGGCGCAGCGGTAAGCGTTGTGGTCCTCCGTGCCGGACCTCGCGGGTACGAGTCGCAGCACGAAGCAGTATTTTTTCGATTTTCGGTTCGAAGGCATGGGTGTTTGTGATGTCTAAAAATTCTCAAACACCCTTGCGATCCTTCAGTTCAACTGGGCGTAACGAGAGTGATTAGTTAGTCACTAGTCCTGTCTTAGCCATATCCTTCTATCACTTCTCCTTTTTTGGAAAAGAGAGGTTGATCGACTGAGCTACAAACAGTTCTCGTAGAAAAAAAAACTTCTGTTGAGATATCTCCGTTAGGAGGCCATATACTCCATATTGGGAGCCGCCATAGATTAAAAAATGTATGAGATTTACCAAGCCCCTTGTTAAGATATTGGCAGCTCACCGCTGACAAGGTATCGACTGCCCTGCTCTGCAGAGCTATTCTCAAACTAATAAGAATCGAGATACTAATTAGGAGGGGTCTCTAATACTCGACGTGATTTTTCTATTAAGTTTTTTTGGTTAAGTATAACTTTTTTTGAAATATTTTAATTATGGAGCCATATGCTCCACATTGAGAACGGATATGGATGGAACGGATACCTTTCGTAAAAAGGTTGATAAGAAGTGAGTTCTGGCAACTTATTTTTTCAAAAAAAAGCACTGATTATGACAACAGTGAACATAGCCACAATCATTACATTTAGGTTATACATAGCAGTCTTAAGTTCCAAGCAGTGTTGTAGAAAAAACAGCAAAAATGAGCGGGCCGTTGAATCCCAGCCTCTCCTAACAAATTGTATGGCGGTTATACGTAGATCAACTCTAAATTCCAATGTATGAGCTTATTTTTCGTCGAATATAACATGTATTAAATTTGAATCGTTCAAACTATGTACATTCTCACAGATGTTGTCACTAACGAACCGGGATTCGCCTTTCGGCATCTTCAGGCATTCAAGTGCACGGATGAACTTGAACTGACTTGAAATTATATAACATGTATGTTTGAAAGATTTCTTGTATGGATATTTTGCGATTCTTTGATGTTATTAATTTACAATTTACGATACATGGGAAGGGTCATATATGCAAATTAAGTAATGACTAGCTGTAAGCCCGTTGCCCAGCAACGTGAGATTTTTGTTGCATTGTGTTTTGTTGCATTGTATTTTATTTTATTTTACTTTATTTTATTTTATTTTATTTTATGTTATGTTGTGTTATTTTATTTTATTTTATTTTATTTTATTTTATTTTATTTTATTTTATTTTATTTTATTTTATTTTATTTTATTTTATTTTATTTTATGTTATTTTATTTTATTTTATGTTATTTTATTTTATTTTAATTTATTTTATTTTTATAGTAAGCAGAAATTTCGTAAATTATTTAATATTTGGAATAAAGTTTAAGTTTGCTAACAACCATTTTTCGTAGTAGCCGAAATTTCGTAAATTATTGACTTTTTGGAATAAAGTTTAAGTTTGCTAACAACCATTTTTCGTAGTAGCATAAATTTCGTAAAATATTCAATTTTTGGAATAAAGTTTAAGTTTGCTAACAACCATTTTTCGTAGTAGCATAAATTTCGTAAATTATTTAATATTTGGAATAATGTTTAAGTTTGCTAACAACCATTTTTCGTAGTAGCAGAAATTTCGTAAATTATTGAATTTTTGGAATAATGTTCAAGTTTGCTAACAACCATTTTTCGTAGGAGCAGAAATTTCGTAAATTATTTAATATTTTGAATAATGTTCAAGTTTGCTTACAACCATTTTTCGTAGGAGCAGAAATTTCGTAAATTATTTAATATTTGGAATAATGTTCAAGTTTTCTAACAACCATTTTTCGTAGTAGCAGAAATTTCGTAAAATATTTAATTTTTGGAATAATGTTTAAGTTTGCTAACAACCATTTTTCGTAGTAGCATAAATTTCGTAAAATATTCAATTTTTGGAATAAAGTTTAAGTTTGCTAACAACCATTTTTCGTAGTAGCATAAATTTCGTAAAAAATTCAACTTTTGGAATAAAGTTTAAGTTTGCTAACAACCATTTTTCGTAGTAGCATAAATTTCGTAACATATTCAATTTTTGGAATAAAGTTTGAGTTTGCTAACAACCATTTTTCGTAGTAGAATAAATTTCGTAAATTATTTAATATTTGGAATAATGTTTAAGTTTGCTAACAACCATTTTTCGTAGTAGCATAAATTTCGTAAATTATTGAACTTTTGTAATAAAGTTTAAGTTTGCTAACAACCATTTTTCGTAGTAGCATAAATTTCGTAAAATATTCAATTTTTGGAATAAAGTTTAAGTTTGCTAACAACCATTTTTCGTAGTAGCATAAATTTCGTAAAATATTCAATTTTTGGAATAATGTTTAAGTTTGCTAACAACCATTTTTCGTAGTAGCATAAATTTCGTAAAATATTCAATTTTTGGAATAAAGTTTAAGTTTGCTAACAACCATTTTTCGTAGTAGCAGAAATTTCGTAAATTATTGAATTTTTGGAATAATGTTCAAGTTTGCTTACAACCATTTTTCGTAGTAGCATAAATTTCGTAAATTATTTAATATTTGGAATAGTGTTTAAGTTTGCTAACAACCATTTTTCGTAGTAGCATAAATTTCGTAAATTATTGAACTTTTGGAATAAAGTTTATGTTTGCTAACAACCATTTTTCGTAGAAGCAGAAATTTCGTAAATTATTGAATTTTTGGAATAATGTTTAAGTTTACTAACAACCATTTTTCGTAGTAGCATAAATTTCGTAAATTATTTAATATTTGGAATAAAGTTTATGTTTGCTAACAACCATTTTTCGTAGTAGCATAAATTTCGTAAATTATTGAACTTTTGGAATAAAGTTTAAGTTTGCTAACAACCATTTTTCGTAGTAGCAGAAATTTCGTAAAATATTTAATTTTTGGAATAATGTTTAAGTTTGCTAACAACCATTTTTCGTAGTAGCATAAATTTCGTAAATTATTTGATATTTGGAATAATGTTTAAGTTTGCTAACAACCATTTTTCGTAGTAGCATAAATTTCGTAAAATATTCAATTTTTGGAATAATGTTCAAGTTTGCTAACAACCATTTTTCGTAGAAGCAGAAATTTTGTAAATTATTGAATTTTTGGAATAATGTTTAAGTTTACTAACAACCATTTTTCGTAGTAGCATAAATTTCGTAAATTATTTAATATTTGGAATAATGTTTAAGTTTGCTAACAACCATTTTTCGTAGTAGCATAAATTTCGTAAAAAATTCAACTTTTGGAATAAAGTTTAAGTTTGCTAACAACCATTTTTCGTAGTAGCATAAATTTCGTAAAATATTCAATTTTTGGAATAAAGTTTGAGTTTGCTAACAACCATTTTTCGTAGTAGCATAAATTTCGTAAATTATTTAATATTTGGAATAATGTTTAAGTTTGCTAACAACCATTTTTCGTAGTAGCATAAATTTCGTAAATTATTGAACTTTTGGAATAAAGTTTAAGTTTGCTAACAACCATTTTTCGTAGTAGCAGAAATTTCGTAAATTATTGAATTTTTGGAATAAAGTTCAAGTTTGCTAACAACCATTTTTCGTAGTAGCATAAATTTCGTAAATTATTTAATATTTGGAATAATGTTTAAGTTTGCTAACAACCATTTTTCGTAGTAGCATAAACTTCGTAAAATATTCAATTTTTGGAATAAAGTTTAAGTTTGCTAACAACCATTTTTCGTAGAAGCAGAAATTTCGTAAATTATTGAATTTTTGGAATAATGTTCAAGTTTGCTAACAACCATTTTTCGTAGTAGCCGAAATTGCGTAAATTATTTAATATTTAGAATAATGTTCAAGTTTGCTAACAACCATTTTTCGTAGGAGCAGAAATTTCGTAAATTATTTAATATTTAGAATAATGTTCAAGTTTGCTAACAATCATTTTTCATAGTACCATAAATCGACCACGGCGCATATATCGACAGCCCTGCAGTTTTTAAATTGCAAATTATTGAATTATATTTTATTTCATTTCATTATCTATTAATTTGAAAATGTACGCAAACAAAATACATTTCGTAGAAGAAGAAGATGTCTCGAGGACATCATCAGTACGCACACATTTGTGAAAAGTGAAAAGCGAGTGATTATTTTATCGACTTTTAATATATAAATTTAGTATGAATAAAAAAGTGGAGAAATGGAAGGTGTGAAATGGACGTCCAAACATACTGACACTCAGACCTTATCGGCTATTAATATATAGACTAGCTGTAAGCCCGTTGCCCAGCAACGTGAGATTTTTGTTGCATAGTATTTAATTTAATTTAATTTTATGTTATTTTATTTTATGGTATTTTATTTTATTTTATTTCATTTCATTTTATTTTATTTTATTTTATTTTATTTTATTTTATTTTATTTTATTGAATTTAATTTAATTTAATTATATTTTATTTTAATATATTTTATTTTTATAGTTAGCAGATATTTCGTAAATTATTTAATATTTGGAATAATGTTTAAGTTTGCTAACAACAATTTTTCGTATTAGCAGAAACTTCGTAAATTACTTAATATTTGGAATAATGTTCAAGTTTGCTAACAACCATTTTTCGCAGTAGCATAAATTTCGTGAAATATTTAATTTTTGGAATAAAGTTAAAGTTTGCTAACAACCAATTTTCGTAGTAGCCGAAATTTCGTAAATTATTGAATTTTTGGAATAAAGTTTAAGTTTGCTAACAACCATTTTTCGTAGTAGCAGAAATTTCGTAAATTATTGAATTTTTGGAATAATGTTCAAGTTTGCTAACAGCCATTTTTCGTAGTAGCAGAAATTTCGTAAATTATTTAATATTTGGAATAATGTTTAAGTTTGCTAACAACCATTTTTCGTAGTAGCAGAAATTTCGTAAAATATTTAATTTTTAGAATAATGTTTAAGTTTGCTAACAACCATTTTTCGTAGGAGCAGAAATTTCGTAAATTATTTAATATTTGGAATAATGTCCAAGTTTGCTAACAACCATTTTTCGTAGGAGCAGAAATTTCGTAAATTATTTAATTTTTGGAATAATGTTGAAGTTTGCTAACAACCATTTTTCGTAGTAACAGAAATTTAGTAAATTATTCAATTTTTGGAATAAAGTTTAAGTTTGCTAACAACCATTTTTCGTAGTAGCAGAAATTTCGTAAATTATTGAATTTTTGGAATAATGTTCAAGTTTGCTAACAACCATTTTTCGTTGGAGCAGAAATTTCGTAAATTATTTAATATTTGGAATAATGTCCAAGTTTGCTAACAACCATTTTTCGTAGTAGCAGAAATTTCGTAAATTATTGAATTTTTGGAATAATGTTTAAATTTGCTAACAACCATTTTTCGTAGTAGCAGAAATTTCCTAAATTACTTAATTTTTGGAATAATGTTTAAGTTTGCTAACAACCATTTTTCGTAGAAGCAGAAATTTCGTAAATTATTGAATTTTTGGAATAATGTTTAAATTTGCTAACAACCATTTTTCGTAGTAGCAGAAATTTCCTAAATTACTTAATTTTTGGAATAATGTTTAAGTTTGCTAACAACCATTTTTCGTAGAAGCAGAAATTTCGTAAATTATTGATTTTTTAGAATAATGTTTAAGTTTGCTAACAACCATTTTTCGTAGTAGCAGAAATTTCGTAAATTATTGAAATTATTGAATTTTTGGAATAATGTTTAAGTTTGCTAACAACCATTTTTCGTAGAAGCAGAAATTTCGTAAATTATTGATTTTTTAGAATAATGTTTAAGTTTGCTAACAACCATTTTTCGTAGTAGCAGAAATTTCGTAAATTATTGATTTTTTGGAATAATGTTTAAGTTTGCTAACAACCATTTTTCGTAGTAGCAGAAATTTCGTAAATTATTGAATTTTTGGAATAAAGTTTATGTTTGCTAACAACCATTTTTCGTAGTAGCAGAAATTACGTAAATTATTTAATTGTTGGAATAATGATTAAGTTTGCTAACAACCATTTTTCGTAGTAGCAGAAATTTCGTAAATTATTTAATTTTTGGAATAATGCTAAAGTTTGCTAACAATCATCTTTCGTAGTAGCAGAAATTTTGTAAATTACTTAATTTTTGGAATAATGTTTAAGTTTGCCAACAATTATTTTTCGGATTTTAAATTATTTAACAATTATTTCCAATAAAAATCAAAAGATCAAATCCAATTTTTCAATAAAAAATCAGTTGCACATTTTGTCCAAGTGTATGAAAAAAGCAAAATATTATTCTATCATATATCCATATCATAATTTGAATATTCTTAATGTATTAAAGAATTCTAACAGATTTTCAAGGTCAGACGTGAAAAGATTCATCATTATGATTCAATTGATCAAATCCGCTCCAAAAAATATTAGTCTCACATCGACTCACACGATCAGACGATTCATTTCGATAGCCCTATAATCATAGTTTGCAATAGTCGAATTAAAGTCTTTGATTATTCGAATATTATGATGTATGGTGATACAATACTTTAGCTCTACACCAAGAAATATCAAATTTTCAAACGTGGCGATATCAGAACATTCACGCCCGGTTTAAAATAAGCCGCTTCCATTGGATAGAACAACATTTCAAAAATGTGCTGTTCAGAATAAATCGAAATCATTGGTCTGTACCTTACTGCGGACGTCCTTACAGACAGACCTTATCGGCTATTAATGTTAAGATTGTAAGAAATATAGCGAATGGCAATAAATGCGATGTGTGGTAAAACAAATAAAATTTAACTTATCCACTATTAAGTATCACAGTTATATAAAATATTAATTATAAATTACATAAAACAATAGTAACAAGCAGAATTCATATTATATTATATACGATTTTGACGTATATTGTGATATTATGAAATAAATGCTGCGTCTTATCATATAATAATGGCAATATACCAAGTAAATGATGATTTAATCAATAAAAATATATATAAAAAAATAATGAATTGAAATGTGTTACCCTAGTTTGACTTACTGATTTTTGATTACTGATATGACTTGAGAAATCCTATGGAAAGATTGAGTGACGAACCAGTGTGCACAAATAAATTTTGAGATTAATTATTAATTGATTAAAATCCCAATAATGACGTTGATTTTTTTTAATGAACTATCCAACCTCATATTCTGTATTGAAATATTGTAAAAAAAAAAAAAATGATTTGCCTTCATTGTTTGCTTTTGTTCTCCGAGATTTTTATGAATGTGATTTTTTCTTATTTTGAAAAATATGTATTTGAAAAGATATATAATTACAATATAAATATGTATTTCCTACAATATAACAGAAACAAATGTTTTCATAATGATGTGATATTACTTTGAACATTATGAATCCGGACCGCTCATCTGAAAAAAGTACCCGTTTTCAACTCTATAGCATGGCTTTCACTATAGGGGGCTTTGGGTTATACCAATGGTAAATATTGAGTACCAGAGAGCCTTTTTGATTATTGCCAACGTCCTAATAAACTTTAGAATAATCACGCTGGTATAAGCCAAAAATAAAATTGATGCTTGTAAATATTACTAAACTTTTTTTTATGTGTATGTGGAATAATTTTTAGCTTAATGGTATATTATTGCGTATGTTATATTAGTGTTTCTGAATTGTGGATATGCAAATTCCTAGCCGAGAACTTTCGTGTTTATACTGTAATTTAAATTTGATGGAATTTGTTTTCCTATGAATACTGTTTTTTGTATACATGATTCGCAAATCCCTAGCTGCATGGCACTGTGCTAGGTTGCT
Source organism: Himalopsyche tibetana (assembly GCA_030503985.1). NCBI lineage: Eukaryota > Metazoa > Arthropoda > Insecta > Trichoptera > Rhyacophilidae > Himalopsyche > Himalopsyche tibetana. Next base: position 13,470,427 of record JAPJYX010000009.1, on the reverse strand, counting down.
ACAACATATAAATAAGGAAACTGTGCACTGCAGTGTATATCAAATATGTCCCCAGGTGTAAATCACCCACAATATACCATGTATATGGGTACAGTTCTAGCTTTCTTGGCCATATTATTATGCGTTCGGTTCAACGAACTCTGCCGTAAACTGTCTGTGCCTATTCCTCGATATAACATCGACGGCAAACTATTGATAATAAATCAGAAAAATTGTTAGTATTCCTAAAATATATATTGTTTTGCATAATACTTTGAATTCACTCATAGCAAATACGAAGGTTTATTACATCAGGTAGACCTACATAGATAAGCACTTCTCGTCTGCCAATAACGCAAGAAATCACGGTACATTTTCACTATAAATGAAATTTGATAACTTTCGTTATGTAACATTTAAAGAAATATTATCGTAAAGGTTATTTACGTCAAAACTCAGTTTGTCCTTAAAGTAATGGTGAAACTGATTCTTAAAGATGCGAAACATGTGTCACAATTTGTAACACAACCTGTGGAAAAACAGTCATCAAATTTAATCATGTAACTTCATGTTCACTTTAATCATGTGACTTCGTCAAAAATATGTATTTTTGAAAATTAGATGACATCAAAACATCTACCGGCTACAGATATTTAATAAATAATAGTCCAACGTTAACTCCAAAATATCTAATAATACAGATAACAAAAAATAGCAGAACAATGTGAAATAAAATTACAATTAGAAAGTTATCCATGTCCGCTCCTAATGTGATGCATATGGCCTTGGAGTCTGTGAAAAAAGCCGCGGAAGCCAACGACGTTGATTTGACAACTACTGCACTACAGACCTAACATTAAGTTCGATAACTAGTGAATACATCAGCAATTAAATTCAGTGACTTTAAAAGGGTAAAACTTTAGTGAAAAATTCTACTACGACCCCCAAAAAAAGAGATGTTTCATTCAATTTAGTATCGGAATATTGTCGCCTGCCGTGGCCCAGTTGGCTAGAGCTTGCTGTACCGATCACGCAGGTCTGGGTTCGATTCCTGGTCAGATCACAGTGAATTTGAGAATTATTCAATTTTAAGTTGTGATCGAAGACTGGGTGTTTGTGATGTCAATTCACATCGTTTCCTCCCATCCTTCTGATCCTTTAATAACATGGTGTAGCAATAGCGATTAGCCAACCACTAGTCTTGTTCTAGCCGTATCCTTTTTTCCCTACTACTCACTTTGAAAAAAGTGAGGTTAACCCTCCAAGGACGAGCGTGACCATATGGTAACAGTAAACACCGTTGTCTATTGATCCCACTATTCATCCCTTTTCTACCTGAATATCGTTTCTTTTACTCATATTTGGTTAAGAAGGGTACATACTTCAGTTTGTCATCAGCCGCGGGGATAGAAACGGCCACCAAAATCACATGCGATTTTTTGAATTTCCGTTTTTTTCAATGGACTTTTTGAAACTGTTAGTTATTTTTTTTATCAAAACATCAAATTATTTACAGTTCTTTTGCTAATATATTTGTATTGAAATTATGTTGGTCTAAAGAGGTCAAATTGTAAATATTTTTAAAAAAATTCACGTTTAGCTATATTTTAACCCCGAATGTTTGCGAGCCCATACGGTCACTTTTGTCCTTACTACTGTGCGTACACAATATTACACGGTATTAAAAGGATGAGCATGGCCATATAGTCATGCGGGGTTTCTATACAACGACTTTGCGTTTTAAATTTATTTTTTTTTACATTTTTGTTAGGAATAAAAGTTATCCGTGACTTCAATATGGCTTAACAAATATTTTTTTTATCGAAAAAAAGCTCTCGTCTCTGGAGGGTTAAGCGACTGAGTAACAAACAGTTCTCATAGAAAAACTTCTGTTGAGATACCTATATTAGGAGGCCATATACTCCACATTAGGAGCGGACATGGATTATATATATATATATTTTCTATTCGAGTACAGGAAAATTGTTACAACATTGAACAATATTTTTCTTTGTTATATGTATTATATACATATATGGTTGTTCATTGGCGTTGATCACTATAATGATTTAAAAAAATAATCTTGAAGTCATCAGTTCAAGATCTCTGAAATGCGTACGTGCGTCGTGCTCGGCTCGCTGACATTGAGCAGGATTCGAGAGTGACGAACGCGGGAAAGTCGAGAATGGTCGTGGGGATTCCCTGACAGTCCCTTCGTGATGCCAAATGCAACTTGCAATAATATTATCATAATAAAGCCTATGACGCTCTCCAGTTCATTTAATTATACACAACACATTTTGTTTACTTTTACAGGAGATTTCTCAGGACGCTTTGCGAAAGCTTATTCTTGGCATGTGACTAAGCGCTGTTCGGTTGAGTATCGTACGCGCTTCATTCGAGCTTAAAGAATAAATTAATTTGTTTTATACTGTCAGAAGGGCGTTAAGTCAAAAAGCAGCTGTTTTATAACTAACGCCCTTGTTGTTGTGAATATGTTAATCATTATCGAATTTCATGAAGTGTTTGGAACGTTCAAGTGCACAAATGAACTTGAACTGTCGCTTAGTAAATGAATGTTTCGTGTTTATATAAGAAATCACAAATTTTGACTAACACCACGAAACTTTGACACTAATTTACTTAGTGACAAAATTTGTGTGAATGTACATAATTTGATTGGTTTAAATTTAATATTGAAATTCCACCAAGCACCTTCAGTCGAAATCTTAAATAATATATGTAGATTAATGCGCATTAATTCATGATTATCGGAAATAACAATTATCTTGAAAGAATGTTTTTGACTTATCACATTCTGCCAGTATACCGATATGATATCGTATACTTGTCACCCTTAACTGTTTGTTGACTGAATCCCAGTTACATATATAGGCTAGCTGCTTTGTCAAAAATTGTGCACTAAGTTCTGTACACCAAATGCTCTTTTGTTTGATAAATTATCAATTTCAAGTGTGACAAAATCCTACTACCAGATTCGGATTCATTTACTGCTCAACAGATCTGGAGTCTGGCTGTGTCGGAGTCAGGAATCGTGGAGTCTGATGTTTTCCGGAGCCGGAAAAACCGAAGAAAAATAATTTAAAAATATTGAAAAATTCTTAGTCTATTCATCATATTTATTGGTAAAATCTACTAGAATTATTCCAGTAACTAAAATGATCTGATGGTATACAGATGTGTTAATTAAACTGAAATATTTGAAAAAATCAATTCGGAGTCGAGTTAAACATATTATATCGACTGTGGAAAGGAAAAAGGACGTAACCCACAGTTTTTTCAAAACAGGTTTTTTTTAGATAATCAAAGTGTATCAAAGGGATGCAAGCAGTAAATGCCGAATTAGTATCTAGATTTAGCTTTTAAGTTTGAAAAAGATAACCTTGTAAAAAAATTTAAACCAAGAAAAAAGACTGAAATAAAAGTATTTCCTAGACAATTTCTTTAATTTTTTTTTTTTTTTTTTTAATAATTAATTAATTAATAATTTGCATTTGGCCCAAAATCATCAAAACACGTTTTTTGCGCCTCCTGTAAAATTTGATATGTATTGTTTACGTCCTTATTCCTTTCCACAGTCGATATTATTATTTTCTTTGTATAGTCTTATGAAGATTTTCGCTTCAAAAACACAATTAAAATTACCATAAATATTGATTCAAATTCGCAAATGTATGTGTAAATATGTGATCATTAATTACTCCGTGCAGTCGGGTCCCCGAGAAAACCGGGTACTAGACCAGGACCTCATTTGCATATTTGGATTAAACGGCGATGTTTACCAATAAGTGACGCACAATATGCAACAACGTCTCAGCATTAGGTAGATCCGTTTTAAAAATACTTTTATTTTTAATAAAGCCTACCTATACCCACGTAAACAAATATGTTGTTGTTTTTAATTTTGAAAGGTTTTTCAACATGACGTGCGCTGATAACAAATAAAAATTGAATACAGGATACTTCAGTCATCATTTTTCCCTATTTGTGAATACGCCCACAAAAAAGGATTGATTATATACGATTAATGCTATTCACTAGATCAGTGCCTGTCAAACATTGTGCCGCGGCACACTAGTGTGCCGCAAGAAGTTTCAGGTGTGCCGCGGAGGAGGAAGCCTCAAAACTGTTAATTTTAAATAAAGCTTATTCATTTCAATTTTCTTCGATTTTAAATAAATTTAACACCAACATATTCAAATAAATATTTGTGACGTTCGTCCATAGTATTCTTTTCCATCACTTTCTTCTCAAATGTACAGGACACACCCGACACCGACAGAGGAGGAAATTTTTATAGATCTAAAAAAACGGCTCTGTGTACAAAGCCTCATTTTCTAAGCTTGAGTTGTCAGCATTTTGGATATCGCTATGGAGTCAATATCTTCGATTAGCTACAACAGCAATTAAATCTCTGTTGCCGTTCGGATCGTCGTATCTTTGCGAATTTGGTTTTTCAACACACGTGGATATAAAATTTAAAAAAACGAAAGCGTTTACTAGTAGATGTGTTTGTTTACTTAATTTATACAAGCATTTTGACAAAATTCTTCCTAAAATGAATTTCATTCTTCTTACTAGTAAAATTATTACCGAAATACTTTTATAAATGTTACCTACACCAAAAAAAATATATTCATACATACATTATCTTTTCCTACATTTCCTTTTTTAATGCATTTTTATTCGGTGTGCCGCGGAAAAAAATCCCATTCACCAGTGTGCCGTGTAGTAAAAAAGTTTGGCAGACACTGCACTAGATTGAAGATTGGACATTATTCATCTTTTGAATGATGAATGTTTTTACAATCGTAAATAATAGAAAATCTAAAACTCAGAACTTGTTTTTGGTATTGTCAAATAAAAGATTCGTGTATATACAATAAATATAAACAAAATTAAATATCACTACGTTTTTTTTATAATGCTTTTTTATAATGAAAATTTTAAAAATATAATGAGATAATAACGGCAAATTAAAATATAGTCGTGTCGTGACTCTACACTTTTTTTGTTACCGTTTTCAATGTGAATCATATATGACTCCTAATAGAGCTTATCTCAAAAGATGTTGTTCTATGAGGATTGATTGTAACTCATTCGCTCAACCTCTCTTGTTTTCTGATCGCTCTCGGCGGATCAGATAAAAGGGAAGAAGTTTAGACATCACATACATCAATGATTTAAAACGTTGAAAATTAAAACAAAAAAGCTCAACTCTTATTTCCATAAAAAATAATGATGTAACTTTGTATAAAAAGGAATAATAAACTGCTGACATCCAGCGATAAGACCAAGCAATTGGGAGGCTCCAGGCGCAATCAGATTTGGAGGTCCTCTGTTTCTAATTATTAAAACTGAATTTAAAATGTTATATGAATTTTATAGAATATAAATATGTTGTTTTGAGGTTTATGGATTAATCCACCACTGCTGACATCAATAGCCTGAAAATTAAAACTTCGCTTAGCGATACAATGGATAAGATCTGTATCAATGATAAAACATTTTTAGTAAATTTAATATAAGAAAAGATTCATCGTTGAGTTATTGCCAAAATTCAGTTACTAATGTTCATTTTACTTATTGTTTATTTAATAAAAAAAAATATATCGATGGTAAAGTTTAACACTTTATTCATTCGAATATTGGGATTTTTTTATTTTAATTCATCTGAAGTAATAACGGTGTATAATTAATTAGTACTTCTATAATATTAATAGTGTTTATTTATTATGCTTATAAAAACAGGTAAGTAACCCTCCTATAAAACGGAACCACGCTTTGCTAAGTTTATTATCCTTGAACTTTGAAACGGAGTTGTTTAATGAATTAAGCAACTTTGTAAACTAAAAATAAGCAATGTTTTTTAATAGTATTGCATTGCATTACATCATATTGCACACCTGCTTTAATGTCAATTAAGTCGAATTACTCCATACCATTTTCAGTTTACTTACATATATCATAACAAAATAATCGTAACGATACCTGAAAACACAGAATGAACACATATTTATATGTGTATGTTGCATCGATGTAACGTAGTAACAATTATATATTGCCAATTTTAGTGAAACGTGCTTGCGCGAATGCAGTCTGCCTCACGTTTACTTTTTTGACAATCCAGAAGAGTGAACGGTCACCTATGCTAAAAGTGCTATGCTAACTCCTTTTCTACCCTCATAATTACATGCTTTCTTTCTCTGAAAAAGAAAGTTGAGCGTCCAACTAGTTCAAAATCAAATATTTTGTGTTCCATTACAATTATCAACATACATATATAATTTGTTAGGTGGAAAAGAAAGTTGATAATATATTATGTTTATATTATCAACAATTTAACATTAGCCGGCTTTACACACAAGTGATTTCACTTGCGTTTGAATGAAATGTATGCTTAATATCGAGTGGAATTGTGTGTAAATCAATCGAATTGAGAGTATTTTCTCGTTTTAAATCACACAGTGGGTAATGTTTGGCTTCGAAAACGAGAAAAAAACTCTTACACACATTCAAATATGTGGTGTATAGAATATTTTCATTCTCATTATATTTTTAAATATGACAAAGTTGAAAAATATGAATGAGTTTTCATTTTACATACATTACAGTATAGACACATCCTAAACTTTTTAAGAAGAAACTGACTTCTGATATATTTGTTTAATTCATATCCGTTCCCAATACGGAACATATCATCGTTGATTTTCCACAAACACGTATCTTAACTTTTGTCAGTTTTGAGATTTTTGATCTAATGAATTCAAAATTTCAATACACACATATTCCTTTGACTCGTATCCCAAAAAAATAAATATTTAATGCTTTATTTAACCAGTGACGTTCCTAAGCTATGTGCCGCCCCTAGGCAGAATTTAAAAGAGCGCTCTTACTGTTTTTCTAAATATTTTTTGAAATTATCTTATCTGCCGCCTACAGTGCTGATATCGGTAAATATCACATTTAAAGAAGATTTTTGCGATATATTTAACTAATGTTTACTTGTCATACTATTATTACCTTTGCAAATGTTTTTGTCAGCATTTTTTTTATCTAAGACATTTAGGCATCATTTTTATTCTAAATTAAATTCGTCTATCAAAAATATGCATTCATTTGACATTTTCATCAACAAAAAAACTGTGATCATTTGCCGCTCCCTAGGATTTGTCGCCACTAGGCAACTGTCTACTTTCCTATGCCCTCGGAACGTTCCTGTATTTAACCTAATATGTTGGCAAGTAATATGGCCATGTGCAGTGTTCCCTTTAAGATGTGCGCGTGTGCGCGCGCACACAACTCGCCGAGCGCGCGCACATGCATTACAACAGAGCGCACAAAAGTTACATCAGCTTTACGACCACCAGAATAAATCAATTGACATTAATTAGTGTTGTTAATTATTGTCATTATTAAAGATCAACCTTTTCGCTTAGTAGGTCTAAATACCGTTATGTGGCGCACAAATCTTTTTATTTCTTGCCAAAGTTGCACAGCCAATATCTTTTGCGCACAAAACCTTCCGAAAATTAGAGGGAACATTGGCCATGTGTTATGTTTAGCATGAAGGAGAGAATGGCATGATGGAAACGTCTTTGCTTTCTTCCTTATTAACTTCCTCAAAGATATTGAGGACAAAATCATTCCAGTAGTGTTTTATAGCGATGAAAAGCAATAACGATGGCGGTAGAATAAAGTACATTTTAATGTCTCCTGAAATCTTGTACTTTTTGTGATACGAGGCTGTAGAAAATTACCGACGATAAAGTCCCTCCTAGTGTAGGTATTTTCACTCATAAGCTCAACTTCTCTTTTTTTGAGAGTAAAGATAATAGAAAGAATAGCTCTAGGACATGAATAGTGGTTAGTTAATCGCTGGCGCTACTCCCCATCAACGTTCCCTCTAATTTTCTATTGTGTGTGCGGACCATCAACTTCTGTGAGTAGTAAATTTTCAGCAAAATAAAAAGTGTTCGCAAATGTAAAAATTTGGTGCCTCAGCCTTGTGCGGGGATGGAAAAATGTGTGCGGGCACATTTTGGGAGGTGTGCGCGCGCACACGCGCACACCTCAGCGGGAACATTGCTCCCCATTATTTTTTTAACAAGAAGGGGGGGGTTTACAGATATCACAGACAGTCAAGCCTTCGAACAGGAATTGATACATCGATAGAAAAAATGCTATTAATACTAGGTCTTGAACTCGTAAAATCCATCAACGATACCAACAACGTTGATCACTGCACCACAGATCCGACTGATATTACAATAAAAAAAAAAAATTAAAAATAAATTAAATTATAAACACTATCTAAATAACATCATTTTTGCATAATCACTAAAACCAAAAACCCATCTTTATATAATATTTTTTTTTAAAAAATCGTGAAAATGTTTTTATTTATTCGTGCAATCAAAGTTCTAGTTTTTACTCGTGAGCTGATTTTTTTATTTTTTTTACAATACGTACTAAGCTTTCCATGTCGAAAGGATGGCAAATATCTAATTTTATACATTTCGATGCTTGCTTCTTAGAAAATTATCTGGCATCTACGAGGATCTGTCAATCAAAAGGTTATGAATCATACATTGGAAATTGCACATCTCGAATACTCTCAAATGATACTTCTCAGTAATATTTTTTCATCAAAACGAATCTCCTTTTAAAGTTCCTAGTTGTATACTAGATGAAATTCTATTAATGATCTTCATAATAATTGCACCAAATCGAGCTTCGTGATATTTCCGGCACACCTGGCCATTTAAAAAATTAAGCAGCGGTATTTTGTTATGGTTTAATTCACTTTTGTACGTGAATACAGGTGTATTATATGAATAGAATATATAAACCATTTTAGCATGAAAACGATATTTATTCATCAGATCGTCAACAAACAACATATTTATATTAAATTTGATTTTTTAAAACAATATCGGATTCAATATAGATTACATATATGAAATTAGACTGCGTAATTGGCCAAATCTTTATGGTCGACGAGGAATAATGATAGAAAAATTGTTTGAGGAAATGACCAATAGTTGTATAATAAAATAACACCTTTTTGTGCTTATGCTACATGTTTTTAAATAAAGATCAGTGAACACGTCAAAGGCGACTAATTGTTTATATAGTCCAGTGTCTGCCAAAGTTTTTTACTTCACGGCACACTGATGAATGAAACTTGTACCGCGGCACACCAAATAAAAATGCTTTAAAAAAGTAAATGTACCTTTAAAAAAGAAACTGTGGAAAATGTGTCGCGTTGACCACAATGTATGAACGTGACAAATATTTGATTGAATATGAAGATATTAAATTTATTTAAAATTTAAGAAAATTTAAGGAAATAGGCATTATAATTGACATTTTTATGTCTGTAATGCATTATCAAAATGCCGGGTCCGTGGTCGAGTGTAAACGTCGTTGAATTGGTTACGGAGTTCACGGGTTCGAGTCCCATTACGGGCAGTTTCATAAATTGCTTTTTCAATCGATTTATCGATTTTTATATGCTATCTCTAATTTTATCATAAAAATGAGGCGTAGCGTGAGCGATTAACTAACCATTAGTATTGTACAGCCCTATCTTTTTATACCTTCTGTCTTCATAAAAAAAGGTTGGATAACTGAGCTACAATCAATTCTTGTTGAAAAACTTTTGTTGATACAAACATTACAAACTACATATGTTTAATTATTAACTTATTAGTCTGCATACGCTTTATTTCAGTAATCGAGAAGGTAAATCCAAATAAATGAAAGCATCAAATTTCAAAATCTTTATTTCATGTGAAAAAAACAATGCATGACAGTGTAAATTCGAAGTTAGACTACCAGAATAAAATATTTTTTTGCGACTAATTTTCCTACGACCACATTAGTTAGCAACTAGTCCTGTTCTGACCTTATCCTTCTGTACCTACTACTCTCTTTGAAAAGGTGAGTTTGAGTGACTGAGTAAGAAACAGTTCTCGTTTTCCATTCTCCATTAGGATGCCATATGCGCCACATAGTGATCGAACGTGGATTCAAAATATGTATATTATAAAAATAAGTAGAATTTGATATTTTAAAACGATGGGTTTCAATCAATTGCATCTTATTGTTTTCGTTGGTCAAGAGGCCTTCAAAAAATAACGCATTTAGTCAATTGGGACAATGTTTCCGAAGTCACTCATCATTGGTTTGACCATGACGGAATCGTCAAACGGTACAGTTCTAGTTGTTTGTTTTGATGAGAAAACTGTACTTTAAACACTTTTTTAAAATATGCAAAAGTATCAACATACAAAGTATCTGTAGGCCATCATAAATCAATAGTCAAATAATCCAAGCCCGTTTGGAAATTGGAACATTTGAACTATGTTATTTTATTACTAAAGGTGGACTTTTCATAGATTAATTCTATGAGTCTAACTTATTTATAAACAATAATTTAGTATAAATAACAAATGTTAGTAGTTAATAAGTTATATTAACTTTTTGTTTTAAGTTTCAAAAACAATTTTACTTGTTTGACTAAATACATTCATCGAATGAGAAATAAACACGTAAGAATGCTATATGTATAAACAATTAAACACCAAAACGCGGTCACAGCAAAAGAAAAAGATTTTTTTAAGCTTTTAACATAAAATTTATAAATCATATTTTTGATAAAATATAGTGTTTATTTTTTTTTATATGTCTTAAGAATACATTTTGTGTTTACAATGAAAACAACATTTTTTTTAATTTGAACTATTTTAACAAATAAAATTTTTACCTAAATGTTTACTATATATTGATTTATTTTACAAGATATAATAAAAATATTTTATATATAATTTATTAACGACAATGTATTCTAATCAAGATGGACAAAATATATTATACTATCTTAGATTTTGAATAATTTATTGACATTAAAAGACAGTCCAAATGAAATGTCAAACGATCGATAATTTCAATAAAATATTATATATTGGGACACGTCGAGATAAAAATATTATAAATTTCTTAAATTTTTCTACTCAGCTAAAAATATAATGAAATAAACAGTTTATAATTTATCCAAGTGTGATTATGTATCTCAAAATCGTCATTATGGACAACATTTTTTGGAAGGTCAATTTACAACTGTGATAGTTTCATCATGAATGTTTATTTTATTTTGGTAAATCTAATTGCCCCACTTTTGGGAACGATAGCAACATTTAATGTATTATATTTTGCAATATAAAAGTGTTATAATAAATAACCAACAATTTTTACCAATATTTTTATCAAATCTTTGAAATTATGGGGAATCACAAAAATGTGATAAGCATAAATAAGAAGTTATTTTTTAATACCTCGTGAAAAAAATATATGTTTACGCTATTTAATATATGTTTATGCCGAATCGCATTGCAAAATTATCATTCCAAAGGGAATAAATAATTTCTTCCGTGATTTAAATACATCGTGATATAAAATATTACCAGATTACATCAGTAAATAAACTTTTAAAAAGCTGCATTCACATGTGCGTAATTTATACAAGAAAATTTGTTTTGGATTTAAATTATATAATTTAATTAAAACGAGTTACTATTATTTAGTTTATTATTGAACACCTAGCTCTACGGTTTTTGTTTTTCACTGACAGAGAGAATTCCTAAGTTTTGTTTTAAAACTATGTTTTCCCTGAATATATATTTTTATTTATGTAGAAATAGAAAATAAGCGAGGTAATGAAAAAGTTAAATGGTAACTTCAATCAGTCGTTTAACATACTTTAGGAGTGAGGGAAACGATATAAGATAACTGGGTGTACGCCTATATAATTATTTAAAATTTGTGAGGTAGTAAATGGTGAAAATATTAGTGACTTTAATTACAAATTAATAAAACTATTATTGTAAAACGTGAAAAATTGTAAATGTCATTATTTTTTTGTATGGAGGCTTGGTACAACTGATTTATATTAAATAGGAAATCGTGAATTTTAAATTGAGTTTAACTTTTAAACGTAAAACAATCTTTATTTTAATTTTATTGATCGTCAAATAAGAGAAAATATGTATATTAATCTCAATCATTTGAAGATAATCGTAATGAGAATCTTAACGAAGTCATTCGGAATCAATTCTAGGAGGCAATATATCACAAACACCCATGCCAAAGATCGCAATTGGATGTGTCGAATCTTAAAAATAAGCATGTTTATGAAAATTGTTTACCTTTTCCGAATCTGATCTACAGAAGCCGAAAAGTTGTAAATAAATTTCAAGTTTTCATTCATATTCATTTATAATTTAGTCATTTCATTCATAGATTCTGGTGGCAGAAACTGTTGGCAAGTGTTTTGCCGCGTTTATGTCTCACACTAAATTTCAACGTTGAAACATCATACCAGTTTCCGCTAAATGACTAGATTGGCACTCGGCTGACCGCCTACTTACCACTGAATGACACGTGGCTTTTTATTTTTAGACTATGATGATCGTAGAAATAGAATTTGAATAGTAAAGAACGTCACGCACTTTTGACATAAGCAATAACATCACACTTGCTATTATTATAATCCGTACTCTTTGATCTGAGTTCTACGTATGTTTGATCACAGATCAGCAAAGTTCTACGAATTTTCAAATTCGCGCAAAATGAAAACGAATCCCCGCACTGACGTTTTATAAAATTAGGGTTGCTATGTTATGGATTTTCCCTCTTGGGAAAACGAAATTAAGTATAGGTAGTTTATATACCTTATAAAATCATTCATATATTTTATAGCAGATATATTAATATATAGCTCTAATTTTACGATGAATAATTTAGGCCGACAATGCATAGTGATAAGTAACGTACGTCACATAATTTCTTCATCTATATTAAATAGTCAGGTAAGAGGAATTATTTAAGGACAATATAAACAATATTATTTCATAAATTTTACTTCAAAACAAAAATAATTGTTTACGAAAATCCTTTGAATAATGGACATTAATAATATATCTCAAAATCAAGGTGTCATATTGAAAATGTGTATTCTTTTAGAAAATTAAAATATTTCACGCATCCTAGGGTTCAAAAATCATAAATTCAGTATAATACATATACCATAAACAAATTAATTTAATTCTATATTAGTATAGTTGGCATAATACAAAAAAGCTTCTCGTCATTTCGAGGAAAAAGAAAAGTGCAGCGAAAACTCGATTGACAGCCCTGGATGACAGCCTCGGAATAACTACCAACCTGACGTCACAAAATACTGTGCCGTGATTGGTGGAAAACATGACAAAGTATTGACTTCGCATGAGCTATATAGCCGTAACAAGCAGGTTTACGAACAGTACGAAAAAGCCCCGACAGTGATCAGTGAGTGTGCACTGTACAGTGTTCTCAGGATAGATCTGTTATTGTTTTTCAAAGTGAATTTTCTTTAAATACTGAATATCTGTGAAGTGAAAATGAAGCAATTTTCCGTATTTTGTGTATTAGCGGTAGCGGTCGCTTCGGTGTCATGTGTACCAGGTTATTAGCACTTTTATTAATATTTTCTCTCCAGTCTTAAAAGTAGAAATTTTATTTCAACGATTCACCATATTTTATTGAATATTTACCGGTTCTGCGTCTCATTACCTGCATACATGTCGCAATTGATGTCCCACATAATATTGTTAATCAAATAAATTCACAAACTATTTTCAAAACAGTGAATAATTATTTTTTTCATCGAATAAAAAACCTTTAATACTAAGTACTACTGCCATATATTTAGTCAAAATCTATAGCTTTTTTTTTCTTAATTCTATATCATTTTATTACTTATGGAAGAAAAATTATTAACTCTTCATTTTATTGTCACATAATTGTTTTATTGTATATGTATATAATAACTCGCCAAATCGCAATTTGACCGAACACCAATATTGAAGGTCGTTCTTAAACAATCAATAAAAATAAATTCTTCCCATTATTGATATAATAGTCATAACAGACAAGTGTTATAAATTATCGTAATTATGCTTCATGCTCGATATGCTAAACAATTTTCTCGAGAACAAACAAGATGTATCATGTTTTTTTATAATTTTTCTTTACCAATCAATAAACATTAATTTATGTAAATTGCTAAAATAATGTGCGTATTAGGATTCTTTAAACTCTTTTCAATATTCAACATGAAATTCGTAGATTTTATATACACTTTTATACCAAGTGTGTTCAGAATAAATTATTATGAAGTCTCCATATACGTAAATTCAATATATGTACGTTATCTGGTACATTTTTTATTGCTATATTTTAATTCCCGATTTATTATTAAAATTCCGTCGAATATTGTGAATGATGGCATTGAGAATTTTTCAAATTAATAAACCTTATAATAATAATACAATTTTTGATTTAAAAATATTTTTAGCAAGTGCGTCATATTTACAAAAAAAAACTCATAATAATTGCTTTTTTTATTTTGCTCAGCGATAACTCAGTTATCATTTTTTATTGCTTGCCATTATTTAATTTATTGAAGCCAGAGAAAGTTTTCGTAAATTATCCTCTGTTTCATTTCGATTCGAGTGGTTTCACTCTTACTCAAAACATAATATTATAATATAACTAGTTGTTAAAAATTAGAAAGCTAATGAAATATTATTTTTAAAAAAAACCAGTTATATAAATTTTGATTGTTCGTTTTTTCTACAGTGGCCCAGAAGCCAACAAACGATGCTGAAGTGATGGTCGTCCCTTTGGAAGCTGGTCATCCGGGCATGTTCGATACGGACGATGGAATTGTTGATACTGGTTTTCCTGGAGGATTCTTTTCAGTAAACCCGTTCGGAAACCCCTTGTCCGGATTCATGCAGAGCATGGAAGGTAATTAAACGAAACATAAACCAGTTTCGTAGATTTCGTAAAAAACAGTTGTTAATCCTTGAACTGATGACCTATCGCAGCATTTCGCAACAACATTTTGTTTCGAGTATTTTGGTATCACTGCACACATGTTTCCCGACGTATGTGTGTTTTCACTAGAGATTTATGAGATAATTAACTTTCACACAGAATCAAATTTTATTTTTAAACACTTTTATTAAATCCACAGTTAACCCGCCTTTAGATATAATAATATAACAACATTACATACCTACAATATTTAAAACGTATACAATCAGTGGCGTAATAAGGAGGATGCGACAGGGGCAAACCGCCCCGGGCGTCACATTTTCGGGGCGGGATTTTCAAAAATAAATATAATATTTTTAAAGACGTTTTGTTTTATTCACACATAAAAAAAACTCCTAGCTCATGGTTAAAATAGAATAAGTGATTGAAAAACAAAATTAAAGGAAATATTGGGCAGGACTCCTTCCTACGACGACATTGTATACAATATGTATATTTTTATTTTTTCAACTTCACCGCGTAATCCTTATCGTAACTAAACACTAATTGGGAAATCGTTATATTATTTTAAATAATATGACGGTAACATGTAACAGTAGTAATTGTTTTTTACGACGTTTTAAAATAATAATCTTGTAAAACTGTACGGTTTAGTGATAAAAGAGAAATAGTGTTTTGCACCATGCGCATGACGGTGTCAATTACATTTAAAAAAATATCTAAACAAACATATTTTCTATGTAAAAAAAAACCACCTTCATAATTGCCAGTGCACTTACGAGTGAGACAACATTTTTGATTTTCTTGATTTAAAAACAGTGTGTGAGTAAAACACGCTTCAATTTGAGTTGATAAAGTGTTGATAAAATTTTAACGAGTTTATTTTTGTTTTCCTATTCCAGTTTCTCAACATCATTTTACCCCAGCTAGTTAAAATATCGTAAAAATTAATATTTGTTATTCTTACAAAATAATAATTGATATTTAAATGTAGCGTATTCTTTTGTTGTTCTATGTAAACTTATAATTTGTCATTATCAATAATTATTAATTATCATATATTGAATGAATATTAAATATTATATTTGCATTTTGGTTTGTGCATAATTAAATTTTACAGAGAAATTTTACTTACTTAAAGACCTGGCATATTAAAACCTGGTAACCACCTCTAAAAACTCTCTCAATGAGCATGATACGCAGACTGAGAGAGAGTGTGTGTGTGTGTGTATATATACTGTGTTGTAGATAAAAAAGGAAAAATAAGACATGTATTGTAATGTCTCCTATTTTATAATTTTCAGATATGATGACAAGACTCCGAGATCAGATGTCTCAAGTCCTACACAGACTGCCCCCAGATAATGTTGAATGGAAAGAAATTGGTGATGGAAAAGGAAACACAACATCTACAACTAAGGTTTACATTTCTTGAATTTGTTTATATTCATTTGACCCAAATAAATACATTTTTGATAACTTAAACGGTTTATACAAATAGCACAATTAAATAGAATTATGGAAACACTTTCACTTATTTTTTAAATCTTTATAATGATTAAAAAGCAGGCAACTTAAATAATCCTTCTCTTGTTATCAATAGCCGGCTTGGCATTCAATGAAGGTAAGTCATAACTTACTGAAAAATAATATTGTCCAACTTGTTAGTATCAATCATTTATAGTACCCGATGGTTAACACTCTTGATCTCTCCTCTTACTCAGGCGGGTGGTTATGAGTTTTAATATGAGAGTAGACACTTTCAAAATCACAAAAATCATTGATGTTTTCTTTTATTGGACCAGTTCCCCGTTTGATTGTGTAATCTACCGATTCTTTCCATACCCCACTTGTCTTAGGTTTATCTTCTATTTAAAAAAAAATACTTCCGAAGTACGAACAGTTCTCATTAAATGTCTCCATCAAAAGTCTATTCAGAGAATATATCGAAGGTCTAGTTCCATAGAACTATATCTCAATTTGATGTATTGAGTTATATTACCCATTATATTCGAATACTTCTCTATTATAGCTCCACAAAATAAAAACTAGCAAAACTTACTAGTTTTCTCTCAGTTAGCAGAAATATAAACAATCTTCTCTGGGTTCCATATAAATACAACTCAAGATATCATTTTGTCAATGTTTTAATAAATTTGAATTGAATTGAGATAAATGACTAAATGATACACTAAAAACATGAGACAAATATTCATTACCACTTTTCTACAACTCAGATTAGATGTGTGAAAACTTTGGTCAACCATATTTCAAAACTACCAATTTTTAGTTGTAATAGTACGAAACTAAGCTATTGATATGCTTTATAAATCATATGTAACCCTAAAAAATCAGTCGATGATTCACTATCAATGTCACTTTCAACTGCAGTCCGATAAAGTCAAATAGATTTATCTTATTATTCGATATACTTACATATATTTTTTTTACAAATGCAGTCATTTCGATAAAGCTTATTAGCTTATGATTCAATGAAATGTCTCTTTTCTATTAATTAAACTACTTCTTTTACAAAATACAAATTTATTTTATAGGTCATCAACGGACACAAAGTAACAATCAACGAAACCACCTACTCCAACGAAGGGGACAACTCTGGCTCTGTATTTAAAATTCGCATCGTCGATGTACACCCCACATCTGAAGAAGATTCAGAAGATTCCGAAGAAAAATCCAGCGTAAAGCCAGAAGGTAAATTTTCAGCAAATATTTAGATTCTTGCTAGTCAAATTTGTGGATTTCTCAGCTTGTGAAGAATAAATCTAAAGCCTAATAACTGTAATGCATATTTAAATTTAATAAAGTAACATTTGACAGTTTCTCCTTTGAAAATTGTTAAGCTATAGATTTTTATATAGACATTTTAATAGACATTTGTCAATGTGCCATTGGTTATCTACCGCCCTATGCAGGAAACTATTAGATACAAATAAGCATCACTCAAATCAACTGAAATTTTTTGAATATTAACGAGCAAGATTTTTCAAAAATTTTAGTATTCAATCAAATTTCAGAAGCAATTGTTTTAATTCAATGAATATGTTAATAGTTTCAAAGATTATGATTGTGTAGTAAAGATTAAAGTTTGCATACTAAAAATTCGGTGTTTATTCACAGCTATCGCAACAAAGGAAGTTGAAGAAACCACACCTAAAAATACAAAGGAAGAAATCGAAAGCTCTCCTGAACTGATTGAGGAAGCGGCAAACGAAATCCCAAGTGGAAAACATGAGGTAGATTTGAAAGCTTAAAATATTAAATTAATAATATTACTTATTTACCTTATAACCGTTATATTATTGAAAATTAATTTGCTTTAATTTTGTAATGGCACTAATATGTCTTATAATGATGAAAATAAATCGCTTGATTTTTTGACATTGCACTCAAGTAGTATCGCATAACTTCCATTGAAAATGTGCTGAATGAAAGTCTTTATATTCATCGTAAAATAAGAACATATTTATGCTTTTATGGCATGCTAATCAGTATTTTTCATGAACTTAGTTTTTAAACTTTTAATTGTAGCAGATAACTCTGATAACATATTAAAAGTATTTGAAACGGAGTTCATTTGAAAAATTTGTAATCTGTATATATTATAGAATGCATATGTTTAAACCAGTGCATGTATTTTAATCAAGTATTTTTGTATTAAAGTTGTTTATAAAAGATTTGTCTTTTATTTTACCTCTCCTTATCCTAATTTTGTTGTCTCTCGCATGAATCTAATTTATATTAATTTCTTCCATCGCATGATCCTATAACCAAACTTCTGGTAAGTAGTCTAATTTATACTAATTGAATGTACAATTTTTTACCTGCACTAATCGAATCTAAAATATTATAACTAACACTGAAATATCTTCAAATCTTACTAATTTATTGTTATGAAATAACCTCTTTCAAATCGATATATTTTGGTTTACTAATATAACCCTGCACAACCATTTCTCGGCACTTTGTGTGACTCTTATCACCATGCACCTTTTTCAGATTGAAAGCCCTTTCGATGATGTTGAGAGTTTCGGAGAGGACTTGGCATCCGATGCGCTTCCGGGGGAATCCATACAGAGCAATAAATATTCCAGTCCGGAATATATAGAATCCAACGAAGTCGACCTGGCAGCTCCGATCAGAGAAATCGAGAACAACAATGTGGACTTCGAGCCGATCGATCTTTCCAACGACATTCTAGTCAATGAAATGATGGCTGATTCGGGCGCACCTTTCAACCCGGACGCCGAGATTTTCACAATCGACGAAAGACAACGTCCTCCTGTCATCCAAAGGCAATACTTTGAGAAAATTAGTAGTCCAGAAATTATTGTTAGCGTTAATTAATTTAAATAAATAATGTGTGTTTTTGTTATTTATTTACTCAGAATACTTATCTCCACATTGCCAAAGTTTATTTATTGTATTTAAGTTTTTAGTATTAGAACTAATTTTAATGTCGTAAACGCTATCATCTCGTTTTTCATTATTTTGTCACACTTCATACATCCCACTTTCATTTGTAATTTACGAATTATTTTATTATGCAAAAATATTTTTTTTACCATGTAAATGAAAATTCTATGTGCATAAAATAAATTAGTATATGTTATAAAAAATAAACCTCATGTTTTACTTATTCGCTCGATCGAATGTATATTTTCATGATTCCTTAATGCCCCCTTCAAAATTATTCAGCAGAAGTTTGAAACATCTGAAGCTCTCACGAAACAAAATTTCTCAAAAAAAAACAATCATCTTTTCAAACTCACAAATTGCATTTCTAGTTGCAATAAGTCAAGATAAAATATATATTTTTTTAGATGTCAAGCTGTAGAAATAGTTTATTGTTTCAACTGAATAGGAAAGAACATGGCATAACATCTGATGCCAATTCGCCATGCACTTGACAAATATAATTTAATAAAAAAAACATAATACATTAAAAAACAAAAGAAAATATATATATTTTTAACATAAAAAATAAAATAAAACTAACAGTTCACAAATATTGTTGCTGAAAATTTTCACTTCTCTAGGCAATGCATTGATCAGCCGAACAGCCTTTGAATCTGGTGACTCATATGACCTACACGAAGAACAAGTTTCAAGAAAAACAATTGTCCTGAGCACTGACAAATACAAATTGAAATTACCGATGATAGCAGTGGTTTCTTACATGTATATTTTGGAGGAAACTGAAAATCTGTACACATGCATCTAGATAGCATTTAGGTGGGAAATAAACACAAAAAATTGTGTGATGTGACTCACCGCACACTACCCCAACAATAACGGCATCAACGTTAATGCACGGATTGCACTCAATCCTAGCAACACTATCAAGACTGTCGACCTTTTTCGCCATATCTCTGATCTTGACGAACATCAACATATTTACTACTGAAGAGCTCAGCATCATAGAGTCATTAAGCCACGTCTCACTCAGGCAAACAACTGGATAGCTGGCTGCTATAAGAGCATTCTGTAGCTCAACAGACTTAGTCCGTAGACCCTACAATCTGATGATACGATGACCCTGTACAATTTCATGAGATAGTCTCAACTTTTTCGATAAACTAAATGGCCTAATTTGCCATTCTTTAAAAAATGAATTTAAGGGTCAATTGTAAGGACAGAGAAATTTGTCTAATTTTTATTTTGACATCTCAATTTTAAATGATGAATACTTCGCTTAACAATTTTGTAACGGCCACTTTATCAGGTACACTTTCCTTTAAAATCTGACTAAGTCCGTCCTGGGTTGTATCCGAATGAAGCGAACTAATACTAATAGAATTTGTGCGCTCAATCACTGAGTAAGCCGAGCTACCAACTCTGGTCCCACATGTCTGTCTTCATTGGTGAAGTTGGAGCAGTTGAAGGAATATGGCTTTTGCGAATTTTCTCCTTCATTGTTTTCCATTTAGGCTCATCATTAGCTGGAGTCATTGAAATTGATGGAATGGGCTACTTGTGTTGGATTTTGGTCTGTTGATCATTCGCAGCAAGACCAATATTCTCAGTGATAACAGAAGTGATGACAGGAAACACATTTGGTTTCAATGTGGATGTGTTGGCAATGACTTTAGTCTTAGAAGAAGTTGATCAGGTGTTTCTTTTATTGGCTTTGATTGGCTAGGGTGACTCTGTTATAGCTAAAAGATTTACATTAGAATTTTTCGATGTCCACCTACATTGATAGCATATACCCGCTTCCATGTAGCTTTAATACGCTCAGCTAGAGCGTTATGAGTGTTATGACTTTCAATAATATTATTTAATTCACAAGGATACAGTAACGAGGATTCCATTATTTGTAAAATTTGATATTATTATTAATACACTTACATAGCACAGCTTAATAGCTATTATCAATAAAGATAATTAGCTTTACAGTTAATTAGGTAAGAATATCGAATAATTAAAAGTTACCGGCCCCGTTAGTGCTGGTTAAAATGAAATTAAGGCAGTGATTTCCATCCTTTATGTTACTACGCCACCTTTTAACCTCTTCCCGGTCACGCCCGAGAATACTCGAGCATTGAATGTCGTCAAAACGGCCACACGATATAACTTAGGAAAATTCCATTAAAAAAAACAATGAATTCTTTCACTAAATATGCATGTTTAATAAATATAACACTTGTGTTTGATATTCGAGTATAATAAAAAATACGTGATCCTTTTTGGAACATTTGTATAAATCAATTGGACCGGTAAGTGGTTAAAGAAAAAAATGTCTTCGCGCCTCCCAATCCTTTATTTCATATAGCAATAAAGACATATTAACAATTAAAGGGTAAATACATATTTTGGACTGTTCGCGCCTCCCTTTGCAATAGTCCACGCCTCCCAGGTTGGAAATCGCTGAATTAAGGTAAATTGAAAGGAACACGTAAAGTCGAAAGTCTATATAATTAAACCGACTACGATTGAGGAATTGGAGGCCAACATTACTCGCATCATTACCCAAATACCAGTCGAAATACTCGAACGCGTCATCCAAAATTGGAACTTTCGAATGGACCATGTTAGTTTTATAGGCGTAGTTACGGCCAACGTTTAAAAGAAATAATATTTAAAAAATAAATGTAGAAAATGGTTCTATTTATTATATTAAAGACTATGCAATATTTTTTTTTTATTAACGTTTTTTTGTCTTTTGAAAAAAGTACCTCTTAATGAATCACCCTTAACATTTCAACTCAAAATCTGGCGGTTTTTATAGAAGGGGAATTGAAAAGTTGCCTGAAAGATGGCAAACAGTCCTAGATAACGATGTTAATTATATATTATAACAAATTAAATAATTTGTTTAAAATAAATCAATAAATGTTCATGATGTTAAAATAATGGTTTTCTTTCCGGTCCCCCATATAAATAGAAAAAAAATCAGTAAATGGTAACTATATAAATTTATTTTTGAATCCTTTCATCAATATTCACCATCATAAGAGTCTCAATTTTAAGGATTAAAAATAATTATGTGGAGTAAATTAGTTGAAAAATTTACACTCATTAGAGCAGTGCTCCGCAACCTTTTCTCTCCCACGGCACACCAAAATTTTCTCCAGATTTTCACTGTCCACTTTGCTATGCTTTTTTTACCCTGTAACGCGGCGGAACGGCGTTCCGGCACCTTTTTTTCTCGAAATTTGAAATTTTGTTCGTAAAATTTTATTTTTTCTATTTTAAAATATTGATTATAGCCTGAAAATATTGATAATCAGTTGACATTTGGAGAAATAGAAATTAGAAATATGTCAATCAGATTACAATTGGACAAACAAGAAATGATCCGTGGATTTCGCCAATATATTCTCGAAAAGAAATATCCGGAAAAACTTCTTCGCTTAATTTATGCACTGAATTCTATTCCCATTTCTTCAAGTGAATGTGAACGCGGGTTTTCACAAATGAATTTAATTATCAGCCCAATGGAGAGCTTCGTTGATGACCAAAACAGGTTCGTCACTTTTGTTTATTAAACTCGTCGAACCACCTTTGTACTTTTTGATCCTTCAAAATACGTTGATCAATGGTTACTAAGAGGAAGACATTCGGTCACAGACACCAACACAAAAAAAAGAAATAGGGACCATTTACCTGACGAAAATTGGGAAAAACTGTGGAAATCATTGTAATTGGAATGTAATTTTGGATAGTGTTTTTAATAAATTACATATTTTTTTAATGTTATGTTATATAATGTATGTGATGTTCTTTGTTTAATTTTCATTTGAAATTACTAAAATAAATATAAAAATATGTATATTTTGTTTTATTTTCTATGCATTATATGAAAAGCCGCCTTTAATTCTATCAAAATGATATTCGAATATATAATAAATAATATACCTTCTTAGAAAATGCTCGAAAAAAGTGCGTTCCAGTACCTTTTTTTTTCAAAAAAAAGCACTGCATATATGTATATTTGACACATAAGGGTATATGCAAAAATAACATTCCACATCATTCTCAATTGTGTAATATACATTGCCACATCAGTACTACAACTAGGCAACTCAGATTTAATCATTGCTTGAATAAGTTATTTGATGTTTTCTTCACTGAAGTAATGCACTGCGGCACACTTGGCATCGCCCCACGGCACAGCAGTTGCGGAGCACTGATAGAGTACCGATTTGTGAATACAAAATAATACATCAAAATGGATACATGCATGTAAATGTTCCTTAACTCTTAGAAGTCTTATGTCGAGCTGGACTTGACATTACAGATATGGCAATTTTTTTTAATTTACTGATTTTTTTAATAATATAAGTTTTTTTTCATCCAAATATTACCAATACGCATTGTGGGCAAGATAAATTTTGCTATACTGAAACATTCAAAATATTTTTTATTATAATTATACGATAATAAAATAATTAATTAAGACTTATTAATGTGAAAACATATTTCAATTACAGACTGCAAAGGGTTAATGATAAGCCCAAAAGTGAAAATGATACTGACATTCTGTGTGAAGCTTTTAACCTCGAGAATGTGCTTAATAACCCCCCCCCCCCACTGCGGTGAATTTGTAAATTTATGTTATAGCCGACAATGTGCATACTATAATGAGAGTATCTCCAAAAGTGGGACAAAGAAAGGATATTGCTTTTTTATGGGGTGAACCTGATGGTAAGCGTAACTGTACGAGATCTTCATAATAATGCACAAATATTGACAGGATTGATAAAGCAAGAAAAGAATCAATAATCTTATTACACTAAGATAGCTGCTGGTCTGGTCAGAATAAGAACTGAACAATGTCGGTTATGCTATCTTATTTTATGAAAAATTCAACATTCATTGAAGCATTAGAAATCAATTTTCTAAAAAATGGTCACACTAAGATGCCAGTTGATTCCATTTTATTCGCAGGATTGTTTGGGAGTCATCAAAATGGCACACCATCACTTCCAATGCTAGAACACAGCCTAAAAATTAAGAAATCGTCATCATTTCACATGCAGAATTCCGTGACAGGAAATCTTTCACCCTGCTTACATTCCTTAAGAGTTTAAAATTAAATGTGGTGAATTATGAAAGGCATCATTTTTAAGAAACTAACCAAAGGTTTTATTTTCTTCTCTGGTGACAGTAGGATTGAACTGTTACACCTAGACAATTTCATCACATTTCGATCAAGTGCAGTGATGCTTCAAGCGCAGTATAATGCAAAATTACCAAAATCAGAGATAAAGTGTAACAATCTTAAAAGTGTTTGTGTTGAAGGTATTATTGTGTTGAAGGTATATTTCTCAGAAAATAAGGGCCTATTTTATAAAACTGCCACATGGATCATCAGTAGAAGATACCTTACCAGAATCCAATCAGTAATGTATGAATGAGTATGATATTATTAATACACTGTTTAGCCTTTTGGTTGTTGTAGAAAAAACTATGTCTTTACCTAGTGTACTGGCTATAATTTGCAATTATTAATTTAATTAGTTATTAATGAGATAACTCGTCTCTGGCGTGTTGAGCATGAAAAATTTGACGAGATATCTCGTCTGTGGCAGCCATCGAGTTAATGCCTAAAAATGTAGGACAATTTCTTTGTAAAACTGAATAATTGATTACAATTTTACTTTATCATAGTCAGTAGGTGTATTTGATTATGTATGAGTAGGTAGGTTCCTATTTCATTTTGAAGAATAACAGTAATAATCATAATATAAGCGAAACCTTTGAAAATACATACATACACTTTAAATACCAACAAATTAAACAAAAAGCCAACGTATTAAATACTTCCCCCTTTTGTAAAAAAACTACCACCTACTCTCCCTAGGATTTTTTATAATATAATAGAGTTTTGCTAAATCGCCGATCAATGCGACATGTTTATTAGTATTGGTCAATTAAAAAAACATTCACTCACATACATACCGCATGTTTTTAATAATTTTTGAATAGTTTTAAAAAATAGGACTGAATTTATGAATATTAAAAGTTTACTTATAAAATGATATATATAGTTTAATATTTTCAAGTTGCATTTGTGGTCTTCAGTGGCCTTACGGTATTCACGCCGTTCGTATGTAGCGGCCACCAGTGGCCTTACGGTACTGAACCGGTTAAGAAACTTAGCGGTGTTTCAAACCAAAATTAAGTAGAAACCTGTAATTATTTTCAATGATATGGAGACTCAATCAATTGGGTAATATTATCATAATATGAATATTATCTTGATGGGTTAATGACACAAAAATGTTACAACAAAAAAATATTATTTAGTTGAGTATAGATTCTTTATAACATTCTATTCATAACTCAGTCGTTTCTCTGGGAGAACTATCAGTTATGAAATAATCTAAAACCTCTAAATCTCATAGTTGAAATGTAAAAAATAATCACAGCGGGAGCGGTTTCTTTATAGGGGCAAGGGGTTCATTGCAGTCCCATGTACACACTCTACAAATAATCGATATTCAAATATCATATGCATACCAATCACTAGTTTTACCTTCCCTTTAAAAATATTTCAAGAAAAAATAATTGATTAAGATGCATAGCAAATGTATACCGCGTCAATACTGTAAATTCGCAAGTCATAGTTTCTATGAATAGAGAGGATGCATGTGGATTCTTGCTCCGAGCTCGCTAAGTAAAAGTCCTGTGACTCACACGTTGCAATGAAATATTTGTACTGAAGTCAGACCGATTTGGAGACATGCACCATCTCTCTGAAGTTTGATGCGAGCGAATACCCACGCGGTGACTATATAGCTGCGATAGTATGCGATAGCCACATTTTCATTAAAAATAAAAACCAACAAATTACCTAATCGCCAAAACCCTTTAAACGCCAAGCCAATTCCAAGGATTTTCGTCACACGCCACCATTTTCAACCATCGATTTTTCTAAGAAAATGCCATGTTACACACCCGGAAATTCATTATATACACAATTTATTATTGGTTTTCACAGAAAAGTGAAAAAAAAATATCAAAGTGTAACATTTCAAAAATGTTCCCAGGGCTACCACAAGCAAAAAATATTCTACCTATCATAGTAATCACAAACCTAGCTGATTGATTGCAGCTCATTAGTTTAATAGTTTTTAATGTTAAATGTCATTAGTAGTATGATTAAATTTGTTTGCACTGTTTCGATTTTATAATCCCCTCTTTGCTTCCCTTAAAAAGGAAAAATCCCAATCTGATTGATTACAACTCATTAATATCATAAGTATCATTATCTGTTTGTTTTATTTCGATTCTACACCCCCGTCCTTGCTCCTCTTAAAAGGAAAAAAACCCAAACCTCCATTTTGTAATTTTATAATTTTAAAATGTTAGAATCAATCTTGCTTCATTACTTAAGCAAACTTTGCGATAGTAAGTCTGAAGATGCCTCTGAAAGAGGCGAAACACGTGTCACAGTTAGTAACACAATACGTGGAATAATCAAAGTTAATTTAAATTTTCTATTATTAATATTCTACCTATTATAATTAAAAATTTAACTAATGATTTTTATTTTCCTATTGCAAGCTTTTCTTCATATACTAAAATATATTTTATAAATAGCGAAAAACGTTTTAGGGACGCCACATTTATAATATTATCATAAAAAAGTAAAAAGAACAAAACTAAAAGAAACATACCATATGATAACCTTTTCTAAAACACAACTACACAACAGTTTTTTTTTTAATTTTCACCCCAAATGATAATTATTTACATATTTGGGAAAAATGAAAAAAATATTGATATTGTGTACTGTACATACTTTGTACTTCTTTTCTTCGTATTAACAAAATACTAACGTTGACAAAACTTTTTGGAAACTATTGAACTAATTTCGGGCCGTTTATCATGCTTACTTCTGCATTTGTTTTTCAACGAATAATTTAAGATTTAATTTTTAACGCGAATATTCAGACAAATTATCGGGAAATCTTTCGTCATCACTTAAAAAATGGTAAATAAAACACAAACGAATGATAAAGATGTATTTCAAAACTAAATTTAAATCGGGGATTTTTCAAATTCGATTTACACATGTTATGTTTTTTTCTACACGCATATGTGAAACGGGCTGTGCATAATATGGTTCAAATGCATTTTGACGGCTTACCAAGTCTCGCTTTTTTGTTCACTCGACAGAAGGGTAATCTAGTGTTAGAAGGAAGCAAGTATATTTTTGGAATCGTCATATGAATTAATATTTACATTCCTAAAACAAACAACCAAATATGTTTTAAGGACTTCATTACAATAGCAGAGATGTCGTCTTTTCTGCTCACACCAAAAGAAATTTAAATGCACGAAGACGACAGACATATTTTAACACACTCTCGGTCCCTTAACCATAAATAATTATCACAACCTACAACACAACACACAAAATCTTATAAAAAAATTGCAAGAGTATATGTATGTGATTCATATAATATGAAGTGTTGGTACATAAAGGAAACGAAGTATTATTATTTTTTTGTTGATGTATGTGTAAGCTGTAAATGTCCTCAAGAGATTGGTATATAATAATCATATTAAATAGTCGAGTAGATATACGTAATCCAGCTTTAAAGCGGATCCGGCGCAAAAGGTAGAACTACCTTTCCCGCCGTTGAGCATCAGTCCAGTTAGCGGGTAGAACTACCTTTCCCGCTCAATGTGTATTAATAAGCCATCACATTATATGTCTATAGAAACTATAAGCTTATGGTCATGGAAAATGAAAACTTCTTATTTTTTATACAAATATATATTTACAATCTTAATTCCATATAAACAATATAAATAAAAAAAAGTGCGTTGAACCTTAAAAAATAGTACAATAATTATAACCTTATATGATATTTACAAAAAAGTTTAAATAATTATGATATCAGTTGCTTGAGTATTCCTTGTCTTATAAGAGTCTGACATTCAGATGTCGGCAGATAGTGGCGAGTATTTTTTTTCAGAACAACTGCATCTCCGTCTTCCAACTCTAGTTTCCCGTAGTTGGTGAGGCAAAGCACTTCTATGAATAATGATTTTGGAGGTTTCAAATTTTCAGTTAGATCTATCCCCCAATAACCAATATCTTGGCCTAGAGATCTCATAAAAGTAGCTAAAGATAGTGAGTATTTGGAAAACCATTTGAATTCTTCTTCCGATAACAGCTCCTTCACATCGGCTGGGAGGACTGGTCCAAATTGCCATCTCATTGTGCGTATTTTGACAATTCTGTTATACAAATAAGCTAAAAGACATCTCTTGTTGCGTTCTAAAGCGCTGTGTCTAACTTGCACGGTAGACCATAGTGCTCGATTATCAGTAGTGGCATTCCTAAAAATTATATAGATTTTCCACTTTTATATTCTTTAGGATAAATATAATAGAAGGGTTATACCTGACAATCAGTTTTGAAACATTTATTTGCTTCATACATTTTGTAACCAAAATAATTATTCAAAATGAATTATAAAAAAATAAATATCTTTTATATAGCACACGTACGCATCAGTCATGTTGGATTTAAATAAAATCTCCATTTCCTGTAGAATATTTCGTACCGCGTCATCCTGAAAAAATAATTTCACATAATACAGAATAGGAAATTATATAATTGTGAATTAACGTTGAATGACTCAAGGACAATAAAGCGTTATAATACTCTCAGCCCTATATTGATTAGTTTATAATTTTGACTATCACTTCTCATATGCATAAACATTTTTGGATATTTTAACTTAGATATGGACCCTCTAGTACAGAGGTGGGGAACCTTTTATTATCTAAAGGCCGCATTCATTTTTCTGATTCGACATAAGGCCGCAGAAAACATTGACTAGGGAAACTTGTCCGGAAACAAGAAATTACGGTCAGAATGTTAGGAATTTACGAATTTACATACATTTACAGAATTACAGAATTGGCCAGAAGGCCGCACTAGAGTAGCCAAAAGGCCGCAGGTTCCCCATGCTTGCTCTAGTACTTTGGTCAGGCCTTGAACAGTCTCACCGAAATTAGTTAGATTCTCGCTATCTCTTGCTCCAGCTGGTATCTGTAGGTACATTTTTTGTGCTTTTTTTTGTTATCTACATGTTTTTGAGGATGAAGCACAATAAATCAAAAATTTTATCAATGAAAATGGACAAAAATCTTAAAAATCTTGTGCAATTATCGTTAACACTCGAGTACCGAAACATTAAAATAGGATCAGGGAGCAATGGGGTACAAAGTGACCCCAGACAAGTTTGCGTAATATTTGCATTGCATTGTAGATCGCAATAAATATCATCTATATTATCAGTACAGTGGAACCTCCATTCTACGTTTTTCAAGGGACTGTAATAAATGAACGTATAATGCGAGAAACCGATAATGCGGGAAATACTAAAAAAATGTTCAATTTTCAAAAAACTTATTTATTTATGTAACTAAATGCAATGTAAAAATGTAAACTATTTGAGCGAAAAAAAATATTCTACAAAAACGGTCAATCGGGATAATGATTGGGACGGGATGATAATATTTAGATCAGCGTTTCTCAACCGGGGGCCACAGAAGAAAATATCAGTTTTGGAGAGCCACAGCAGACTTTAGGGGGCCCACGGCCACTCAAAATATAATGAACTAAATTTATATTAAAATCAAATATAATACAGTAGGACAATAATACATTGCAGTAGAAATAATGTACTTATTATACATACTTTTTAATATTTTTCCAATGATATTTAAGGATACCATAATAACTGCATCCAAAAATAAGTGTCGACAATATTGTATTGACTATCTTGTCCACGGATTTCTTTCATCACCCCATGATATTATGAAACTCATGTACGTTAAATGTTTTGCTTCACTAATGCTACTATCCGTTTTATACAAAACACATAGACATGAAAGAAAAGCCATTTTACTAATTCAAAAATCTTTAAAAATAGGATTTATAGTATTCAGTGAAAAATTAGACACTGGTTTAATTAATAGTTTCTTACGAAATTTCCAAATTAATTGCAAAAGCTAGAAAAACTCCAAATCTTTGATTTTGCAATTTCAATAGTTATGAATCAGAGTGAAAATGCAATTATTCAGGTGATTCCTTTGAGCAATTCCATTCAGTATCAAGACGTATGTATGAGATAGCAGATGATAAAAAAATAACTAAATGAACATTTTGCATTGCAAATTGACTAACCTATAACGATATGTCAGATTTTTGATGACGAAAAAATTAGTTAAGATAATTTAATGCTCTTTGCTAGAAACCTTATGACACTAAAGGTGTAACGATTGAACAAGGAATTAAGATTTTTATGAATAAAAGATATAACGCTTCAATTGTTGAAAGTATTGAAGTTTTACTTTGATAAATAATCAGGTACTATTTTTTTGAATTCCCTGCGCGATTCATCTTCAACATTAGGTTGTAAAACATAGAACTATTTTGTAAACATATTTTTTTTTAACAAACAATTTTATTGTATTGTATTTTTTAAAAATAAATGTACCTACATTTTTTTTTCATTTTTCCGAGCCCCGAGAATTTTATTACTAGGGGTAGGGGGGCCACGGGCTTAAAAAGGTTGAAAAACTATGATTTAGATGATAGATCGAGGAAATCAGTAAATCGGGAAATGATAAAAGTGGAATTATTAAATATTGTTATGACGGGGTCTTGGTCGTGTAAAAAATAAACGATCCATGCAAAAAAACGAAGATAGCGAGAACGGTAGATCTGGGTTCAACTGAAAAAAACGGTGCGAGGCTTACTATTTATGAAAAATATTCAACGAAAACGGTCAATCGGGATAATATTCGTGACGGGACCAAAATATTTAAACGATAGATCGAGAAAAACGGTAAATCGGGGAACGATTATTGCGGGATTCTTTTACATTGTTCTTATGGGTGTTTGGCCGGGACTATGAAAAAAAAACGATCCATGCGGGAAAACGAACAATGCGAGAACGGTAGATCGGGGTTCCACTGTATTTAGAGAATGGTTGAAATAAGAAGAATTTTGAAATGCAAATGCACCCCAAGGAACTCAAAGGCTAAGCAATACCAACATCAATACCGACAGTCTCTAATCCAAGTAAAGACAAATCTTCAGACAAATTTTACTAATCACTAAAAAATATTCATGTTTTGCCATTCTTTATGTTCAAATAAATGAAATAAGTGGCAAGTTATATAAATTTACCTATTTATTCAATAATTTGGTGGAAACCTTGACTCTAGAGACAGAATGATAATTTGTCCCCAGAACTAAGAAATGTTGCACATGCTTACTTTAATCACTAAGAACTACGTTATAAACATTCTCTACTATCAGAGTATAAGGCATTAAATAAGTCCTAAAGAGCTAAACAGTTTTTTTATTTCTTTTTAAATTTGTATATCTGTGATTATTTTCCACAAAAAAATGTTGTATTAATCGGCTCATCCTAAAACCAGAGCTGTGGAGTCGCAGTCGCGGAGTTGCGGTATTTTGACCGGAGACGGAGTCGCGAAAAATGAGCGGCTCAATTATTTTTTGAAAAATATTTTTAATGAAGTGTATTCAAACAAAATAGTACAAAGTGTTGCCATTCCATGCTTGGCTGACTACAGATGATCTGATGGTATACATACATGTAAGTTAAAATGAAAAATTTGAAAAATTTCCACGGAGTCGGAGTCGTTAATTATTTTAAAGCTAGAGTCAGTCGTCTTTTTTTTACACGACTCCACAGCCCTGCCTAAAACTTCATTTAATTGTTTATAATGTGATTATTTAAGTGTTTTGCAACTGTTTATATGTCATCATCAGATATTTTGACTAGTTCTTCTTCGATTATAGCATGTTCATCTAACAATTTTTCAATCTCTTGAATATTCATTCCAAATCTAATTCCATCCAATATCACATATTTGATGTTATTCAAAAATTATATATCAATACCAGGAAGCAACAGTGAGATAAAATGAAAAAAGTTGATTTTAATATAAGTATGCCATTTGATTGCTGAACGTAATGAAACACTGATATATATATATATTTGCCCCATTTAAAGGGAAAATCTTACTATTACATTTATTGATATTGCCCTGTAACTACTATGGGTCCTACGAGTCCTGGCGGGTCCTATGGCGCAGCGGTTAGCTGTGTGAGCTTCTATGCTGGACTTCACAGGATCGAGTCCCAGTATGAACAGCATTTTTTCTATCGATCTATCAACCTCTGTTCGAAGGCAAGGGTGTCTTTGATGTCTAAAAATTCCCTCCCACCCTTTCCGATCCTTTAATAACTGGATGTAGCGAGAGCAATTAGTTAACCACTAGTCCTGTCCTAGCCTTATCCTTCTATACCTACTACGAACTTTGAAAAAAAGGTGAGGTTGAGCGACTGAGTAACAAACAGTTCTCGTAGAAAAGGCTTCTGTTGAGATATCTCCATTAGGAGGCCATATGCTCCACATTGGAAGTGGACATGGATAAAAATAATAAAAAAAAAAAAACTAAAAAGCATCAGTGGGATTAGTAGAATAGCCAGTGTTTTTTTTTTAAAAAAAGGTAATGGAACTCACTTCTTGTCAAGGTTTTTACTTAAGTTTTTTTCTCATCCATGTCTGTTCCCAATGTGGAGCATATAGCTTTCTAATGGAGATATCACAACCAACGTTCCCTCTAAGCCGAAGGGTTAGCTGCGCGGAAATTTCAAAGGCTGCGCGGAGGCTGCGTGGAGGCTGCGCGGACCGATCAAATATTAATTGAGCAACTGTCTTGTAGTGCGCGCCAGCCCGAAATGAGTGCGCGGGGGCTTCTCAACTGCTGCGCGGCCGCACACGCGCACAGCATAGAGGGAACGTTGATCACAACAGAAGTTTTTTTTACAAGAACTGCTTATCGCTCAGTTTCCAACCTCTCATTTTTTCAAAGAAAGTAAGAATAGAAGAATAGGGCTAGGACAGGACTACTGGTTAACTATTCGTTGTTGCTTTGACGTCAATTTTAGGTTTGGAAGGGTGGGAAGATATTTTTAAGATATCAACAACACCCATGCATTCGAACATAAATCGCTTGACAATAATGTTGTTCGTACTGGGACTCGAATCTGTGAGATCCGTCACCGAAGTCTCGTCTTCCTATGAGTGCACATTTCGGCACCTGTTTTATAATAACTGTGTTCCAGAACTTTTAAGCGAGGGACATCTGTCAATCTAGTTATAAGATACAACAACAAAAAAATTTGGTAATTTTGCCATAAGCCCTAGCACGGACTATTGGGGCGAAAAACTTCACAGACTAAGCTAAAAACAACGCCACGATTTAAAATATTCATTGAAGCATCCCGGAAGCACGTTAAAATCACACATTATTATGAAGAACACTGATAAATAAATTGGTAAATATGTCATTTAGTAGCACCTCGACTATTGCCGCGCGCGCGGCCATTACGAATATTGGAGGCGAAGATTTCGTATTACGTATAATTTATCAGTGTTCTTCTTTTTATCGTGTGGTTTTAACGCGATTATCAAGCCCTCAATAAAATATTTTAAATCGTGGCGTTGTTTTCAGCTCAGTTTGTGAAGTTTTTCGCCGCAATAGTCGGTGCTACTTGGTGCTACTGAATGACATATTTACCAAATTTATTTGTCAGTGTTCATCATATTAATGTGTGATTTTAACGTGCTTCCGGGATGCTTCAATGAATATTTTAAATCGTGGCGTTGTTTTTAGCTTAGTCTGTGAAGTTTTTCGCCCCAATAGTCCGTGCTAGGGCTTATGGCAAAATTACTAAAAATTTAAAGTAATTTAAATTTCCTGTTGGATGTAAATGATGCAAATAAAAAAAAATCAGATCAAGCAGAGGTTCGTATCTAAAAGAAACTTGGGTTGAAATTAAAAAGCTTCTCGGTCTGGGCTCAGGCATAGAGAAAGCATAATTAACAAATTTGTTATCAGATTTCGTTTTCATTATGTCAAACAGTAAAAAAAACCAAACTTACATTATAAGCAGGCATTGCATCAGTACACCTTTGTGTATCTTTTAAAAGCTCGATCGCTCGTTCAGAAAACATTGTTTACTAAAACAACTTGGTTTGTCTCTTCTCTTATACACAAATTTACAATGATTCTCTAAATATAGATTGAATTTTTAAGAGTATGTTTTTGAGATTTTGTAGCTGTCAAATTTCTTAGGTTAGAAGTTTTGTATATTTGCGGGAATAGACGCGACTATGAGAAGCGATAACTGTACAATACTATCGTGAAGTTTGCTGAATGTTGCTGAATGGTAACCAATGGTAACTGACTAGAAGCGCCCTCCGGTTCAGGTGTCATCCGAAGAAAATACGATATGCATTGTGAAACACTGTGGCGTGCATTTATGTTAATAATATAGGTGACATTATAACGAAGTTTTTGATAAATATGTACTTAGATACAAATTTTTATTCCTTTCAGTTTTTTAAAACCGTGTTAAAACAAAAGCAATCAGTGTTAAAAAAGGAATCATAAATTGCACAAATAGATAGGGTTTTTATATTTGTAATGGAATTTTAAAAAAAAATGAGTACCTTCAGGCGAAATTTTATTATCAATGTAATGATAACAAAAATATAAATCACATATTAAGCCTTAAAATAATTAAAAAAAAAAAAAAAAACAACCAACCTAAGTTGTCCGTATAAGGAAAGGAGCGAATAAGAGTAAAAATTCTTGAAAAAAAACTATTCTAGTTATCCTTATAGGGCCCAATACTTAATGCCTATTCTATCTATGTACACTACTTACATCGGCTAACTTAATATCTAACAAGCTATTTACATACATGACCGACCTACCTAATGAGAGAGAGAAACTATCCTACCCCATTACCACCCCACTGAGTATCGTTTGGAAGTTGTATTTATGTTAAACAAGAGGTTCCGTTCACTGGCGACGACTTAAATGGGCTACTTTATCCTGTTTCCTGCAATAATATAACGTCGCCTGCTGTGGCCGAGTTGGCTTAGAGCTTGCTCTATCGATCACGCGGGTCTGGGTCCGATTCTCGGTAATTAATTAATTAAATAATTTTAATTAATTTTACCGAAAAAATCTCTATTATTTATGTGTATGAATACGATGGCGCTAGATGTCAGTGTACAGTAACAATGTACTGAGATTACTGAATTCGTATGAATTTTGCAAAAAAAAGCATATTATTCTGTAGATAAAACTTGGCTATCGTTGTTTTATTATAATTTACATCAATTCTAAGTACTCATATATATTTTACGAAAGGGGACATTGTTGGGTAAATAAAAGAAAAATATTTGGCGTTTTCAAATCATATCTTGTATGTATATAATTTGCTCGTTCTTAATTACATACAGGTAAAATATAGATACATTTTATTTCTGTTCTGCTTTTATTAATATTAATGTTTTTCTTCAAAATACTTAGGAACCTACGATAAAAATGCTATTAATTTTTCAGTTTAAGCATAAAATTGTTGTTCTACATTTTTTAAGCGACAGTCAGTGTATTACTTACTGGTTAAAAATAATTGATTGGGTAGTTTTCACTGCTAAAAGTGAACTTGATTATTGATTTTTTTGAAAATATAACATAATAGATATTTAATGTATATTTTTTATATTACAAATTTGTTATCACAACCATCCGTGCATATACAATTTTATTTTAATTCAAAAATAAAATATTGTAGCCAAACAGAGTTCTATTACACTTTAAGTGCAAATCATTTAATTCTAAGCCTTATTCTACTGAGGATTTATAAACTCATTTCTCACTATCTAAGGAATAATTCCTCTAGCACGAGAGACTTTTAAAATTGTTATACATATTATGCTTACTCATAAACTAATATACTTTGGCTTACTATAATTTCAAAGCATTGGGGCAAGAGCAGGGGTTAGTGAAAATAATTTAAAAAAACTAACAACAATTGTTTATCAAAACTTAAAAGAGCTTATAAATCTCTAAGTTAGAGCAGGAATTTATGGAATTACTATTTTTTATTATTTGTCCCAGCTTTATTATTCGACAATATGAATGATTGATAGAAAAAAAAATCCATTCGTATCAAGATTCGAACCCGTGAACTACGGCATGGAAGCCAAGACGTTGACCACTGTCGTAAAATTTTAGTTCCAATAACTAACACTAGGTGAACCTTTCAATAATTTGTTAGTTTGAATGTCACTAAGACAGCTGATCGCAGCTGATGTTATGTCAAGACTCGAGATATGTTATTTTAACCAAAATTAAATCACTATAAAGGTTATTACTAGATTTAATTTTTCAAAAATTGAGGTATGGATTTTCTCGGTTATTATCCGGATGTTTGCGTTTTGCATGATTAAATTTATTACATCAACATCTTACTGTAATATAAATAAAAGCTAGCTTACTGTAGTCCTTTTGAGAATTGGTACACATTTTTAACAGATTGATTGTTTTTTCCCGATAACTAATTTGACACCTACTTGATTACGTAATCTATCATCGAAACCAGTTGAAACTATGTACATACAAATTTTAAATAAGTTTTCCGCGTGGATCCATAACAATTTATCAATTGATAGACAGCAAAAATATTCTTCGT
Source organism: Himalopsyche tibetana (assembly GCA_030503985.1). NCBI lineage: Eukaryota > Metazoa > Arthropoda > Insecta > Trichoptera > Rhyacophilidae > Himalopsyche > Himalopsyche tibetana. The sequence continues at coordinate 13,433,460 of JAPJYX010000009.1, read as the reverse complement.
AATAGGTATATTAAAACAATGTGTATTTTGTATTATGTCTGTTCCCAAAGTCGACATTTAGAATACCTTCTTGATTATTTTATCAGTCTATTTCATTCGTGAAAAATTCAGTCCTTTAACCTCTATTTTAAGCCATGGTATAAATAAGTAGATACATTTAACAGAGAACTATCAGTGAGAAAATTGCTGTTTGTATTGTTTTTAAGAATTAGGAATATGTCGATGGGAAAAAATACTACTGATATCCATACCATTAGATGTAATACCAATGTAAGAAGTATATCAATAAATGAAAATGTACATTTGGGCATGATTTTAATGATCGTTATAAGTTTCATCAAACAAGTTATGCATCAAATTCAAATCATTTGATAGATTTCCAATCCAGATAAAAATCATTAATATATTTTGATATGATAATTGTTTTCAAATAATCTTTTAAATTTATTTGTAACTAAAATATATCACATTAATGCAGCGATTTCTAACCTGGGAGGCGTGGAATGTTACGAAAGGAGGCGCGAACAGTCAAAAATATTTATTTATCCTTTGAAATGTGTCTTTTTGTGATATTTTTTTGTTCAAAGGGAGGCGTAGTAACATAAAGGTTTGAAACCACTGCATTAATGTGACTGTAACCGAGTAGTAATTATCGTTCTCTACAGTTGCTGTGTCCACAAGTTCGAATCCCAGTACATACAGTTTCATATATTCATTTTTCAATTGATTTATAGATTTGCACTCAAAGGTACACAATGTGTGTGATTCCCTCTTTCCTAACATATGCTCCACATTATGAACTTCTAGTGCTGTTCTAGCCCCACATCTCTATTATTACTATAATATTGTTGCATATAAATACAAATTTATGATTTTGTGCAATGTGTGTTTAATAATATTAAAAAATGTATATAATTTTTTTTTAAAATGATGGATCTGTAGTCAATATTTCAATAAAGCCAAACTTATCAAAGCTATGGAAGTTTTCGGTTTTTGGGTAAAATTTGTTAAACCCAAACTATTGATTTATGTAGTATGCCTGTGTGGTCGAGTGGTCAACATCGTTGGCTACCGCTACAGAGGTCGCGGGTTCGAATCCCAGTACGGGCAGTTTTATAAATTGATTTTTCAATCGATTTATGAATTTCTGTTCAAAGGCATGGGGATGTATGTGATGTATTGAATTCCCCCCTCCGTACCGAGAGCGATTAGCTAACCACTAGTCCTGTCCAAGCCCTTTCCTTCTATTCCTACTCTTATTGGAAAAAGAGAGGTTGAGCAACTGAGTAACAAGCAGTTCTCGTCTCGAAACACTTCTGTTGAGATAAACTCCATTAGGAGTCCATATGCTCCACATTAGGAGCGGACATGTTAAAAAAAAAAGTGTATAAAATACGTCTTAAAAAGGGATACTTATTTTTTTTCCAGATGTTCGTTGTTGAATAATTATGGTTATTATTATTAATACAGTTAAAAAAAACTTGTGATCTAAAAATGTCTACTTACCAGGATGACGAGAGCTCATTAAACGATAGCATTGGAGTATTTCTGCAAACCTTTATTGTCCCAAAATTTACTCCCAAAGCTAATGAGAAAGCTTTGGCGTGGTTCATTGGTAAAATCAAAGGCAAATGACAAGAAGGAGGAGCTGAATTATTGGCATGCAGACAACCATATAAAGAAAATGAGGTTGGTTTCATTTTGTCATATAATTGCCTATAATTTCACCACAATGAATTACTCATAAGTTTTTGAATTAAATACGACCCAAGTGCATTCAATATAAAATTTGCTGAACATAAAGTGATTCAAATGCTCCTTTATCTATTCTGCCCTACTAAGTAAAAACACAGTAATTACAAGAATCATCCACAGTCCATACCTAAGCGCTGCATTTTTCTACGTTGTCTTTAATTTTTTTTTACAATAATAATTGCTTAGTGCCATGGGAGTTCATGAAGATCGCATTACATTTGAATTTAATTAGCAACTATCGTTAATGGTTTTCGTGCACACAATTTTGGGGGTGTTCTCTTGTACATTAATATTCTACTATTATTCATAATCATAAAAATTGAGTACATTATGTGCCAGATTGCCTAAATCTATTGTTTTTCGATTTCAGTAATGTGACATCTTTGTTAGCTGCAATCATTTCTGTAGTGCAGTGCTGGCGAACCTATGACCCGCGGGTCAGACACTGACCCAAGAAGACTTCCTCTCCTCCCACTTTCGAAGCGAGGCCACTGACTTAGTGGCCCACGTGCTGGTATTAAAAGAAATAATGAGCAAAATCTGACCCACTCCTCAAAAAAGTTTGCCATCACTGCTGTGGTGTGTTGTTTGTTGTAAATGCAAATATTTTTTTGTTTGTTTTCTTTTGTTCATTCGATGTTGAGGCTGGAAACGTCCTCACAGATATTTTGAAAATGTTTCGTGGTCAACCTACTACAAAATGAAATGTATTGGAGAAAAATGTATTTTCATAAATGAACTTGATTTTATCAAAGTAATTGAATGGGTTAAAGGCATGTTAATAAAATAAAATCACATATATATTGTATAATTCCAATAGATATTTATTAAAGATCAGTAATTAGCCCAAGTCTGACATTAGACTTGGATTGTACAGTAGGAAGCTAAATATAGAAACGTCACACCAACAGGCTTATTCTGGCGGGGGTACTTATTTCCGACGGTCTGAAATATTTACCATAAGCAATCGTCGTACTCCTGTCAAACTATTCTCTGACGTAAACATAAGCTCTATTACTATGGTAAACAGAGATGATACTTTGGTTATTTTAATGAATTGATCTATGAAACGAACACGATGTCAGGAACTGAAAATATTCTTCCAGTATTTTTATGCCTGATTAGTTCTGCCCACTCGCTATATGCGCATAAGAGTGATTGTAATGAGACAATAATATGTCTTACGTTTACTACAAATATGCTACCTTTTCTACATGAAAACTAACTAAATGCCGCTAATAGCAACGCAGTTCTGTAGGAGATTGCCAAACTATCGTACAAGGAGATCAGGGAAAGCGATAATTTACGCTAAATACGAATATGATATCCGTATGAAACAGAAAGATGTCGTATTGAATTTCTTATATCCATAATAGAGAAAATTTGAAATACGTCGAAGAATTTTCCTTATACTTTTTTAATCTGCATCGATTATCGGTTCCTTAGATTCCTAAATTTGTTTTTGTATATTGTCCAATTGGAAATTAAATATCCTAGGAATCGCATTGCTTTCTGTGGAATTTGACAATTTTCAGGTTGAAAATGAGTACTTAGCATGTTGTAAAGCATTTAAAAATATGAAAGAAATAATCAAAATTCGGTCTTCGATTCCCGACATCGTATTCGTTTTTCATTCAGTCAAATAATAAAAATAAACAAAATATCGTCTTTCTTTACGGTTTACGGCAGAAGGCTTCCCACTTACGTTTGAAAAAAGGTGCGAACATAAATGCAAAAATATTTAATGAGTACCAACAGTCAAATACCAATACAAAAAATATCATGTCTGGCGTGAGTGGGTTGAAATAACAGACCGTCGGAATCAATAGTAAAATTTATTTCAACCGGTCTGAAATACTTTACCCATTCGAGTCGAGCACATTTTTTTTTGTATTATCATTTGAAGGTTGGTCAACATTCGTTGATTTAATCTTCGATCTGTCAAATGAATGGAATGTCATATTTTCTTCATTTGTCTGGATGATAGTTCAAAGTACTTAAAAGTAAATGTATCATTATTATTTCTGTAAAATATAGTTTAAAAAAATATCTTATTAGATTTGTGACTCCGCACGTGGATAAAGAGGCATACTAAAACCATCATAGATCTTATTCCATTAGTGTTCAAATTGTTAGTCTAAGTGAAGTGATAAATATTTTTTGTATCAATTGATATTTTTTTAATTCATTTTCAGATTTGCGACAATGATCTTAACATTCTGGATGTTATTGTGAGATATCCAGGAAGTGTCAACGATGAATTCTATTTTAACACTTCTAACACTACGATTGAAAGGAAGATATTAGCCAACGAAAGGATTGGAACATTTTTCTGATGGGTATATAAACATATTTTGAATTTTGTGAGGAATTCGGAGATAAGGGAACGTACAAGACAGCGACTGGGTCACGTGCTGCGAAAGCCTTAATCCTGCCCGCCTCTTCTTTCGACCAGTGGAATTCCGGCATTCTGGACGAACGTCAGGAACTATCCATAGGATATTTCCTTTAATTGGTTTTACAAATTACCAAATGAATGCAGATTTGCGCGAAAACAGACTAAGCATCGAATGGTCTGTAACGTGGCATAATAATAATGATTTTTATAGTTAAAGAAATTATTTATAATATATTTGGCATATGTCAATCCTGAATTGATTTATACATATCTTAGACAAGTGAAAAAAAAATCATTTTGAGTTCATAAGACTAAAAATATTATTATTTACCCTGTCACAAACTTTCAAAGTCTAAATGAATAATAGAGGTTTCATTGAAATTGTTACTTTCTATACCATTGTTAATGGCATATTTTATCCTTACAGGATTCCAAGGCCACAGCCACATTCAGAAGAGATGCCAGCAATACCTCTCGGGCAGGCAACAACATCATCAACGAACCGGTGAACAGATTCCACCAAACTTGATTCTTACAAACAAGAATACTCCGAACACAGATTCTTCTGAACACAGAATCTTCGCACATAGAATACTTCGTACATTTAAATATGAAAATCATTGTTTTATTATAATGAGTAATGTCTTAGGTCAATTATGCCAAATATTTTTCAGAGTGGAAACAAGCAAAATATTTAATTATAATGTTTATAATTTTGAACTTCGACTGAAGGTGCTTAATGGAACTTAAATATCAAATTTGAATTATTTTGATTCTGTACTCTTCCATGAGTTTTGTCGATAAAGACCCGGGTTTCGCCTTTCGGCATCTTCGGGTATTATCAAGTGCATTCGTGCATAATCTATATATTGTTTATGAACAGTTTATCATTTAATACGTATTTTGGCTTATTTATTTAGAAAAATTGTGCTGTATCCTGATAGGGCCGATATCTTTGATCGTATTAAAAAAAAATCATTCATATAGGTGTTTAATATTGAAAATTCACGTACACAGTATTTTTACATGATTTTATTATCTTATTGATACGCATATATTATACATTTACTTAAAAAATGTGTAGGTATATTTTATCAAATTGTAATATAAACATTAGACTATCTTAACATTAATAGTCGATAAGGTCCGTTTGTAAAACGTCCGCAATAAGGTACAGACCAATGATTTCGATTTATTTTGAACAGCACACTTTTGAAATGTTGTTCTATCCAATGGGAGCGGCTTATTTTAAACCGGGCGTGAATGTTCTGATATCGCCACGTTTGAAAATTTGATAGTTCTTGGTGTAGAGCTAAAGTATTGTATCACCATACATCATAATATTCGAATAATCAAAGACTTTAATTCGACTATTGCTAACTATGATTATAGGGCTATCGAAATGAATCGTTTGATCGTGTGAGTCGATGTGAGACTAATATTTTTTGGAGCGGATTTGATCAATTGAATCATAATGATGAATCTTTTCACGTCTGACCTTGAAAATCTGTTAGAATTCTTTAATACATTAAGAATATTCAAATTATGATATGGATATATCATAGAATAATATTTTGCTTTTTTCATACACTTGGACAAAATGTGCAACTGATTTTTTATTGAAAAATTGGATTTGATCTTTTGATTTTTATTGGAAATAATTGTTAAATAATTTAAAATCCGAAAAATAATTGTTGGCAAACTTAAACATTATTCCAAAAATTAAGTAATTTACAAAATTTCTGCTACTACGAAAGATGATTGTTAGCAAACTTTAACATTATTCCAAAAATTAAATAATTTACGAAATTTCTGCTACTACGAAAAATGGTTGTTAGCAAATTTAAACATTATTCCAAAAATTCAATAATTTACGAAATTTCTGCTACTACGAAAAATGGTTGTTAGCAAACTTAAACATTATTCCAAAAATTAAATAATTTACAATTTAAATACTGCAGGGCAGGGCTGTCGATATATGCCCCGAGATATATTTCTTTTACTATCAGAATTTCTGGCTTATTCAATAAATAGGTTTGTAATTTATTTTTCACGCCAGTAAATTTTCTGACTACTTAAAAATGCAACATAAATCTCACGTTGCTGGGCAACGGGCTTACAGCTAGTAGTTATTAATTAAAACAATTTTCAAAGAAAGAATTAACAATATTAATGTTGGTAAATATAAAAATCTATGTGTCCCCATGTGTGGTAAAGTGGTCAACGTCGTTGGCTTCGGTTACGGAGGTCACGGGTTCAAATTCCAGTACTGACAGTTTTATTAATTGATTTTTCAATCGATTTATGAATTTCTGTTCGAAGGTATGGATGTATGTGATGTTTTGAATTCCCCCCTCCCACCCATCCTATCCTATGAACGGGGCGTATCGAGAGCGATTAGCTAACCACTAGTCCTGTCCTAGCCCTATCCTTCTATTCCTACTCTCTTTGGAAAAAGAGAGGTTGAGCAACTGAGTAACAAGCGGTTTTTGCCGATACACTTCTGTTGAGATAAACTCCATTAGTAGTCCATATGCTCCACATTGGGAGCGGACATGGTAAATGTGTATATAAAAATATGTTAGGAGCTTCGTTTTCTTTGGAATATTTTATTGTTATATTTATAGGGTGAATTTGTTTTTTTTACTTTTTATAATTAAAAATAAAGAAAGTATCAAAATTTTGTATTTTATTTCAAAACAGATAAATCATAACATATTATGTTTTGATGTTATGAATAGTGCTTAAATAAAAGCTAACAAATACATTTTTTTTATAAGTTTTTGTTGAAGTTCAATGAAAATAAATTTATATTAATTAATAACAGTATTTAAGTAAAATAAATTGAATAAGAGCAGGCTGATTCAGGCGATGTCAGGAACTGAAAATATTCTTCCAGAATTTTTATGCCTGATTAGTTCTGCCCACTCGCTATATACGCATAAGAGTGATTGTTATGAGACAATAATATGTCTCACGTTTGCTGCAAATATGCTACATTTTCTTCCTGAAAATCAACTAAATGCCGCTAATAGCAACGCAGTTCTGTAGGAAATTGCCAAACTATCATACAAGGGGATCAGGGAAAGCGATAATTTACGCTAAATACGAATATGATATCCGTATGAAACAGGCCATAAAGATGTCGAATTGAATTTCTTATATATAATTGAGCAAATTTGAAATACGTCGACGAATTTTCCTTATATTTTTTTAATCTGCATCCATTATCGGTTCCTGGGATTCCTAAATTTGTTTTTTTTTTATATTGTCCTATCGGGAATTAAATATCCTAGGAATTGCATTGCTTTTTGTGGATTTTGTCAATTTTCAGGGAGAAAATGGGTAGCATGTTGTTAAGAGTATTTACCTTTCATGATACTTCTTGTTTTCAGTCATTCAAGAAGAAAGAATGAAGCATTTGAAGGTGGTTAAACCATATGCAGCTTTTTTGTATTGTTGCAAAGTAATATAACAAATTGCCATCATTCGCCACTTATAAGTATTAAGTCTTTGACGATTTTTTAATTGTATGTTATAGGTGTTTACTTTTGTGTAATTATAATTTTATTTGTAAATCCTTTTCATTGTTAATAGTTGTTTACACATTTTACTTCAATTTTAATTTGTATAAATAGCACATAAATATGGACATAAGTTGATAATTCATTTATTATACTTATATTGGACAAGGGTACTTGTGATACAATTTTTTTTTACCCCAAATTCATAAAAACATTTTCTTTTCAAATCCATTAATACCGTACGATTTCACACCAAACAGCGTGAGCTTCAGCTAACCGATGGTTCGTTGATGATGATGTTGCATGCCCGAGAGGTGTTGCTGGCATCTCTTCTGAATGTGGGTGTGGGCTTGGAATCCTGTAAGGATAAAATATGCCATTAACGATTACTCAGGAGTCTACTGTTCTAATTTATCTTATTCTAAATTAAGTTTTATTTTTATTGTAGTACTTTATGGTACACGATATTTTTTGTTTGATTACCTGGCGCGTAAACAAACAGAGCAGATGATGGTCTTCCAACACGGGAACAGGCAACATACAAATGCCCCTGGGATTTGTTTATAGTCATAGCGAAAGCAAGCCGTACTGGAGACTGCAGTCGTTTAAACTCGAATGGTACGTCAGTCGGAATCATTGGGATGCGGGGTATCAAAACGTCTTCTACTTTATACTTTCCTTTCAATGTGATTGCTTCTATTACGTTATTCAGTATTTTTTTTATCGCTAATGGTATGCCGTTACAAAGTCGCGGTTGGTTAATATTTCGCAACATTATAGCTATAGATCCAACCTTTAATTGAAGATTGTGAGGCGGCAATCCTGGAAAATTAAAAAAAGAATTAGCGAAATCGGTTTAGCTGCTCTCGAGATTTGCGCTTAGCAACACATTCAGCGATTCATTTTTATATATATTTTATTTTTCTCTCCGTAAGAACCATCCTCGTACTTCAAGAAATATTTAAAAAAAAGAATTAGCGAAATCGGTTCAGCTGCTCTTGAGATTTGCGCTCAGCAACACATTCAGCGATTCATTTTTATATATAGAAGATATAAGAAATAAATCGACCGCTTAAGGATTTTTTTATACATTTTTTCTCAAACGTTAAGCAGATTTTTAAAATCAGTGCCTATCATGGAACCATAGAAACAAATGGCTTATCCGCATAATTTCAATAAATAGTAATACAGTATTGGATACAATAATTCTACATTATATCTATCTCAGTATTCAACAATATGATTATTGTATGTTCATTCTCCAATTATGAATGAAGAATTTTTTAAACCATATGCAAACCTAAAATATTTCAATTAAGATTTTGATAGTCGATTGCTGAACCTCACTTGCTCAGCTTGTTGCAATTGCAGGACTGACAAGAATGGCTCGAAGTATATGACTGCACAGCACTAAGGAAGCACCTGCAAACTCATATGCACCTAATAAAAAACGGTACTTCGTTGTTTAACACCAGACACTAAAAAATGACGAAATTTGTGTGAATGTACATAATTTGAACGATGATGTCTAAGTCGTCGGTGCAAAAGGTGCACCTCCACGCCCAGATGCCGTTACTCAACCGATTCCAAAATATAAAAATAACATCAAAAACTGCTATTTTGTAATGTGTTCTCAAACATCGACTTCAAGGCATTCGTTGCGTGATAATTATCGCAACATGACCATTCATTGTTTCCTCAAAACGGGATATCGACTTATTTTTAGTTAATAGGGTGTGTATTCAAGGAAACGAATATGTATTTAAATGAAAATAGCAGAATTGCTCATGAAACATTCCTAGTATTCCATTCTGTCACTTTTTGCGGTGTAATGTGGTGAGAATTACGTTAATACTGATCAAATACTTCTGAATCTTGATTATAATGTAGTTGGCTGATTTTTTGATTTATCACGTTTTTGAATTGTTAATTAGGTTGCCGTACTTCAGAAAATGGGTCATTTCAAGCTCTTCTTGTGGACAACAGGATAGATAGACTACCTAAAAATGGGACATAGTCACATTTCATATTATGTGATGTGTCATATGGAATGGTTTCACCGTCTGGCGTAAAACGAAGTACCAAAAGAACAAACACTTCAAATTTAAATTTTGAATACACAAAATTTTAATATAACCTATAATGCAGCGATTTCCAGCCTGGGAGGCGTGGACTATTGCAAAGGGAGGCGCGAAGAGTCCAAAATATGTATTTACTCTTCAAAACGTGTCTTTATTACAATATGAAATAAAGGATGGGGAGGCGCGAAGATATTTTTTTCTTTAACCTTTTGACCGCGGCTCGGATCCAAATCGGTTCAGATTGGGCTGCTATAGCAGTCATCCGCGGTCAAAGGGTTAAAGGGAGGCGCAGTAACATAAAGGTTGGAAACCACTGCTTTAATGCTTATAATTATTAAAATCAATACATTTTTTAAATCATATTTACATCATATAAATAAACAGTAAACTTTATCATACAGTGAATTATGACATATTTAATTTTGCCACCCATTTGTTGTTTTATCACTTGGTAACTAAATAATTCGTCAATATTTTTTTTTTGCAAAACTAAGGGAAATCTTAGTTTTGCATTTTTTGCAGAAAAAACCAAATCCTTAATTATGTATGAGATTCACACCCCCAATTACACTACCCCGAATTACACTGTCCCGACTTTAGTGAAAATGGGGGTTTTACAGTATTTTAGAAATATCAAAGTTGAAATCGTTCTTGGTAGTTGTAGTAATACATTCCAATTGGAATATTCAAACAGTCTGTCAAACAATTGGATACTCAAATTTGAATGTATGTAAACTAGCTTGCACAACAGAATGTGTGACCAAAATATCCATTTTTTACGGTAAAACAGGCAGCTTTTTATAGGTTATCTTTAAATAATGCATTGCTAAAAATAAGGACCTGATAAACGGTAATAATATGATAATAACAAATGACTTACCGGTACCTTGGTAAACGGCGGCTCTGGTGCATTTTTACCTAACTTCGTTTCCTGATATTGGATCAACTGAATAACAAGCTGCGAAAGGCTTTCTTTCGTTAGCGGTTCTGTCTGCACATACTAAAAATCAAACCACAATAATCAAATATTAAAACTAAGCTGACGGTGACATAATAATTCTTAATGTACAACGCCAGAAAAATATTATTGAGTTCATAGTTTTACTACAAATATGTATAGGCATTGAAATAATACTTTTAATCCAAATGACATATCTTTACAGTAATCAAGTCACTTTTTTAATTCAGTGGAAATATTAGAATCATTGCAAATCATTGACTTGTGTCCACTGAGACACAATTTTTTGGCAGCACTTCCTGAGTATACAATTAGGGTTAAACAGCGAGATATTTATTGTCGTTACGAATCAGAGAAGTAATCGGCTCAAAGTGCTTGACTTGATTAGATGTCTAAGTGTGTACCTTTGTAAAAAAAAAAAATTACTCTACTTCACTCTACCCATAAGAGAGGTTGAATAGCAACCATTAGGAGTCCATTTGCTCCATTGCTATTTATCACACACACACACACACACACGACAGGCTCGCACAGCTTTGTAGCAGTATGAATACAGGTAATAGGTTCATTACTGAGGGTTGAAAGGTTAAAAACCTAAACACAAGTATCTACACACAAGTCATTGATGTACGTAGTACAACTGATATTCGTTTTTCGTATGTCATACATTTCTTAATTTTTTATCGAAATACAAACAAATTTTTGATGACAAATGACATTTAAAGCCTATCAATAAGTAGAGATTACATAACGATTATAATACAAAGAATGAAACTATTGTTTAAAATAATATACTATATTAACCAGGTAATTGATTTATTTACAATTATCCCGTGTAATAACATAAATATCAAATATAAACGTCATTTTATGAGTGCAGCAAGTCAGCGGCTTCCGTTACCTTTTTACAGTTTTTCTGTAGTCGACCCGTATTGAGTCAAATTGTTGCATTGTTTCTGGAGATTGGAAGAAGTCAACATTAGGACTCCCATCCTTTTTCGGTCCAAAAGCCATCATTTTGGTTATTAATAAAGATCTGCCAAAACTTATAGATGACGCTTAAAGCGACGCGCCGCAACAATATAACAATCGTGAAGTTTGCTGAATGTTGCTGAATGGTAACCAATGGTAACTGACTAGAAGCGCCCTCCGGTTCAGGTGTCATCCGAAGAAAATACGATATGCATTGTGAAACACTGTGGCGTGCATTTATGTTAATAATATAGGTGACATTATAACGAAGTTTTTGATAAATATGTACTTAGATACAAATTTTTATTCCTTTCAGTTTTTTAAAACCGTGTTAAAACAAAAGCAATCAGTGTTAAAAAAGGAATCATAAATTGCACAAATAGATAGGGTTTTTATATTTGTAATGGAATTTTAAAAAAAAATGAGTACCTTCAGGCGAAATTTTATTATCAATGTAATGATAACAAAAATATAAATCACATATTAAGCCTTAAAATAATTAAAAAAAAAAAAAAAAACAACCAACCTAAGTTGTCCGTATAAGGAAAGGAGCGAATAAGAGTAAAAATTCTTGAAAAAAAACTATTCTAGTTATCCTTATAGGGCCCAATACTTAATGCCTATTCTATCTATGTACACTACTTACATCGGCTAACTTAATATCTAACAAGCTATTTACATACATGACCGACCTACCTAATGAGAGAGAGAAACTATCCTACCCCATTACCACCCCACTGAGTATCGTTTGGAAGTTGTATTTATGTTAAACAAGAGGTTCCGTTCACTGGCGACGACTTAAATGGGCTACTTTATCCTGTTTCCTGCAATAATATAACGTCGCCTGCTGTGGCCGAGTTGGCTTAGAGCTTGCTCTATCGATCACGCGGGTCTGGGTCCGATTCTCGGTAATTAATTAATTAAATAATTTTAATTAATTTTACCGAAAAAATCTCTATTATTTATGTGTATGAATACGATGGCGCTAGATGTCAGTGTACAGTAACAATGTACTGAGATTACTGAATTCGTATGAATTTTGCAAAAAAAAGCATATTATTCTGTAGATAAAACTTGGCTATCGTTGTTTTATTATAATTTACATCAATTCTAAGTACTCATATATATTTTACGAAAGGGGACATTGTTGGGTAAATAAAAGAAAAATATTTGGCGTTTTCAAATCATATCTTGTATGTATATAATTTGCTCGTTCTTAATTACATACAGGTAAAATATAGATACATTTTATTTCTGTTCTGCTTTTATTAATATTAATGTTTTTCTTCAAAATACTTAGGAACCTACGATAAAAATGCTATTAATTTTTCAGTTTAAGCATAAAATTGTTGTTCTACATTTTTTAAGCGACAGTCAGTGTATTACTTACTGGTTAAAAATAATTGATTGGGTAGTTTTCACTGCTAAAAGTGAACTTGATTATTGATTTTTTTGAAAATATAACATAATAGATATTTAATGTATATTTTTTATATTACAAATTTGTTATCACAACCATCCGTGCATATACAATTTTATTTTAATTCAAAAATAAAATATTGTAGCCAAACAGAGTTCTATTACACTTTAAGTGCAAATCATTTAATTCTAAGCCTTATTCTACTGAGGATTTATAAACTCATTTCTCACTATCTAAGGAATAATTCCTCTAGCACGAGAGACTTTTAAAATTGTTATACATATTATGCTTACTCATAAACTAATATACTTTGGCTTACTATAATTTCAAAGCATTGGGGCAAGAGCAGGGGTTAGTGAAAATAATTTAAAAAAACTAACAACAATTGTTTATCAAAACTTAAAAGAGCTTATAAATCTCTAAGTTAGAGCAGGAATTTATGGAATTACTATTTTTTATTATTTGTCCCAGCTTTATTATTCGACAATATGAATGATTGATAGAAAAAAAAATCCATTCGTATCAAGATTCGAACCCGTGAACTACGGCATGGAAGCCAAGACGTTGACCACTGTCGTAAAATTTTAGTTCCAATAACTAACACTAGGTGAACCTTTCAATAATTTGTTAGTTTGAATGTCACTAAGACAGCTGATCGCAGCTGATGTTATGTCAAGACTCGAGATATGTTATTTTAACCAAAATTAAATCACTATAAAGGTTATTACTAGATTTAATTTTTCAAAAATTGAGGTATGGATTTTCTCGGTTATTATCCGGATGTTTGCGTTTTGCATGATTAAATTTATTACATCAACATCTTACTGTAATATAAATAAAAGCTAGCTTACTGTAGTCCTTTTGAGAATTGGTACACATTTTTAACAGATTGATTGTTTTTTCCCGATAACTAATTTGACACCTACTTGATTACGTAATCTATCATCGAAACCAGTTGAAACTATGTACATACAAATTTTAAATAAGTTTTCCGCGTGGATCCATAACAATTTATCAATTGATAGACAGCAAAAATATTCTTCGTAATAGGTATATTAAAACAATGTGTATTTTGTATTATGTCTGTTCCCAAAGTCGACATTTAGAATACCTTCTTGATTATTTTATCAGTCTATTTCATTCGTGAAAAATTCAGTCCTTTAACCTCTATTTTAAGCCATGGTATAAATAAGTAGATACATTTAACAGAGAACTATCAGTGAGAAAATTGCTGTTTGTATTGTTTTTAAGAATTAGGAATATGTCGATGGGAAAAAATACTACTGATATCCATACCATTAGATGTAATACCAATGTAAGAAGTATATCAATAAATGCACATGTAAATTTTGGCATGATATTAATGTTCGTTATTAGATTTCATAAAACATGTTATACCTACATCAAATTTAAATCAATTGATAGATTTCCAATCCAGATGAAAATCATTAGTATATTTCGATATGATAATTGTTTTCAAATAAACTTTTAAATTTATTTGTAACTAAAATATATCACATTAATGTGGCTGTAACCGAGTGGCAATTATCGTCCTCTACAGTTGTGTCCACAAGTTCGAATCCCAGTACACACAGTTTCATATATTCATTTTTTAATTGATTTACTGATATGCACTCAAAGGTACGCAAACAATTTTTGTGATTCCCTCTTTCCTGACATATGCTCAACATTATGAACTACTAGTGCTATTCTAGCCCCGCATCTCTATTAATACTATAATATTTTTGCACATAAATACAAATTTATGATTTAGTGCAATGTATGTTTGATACTAACATTATAAAATGTATAATATGTTTTTTTTTTAAATTCTATTGATCTGTTATCAATATTTCAATAAAGCCAAACTTATCAAGGCTATGGAAGTTTTCGGTGTGCGGGTAAAATTTATTAAACTCAAACTATTGATTTAGGTAGTATGTAAAATAAAAAGGGATACTTATTTTTTTCCAGATGTGATTGCGTCAAATGTTAATTGTTGAATAATTATGCTTATTATTATTAATACATTTAAAATAAACTTGTGATCTAAAAATGTCTACATACAAGGATGATGAGAGCTCATTAGACCAGTGGTCGGCAACCTACTAACCGCGGGTAATTGAATTACTCACTTCGACATTTTGAGTTACCCGCCGAGAAATTATAATAATATTTTTTTATCATTTTAATTATTTAATTAGACCAAGGAAGCCACCAATAACAATATTATATGTGTGTTTTGTATTTACACATATATATCATGCGAATATATAAATTATTTTCTAAAAACGATTTTTCAATGAATAAATGGTAAAAACATATTTTTAACTTTTACCCACTAACCAAAAATATTTGTGCAAAAATTTTTTTTTACCCAGTCTCTCAAAAGGTTGCCGACCACTGCATTAGACGATAGCATTGGAGTATTTCTGCGAACTTAAATTGTCCTAAAATTTGCTCCCAAAGCTAATGAGAAAGCTTTGGCGTGGTTCATTGGTAAAATCAAAGGCAAAAGACAAGAAGGAGGAGCTGAATTATTGGTACGCGGACAACCATATAAAGAAAATGAGGTTTGTTTCTTTTTGTCATATACATAGTTACCTATAATATCAGTACAATGAATTAATCGTAAGTTTTTCAATTCAATACGACCCAAATGCATTTAGTATAAATTTTGATGAACATAAAGTAATTCAAATGCTCCTTTACCTATTTTACCCTAAGTAAAAACACAGTAATTACAATAATCAACCATAGTCCGTCCGTACCTCAGATCTTACATTTGAATTTAATTAACAAATGTCGTTAATGGTTTTTTGTCCACAAATTTTGGGGGTGTTCTCTTATACATTAATATTCTAATATTATTCATAATCATTAAAATTGAGTACATTATGTGCCAGATTGCCTACATCTATTGTTTTTCGTTTTCAGTAATGTGACATCTTTGCTAGCTGCAATTATTTCTCTGGTGCAGTGCTGGCGAACCTATGGCCCGCGGGTCAGACATTGACCCAAGAAGACTTACTCTCCTCTTACTTTCCAAGCGACGCCACTAACTTAGTGGCCCACGGGCTGGTATTTAAAGACATAATGAGCAAAATTTGACCCACTCAAGAAGGTTCGCCATCACTGCTGTGGTGTAAATCCAAATATTTTTTTGATTGTTTTCTTTTATTCATTCGATGTTGAGGCTGGAAACGTCCTCACAGATATTTGGAAAATGTTTCGTGGTTAACTTACTATGAAATGAAATGTATTTTCAAAAATGAGCTTGATTTTATTAAAGTAATTGAATGGGTTAAAGGCATGGTAATTAAATAAATCGCATATGTATTGTATAATTCCAATAGATATTTATTGAAGATCAGATATTTTTATTGAACACCGAATAGTAATCAGTAATTAGCCCAAGTCTTTGACATTAGACTTGGGTTGTACAGTAGGAAGCTAAATATAGAAACGTCACACCAAGCTAGTAAGATAAGTTAATCCAACTGACTTACTAACTTCCCAATTCAAAAATTAGCCACTCGTTTCACTGTAGTAGCTGGTACGCCTCATTAGTTAAATCATAATTTCAAAAGACGGATGATTTATGTACGATTTATGATTTCACAGCCTCACTATCGGCCTGTGGTTCAGGAGACAGGCATTTCTTCTTCTTTCATTACTTCAACACTAGATGGAGGGGATGATTTATACTCATAACTGATTTGATGAAATCTCTCATCTCTGCCTGGAGAGCAGCTAATCTTAGCTGCAATTGCTGGTTGTGCCTCATCAGTACAACAGTCCTCAACGCAATGTCTATCAGTCCATTTCTATGCGCTCTGTTGTATTGAGTAGTCTTGTTCCACGGGTCTTGAGTCAGTATATTGGTTGGAAATGTTCTCAGGTTCACCGGTAGAGCAACAGGGGACGGCACTGGAATGGTTTCATTATGCAATTATTATATGCATTATGCTGAAGAATATCCCGAAGATGAATCTCCCAATGACTGTCATGGTTGACAGGTGGAGTCCTCAATCTTTTGAGAATTCTGATTCTGAATCACGCCTGTTGGATTCTTCCTAAGCGAGATCTTGGACCTGAAACAGTAGAAAATTCCATAATTATAGTACAAGTAATATAACATAATATGTATACAATAATATGAAAAAATATTTTTGTATAAAAATTTTAAAAATTAGTCACTGCGGAACGTGTTTCTCTTTAGTCTTTAACCTGTCAATTGATGTTTTAAATTAGAAAATATTGTTTTATAAAAATATAAAAAAAAATGTTATATTTTTTTTTTGTTATGGATTTTCAAAAATATTTTTTTGATATTGCATCACATAATTGAGGAAAGGATGGCAACACTAACGCAAATCTCATCGCCACTTACAAATCTTTAGAATTCTCCATAGGTTTTGCAAATGCTTTCTTGGCTTTCAACCCTTGTCAAACAAAAACAATAACACACACCGCAACTGCATCTCTTCGATCTCCGGCCGTGGCATTTTTCTATGGGAGAAAATAAAAAAAAATGTATTGAAACCGGATAAAGGGAGCTTTCGAATAATACCAATCTTGACGTACCTACTCGATGGGAACCAAGTGCAAACTGATTTCAAAAAGCATCCTAAAATAACGGTCATTTTTTTTCGCTTTGCCTAATATAGTCACTTTTAGGGTGGTCACTGTCAATACACGGTGGAAAGGTATTATGTATATTCAAAAGATAAAATACTCATTTGTACTAATTTCACTATTATTTAATATGATCAAAAACCTATGCGCCTATGTGGTCGAGTGGTCAACGTTGTTGGCTTCGGCTACAAAGGGCCCGGGTTCAAATCCCGGTACGGACAGTTTTATAAATTGATTTTTCAATCCATTTATGATTTCTGTTCAAAGGCATGGATGTATGTGATGTCTTGAATTCCCCCCTCTCACCCATTCTATCCTGTGAACGGGGCGTATTGAGAGCGATTAGCTTACCACTAATCCTGTCCTAGCCCTGTCCTTCTATCCCTACTCTCTTTGGAAAAAGAGAGGTTGAGCAACTGAGTAACAAGCAGTTCTCGTAGAAACACTTCTGTTGAGATAAACTCCATTAGGAGTCCATATGCTCCACATTGGGAGCGGACATGGTTTAAAAAAAAAAAAAAAACTGGTTTCGCTAATGATGAACAATATCAACTGACATTATACAAGAGACTACAATATTAGTGTTATTTATATAAAACAAATTACACCATAATAATATTTTTGCCATTTCAAAGTTTTTCTGATCATTTTGTTATTTTATTTATTTATCGAAGAAAAAAATTGCAGAACAATGTGTAAATCGCATAAATGCAAAGAACAACGGCGTCCAAGTCACATAAAAGCCAAATCGTGCAAAAAAAATCACATAAAGAGGACTGGGTGTATAAGATTTTTAATGGGGACGGGGGACATGGAGGTTTTTGAAGCGTCGAAGTGGGGCGTGACACAAATAAGGTTGGGAAACACTGCTATATACAAAAGAAGAACGATTCGAGAGCCATAATAACATTATTAAAAATAGTAAATAATGGGTACTTTTAAGGGTGTGATCTTTACTGTCAATACTTGGCGAAAATGCATTAAAGTGGAAACATACTGCCGACACCCAACGCCACATAAGCGCGTTGGATGAGATCATAGCTACATATTTGCCATTGTATTGTATGGAACAGGAACGCACTGCCAACATCCAACGCGACGCAATGGCAGTGCGTTCTGTGAGTCTAAAGTCTATAGTGTCATCTTCGGTGCGATGCATGGATATTTTTTGAGGGCAATAAAAGTATGGCTGGTTAAATTGAATAATTATAATGATTTACCACATTTAAAATTAAATCTTGTAACATTAACAGACGATGTATAGTTATCATAGCAACATTATCTAGCAGAGGTTCTTATCTGGAGAACACATCAGTTGCACAATAACGAATTATAACGTGCGACCTCTTTTGGGAGAATTGCTTTTTACTCAGTTGCTCAATCTCTCCTTTTTTCGAAGAGAGAAGGGATGCAAATGATATTCCTACAATAGGACTAATGGTAAGCTAATCGCTCCTGATATGCATATTTTAACACTCGAGACCCCGGCCCACGGCCCCCGCGCTAGCACAGGTTTACACGCGTGGGCGTATAATCGGTATCCGTTAAGGTAAAACTAATTGATTTCGGGTTTTTGTTTTCTTTTGCTACTAAAGATAGTTTGCTGCGTAGGTATAATTTTTTGTGTCGATTTACCTTATTATTTATGGGTGAAAATAACTTTTGAAATACAATATTTATTGCGTAAGAATACTTAACAGCTTAACGACCGTGGACACGTATTTAAGTCTTTGAAATCCAACGGTTGCTGGCCGTGGACGCAAATACGAGTTCTACGTCATACATTCTATTCTATTGATAAATCACTTGATTAGGATCGAGTTCGATTTCAAATGTTAACGAGAGATGGTAGCATACATATTGACGCAATATTTAACAAAAAAAAAAACAATATTATACTAAAATATTTCGTAAAAATACCCCTAAGATGGTACACGTTTATTTTTTTCAGGTGCGATTTTTCATAGTATTATTTTACGTTCTGGTAAAAGATTTTATGTTTAAATCGTTCCTGGTTTGTTTCTCTGATTAGCGACGAATATACATACGTAATATTAGCAGGGTAACATGATGCCTAGATGCTCTTGTAGGGCCTCTTAGAGGTACGAACACACGTATCGTAGTATTTTTTACAATGAATTGCCTTGTGATTTATTGCTAGGGCGGGCGGCGTTCCATGCTGCAGTTCTATGGAGCAAGTGTCATTATGGCGGTCGAAAACAATTTTTGAAATTTGAATCGGGTGGTTGATAATATTGCGACCTATTCAAACTCAGTGGCAGGGGTTCTCAATTCTTAAATAATAGATATTTGTATTGAATATGTTATTATCCATAAAACGTACTTTTTTACTTTTTTTAATATTAAAAGAGACGAATATGTACTGCCATCAAAATATAGACATGTATATAAAACAGTGATAATAACTTAAAAATGCATTGAGCCGACGTTACTAAAGTTTGAAAAAAATCTCTAGAAATAATAATGGGCCAGGTGAGAAAAGAAAAACAATTATTGGTCAAAAAATCCGATGATGGAAACACTTTTCTTCTCAATAACGATGCCCACAAATAGGTTCATGAAATAGATTACAGTCTTGTACTTTTCAAATAATGATAAATGGACTGCTATTTCCGAACGGCTTTTCAAAGTAAAAATTATAATTGATTATTTTATGGAAAAATTTAACACCACATATACCTCTGTGCTAAACCTTTCACTTGACGAACGTATGATTCCATGCCGCGGACATTTGAAATTTAAGGTGTAAATGAAAAATAAAATAAATAAATATGGCATTCTAGCAAGAATGTTATGCGAATCCAGAAGATTTCAATCAGCTCCGATATTAAATCTAAGTGTATTTTGGAAAGGGTCGATCGCACACATCAATATCTTATCATATTATTTCATTTCTCGTAAGACCAGAGAGTGAACAAAGAAAGTGTCATTTTTTACTTATTTGTGTCATGTTTAATCCTTTTTTAGTGTTCGCCAAGTTAAGCCCGTCGGCAAAAAATAATTTTGAAAGTTTTTTTATAGCAACTTTCTAAAGATTAGGTTGGCTTGCAAGACGATGGGCGAATGCTTTGAAGCATGCCATACATGAACATGTAATTGATGTATTGTGTAAATTATAAATAAAAGTGATAGTGCTGTCAATTTATAGTTTTAATCTAATGTATTTTGAAAAATTATTTCATTAAAAAAGTGCATATAATACGTCAACGCATCAGATGTTACAGAGTTTGAGATTTTCTGGATGCCGTAAAAATCAAACAAGTATTAGTCATAATTTATTGCCTCACGTGTTTATGGGCATTTGCTTTAATTAAGCGTGTCAAATTTTTATTATTTTCGGTTCTTTTCAATGGTGTCAACATGATTGGAATGATTCATTTTTATCTTGCCACATGCTAGTTCACAAGAACACTCATTGCTTCCGAGCCCTTTTTGTTTTAAAGAAATGTGTCGATTAAATAAAAAGATTTGATTTTTTTTAAAATAACCCGTGAATCCGGCTGCATGTGCGGGTTTACGCGTAACTTTGTCGCGAAACAGCCGGTTGCCTGAGTGTTAAGATTGGAATGATAGGAGGGAAGTTTTAGACATACATACCCATGATTTCGAACTGAAACGAATAAATCAATTGAAAAAAATGTTGTTCGTGCTGGGACTAGAACCCATGTGATTCGTCAAGGAAGCCAACCACGTTAACCACTACAACATATCCCCTGTTACAAGCCTGCTGTTTTGCAAAGTTCCCGAAGTGCCTCGATTCTCTTTTATGGTGACAACTGGAAATAAAATAAATAACTTTATTTAATCAATTATTTTTAATGTAATATTAAAGTAAACTTGATCAAGTATTGTGCTAGCAACATTCAAAAGAATGCATTTTTACTAAAATTTTGTAACGTTGCATCGTCACGTAGACTTTGCGGGTCATATTCAGGAACATTCTGTTCCCTAATAAATGGTTCGTTTAATAATAACCCCCTTTACAAAGACTGCTCTCATGAAAAATTTGTGCATGCTTTAAAACGAGGAAGAACACACTTCGTTTGCAGACTTTTTCTCGTTGCATGATAATCTTCACAGTGCTTCAAATACAAAACAAGACCAGTTTCACTCTCATGAGCATCTTTAACTGATGAAAATACTCGCGATGAGCGAAACCGGTCTTCGTAATCTGTGTATTTACGTTTATATATTTGATACATTTTCACCAAGAATTGACAGATATAACATCGCCAACCAACTAAAACTAACATTTAACGATATACCTACCAATTAGTGCATTCAATCTCAAACCTTTTTTGTAAACCTGGTCTTTATCATTTATCGTGATTCCATGATCTGGTATTACTGCTAATAGTCAAGGCATCAGATACTTTTTATGGATCAATCAGTTATACTCATATGTTTTTTTTCTCTTTCTCCTGAAGAACAGCAGCAACATTGTGGTCAATTTTAATAAATAATGTTTCAGCTTTGTCAGCCAATTCATTAAACTTTGACATCATGCAAAAGAGATGTTTTTATATCATAAATATATTTGACAAACTGTTGAGAGAAAAACGTTACATTTTATAACTTATTTCATTTTCGATGTCAGTTTCCATTAAATAGTCACGACCTCATAGCTACCGATTTGAAAATATATCGTGAGCTAGGGATCTTTTATAGCGCCATATTGTCATCTACATTACCTAAGAAATATTTTAACAGAATTTATTGCAAATCGTGTAAGTATCCTTTCCCATAAACTGGACTTAGCATTAAATTAAAAGCAGCTTTATATTTATTGTTTACAATAGACAAAGCCATCTGTCAAAATAACCTATCATGATTATTAGTCTATACTCTATTGTCTATGTTTATTAGGTTGGCGCAACTATAAAAAATAATTGTATGAAAAGCAATATTCTCAAAAATAACTCGTCAAAGACTAAAGTCTTTTCTTATTTATTATTTTTATTGACTTATATCAAAAAAAATCTTTTTACTCACTTATATTTAAACAAAAACTTATATTAGAAAAAAGTGCTAAAACTAAACAATTCACTTTTTTAAGAAAAGCCACCAAATCATCCCACCATTACTTATTACTGACTGTTAATTGATATCTACTGACCTTTTTACTAAAAATTACTTACCATCTTCTAATAAAATCTTGACCAAAACGATTTATTAAGTGATAATTTTTATTTTTTTTACTAATCATTTATTATTTTGAATTGATCTTTTTATTTTTATAATTGACCATTTCTTTATTATTTACTGACCAAATAATTAGTTGCCCTTAATTTTTTGTTTTATTTAAATTTAATGTTGGTATTCGTAAAAAATCTGGGAAAATCCATCATTTTAAAGAAAGCCATATTAATTTTCAAATATGTACACCCTACTGTGAGTAAATTTATTTTGGTGCGTGTGTTCGTTCGTTTTTGCAACACAATCACAATCAATTGTAAAACGAACATTGGATAGTGTATATCGCGCCGAGCATCGAACGAAAGTTTTCCGAAAACAGCTGCTAATATTTAAACGTCAAAAGTGTAATATAATAATATTATCAGAATATGTTGCCCTTTTATCAGTAGTGTTCAAAAACAAATTCTGACTCTCTTGTCGTACAAAGTTCTCCATTTTCCAAAATTAGCTGTATTGCATTGAATGTCATTATTTCGTTTGTGCAAGTTTTAAATTTCGCGTTTGTCTACCACAATCGTGTGTATTTGTTTCCAAAGTCAATAAAAGTATTATAAAATGAGTGACAGGTCAAGTAGGAGTTCCCACACTTCAACGAATCCACCGAAAAAGACTTCTCTCGATGACGAAAAGAATCACGTTGAAGAAGATTGCTTTGTGGATTCTGGATTAATATCTGGTGAAAATCTAAGCTGTGAACAGTTTTCGAGCGAAGAGATCAAGGTCGATACGGAATCCGGTATCATTGAAGACAATAACGACGAAGACATCGCTGACTATGAGAATGACATGGGTAAAATTGACAGCGGCTTCGATATATGTTTCAGCGAATCTTTTTCTGACCTTAATCTACAGAACGAACCTCGGAATAATCTTAGCTCGGGAAAGACAGATATCCAAAAATCCACTTCACCTATGGTTTCAAATATTCCTCTAAAACCTCAACCATTGGAACTGTACTTCCAACAAGACGACAACGGTGATACGTAAGTTACTTGTCAATTAATTACAGTATTCAATCGATTACATGTGACATAATAAATAAGTATTAAAAGTAACAACAATTACTATGTAGTCAAAAATTCGCGTTCCACATCCTTGGCGCAGTATATTTATCTGTTTGTTGTTAAGTAGTAGGTGACACTTGACACTTGAGATTAACAAAACAATCTTATCATTTTGTTCGCGTTATAATTGCATAACGAATTTCCTATTCCTAATTTACTGAACATGTTTTCTGATGTCTAATTAACCTGTGCGTAAACATTACATTCCGTTCACTCTGAAAACCTTCCTACCAGACGTTTATTTTGAATGGCCTTGCGACCGCGGATAAAACCGCGCATTCAACGAAGAGGCGAAAAAATTTAGATGTTTACATTAATTGAAAACGATAGTAGATCTTAGATAGCTTGCATTGCATTGTGCACCAATTGGTACATGTAAAAAATAAAAGCTTACTTTAATTCGTTTAGTTCGTATTTCTACAACATAATAAACAAACCCGGCCTAAAATGCGAATATTGTAAGCATTTAAATATTGTTTAGTAGTAGGCTATTTCGATATCATATTTTAATGTTTATGTTGCCGGCTGCTTGGTTGAGTGGACAATGGCGTTGGTTTCGGTTAAGAAGGTCACGGGTTCGAATCCCAGTCCAAGCAGATTTCATGGCATGGATGGATGGATGTCTTAAATTCCTTCCCAACCATCTTATCCTAAAAACGGGCGTAGCGAGAGCGATAAGCTGATCACTAGTTCTGGTCTAGTCCTATCCTTCAACCCATATTCTCTTTGAAATACGAGAAGTTGAGCAACTCAATAAAAAACAAGTAACTAGTTATATTCAACAAGTGGAATAACAAAGCTATCAAAGTCAATTTATCTTATCCGAACCAATAAAAAAATAACGATTAGTTCTTGTAGAAACTCTTCTGTTGAGATAAACTCCATTAGGGGTCTATATGCTCCACATTCGGAGTGGACGTGGATAAAAATATTTTGAAAATACACATACTGCCATTCGAAGGAAGGCAGGTTTTTTTTAATATAATATAAAACAATATGTAAAGAATAGCAAGCATGTATTTGAGATTCATTCTTTCCTCTTGTAACATAATACGTTCACATCTACTATCAGGTGCAGTGGCGGCCGGTCAATGTGGCATTGGATCAATGCACCCCTTGTATATGCAGGGGGCGGTTATATTTCATGAAATAATATTCAAACATAATATTTATACCATTCTCTCATTTAAAAGTGCCTATAAATATACTAATAAATGTTTTAGAACATTTTATTTTAGACAATAAATACATGAAGAATTTAAAATGAGTGAATGGTATGAATATTATGTTTGAATATTATTTCTTGAAATATAACCGCCCCCTGCATATACAAGGGGTGCATTGATCCAATGCGACATTGACCGGCCGCCACTGATCAGGTACCTATATCAAGGGGCTATTTTCTCCATTTTTCAAGTATTCAAAGCAAAAACTTGAAAAACCCAACACGAAGAATAAATAAGTACATGTGTTGCTACAATCTTATTTTCATACTTGGAAGGGCGGTATATCATTTATCGGAAATACATTGTTATTTATTTTGGGATTTGGTATTTATATAATGTGTAAATAATATATTGTTACTTCTGATTATCGATAATAAATTATATTTTGTCAGTTAAGAAGAAAAAAAACCATTCTTACTCTCAATTATTTCATGATATTGGGTTGTATTCGCGATTACTATTTTCAACATAAACATTCATGAGTAGGTTCATACTTATATACACTTCAATATAAATATTATGTTATTACTTAAATCCTATTTGATTGAATTGCTATTTAATTATTCATCATTTCGAATGCATTTATCGAGTCATTGTGTCCTACTAAATTACAATTGATTAAATCACTAAACTTACCAGTTATAAGTAAAATTCGTAGAATCAACATGGTTAAAATAGTTCCCGAGAGATTAAATGTATGGAAGTTAGTATCTATAAAATATATATTTTTTATTCTCTAAATTATGCTTATTTTATATTTTAGTTTTGTTACAACGCCAAAAGCAGCTGATAAAAATTATCAGCAATGTTTTCTTTTCGATTCAATCAAAGGTAGATTGTTTGCTTTTGAATATGTACGTTATTGAATATATCCATTATGAAAGAGCCGCCAACAGCAGCACGTATAAATAGTAATTGAATTTGTTTGTTAATAAAACATTTTTTTAAAGCCCTTTTGGTTAGGACATTACAACGCAGCGCCGACTATCGAAAAAAAAATGTCTATATTGTAAGGAAGTAGATATCGGTCGCCAAACAGCAATTACTCTTTATATGTATTATGGTATACTGTCGAGCGATATATTAAAAATGTAGTTATGTTTTAATAAACAAATCGATGTCAATCACACATTCCTTTATTGTGTTTCCTAAAGAATTTCTTGATAAATTTTATTTTACAATTATTGAAATAGCACATAGCCATACTTTTCTTCCACGTGAATCGATTTGCATTATTTAAGTACTCCTCATTATTTATATATTTAGGTATTGAATTGAATTCTGTTTTTAATTTTATTCACCGGAATAATGAATGCATTTTGACGTTATAATCCGAAGAAAGTTGTATTTACATAACTGTGCGCGGGGCTGTCTGGTTTACATCTCCTGATTGAAGTTACAGTGTTAATGATCCATTCAGGAATTGAAGGAGGATAGGTACCTGTTCCCATGCTTTAAAAGAAAATATTTGTGTAAAACATTCTTAAAAAACGAATCGCCAAACAAAAAAAATACTGGAATTAAAAATGTATCGTCAACAATCACTACGCATCGACAAGTTTTCCCTATTATGTACATAATATTATTATGCAAATGTATATCTTCGATGCTTAAAAAATGAGTCCCCTGCCAAATAATATATCTGCTTGACTACAATCATACGTGGCTCTTATTTTTTCATTATAACAGTATTACATATATGTATACTTAATGTTATGTTTAAAAAAATCGAAAATCGGCAGCCACAGTGGCTATAGAACCATGAGTGGGCTACCAATACGTTAAAAAGGGGCTCGCTTATTGTTATTCGTGGTGTTCCGGGAAAAGGTTGAATATTTGTATCACTCTTATACAATTAAACGCATTCGATAGCTTCAATAATGAAGCTATCGAATGTTTATATATATTATATACGTATAGTATGTTACAACACGCAATGTGTGATCAATCAATTAATATAATAGCCGAAAAATTTTTGTCACATTGTTTTAAACGTTAAACTTAAGCCTTCGTCGATAATCGTCAGAAATACCAAATGTACCCGACTGAATTTTTTAATGAAAATATAATATAGATCTGAGAATATTGTTTTTTTAAATTTAAGAACGGGCTCGCACGAGCCCTTGCAAGCCTCCTCCAAACCCACCTCTGAATAAAACTATGCCGTTTACTTTTTTGTCCATCATTATAAAATAACTATATGTACTAGGTAAATTTTATATTTCCTTGTTAATAAACAGATTTGAATTGACACGTGAACAAGCCTCGCTCACAAGCCCATATTACTTTTAATATAGTATGTGTAACGTATCGGCCCTTTTGTCACTATTCGAACTTATTTTTTCATTCCGAAGTCCGATGTTATACCTATATGATATAATAATTATATTTTAAATATTTTTCAAATGTTAGCTGTCATTTGGGTGTATTGAATTATGTTTGTCCTTAATTAAATATCTTTAAAACGCCGTATTGATTGATTCAAGTTTTTTTTGTTTGTCAACTGAGGCATGCGATGCAACCAAATAAAATAAATTTCTGTCTCAATGCGTAATTTTGCCTGCTTTGTCAACTTGTAATAATACTGTTTTTGACCTTAAAAAACAACATTCGAGGACGAATCTCAAGCAATATATTTGTATACTCTTATTACTTCTACTTATACGTGACAAAATGAATATAGCCAAGTTATTCGAGGAAACCGGTTTGCTTGACAGATTAATGCGCCAAACTGATGTCAACATAACTTTTTATATTTTA
The DNA here is from genome assembly GCA_030503985.1 of Himalopsyche tibetana. Taxonomy (NCBI): domain Eukaryota; kingdom Metazoa; phylum Arthropoda; class Insecta; order Trichoptera; family Rhyacophilidae; genus Himalopsyche; species Himalopsyche tibetana. The sequence goes on along the minus strand of JAPJYX010000009.1, from coordinate 13,405,447 downwards.
ATCGAAACATACTTGAAAAACCTATCATGGTACAAATTCATAAACTTTCACCTACAACTACTGAACTTTAGATGTTTCATTTAAATTAGTTTTTTTTAAAACACGATTTCTAATTACGTTATATATATTATTTCAAATGCTCGCCTGAAGCATCTTCTACCCTGGCCGACATGTACGTGGGTCGTTATTTGCCAACCGAAAACTTATTTTACTTCTACAGCATATCAACAGTATTTCAGCAAAATTAGACAGTTTGATATTACCCTAAGGGGGTCAGAATAATAACTTTCATCTTGGGCAAGAAAAAGCAATACTTTTATCCTTAAATAATTATGCAAACACCTGTTGAACTAATCATTATTATTTAAAATACATGCCTGACCGAGAAAGACGGTTGGAATTTCACCCACTAGCAAATTAGTGAAAGATTGTTACTTATGCGTTTGTTTTTTTCGAAATCGGATTGTTAAAATCAACAATAATGGCTAAATAATGTCACAGCTTAATCTCTGTACTGTTTATATAATAACAGTTATAAAATAAATGCATTGCATATACAATTACTTACACATAAGGCAAATGTATAATGTACGAACTTGCATACACTTCTGTTTGAAAATATAAAAATCATAACTAAAATTGATTTTGCGAGACATTAAACTTGGTATTTCCAAACGACCTGTTTAAAAAAAAAGGAAACATATCTCCGCCATCCGGTGAATGAAGCTGTTAATTCTAATCAATATGTAAGGTTTTTTTAACGATCCCGGCGATCTCTTTCCCACGACGTGAAAAAATCCGGCCTGCTATCTGCTGTCTAGATGATTTTTTCACCGCAAATTAAATTCCTTGCTAATCGACGGTAACATCGGCCGCACCATTGTCGTTTCGGATTCTGGATGACGAGGCCGTTACCCTCCGCCGTATTCGATGTCGTGTCTGGGTTTTTCCAAACAGGTTTCCCGTTCGATAGCCCTGGATCAATCTGGGAATCCCTGGCGCGGTAACCGTGCACCTTTGGTCTAGCGATTTCAACGCCGGGTGCGCATCGCGACTCGCACACACTTATTGTTATTATAAATTGTTTTTGCATCAATTACCGCGACTTTAAGATTAAAATTTCTCATTGTTAAACTCAGTGTTTTCCACTCTCCGGTCACTGCCAGAATATTTTACCTTTACCGCGATCTAATTATTGAATTTATTTTCTGCGGTTAGTTGGTTTGAGATGACGGCACGCGATTGTTTTGTTAGGTTCGTATAATATATTTCAGGGTTTTCCGCATATGTGTAGTCAAACTGTATAATATTTATTTAAAATCGTATTCCAAGTAAACACTATATATCGTTCGTAATTAATTAGGTCGGTATGCTGTGTGTTCCACGTTCATATTAATAAACTAGCTCATATATTAAGTTGGTAATTCTAATTAAAGCTCACACATCAATTTCAATCTGCTGCATACGATATCGGCTTTCGTGTTGCAGATGGATTCGCGTTCAAACTGGGTAAAACCGATCATTGTCCATATTGTTACAAGTCATACAACTCTCTACATTTGTTTTTTTTATTTATACTATCGAACACAAATAAAATATTTTCAAAAAAATACATCATTCGTTACACGATGTCAGCTGTGTATATTCTATGATGTTGCACAGTATGTCATTATTACTAATTTATGAATGAATTTTAATCTCGTTAACAAACATATTGTACTATCTTTCATGAATAATATACGTGGCTGTGCTGTAATAATTCTGACTTGGTTTTTATGAACGTATTCATTTTCAACGAATAAATATTTTAACAATTTCCGCCAGCTGTACCAGTTTTTGGGGTTTCACGGATGATAGATATTAATATGTTACATTGTTTCCCCCACAGCCAGCTGCACATAGCCATCGTTCACGGGATGACGGATGCCGTTTTAGCGCTTCTGCACATGCGACCCCATCCTTCGTTGTTAGACGTCCGCAACGATGCTGGACGAGCGGCCATCCACCTCGCAGTTCTCACAGAACAACCTCATATCGCGAGACGACTCCTTATTGCCGGAGCCAAGGTAATAAATATAACCTCACACTATTCCATTGAAATAGAATCAAATATGTTTTAGAAAAGACAGTAAGCTGTGCCTTGGAAGCTTCGTTTATCACTTGAGTAGTTGATAATTTTCAATTCTCGAAAGAAATTATATTTATAAAAATGTTATCTACTTATGAAAAAAACAGGATTATATTTCAAATAACCCAACCGTTTTAAATTAATAAAATCACTATTTTGAAAAGATTATAATAATCATGAGAAAATAGTGTTTTTTTCGTGACTTTTTCATTTTCACAGATCTCTTTTAGAGAGTAAATATTATATTTTCTGTTGGTTCCTATTCTATTACACGAGGCTAGTATTAAAACACTATATACTGCGACGTAATTAAGTTTATACAATGGAACTGAACATCATATCAATTTATTATGTTTGAGTACCAATTGACTGATTTTACACTAAGGGATCATTTTATGGTGTTCACTGTCAATACTGGGGGGAAAGGCATTATATTAATAAAAACACAATATTCCTTTGTACTTTATTTCACTTTACTTAGAAGGTCAGGACTGGTTTCGCTCATTGCAAGCATTGTCAACTGACATGCTCATTGTCATGACATTGTCAGTTGACAATGCTTGCAATGAGCGAATCCGGTCCTCTCCTTTTAAATAAAGTACAAAGGAATATTGTGTTTTTATTAATAAGGGAATCTTCTTACAAAGCTCAAGCCCTGTTTTTTCAATGTATGCGTGCGTTCGAAATGAAAAGAAAACTACGTAATAAATAATGCTTCGGAATTGTCATGAACCTTTTTCAATTACAGTCTTAAATCCTGAGAAGTGATGATACTGTTTGATATGGATTATGTTAGTACATTTGATAATGAATATTTCGTGGTCGAGCCATTTCAGTCGAACTTGAACTTTCTAAAAATCCTAGAACTGTTATCAAAGCAAACTTTCTATACTACATAGAAATTGGGGCAGGTATAAAAGATCGGTTTGAAAATCCCGGTTATTATATATAATATATAATAATTTAGACATAATTTAAATATACGTTTTTTTTATTTCAATTTACGCAGAAAATAACATGAATTATGTTAGCTACGTGTGTATTGATGTCAATATAATACGCAATCACTGCCTTTCCAGTATGTTTTTAAATGGGTCGATGTTTAGGTAAACACCCGAGATGCTGATGGAAACACAGCTCTGCATCTGGCAAGCTCCAGCGGAGATATCAACTGCTTACGAGCCCTCACTACCCCTCTTATCGTACCGACAAAACAAAACCAGAGCCATAATTCACAAGTACCTACTGCCAGATCCCTGCCGCACGCGCTCGACCAGAAAAATTACGATGGTGAGTTATCTTTGCTATTAATTAATTCAATGCTATTCGATTGTTCTTAGCCGATATTTTTGAAAGTTAATACGTTGCCAATAATAAAGTTCATCGTTCGGACGACACGTGGAAAATCCCGTTGATTTCTAAAATAATCTCACGCACCTGCTGCATATTTTCTCATTGTACCTCTTCACACTGGCGGATTTTTATCTTGTGTGATTTCCCATACCATGCGAACTTTCTCATCGCGATATTCATCTCAGATTTCGTACCGCTTATACGAATGTTTTATTCATTACCATCTCGCCAAATTGCCCGTTGTCTTGTTAATTAATACATCACGGAGTGGTTTTATTTTATACATGTCCTGTTATGAAACTTGCATGTTTGGTTTTTTTGACAGCCGGCTGTCATTTGTTAGTCTATTTGCGATGCATCTAGCAAGGTGTGGCAAACCGACCTAGTTACTCCGTATTTCCCCACATGAAAAAACAGTTGTTTGAGTACAGGCCCACCGAAGATAACTTCATTCGTGATGTGTAACATTTACCTTCTTTTATGACTGTTTTTTTTTTACAATATTTCCGCAACCTTATCATGGTTGATAAACAATTCGGCAGTGCTGTAACTGTATCACTACGAGATAATAATGATTAAATATGACATACCAATATTTTTTTAAATCAATGCTAATTAAACGTATTTTGTATCTACGTGACTAAAGCCTTGTTTGTTTAATTCGAAATTCACATCAGTCGTGATTCAATCGAGCGGTTTCTCATTTTGCGGAAAATTTTGAGCAAAAATTCTTACCCATGCGCCTCCGAATGGTTCTGTTGTATTTTTTTTTTATTGCTTATTATTTAAAATATTTTGTTTCGTTCTTTTTTCAATCACATTATCGTGTGCTATGTTGTGCGCCCGCAGCCAGCTATAGAGCGTGGGCCTTGCTAAATTATGATGGGATTTTCCGCTGTCACCAGGCCAAGCACCAAACGGCGAGCTCGGTCGGTGTCGGTATTCAGCCAGACTTTGAACAATGATTTAGCGGAATTACCGGCTCTTACCGGCGACCTTATATGCTACTTTTTTTTTTTATTTCATCATAACGTTCAAACTGATTGCCTTCGTTTTTTTTCAATTATTCTCAATTTAAATTGCATTACTATTCTGCGGTTTACACGTGCGATATATTCATTACACGTTTTCTTCAATGAAAATAAGACCCATGCGTCTAGAAATTATCAAGCGATGTAGAAAATAGCCGCGATTTATTAATGCAAAATTTTATTTTTACAACTATGAATTGGCCCTCGGCTATTTTGAATTATTACGCTTCCACTGCGGTGTTTATTTTTATTTTAAAAAAAAACAATGTTCTTATAAAATATATTTTTTTTATGTATCCACATTATAGATGTCTTGCTAAACGTGATGATAGACCTGTACTCACGAATGCAAACATTGAAGAGTTAAATTTCATAGTATTTGTATTATATGCATGTTTAAAGCACAGTTCCACGTGATGATGAGTAAGACAAAATAATGCTAGCGTTATTTAAAAAAAAAACTTAGATGTCTCGTCATAGTATACACATCAATTATACAGAAAGCTTATGAAATACTGAGGAAGTTCGATATATAATAATAAACAGTGTACGAGCGAAACAAGCTTCTCTGATATGTTTCCATCTTTCGATGTGACTACTGCAGATAATCACAGTTTGAGAAACACCCAATTTTCATTTCCATATCACTGATGACATTCGCTCCACTTGCAGGTATATAATAATAGCATACATTTAGAATAATTTTAAATTCGTTCGCTTTTTGAATGAAACATTAAAAACAATGGAGCGCTAAACTAATTACAATTTTATTCTCTTTTTAAAGTAGATTTTTTCATGCCTTTGTTTATAGATAATAACGGACAGTCGTAAACTATTCATCACATCAATAAGGATAAAATAAAAGCTTTTTTGTTTATTGAATCTTGTTTTTAATGAAAATATTCTTTCGAACAAAAGAATGCAATGCACATACATGAAAGCGAAAGACCTTCATTGGTTTTCATAATTTTTACTTTATTGTCTGTTTGCTTGTAGTATTTGTCCATTTCGCGATCTTCAGAATTGTTCACGATGGTTTTGTTACAAATAGATATATTTTAAATCGGCTTACTGTTTTAAAGTTAGATAACGTTTATATTTCACAAAATTTTTACCAATCTTTATATTTCTGGGTATTTGTTAGTGTTACTAGCTAAAAGTATTGTTTATTTATCGCAGGGTTTTTTTCTTTCAATATTAATTTAAAATACTGAAATACATTTTTTTAAAAGATAATGATAAAAAAACATACGCGATACTATCTTCTCCATTGTTTGATGTAAATTGGTTATTGGACGGAGTTTCCATGAAACTGGGAAAGTTTGTATAATTTTTAACGTATTTGTGTTTTCATAATTTTAAATGCCTTTATTTGTCAATTTTCCTTGTTTTTCACACTATCATAATACTTTTATTTAAGAGAGAATCAATTAAAAATACATTACTAAAATAATTTACCACGAAAATATTTCCTTGCGTATATCGAGTATACAATGGAAGTTTATAAGGACAGTGTTTCTGTGAAGCTGTTTTTAATTGATCTTCATTGAGTTGCTTAATAAATTGTCTATGATATCGGAATCTTATATATTGATGTATTCCAAATTCAAATCCGAATAGATGTCGAATTTTGTGGGAAATCGCTTGTTTTCGGACATGCTAACTTTTTTTCTGTGACAACACTGTCATGTAACACTGCAAATAAAATATTCACACAGTATATTATTCTGTCGACCAGTTAGGACAGTGATGCAATTTAACCCATACGGTTTGTTGGATTTCTTACACGGTGTACCCCGACGGCAGTGAAGTGAACATGTTCCTTCATTAGTATGCGTTACCATCATAGGTTTTTCCGAAACCATTAGCGATTGCCGCCGTAATGAGCCGGTTGGTATCCGTCGATTTCGATTTGTGCCGTCGCACGCTTTGATAAAATGCAGTTCCTTTGCATTTCCATGTACATAGTTGCCGTGTAGAAATCGCGCTGTCAATCCATTCCAAGGTCGTTTAATTCATGGGATTTATTGCCTTAAAATAAATCCAATAGCTGTGATGATAGACTAGCGTTTTATCCCGCCGCGATATAAATGCTTCAGAGTGCATGGCTATAAAAGTGCCGCCTACTTCCTGAAAAGGATATTTTATTTTAATTTTCACGTTCTTGTTTGCATCATTATTAGGTTTTAACATATTATTATTGTGTTAGTTATTTGTCTAATTAATTCAGATATTACGTTCACACCGCTGTGCTGTTCCCAATATTTCATTTATTTTAATTTTATAAAACAAGGCTTCATATACCATTCATTTGAAATGTCCGCGGTGGACGAAAACGGTCATTTGATTCCAGATTTTCAACATATTGCAATATTTCATATACCTTTATAGGTTTAAACTGTCGATTCTTGGTTAAAATATATTATCAAGATACAACCATACCCCTAAAACGCTAGAATATAAAAAAAAATGTTTTTCTCACCATTAATTAGAATCGCATTAAAACCTCTTATCTTTCATATGATGAAAACTAGTCACGCTACTCAATCTGCACTCCAGTAGTGTTTTTTTTGTATACTGCTTTACATGTCTTTTGATGAATGCATCGCTTTTTATATATAACATACCATTCTTATTGTCTTTTTATACGATGGCTCTCTACCAGATTACCAATACAAATTGGCTTCCTGTGAATTTTTAAATGGCCTAAGAATGCGTTTAATTGAATTAATATCTGAATTTCATGTTGCAATTTAATTCGCTAAAGGACTGAAACGTTTTTCCTTATTCATGGCATAAAATTAAAAAAAAATTGTCGAAATTCTAAGCTGTTAAATTGAGATGCGGACTTACATGTGTATATATGTCTTACAATTTTCTAAAGCCATTCTACCGATGACGTGCATAATCATGTTTATCTGTTATTATTCCATTAATGCAACAACAAAACAACAAATGTTATTAACTCCCTTTCAAATGACGTCGATGTAATGATGTGTATCATTCAGAAATTTACCCTTTAAATCAATGAATACAAGTAGTGTCTTGAACTTTATTGATTACTCACGTCCTATATAATTTATTGTTCTGATCTTATTGGTAATATTGACTGATCTATTACACTCATCAAAAAGTCACCGCGATTTTGGTGATTTCAAAGAAAATTGTACGATTCATAAAATTTCTTTCCATTATTAATTATCATTGATTTTTTTTAATAACGGCATTCTCATATCTACCGGAAGTTTCGTCCATTTACATTTACGCTTTTTTTTCAATTTAACTTGGAACTCGGCTATTCACTCTTACGATTATAGTGTTTTTAGTGAGTTATATTTATCATAGACAACTATTATTGAAGTTCGCTGTCAAATATAGCCGCCTAAGTAATAAACGTATATTTTTTGATAAGTCTTTATTCAAATTCAATCACATTCGTTTGATTTTTAAGCCGTTCATAAAATTATCTGTTTCCAGTTTCATCCGCTTTTTATAATAATAAACTTAAGCACGTATGCATGTGTGGGCTTTTCTCGAACGCTTGTTAATATCGAAAAAATAACGTTTCTTCACAACGTGGCCCAGGTATTTCCAAACTATGGAACCATCATTCGCGCAAGGTGCCTTTAGAAATGACCTTATGCAAAAACTGATATATATTCTTAAACCGATAAAATTATTGATAATCCAGATTTTTTTTTTGAATAAATGTAAATTATACACAGAGAAAAAAAATCCGTTCGCATGCGGAAGCACTTTTAATGTTTTAATACATTTTATTTATTCGGTCACTTGTTTCCCAAATTATTCAAATGTAATCTATTGATGGACGTATTTTATATTTATCCTGATTATTACTCGGATTTCTGTATAAGTTATTGTAGTAAGTCTATCCTATCCTAGGCAACAACCTCTTAGAGATAGTAAATCAGCTTGTATGAAAATAAAATTTTATTGTCACCGTTTTTTTTTCATTATAAATCATTTGATGATTCTTTGTCATGTTTCTATATACGTATGACGTCGTTATATCGCGTCATTAATGGTTAATAACAAAGAGAGAAAAACAATCTCGCATAATAAGCTAAATAAAATATAAAATTATGTTGATAATATTCTGGCTACATATCCCACGTTCACGTTATCATTAGATGATTTGGTCGCAATAATTGTTGAATTAAAAATCGACGACATATTATTATTTGTCAATTTGCATAAACATTTGTAGAAATTGATGTATTTAATTAAAATCAGTCGTTTTGATTGATTGTTTTATGATGTTTATGAATTTTATATTACTCATATTTTACGCATTTCTAGTAGAGTTTAAAAAAAAGTGACCGCAAAAAGACTTCCTACTTTTATTGTGTGGCGATTAGATAAGTCAAATGAATGTTAAAACACGGTCCGCCGTGCTTATTATTTTTTGAAGAAGTCTCAAAAATACCTGACCCCGTAGATTGTCAGAATCAAGGATAACGCTCGTTCTTAATCTCAGCAATTCCCCTGAACGATCATCATCATCGCAATGTTGTATTGCGGTTAGAAAAATACCGACGCCCATTACTTAATGTCGATGCACGGCACAAGAATGTCGGCCATTTGTCGTTTGATTGAGGCGGGAAATTTCGTGAGGTCGGGAAGCTTGATGACTTTCGGCGATTTACCGCGAATTGTATCGGTACGGGGTTTGTTTTTGACGCGAAATTAGCACACGCTCGCTTCTGTTTTTCCCCGACGTCTTTAAAGAATTGAAAATTTAAAACAACGTGACACCTTCGCTGAACAAAAATTGATTTAATTTAAATGCGGAAATAAAATTTAAATATTGAGGAAAATTTTGCGGTTTTTCTATACAACTGTGTTATATTAGACACGATTATAATATATTGTCTTTATTTTGATCAATCTCAGTATACATTTGAAATTATTGACGTCAATAAATATTCTAATTAATTTAAATTCATCAGGAGTCTGTATATTTTAAGAATTTAACAAAATATATTGATTAGTTTGAATTGATTTAAAGTTTTACTGATACAGCGATCATAAATGTTTTAAAAAAAACATGTTTCAACTCAATTATCGGATGCAATGCTTATCTAAACAACTTCCTAGTATTCATATTATATGTGGGAATATACCATATTTATGAAAACGAAGCGTATTATTTTTAATTAAAGTTTTATCATACTACGCACACACTCATTTATTTTTTTATCATTTTTTCTGTTTATAAGTACGTAATATACATCATACATTATACAATATGTTTATATATATTTTTTTTTGCATCATGTTTTTTCCCTTTCTTACCGTGTGCTTTGACATATAACAATAAAGAACTGAACGATTTTCCTTTGTATAATAACGATAGTGGTTGTCGATATGTGGTCAGAAAATAATGGTGAATAATTGTTGTAATCGTCACAACTCACTCTTGGAACTGAAATGTTTTCTAAAAATAGTTAATCAGTATTATTTTATATCATAGTATTTTGTGTTAAATTAACTATGATTCGAACACTTAATGACTTTTGTCGCAGTAAATAATTGTATTGGAGTAAATTATTCCCCTACTTATGTAATACTTCGGATTATACAGCATGTTCAACTTATCGTTAGAAAGGAAATTATGATTTGGGACGTTTTTAATGTTAGTATTAATATTTAAAACTATTTTCACAACTTGAGTTTTGTCATATTTGTAAAAATATAATACGCACGAGGAACACCCAAACTCTCTGTCTGCGCAACCGCAGTGTTGTGCTGTTGGTTACCGACCGACATATATTTAAATCAATAAATAAATACATTTTATCATAATTTAAGCAAATCTTTATTCTATATACATATATCTTTATTTTACATTGTTATAATTCTAATCGAACCATTACATCATTTGAATCTTTCCCTCGGAAATTAATCTATTAACGTCAGTGACCGCAGTACCGATATTACCGAAATCGGTATTCATGATCTTTATTCAATACTGAAATACTATGAAAATGCATAATCACCGGTATTTTGATATTGAAAATAAACCTTAATCTTGTTTTATTGAAATATTTTAATAAAATTGTTCGCAATCAAAACCAACAGGTTTCAGAATTCACGAACCTTTCAATGATTTATTGTTATTTTAAAAACCGTGATACACGAAAATCACCCATTTATGATATATTTTATATGAAATACCGATTTTGATTTACTCTTTCGGTATTGCAATCCCAATTTGCTGTATTGTTTTTATTTTTTTAGAATGTCAGTGTTTAATATGAAATACCGGAAAACCGGTATTGATTTATTAGTCCGGTATAGCAAACCCTAATTGACTGCTCTTCTAATACGCGCACGTGCAACGAAAATATTCCAATTGGTTAACGGAAAGAAAGCTGAACGCTTTTTAAGAATAACTGTTGACACTGTTTTGTTCGTATGATGCTATTGCAATAAAGTTATGACTCCCTCTTCAATCAGGGATTTTCCCAGGTGACAATGAACCGACATTTCAACCGATTTGGCGAATGGTGGATCCGACACTTTCTCTTCGCGTATCCACCCACCGTCAACAGAACTTACTTCATAATCAACGCAACAATGTTATCTAATAAAAACATAGAACAATATTTCTTGTCCTAAAACATAATAATTAATAATAGATCGTAAAATATCGCATTTACCTTGAAAAATAAATCATTATCATAATTTTTTTTCATGTCCGCTTTCAATATGGCAATCATCTCGATAAGGGATTTAGCGAAACCCAATTCTCCAGTCATTAAACCTCTCCTTGAGAGTTGAACGAAGGGTGTGGTAAGGAATGGAAAATACTTAAATATTATCTAATCGTCTTTTCTGCGTCATGTTATCATTATCGGATATAAAAATGCTAGATGTAGGGAGATGAAAACGTATTGTATGCATACCATTGAATAACAATTCGCATATCCAATGAAAAGCAATGTATAAAAGCGTCCGACAAGTATACCTTTACCCCGTAAATGAATATGACGATATCACTACAGCGTTTGCCACTCGGCTACGGTGCGGAAGGCTTAGTTTATGTCAAATTGAATTGACTAGATCAGAAGTGGGGAACCTTTTCATCTCTAAAGGCCACATTCATTTATCTGATTCAACATACGGCCGCAGTAAAGGAAACGTTGACATCTTTTGACATCAAGTGAATATATTGCATTATAAAATTAGCAAAAGGCCGCATCAGAGTAGCCTAGAGGTCGCAGGTTCCCCACCACTGGACTAGATTGTAGGTTTAGTAGGTAACATACATTTTACTGATTTTTCGTTTTGAACAACATTTCTGATTACATTCTAGGGATATAATTTTGTGAAACCAGTGGTTTTCACGTTTTTTTTATTTAAAAACTCACAAACCGTCGATTTATTGGCGCTATATTGAAACGTTTAAAACTCAGACCTTTGTTGGTGTATAGTATATATAATAGCTTCATAAAAAATATTTCTGATCCGTTTCAAATGTGTCAAATTTGAAAATTCTACTATCTATCCAAACATTTTTTTTTATTTAAAAAAAATACGTTAAAAAGTAAAAATATCTAAAACTTTTGCTATTATTAATGTATATCAAAACTGAGCATATTTTTGGCGTACTCTGGACTTCATCAGGGATTGAAGGGTTAATACAGTTTCTGCAATGATATTTCATTTGGAGTATGCACCGACTTGCTTGCGTTTGGCAGACTTTTACGAAAAGTGACTAACCACCACTCACCCTTCTCTTACATACATTTTGTGATTACGGCCAGCATAGTATGGCCATGACAATGATTTTATAAATACGCGTGATGTAAACACTGAACCGCATAATTCAGCCTTTGCTATAAATTTTCTATCATACTATATTTTGTATACAATATATACAGATATTGTGCACTTGTTCGGGTACCTGCTTGTCTTTCATTGACATTCAAGTTTTTGTAATATTTTCATCAAATAAAGGTTAGCTTGTTTTCCAAGTGTTCGTTGCCCATTCCAAAGGTTCCATGTAAAAACATTTTGCTTACGTGCTTGCTATCTTTGCTCGTTTCCTTCTACATATTTTTATGGGGATTTTCCCAACGTCATCGGTTTGTGTGCATAGAAAATATACCGTTTACTTAGCGAAGGTTGCCAATTTGTTGTGTAAGTATTACTGCCAAGGTGAAAGTGTTTGGCTACACAATATCGACATTAATATATATATTATGCAAATCGAGGTGGAAAATTAACCCCAATCTGTATTTTATATTATCTAACTTGCTGAATGTAACTAACTAACTAATCTAACTAACGTGCGGTATTTTATTTCTGTTATATAACATTATAATAAAGATATTTTAAAAACGATGAAAACGTAGAAATTCATATTAAATTTAAATTGATAAAATCATACACATTCAACATAAAAGTTGAAATGGCAAAATTATCAATTTTTGTTTTATATTATAATATATATATATAGGGCCCATTAGAGATGGAGTGAGCCTACTAGTAAAATGGCAAATCTTTTTTCTTAGACTTCTAAGTACTATCACGTCTTTACTTGGTGTTTTGGTGGATTGTATATTTAATTTTAAGAAGACAAAACAAACACTATTGCAATGTGCATTAACTGAGGTTACTTTACTTTTACGATACTTTAAGACGAGTAGAAAATTACAACGCATCTCACTTATTTTTTTCTAAAATACCACACTTGACTCACTGTACCTCTAATGGGCCATATATGGATATAATATAATTTATATTATATAATACCATACTCATTTCTTAATAGATCGCGTTGTAGCATTTGTCAGGGCTGTGGGAGTCTGGTGTTTCCCGGATGTGGAGCTGGAAAACCCACAGGAAAAATAATTCAAAGATATGGAAAAATTATTAGTGTGTTCATCATATTGATTGGTGAAATCTTAAATTTAAAACTCGAACGATCCTATTTTATACAGATATGTTGGTTAAACGGAAATATTTGAAAAAATCAATCCGGAGTCGGTTTTTTTATTTAAAGTTCGAGTCATATTTTTTTTACCCGACTCCACATCTCTGGTATTTGTAGTATGAACATTGTATTTTAAATAATTATAAATGATCGTTTTTTAGTCTCGTGACCGAGGAGTGTAATTTCAAATCACGCATCAAATAGTTGGATAGTGTTTTCGATGTAATTTTTCCTGGTATAAAAATCCAGTCGTTTATATTGATCATCATTTTCATACTGCAATTATCTGTTATTTTGTTGTCATTTTATGGACTAAATAAAGAAAGAGCGTCCATCACTGTTATACCATAAAATTGGTGCCGTTGACTATTGGTAATAAATGATATTCTTCGTCATACTCCTCATGATTGAGGAGAGAGGTCATTCAGCAACACGGAAATAACCTGATTTGTGTGTAACTCTTGATGTCGCCCGCTACTTTACACGTTCAAGTAACAAACTCCATGACATGATAATAAAAGAAACTTCAATTAGTATTTGACATTTTCCTTTAAAAAACGCTTTCGTTTTATGATCAATTTTATTATTTTGTTTGTGTTTTGCAGGCCATATACAGATAATACATACATACGCTATGCTTTTGACATTATATTTATTATGTGGAAAAACCCATAAGGCAACAGTGTTATCATGTGACTTGTATTACAGTGGCTCGCACACTATTTGCGTATTATTTTTTTGATTTCAATATTCTGCGATTTCATCAATAGCTTAATAATTATTGAGTGCATTATTTTATTTTTGCATATATTTAAAATTCGTTTGAGGACGATTTTATCAATAGTTAAAGAGGTTATTTATACTTAAGGCGGGATTTTACAAGTGTAATTCATTTGCTTATCTTGGGAAATATTCTTGATAGATGAATAGCAAAGCAATGCAATTAATATATGCACATGTATAAAAACGGGCTGTACACCCAGACACTTTCACATGCGATTATATTGTTTCGTATGCTTTAAAACTAAAAACAAAAACTACCCTATGTGCTTTTAAAACAAGATAGAACTTTTTACGCGCTTCGTTTCCACACGTTTTCTCTCGTTTTAAAGCGTGCATTTTACTCACGCAACGTAAGTGAAAGACGGCTGCTCCATTCATGAACTTCACTGTCGACCTTCGAAATCTCCAATAATAATCAATGGCGCCTTATAATTAACACGTTTTACATTTTCCTGTACAATATTTCCTTATATTCTAAACTTAATACACAGCGAAGCCCCGGAATTTAGGATTATTTTTTAAAATCCCAAATCATTTCAGCTCACTGTTTTTAATTTCATGTCGGAGAATAACTAAATACCCATTTATAATAGTTGTCTTTATAAATTATTCTTTTCAATCATCACGAACTAAATATACGGCGGGCATTACGCAATGTCATTATTCTGCCATCGTCTTCCGTTTTACGTTCCTTGCTGACACGAAGTTAATGGATACACGAATCTTGTAGTAAAAAAGAATTGAGCTTGAATTATTTGGTTTGAATAAATCAATTGTAAAATTGTGTCTGAAAATATATTTAAATTATCTATCAATGTAGATATTTAATACAGCCGCTGCTAGTAAATATATCAAGTAAAATCTGTCTTTAGCACGCTATTATTTTACTACAATATTTAATCTTATCTTTCAATTGTGTACATGTTTGCGAATTGCACTATTTTCAATAATGAATTAGTCTTTCAAATGCTATGTTCCTTTATTATGATGTATATATTCGCACACGTGGTACGAGGTCTCCGTCAATTTGATAAATTTATGAAAAAATAATTACTGTTGCTTTTTATGCAACTCCGACCGCAATGCGTGTACAGTAGCCAAGTGCGGTTACTATAGCGAATTCCGAGCATTTGATGTGCAAACCAATCGCGACACTCATTCTCAATTCTAATATGTTAACGCTAAACGTCACTAATGAAACACAAATTGAATCATTTTATGCAAATTTTAGCTAGGTTTTTTTTACTGCATAATAACTAGATATTATGAATAAGTATAGACGACGCACTTCGGAATGAAGTTTTCTTCAATATGTACATATTTAAATTTTCGATTGAAACTAACTCTAGTGGTTTAAAATGTTTAAATAAACATGAGAAACTGTTATCGATAACACACAAATAGTTAGTTTTTAAATATAATATTAAGGGTTCAAATGGTATTGGTAAGTGAATATTTTCTTTGAATTTACGAAATATAATATAAAACAAAAATTGTCAAAACATCGTCTGACAAAACATACGTAAATTAATTAACACAAAATATTACATTTAATTTGGAATACAAATAACCATAGAATGGCATACTTATTTCAAATTTTTAACAATGGAATTGTTCTATTATTGCATCCATTTTGTACACAGACGAATATAACATAGATTTAGTCAAAACTTGTATTTCCCACATATGTCCGACTTTCGTTTTTTTACCAAAAGACGACAATACATTTATGTTGGTCAAGTTAAACGAATATACTAAAAATATGTGACATAACATTTATTATGAAATGGTGTGTATCTATTTTGTTGAATGTGTACATTTATCCAAAATAACCAGTTTTCATATTATATTATGTCACTAGATATCTTACGGCATATTGAATATAGTTATTCGAAGTACTTATCAAGCATTCTGTTCCTATTGAAAGACTAAGTAGTATACATTGCAAATCTTTCAGCATACGAAACATTGTCGTAGAATACCATGCTGCAGTTTTTTTACGTGTATCGGAACAGCAAAACTTAAAAAACAATAAAACCATAAAAACGCCTTCACACAAAAATTTATTTTTTGTAGACGATCGAACAATATTCTTCAATTATATATATTGTAATTGATGTATTAACTTTGAGATTGTATAAAAAATCAATTATGTAGTTTTTGTAGAATTTCTGTTAAATCTCACAATAGACGGCTTGCGTCACGCTTTCCTTTAATAATGGACTTTTGAGCTTTGCACTAACTCCAGCTGATATATTAAAATAACAAAGGCACACGCTTTCCCGAAAATAGTTTATGAAAAGCCGTCAGTGAGTACTTTGTATAAAGAAGCTGTTTGTCTGATGTTTTATATTAAGAAAACAATATATTTATACGCCATCATATCCTTTTATATTAAAATGAAGTTCTTATTCATGTATTTTCTTTTAAGCGCAGCCAAATATTTTCTTTCTAATATGTACAAAACGCAAAATATGTACAAAAAAAAAAATAATTTATACTATAATCTATAGCTGTGAGGCAGGTTTCTAAAACGATGTTTTGAATTTCTTTTCCTTGATCACGTTATCAGTCTCATCTTATCATTTTTATCGGTTGCTTAGCGGTCGGCGACCGGATACAATTAATTTAGATTTTCTCGATATTTTTAATATATTGTGTGGTAAGTTTAATATTTTTTTATATGAATTAAAATATTGATGCATTAATCTGTTGGTGCTCTTGCTGCTGCAATTCACTAAACCTTTTCCAATATTTCTGAATATGTTTCTCGAATAATCGAAGCGTATTTCACATATTGGCAATTAAACAACACGTGGACTCGTTTTAAATTGTGTTTTTTTTTATTTCAAAGTATTCTTTGCATCGACCTTCTAGCAACCGCCAGATAAAATATATGTCAAGTAATTTTGATTCACTAAGCGCGGTCCGTATAATTTTGGTACCGGTGTTATTTGATGAGTCTATTATGTATCGATTGAGAATAATTTCAAATGAAATTTATATTTCCAGTTACATTGTCGTACAGCATTGTGAAATAGGATTTTCCAATATTTCATTTGACCATTTTGATATTTTCCGCCCATTAACAGCACTTCGGGGTAAATGTATTTAACGATTTCTAACAACGTAAGTGTTGGTGTTTACCACAAATTTATAATTAATGAATACCACTATTATTTTGCACTTACCTGAAATTTATTTGTTATTTTTTGGGTTTTAGATCTTCAACGTGCAAATGGTTTATAATGATATTTGATTGCAATGAAACTCGTTTGGTATTATATCTTCCATGGGCAAAGGAATATTTTAACAATCTCACTGCATGCGGCTCATTATGAAACATTACTACATTTGTGAAAAAAACAAATTTCTAAGCTTATTTGATTTCATTAAAAAGTGTTTCAAATTATTTATTTACGAACAATGATGTAAAAATGAATGCCTTCATCCAGTATTTACTCTCGACCTTTTCTCATTAATTCCCTTTACCCTAAACACAACTTCAGTGTGTTGTTTTATTTAATTATTCAATGATGTGGTCGAAGAGTCGAGTAAGCCTTTCTGATCATCATAGGCATCTGGTATATTCTCCCATGGTAATTAGATAATATTTCTGCGGCCATTGTGGTATGATGTCATTGGCGCTCACAGATCGCTATAAAATTATAATTTTGGTCATCTCGCTTTTATCAAGAGATACCGTCGAGCACATTTTTAGTTCTCCGTCGTAATAACTAATTCTTTCGTTTTTTTCTTTTAACTTCATCACTATGTGGATATACTTTTTATCGTTGATAATTTTGTCCGATGTGAATACTACGATATAGCATTACAATCTTATTTGTCTTCTTGACAACTGAGTATAATCATTATTTAATAATAAATGAGATACGGGTATCTTGAAAAACACGGACATCCACACCCACAATAGTTTCTTCAATAGTACGTGAATTTAGATTCAATATTAGATTTCTTTTTAAACTTCTCTATCCTGAGTCGTGATCGGTCCTATTAGGTCTTGCTGTGCGGATTTTACGCGGGCAATATACCGTATTTCACCCTACAGTTGCCTTCAATTTTCCGTTAATCGTGAGCATATAAGTTCGTATTGTTAATTCAGAACTTTGGCATTTGGTGGTCGCTATAAGATCTCTTATTGGCTCGTCTACTTTTGATATGAAATAAAGTAGATAATAAATGCTATATTGGCCCGCGTTTTTCGGAAACACAAAGATGTTTTTCTTCACCATTCAAAACTGATTGTACGCTAGTAAACATCAGAAGTATACTTGAAATTTACAATGTTTTAAACTTTTAATCTCTTGATTGTTTATCGTTGTAATTTATATTATCGCGCACGGGGTTTCCCTGACACGTGAAGGCGTCCATTAAATAAGTGTTACAAATGAATTTGCACTATATGCGCATTTGGTTAATTGAATAAACAGCATGTTGCAACTGCAACTCCTACTTGTGCAGCGCACATCGTGATAACAATTATGATAGCATACGAGTAAGCTTTTCCAGTGCATTTGATTATGAAAGGCAGTGGTTTTCTAGACCAACGCTTCCTCCCAGCACCATACAATAACATCACCCTTTAAAAATGTATCAAATTATAAAATCTGCCATATATGTACATTGATTAACCTTATTAAGCCGTGCGCTCGAAATTTAAAGAAAGATAGGCAATGGCGGGCTTAGAAATAACATTTGGTTTTCTATTGCTGCAAAAATTATTTGACTTATTTATTAAATTGTCATTTACTTGGTAGAACTCCGTTATAGTAAGGTAAAAAAAATATCAAAATTTATCACAAGACTACTTAAAATTCCCAATATTTGTTATCGTTCCGAGAAGCAAAAAGTCTATTTAATACTGTATTTTCCAATATAAGTTAGAATGTATGAGAAAATATATTGTGTATCTCTTCTTAGGTAGTATATATAGCTAAGTTAATGCGATTTTAAACATAGAAGTTTAGTCAACTGTATATAAAATAATATTACATATATAACTAAAATACTTTTTTTCATATAATTATTTTTCTTGGTTCATCTGTCCGTCTATCAGTAATGTAGCATAAACACGCTCTGCGTATCGATCGTATAGAGCGAATGTTGACAGGTAGCAATGCCATCTGTTTATTACTAGTGTATACACTATACATCAAGTTGTGATGTGATAACCCACGATGTCTTTTCAAAGAGATGCATTGTAGTTACATGACTTATTGAAATCGATGGGATAGATGTACTCTCAAGACTCACCCAGTATGAATTTGGTGCATTAGGATTCCAAAAAATAAATAAATTTAGCAATGACTATTTCAATGAATCTTCTGATTTTACATGTGGCCACGTGACAAAAGTTGGTATTTCTGTCCATGGATAAAAAAAAATACTGATTTGTAAAGAGTCATTCTTTTAAGTTTGATTTTCCCGCTAATCAATCGACCTTAAAAATAAAAATTAAACATGTCGGTGATATATTATAAAATATTGTCATAATGTTGATGTTAATATAAAATAGATAGCGATAAAATACTTGATTGATGCGTGATAAATGATGGGGGTTTTCCATGGTGATAAAACATTTTATTTTATAATGAAAATATATTAATTGGCAGGTTTGTTTACGATATAGATTATTTTATTAATATCAAAACAATGTATTATTCCAATGAAATTATGTATCCTGCCTCAGTTCATTTCGGATTTGTTATCGTAAGCGTCGGTAATCCTCCAATACTTTTTAATTTTATTGCATTAATAAATATTATCACTTCAATTTGGGTTTATAAATAGATAAATAACAACGACAGACCAAAATTCAAGTGCCAAAATTTTCAGAAAGAGATTAAAAAAAAACCATTATTAATTTTCTCAGACCGAAATCAAAATGTGACTGTGACACTTTAATTGAATGAAATAAATAAGCTTACATTTGCACACATCTGTCATTTTTTCTTTGATTACAAAAAAAGTCAACGTGGCTCATTATTTAAGGCGAATATTATATGATTCTATTTGGTATTAAAACAAAGTTGTCAGTAGGCTTGTCAGTTTTCAAAAACCGTTTTGAGAATAATGCATGTCGTTTTGTATACCCTGTAACTCGAGTTTATTGTATTTTTTTTTAATATGAAAATTATGATATGTTCTCGACGGCGTACGTTATTACATGCTAGAATCGCATTAATATCTGAAAGACATGATCAATTCAACACCGGTATTCGATGTTTGATTGGCCGCCGAAATATTGGGGAAAACCTAGTGTGTTGTTTAACATCTACACCGTTACATCAAAGTTATTTAAAATCGTTTGAAAGTCGGTGCCTCACTGGTACACCTCGATTATCTTTTGCACGTAAAATATTTTCATACTATTCATAATAATACTATCGTTCGGAATCATAATTTGAATATGTAGATTTCTTCTTCCGTTTGTCTCACGTAGTATAAAATATCAGATCGGTTACATTGTTTGACTGGCGTGTTGTTCTCGACACGACATATGTAATATAATTGTAAGTTTTTTTTTTTGTTTTTGTCGTCGAAGAATAGAAAGTTTTGTTTTACATGCCTGCCGATTTGGAAAACCCGCGTTATGTTTATAACACCTATGATTCTTGTTTATTCGGTAAATAATTAGAACATTTATTTATCGCTGAGCAAGCAACCGCAAGATACGGCTGTGTATATCAAATTCACGATTAAAATGTGAAACATAATAATTTAATTTAACATGCACTGTCTTGTATAGTTTTTGCTTTGTTTTCCCCGTTTCAGACTATTTCTATTTTATCGAACTTCCCAAGAAAAATCTCATGCATTGTTCTGTTTTCCTCGTTTATGAATAGGTATTTGCAGCTGGGTTGTAAATATTATTTTTTATCTACACTCACTCCCAATGTGGAGCGTATGGGCTCCTAAAGGGTGTATGTACGAGTTATGTTTGTTACACAACCTCTGTTTTACGAAAAGAGTAAGTAGGGATAGAAAGAATAGGGCAGGAAAGGACAAGTGGTTAACCAATTATTTTCGCTACATCCTGTTATTTTTAGGATTAGAATTGTGGGGTGGGTGAATTTTTAGACATTACAAACCTTCGAACAAAAATCGATGTAAAAATGCTGTTTCTATTGGGATTCGAACCTGGTATGGAAGCCAACGACGTTGTATAATAATGATTGCACGTTTTATTTTAAATCAGTAACAATGGACCCGTGTAAAATTGATGTTTTTAATTGCACTTGTAATTAAACTGACGTGAATTATCAAGCAGCAATTTTGGTTAACCTTCGAGTTCCTATTCACTTTGCTAAATTCTTATTATTTCAATCATTCGCTAGATACCAATAATATCTAGCTGATATTTATTGTAATCTACAATGATACCTCTACATTCACTCTACTCTGCATTGATAATGCAATGCAAATTTGTCTGGGTCACTTTGTACCCCGTCCCTCCTCGATCCCATTTTCGACGTTTCGTTACTCGAGTGTTGGGGATTTACAATTGTTACCGAAAATTCTGAATTATCTAACCACAGTAGAGAAGAACTTTCGATTGCATGATTTAATATTCTCTCATGGTATGCGTCGGCTTCGGTCGTGACACGGTGACACGGTAGATACGCGTATTTTGGCGCCGTTTCTAAATTATTTGTTTCGTTATTAATTAATAATGTTGCTTTAACCAGGCACAGTCTTCATTGAGCGACTATCCGCTTAATAGTTTATCTATATCAACTGTACGAAATATAATCCAAAACGGGTTTTTGCGTCACTTTTCATGACAGTAATCTCTATTGATGGGTGATTACGACATTTGAATACGCACTAGTTTTGATCCCAAGATCATGATCATATCATAATGACTAATAGCGAGTAATGTCGCTATCGGGTCGTCATGTATGGTTCAGATAAAACACATGAACAAGCGCTAGTTGAATAATGGTTAACTGAAAACAATCGAATCAGTCACATTTAGTATCTATAAAGTTTTCTTGAAGATACGAAATTTAATCCTATCCTTAATGATATATTTTTTTTTAATTGTCGGTATCTCTATAAATAATATTGTTTTTTTTTGTCTTTTAGGCGGCCAAAATAACACAAATAATGTGTCGGTCGGTATATTAATTATAATACGTAAAAAAATATTTAAGACCAACTTGATAAATTATATCGCTGTTGTTTGTTTATCTTGAGTAAAATCTCTGACTGAGATAAAATAACACTGCTCGCAATGGGTGTTCAGATTTTGGGGAAATCCGCAAATGTTTGAACATTCCGTCACTTCAAAGATATGTGGTCTTATAGAGAGACTGCGCTGCCGGTCAAAGGCCGCTGAGTCGGTTTCGCAAGAGATTCTCAATGTAGATTCGCATGCCGTTTAGTTTTCATACAGTCTGTTTGCATTGCCACGTATCATACATACCTCATAATTAAATATATCTGCATCTCCGATATTTACATGCTGCTTTTATGCCGGACGTAAACTTTCGCACTCGAGAATCATTCATTGACAACTTTGCGAAATTCGTATCAACAAAACAAATATTGTATTTACGTATTTAACTGCATATTCAGCTATGCAATTAAACATACATACGCCGCTAGGGCGCGCAAGAGAAAGAACAAAATTTTCCACGCCATTACACCGGCCAATCTACTTGAGAGTTTCCATATGTGCCGAATTGAGCGGGACTGTCTCCGAGTTCAATTATATTCCGAGAATCGCATCTGGAAATCCCAATTTAACAAAATTCGATAATATTTTTTAAAATAATTCATTTTACGTCAGTGTAATATCATGGACTACATACTCTCAATCCCACATTCCAGTCAGATTCGTCAAACTTTTAATGAATAAACAATGATATCCGAAAAAAAAACCACCACAAATAATTTTGATCAATGTTTCTATTTTCTTTCCTGTGCTATGTTTACAAATATTGTAGTTTAGTTTGAATGACATTTTCTTCTTAATTTATCTTCTCGCTAACAATCCCGATCTTTGATTTTCAAAATCTGGCAACCCTGTTCTACATACGCATTCGTATTGACATAGAAACGATTTCTAAAAAATAATTTTAATAACTTTTTTTACACACATAAGACCAATGTAGACAAAGCATACCTGCTCACATGCCGAATTCTACATAATGTCCAGCTATTTTTTCTCAATCATTTGTTTATCAAATTTAGTCGTCCGATCGACATTTCCCAGTAACAAAATGGTTCATTATGATGTATGTCACTACTGTGTGGTTTTTCTTTTTAATATCCTGTCATATAAGTGTATGACTCAGATTTCGGTAAATACTAATATAATCCTACATGTTTCATTTAATTTTATTATTTGTCATATGTATGATTTTCCTGCGCCATAATAAGGTGCATTCGTTTTATCGAAATATAATAGGTAACGTTAATTTGTATTTCGTTTAAAATATAAATAATGTTTCAAAACTTTAAATTGGAATTTTAATTTACGCACTTACGCATCGTTTGCGTAATACATTATGTTACATGCTGTTAATTTAAGATAACGATATTTGTGTTAGTGTACGTACTATCATTGCTGTACGTAATTGTATCAAATTAATAAGATTTGAAATGTGTATTTATACAAAATGTACTGTTCCGCCGAATACTGTCAGGTTTTGTTTTAATATAATCATCAATACACCTGCAAATCGTATGTTTTCATTAGAAAGCCACGTCTTTAGACCCTCTTCGCATCCCATTTCGTTTCGAGTGTTTTGACATTTCAAACTGCGCAATCTATTTTCAAATCTCCAGTGCATCTGCGTTCGCCGCTATGCGTGTGTTTTTTTGTTTTCAATTTTCATCCGTCTCCAGTCGGTGGTCGCCGCCCCCGCTGGTCCCCCGCCCCCTGCGAAAACCTCACCCCTCGTCATACTCGTCTGGGAAAACCCCATCGTTCCTGAGGCGAGACGTGATGCGACGCCAAGAGATTCCGCGTGCCGAGCGAGCTAACAGAAATAGCACAATATGCCACATGCCACGCACCCAGGGCCGGGTGTACTAATTGCAAACGCATCATTTATTATCGACGATTAAAATATTCAAAAACAGAACAAATTTATGCCCGGGAAACCCGTTTGAAAATGAAACGTATTTTCTGCATAGCTGTCACAAAGGGTATCGCTTCCATTTTGTAATAAATTGCGATGTTTAAAATAAACGACGATGACGTTTATTTAAACATTATATAGCTATGTATTATTTATAGCCGTCCGTTTTGCCGATAAAGAATCGCAAGTGGCAAAATTGTTAAATTCATTAAAGCGCTTATTATATAAACTCAACAAAATGTGAAACTATTTTTATTTTTTGCACCAAAATGAATTTGACTGCCATTAGTAAAAACTATTTGGAAGAATAAGACGCATTAAAAATCACTAACAATAATTACCTAGCTTCTCAAATATACAATGTGACACATTCTACATTCCGAACATATCATCATTGGTTATATCAAAACATTTTATTGTTTTATATGAATAATCCTTCGATTGTGATGTTCGAGATGAGCATCAGGAATGAGATGCATTCAATTTATATTCACGATCGTCGACATTTATCTATCGTCAACCCTGCATAAGTCGCAGACCCCGCAGTCTATTTCGTGTGAACACTGCCCCTTCTTTTCCGACTTGCCGAATACAACCTCGTTTGCGCGCATTTTTGGCATTTTAATTCAAACAAGTAGGCATTCATCAATTTGCAAGAGTAGTTTTTTTTTGTGCGGAAGTGATACGAGACAGCTTACGAACGTTTTTTCTATCATCTCGAAGGTTAACGCGCGGAGTTTTCGATTGAGATCTTTACCCCCCCCCCCTGTTCCCACCGACTTGTCCTCCACTACACTTTATTGAATGACCTCTGTGTTGTAGTAGTAAGCGATGATAATGCGTTACTTTTATTTTCGATCCTCTTCATTGGCCAGTGTTGCTATTTGAATAATTATTATAAATAAATGACATCTCGTGCTTTTTAGAAGGGTTACATAAATCGTTTTGTAATACTTTTCCAGGTGTATTATTATATTTATTTTTTTTGTAATAATAACACCCGACAAGTAAATGAAAAGAAAACTTCATTTTCTTAAAATTAACATAGCCTCCATTGAATCTAATATCAGTAGACTGTACGTCATCGGTTAACTTTAATAAGTTATAAGCATTCGATTACACCTATTGTATGTAGAATTTTTTTCTCTTATTCGTTTACATTACTTTTACATCGACGTACTTTAGAGAGATATCCGAAAGGTTATCGCTGTTTTGTGAAATATATGGGTTATTTTATTTTCGGCGCGTCAATGGGCAACCGCGATGTCATTAAAAAAATATAGTTTTCATCCATGTCAATTTCCCCGAGATTTTAATTTTAATCTAAAATGTAGTCGATACTATTGGTTAACCAATCGATGACTATGTAGCTATATGACGTTTTGTTTACACTTCGGAAAAGCGTGACATGGTAATAATTTCATGGACATTGATGCTAGCATTTAACCAATTACGTATGTAATTCTCGTTGAGTTACCGTAATATGTTCGGAAACATTTTTTTTTTGCGCCTTTTCGTGTATTCTGTGGAAGTGTGATTTACCGTTCGGATATGCAGTATTGTCGCGGACAGTCCGTGCCACATTGCCGGCAGTGTTGCCCTCCGCGCATAAATAGCACAGAATGCTGCGGAATCCGTGGGCTAAATATACCCTGCTCCCGATTCAGCGACGTGATTCAGAGGCGCATGATTGCCGACGGAAAAGCTTTGGTAGGAAACGCGCGGGGAAATCGCTCCGGCGTTTGACTCCTTATGTGGTGTTCATCCGATAGACGCCGAAGCCAGATGAATGTACTGTTTCTTATTGGCTGTGACGTATAATTATTGGGAATTTTCGCGACGCTCGATCGAGGGAACGTCTATTTCGACATCCAAACGTCACTACCGCCAAATGCAAGTTACCGATCGATAGTATGTATGTACATATTTACTAATTGATTTCATGCAGTCAGTTTTGTTTGTAAATCTACTTCGTGGTGCATTTTTCGTTATTGTATTTATACCATCTGTCTTCTGTAGTTATATATTTCTACAAATAAAAGAATGTGCCTTCCCATCGGCGCATCTAACTGTTGCTAAACTCGTGCGAAGTGTTCAATAAATATATCCTTTATTCGTAGAAATATAATATTATTTTAACGACCTCTTATACCATTAGGCTGAAAGTGCACTTAATTATCTTATGTGTCCCATTAAATGGTTTTTATAAATGTACTGCCAGAATATCGATTCTGAGAAATACTTCTTACAATTCCCTGCTTATCTTTTCCAATAATGTCGTTAATAGAGTAATTAAGTTTTGAGGACTATCTTAAATGATGTGGTAGAATTTGAATATACCCATTTAAATATTGCTGTTCATTAATTTCATAGCAGGAATATAGAAATATATCTTAGAATATATCTTAATATAGAAATGTCTTCCAAGTCGGTGGGGTGGTATATAGATTTTCAGAACTGCTGGTGAGATGAATTCAGTGTTAAAGTGGGTTAAATTTAAATTAAACTGTTTATTTATAGCTTTCAAATTATTTCGGGGTTACCCAGTGACTCCATTTCACTGGAATATCTTAAATGCTTGTTTTTGTTATTTGTTAACATCTTCGAGATATCTCAAAATAATTTACAAAATACATTGGTTTTTTCCAAAACATCACGCACAATTCATAAAACACTACTCCCCTAACATAACCCACATCTATGGAGAGTGTAATTTGTTATTTAAGTTTTGTGAAAAATCACTTGTACACGCGGAGACACGAATCATCTCTTATTATGACGTCATGTTTCTATGATGTCAACAATCAACACAACCAATAACAATAATTTTCGTTGGCTTATTTTCATGGCAATCAAATCAACAAGATAATAAATTTTATTTGATTTGTCCGTGGGCCATAATTTATTATTGGGCATACTTTAAACAATTATCGATTATATAATTTGTGTTTTTTTATTATATGTGCATACTTTTGCTGATTTCTTATCACCTACATCTAACTGCGTCAATAGGTTCTTCTTCTACATATATTAACTTACTGACTTTGATTTTGTATTTATAAGAATTTTTTTTATTATTATTTTCAGGAGAAACTTGCGTCCACCTGGCGGCTTTGGGAGGGCACATTGACATCATGCAATACTTGGTTTGGTTTGGAGCAAACATCAATGCCACAGTAAGTACTCTCTATGTTAGAACTATAAATCGATTAATCATTTAAACGAGGAATATTTTAGTAAAATTGTTTGTTTTAGATGTAAATTTTTGTTCATGGAATTTTTTCTTTGGTAATTATTTTTTAGGCAAATCATTTTGACCATGTTTTATTTTCAATTTTTCAGGAAAACAAAAGTGGTAAAACAGCTTTACACATAGCTATTGAATGTGGGAACCTGCCTCTCCTGCGATACTTGGTGACAGACTGTCCTCAGGTTTGGAAGGGTGCACGAACGTATGCCGGGCGAACGGCTCTTCAGCTCGGTCAAGGTGTAGTGAAAGAACAATTACTGGCTGCTGGATATCAAAAAGAAGAGGACGAATCAGAATTCGAAGATAGCGAAAGCGACAGTGAAGACGACGAGGTGAATATTATCACAATTTTGTGTGTTCATTATTTCATTAAATTAAAAAAATTGGCGAAAAATATTGCCATTTCAATAGTTTTCAATGTTCCGCTTTTCTCTTTTACATGAAAGTTCGTTAGTCTATTGAAAGACAGTCATAAATTTTAAACATTTTTATTAACATGAAAATTTGTTCTTTTTATGACTATTATTATTACTAATTTTGTCATTTTACAACAATTAAAATGACAATCTGTTAATTACAGAAACTGTCCTCGTGCATTGTATGATTAGTGTAATTGGTCAATTATAATAACAAACAAATTATACATGACTGTCAAATCTATGTAGATTAATCTAGATTTTCTCTATTTATTCCATATTCTCCGTATTCATAGATAACTTTGAGTATTATTGTATCTTAATTTTTTTTTTGTTGAAATATTTGCTGGCAGGTTTGATTCCCGATCCAAAAATTACACACAGTTGCATTGTTTGAGAAATCTAATATATATATATATTTTTATCAATTTCAGCTCCAGTATGGCAACACTAACTACTTCAACGACAGCCTACGAGGGGGTGAAACTATAAATGTAGCCTGAGTACTTCCACACTTATAGTGCCTTTAATACGATATGATGTACCTTCTGACAAAACTGCTGCATTGGTGGTAGTTCTCATGTCACGCCGCTGAGCGAAGAAGCTTTCTGGATTTTACTGAAATCCTGACAGCGAAGACGGTCGCGCAGCGATTGAACTTCTTGCAATCCAAAAATGTTTTCATGTTCATTTGTTGTAAGTTTCGAATATTAAATATAAGAAATTGTATTCCAAAAACGTGACACTAATGTTCAGATTATAAAATGACTGACATATTGTCAGATCTTTACCCTATGAAATTTGCCAATAAATTGTATTTATTTTAAGGCCTTTTTACTTTTACGACACGCGATTATTATTCAATCATCTTCATTCGCGAAAGTGTAAATTAAAATAAGATCATACTTTATTTACCGATTCCTCCATGTATTGAAAGATGTTAATTGGATTGCCATTACTTTAAAACAGATTAGCGTAATACATGTTGGACATTTAAAAGCAACTGTTAGTTAAGTTTACACATGACTGGATAAATATTTTAGTAGCTACCTCTATATTTATTAAATTTTTAAGCTGACCTATGGGTGAAATAAATCTATTGTTCTCATAGTCTGTACTATGTACTCTTTTATTATCATTTAACTGTATACAAAATTACAATAGGGTATATGAATGTATAAGATTATCAGAAAATATCCTACTTCCAAGTGCACTTTCCCTTCTTCATGTAGAAGGTTCATTCTGTGTATATATATTTTAATGTAGCATAAGATATTAAATAAATAAATCTGTTAATCATTTGTTTACTTCTTTTAATTTACCCCCGGGTTCTAAACTCATTTATCAACACGTTGGATCCCGGAGCCGTGCTTTCACGTGATGAGCTATGCTTTAAAATAGAGCCATCATTGTGGTATGAAGCAACATTTTGCATAGAAGACTCAGTATAATTATAATAACAGATACTCAAATTATTCTAAATCAGTCTTTTAATTATTACTTTTATTAAAAATAGTAACTGATTTTACCAACCAAAATTTAAGGATATCATAACGCATTTGATTAATCCATTTGTCCTTCTGAAGATTACGTGATGGTGCAGTCACTGAGTTCATTTTCAATTTTGGCTTTAAATATTCTATAAAAAAGAATGTCGAGAGGCATTTCTAAAAATATTTTATTACTAATAGCAGCAAGAAAAAATAAATAAGCTCAATTGAACTTGCAAGGTGGGCGCCAAGCAAAAAGTGGAGTAAGACTCAGTACATGTGCAAACATTGTAATATGGCATTCGATAGCAGAAAATTCTAGCAATAATACCATATATAATTGAATAGTCTTTCAAACAACCACAAAGGGTTTCATTTGATTTGATCTTGTGGTTTCGCAGTTATAGTTTTTTTAGTAAGTCATTAAGAAAAAATGCAATACTCCAAAAATAAGCCGGGCATACGAGACAATTTTACTTGATTTGGACCGGGGCCGAAAGTGTTAATAAATATAAACAAATTCTAACAAAAATTGTGGATAATTTATTACTTTTAATGACACCGGTAAGATTTTTGGTGAAGCTCATTTTCACATTAGGACGGGAGAAAGTTTTTTGTAAAATACTATTTGTTACAAACTATATAAGAATAGAATAAAAAAAAATACAAAATATTATTAATATAGACACAATGACATTTTGGGCAAATTGGTAAATTCCTGGGTTTTGAAATTTTGAAATTCTTGGAAGAGCTAAAAAATAAAACGAGTCACGCTGATATTCCTGGGAAAAACTATATGTAAACTGTGTTACATAAATAGTTAGGTTTATTAATGCATTAAAAAATTGCTTTCTAGATTATATTATGCTTTTTTGTTAATTTAAACTTCATTATGACATGTGCACAATATTCCTCGGGCATAGGTTGGGGCTAACAATAATATATTTGTACAAAAAATTTGTTGCTTAGTCAAGTATACAGAATTATTCTCTATAGTCAATTTTACCTGCAACACAAAGACGTATCTCTGAAACAACTATGAGTAATGAAATAGTTTTAAAAGTAATGACAACAATGTATACTCTGATACATTTTTTTGTCAAGGGTTTGCCTTTTCGACAGGTTAGAAACACACAAAGATATACATATAAAAACCTAAACTCTAAATATATTTTTATGAGAACTTGTTATTCAGATGCATAATGTCTCTTTTTTCAGAGACGGCTTACCGTCCATAGATAGAATGTTCGGACTAGGAAAGGCCTAGTAGATAGCGAATAATAAAGTGGAAGTAAATTTTAACAAAACAAAAAACCTTTACTTTGAACACAAATCTATAATTCAATTTATGAAATTGTCTTTATGGAGATTTGAACCTGTAGACATCCAAATCAAAATTCGCGCATTCAAAGATGTATTAAATTTTTAGGATGGAAACAATTGTGTTGTTAAGCAATAAAGAAAGTTCGGTCAGCCGTATTTACAACCCTCGACACGTGTTTAAACAGAACGAGAGAGAATCCTATTCATAAATGAGGATTATTACAATTTTAAAATTTCTTTTGTGTTTGGATAGTTGTATTTTAGTGCGCGCGGGGGATTTCAAGCCTATGCGCGGCCGCGCACGCGCGCAGCTTAGAGGGAACGTTGGTCCCAACTAATGCTCCCTCTTAGACAAAAGGCTAATTGCGCGAAAATTTCAAAGGCTGCGTGGGCCAATCAAATATTAATTGAATAGCTGTCTTGAAGTCCGCGGGGCTTTTAAATGGCTGCGCGGTTTCAACAGATGTAGAGCAAAGGCTACCGACCGGTCGATCGTGAACCAAATTTGGTTGATCTCAACTTCGTTTGTTTGAATTAATGAAAAACTGTATGAAGATTTTTTATTCTTCCTTGCTTCCTCATATCTATGGAAATATTGAAATCATTTTATTTTTGCAGATATTTAACGATATTTTGTCTTATAAAATGAATATTTTCAACATTGAAGAGTTAAAACAACAAAAATTCTTAGAAGATTCTTGTTAGATGTGGATTGTGGAATGAATCATTTTAATTAAAAGTAGCTCCTAACTTCAAAAAGGTTGGGTACTCTAAAGTTGAAAAACAACACAGATGCATATAAAAATATAAAATAAAATAAATGTTTATGACATTGGGTGTGATCCATGTTGATATTGTTCTGAAGGCTTTCTGGGCAATGACAATGAGTTGTCAGTTGTCAAAATGTTGAATCTAGAACTCTACTTATCATTAGGCACTAACATTCAAGTTTAAATAATTAGAGCTATCAGGAAAGTCAACAGTGAATTTTCATTGAAACTGAGCACAATACTATATGTACTAGTAAAAAATACAATTCAAAATGCTACGTTGGAAACGCAAAACTTACGATAGAAGTCACTTATATATTAAGTAAATTTGAATCGTTCAAACTATGTACATTCTCACAGATTTTGTCACTAACGACCCAGGTTTCGCCTTTCGGCATCTTCAGGCTTTCTTGTGCACGGATGAACTTGAACTGACGCTTAGTAAATGAAAGTTTCGAGTTTATATAAGAAATAAATGCATCACTGAGTCCAAAGCCATTGCTGGCGAAAAGGATAAGCTCATGGGAATGCCAACAGATTTGAGTAGTAAGTAGTTTCAAGAATTATATCAGTTCAAGTTCATCCGTGCACTTGAACGCCTGAAGATGCCGAAAGGCGAAACCCGGGTCGTTAGTGACAAAATCTGTGAGAACGTACATAGTTTGAACGATTCAAATTTAATATTGAAATTCCACCAAGCACCTTCAGTCGAAATCTTAAATTATATTAAGTAAGTTGACAAATATATAACATGATAGCAAAGTTTCGAAATATTTGAATTAAATACATTGTTTTGGTTTGACGTAAAAAGGATGGTGTATTTTAAAACGAAATTTCAGGAAAAAGGGTGCCTGGCAACGCACAACACTGATATAAATACATATTTTATATAACTTATAGAGTATGAACGTTTGTGAATCGAATGTATTTTAGTGAATTCACCATTCACTGGAATAAGAAGAAATGAGAATGAATTCAAATAGCATATTATTGAATAAAGGTTATGTTTATAAGGTGTGATAAATTTGTTTAACTACAATTGCAAAAGTACGCTGCTGTACAAATTATAAAGATATTTTCTTATCACTTTTACGGTGTCACTGTCAATGCTTGGTGGAAAGGCATTATATTAATAAAAATACAATATTAGCACTCAGTTGACAATGCTCGCAATGAGCGAAACCTGTCCTGACCTTTTAAATAAATTGGAATAAAGTACAAAGGAATATTGTGCTTTTATTAATATTTTCTTATCACAATAACAAGATAATTTAATACTATAGTAAACATTTCTTGTATAGTTTAACCCATTAAGTGAAAATTATATGCATGTTTCCCATTGAAACCGTTTTTATATCAAATGCGATCTCTATCTTGATGTGCACAATTCGTAATGGCGCATGATAAGGTTTTATCAATATGGATAAGAATAAAATAATTAATTATTAATCAACAATAAAATACTTTATATTATCGTATAAGAGCGTATTCGCTAAAATTAGAAGAAAGGAATGGGAATTGTTAATTATTTTGATTTTTTCGCTTGGAAGTTTGAATGGAAGTCCGGGAAATCAGACTTAGAGGTTGCGACTTTAAAAAAACAATATACGTAAAAATATTAATGTACTGGCAGCACAACAAAAAAATCATTTTTCCTATTCAAATTCCGCGAACTAATTTATCTTCTTTTGCGCAAGCGTCGAAGCCATGTTTCCAGTCGGCTTGAACCAACAAATGGTTGCATAGCTTTGAAATGGATAGCACTAAGAACAGAAAGAAAAATTCTGCTGGCAACATTTGCATTGCTACTCACCAATCTACACGCATAAGCCTATTCACATTAGTTGAGTAAGTTATTATAGTCGGTTAGTAACTAATTCCTTGTGAACAAAAAAAATACGCAAGTAAACCAGTAACATCGTCAGTCAATACTATGTATTTATTTATAATTTTTTGGATAGCAACGCGGCAATATATGTTTAAAAAATGATGTCGTATTGAAGAAAAATTACTACCTATAAATATTTCATATTTATACATTTATTATTTATAAAAAATATCTATATATTAATAGCCGATAAGGTCCGTCTGTAAGGTGTCCTCGACCTCCCAGTCTCCACTTTTTGAAATAAAATAAAATAAAATAATATAAAATAAAATGAAATAAAATAAAATAAAATAAAATAAAATAAAATAAAATAAAATAAAATAAAATAAAATAAAATAAAATAAAATAAAATAAAATAAAATAAAATAAAATAAATTAAAATAAAATAAAATAAATTAAAATTAAATTAAATTAAATTAAATTAAATTAAATTAAACTAAATAAAATTAAACACAATGCAAAAAAAATCTCCCGTTGCTGGGCAACGGGCTTATCTATATATTAATAGCCGATAAGGTCCGTATGTTTGTCTGGGTGAGTGGGTGAGTGAGTGTTTGAGCGTCCATTTCACACCTTCCAGTCTCCACTTTTTTATTCATACTAAATTTATATATTAAAAGTCGATAAAATAATCACTCGCTTTTCACTTTTCACAAATGTGTGCGTACTGATGATGTCCTCGAGACATCTTCTTCTTCTACGAAATGTATTTTGTTTGCGTACATTTTCAAATTAATAGATAATGAAATGAAATAAAATAAAATAAAATAAAATAAAATAAAATAAAATAAATTAAAATAAATTAAAATAAAATAAAATAAACTGAAATAAAATAAAATAAATTAAAATAAAATAAAATAAAATAAAATAAAATAAAATAAAATAAAATAAAATAAAATAAAATAAAATAAAATAAAATAAAATAAAATAAAATAAACTGAAATAAAATAAAATAAATTAAAATAAAATAAAATAAAATAAAATAAAATAAAATAAAATAAAATAAAATAAAATAAAATAAAATAAAATAAAATAAAATAAAATGAAATAAAATGAAATAAAATAAAATAAAATAAAATAAAATAAAATAAATTAAAATAAAATAAAATAAAATAAAATAAAATAAAATAAAATAAAATAAAATAAAATAAAATAAATTAAAATAAAATAAAATAAATTAAAATAAAATAAAATAAAATAAATTAAAATAAAATAAAAAAAATAAAATAAAATAAATTAAAATAAAATAAAATAAAATAAAATAAAATAAAATAAAATAAAATAAAATAAAATAAAATAAAATAAAATAAAATAAAATAAAATAAAATAAAATAAAATAAATTAAAATAAAATAAAATAAATTAAAATAAAATAAAAAATAAAAAAAAAAAATTAAAATAAAATAAAATTAAATAAAATAAAATAAAAGAAAATAAAAGAAAATAAAATAAAATAAAAGAAAATAAAAGAAAATAAAATAAAATAAAATAAAATCAAACACAATGCAACAAAAATCTCACGTTGCTGGGCAAAGGGCTTACAGCTATTCTTTATATTAATAGCCGATAATGTCTGTCCGACCACATTTCAAACCTTCCAGTCTCCACTTTTTTGAATAAAATAAAATAAAATTAAATTAAATTAAATAAAATTAAATTAAATTAAACTAAATAAAATCAAACACAATGCAGCAAAAATCTCCCGTTGCTGGGCAACGGGCTTACAGCTAGTATATATTTATTATTACAAAATATTATTATTTTAATTAGTTTGTATACGTTTGTGAATAACCGCTTCTAATGTGGAGCATATAGCTCCTAAAAGAGATGTCTCAACGTAAGTTTTTTCTACGAGAACTGTTTGTAATTCATTTATCTTTTTTGAAAAGAATAGAGATAAAAGAATAAGACTACGACGTTATTAGTAATGAAAATATCATAAATTTATTGAATGTATTATTTATAAATACATTTTTTTTATAAAGTTTTATGAACCTATGATATATAAATCATATAAATCTATAATTCATTGTTTTAATAAATTTTACTTTTTCAGATTTTTTTTTTATAAATTTAAAATTCAGATATACGTATATATTCCCTTGCAATACTTATAAATAAGAGATTATAATGAAGATTCTTGTGCTGTGTTTATCTTGAGTCTCGAGTTTTGACACGTCACTCACTAATGCACTGTGTGTGGACACTTTTTATTTCGACTGCCTTACTAAACTAATTCACTCGACCAATGTTAATAATAAAGCTTTTTATATTTTTTCAATTATAGATAATAAAATGTTCTATTTCGATGGCAATACTGAAACCGGAATTAATCGACACCATCTTTCTTTTGGGCTTATATTTTTCTCGTGCCACCACGTTGTTCGTAAGGTGAGTGAACATCAACGTTTAATATATGGTTAAGTGCACTTAATAACCTTTTCAGTCCGAGTGTTGTGATTTTATTTTTTTAATTGTGCTCAATAATGCTCAATTATCTATAACATTCGTGTTAAATTTGAATTTAATACTTTTTAAATAAGCACGTTCTGTTCCATCCACAAGTCAACTGTCACTTGTTTTCTTTGAATTGATCTCTGTTTCATATTGTATTTCTTGAATATTTATAAAATTCCAGTAAAACCATTTCGTCTTTCCAATTTTAGTGGCCACAATGCAGATCTTCGTGAAAACCCTCACGGGTAAAACCATTACCCTCGAAGTTGAACCTTCAGACACTATCGAAAATGTCAAAGCTAAGATTCAAGATAAAGAAGGAATCCCTCCAGATCAGCAGAGGTTGATTTTCGCTGGAAAACAATTGGAGGATGGCCGCACTCTTTCAGACTACAACATCCAGAAGGAATCCACCCTTCACTTGGTCCTCAGGCTGCGAGGAGGTATGTTTTTGGGTTTAACTAATTGACAACTTGGTGTCTTATAGGTATAGAACAGTTGATACAACCTGGACAAACATTGGCTTTTCGCTGTCACTATTCATTGTCGTTGAAATTGTGTTTTATGTGATAAGAACATTGTATGGTGTGAATTGCTGAAGATGAGAGACTTACATTCAAATGTTACCAAATCATACTTTGGTCTATTTGAGGAGAATAATTGACATCACACCCATGTCTTAGGTCTCAAATTTAAATTATTTTAAACTGACCTTAGAAATCGAACCCAGACCCACCTGATCGGTAGAGCAAGCTCTAACCAAACTAAACCACTTTTTAATAACCCGGATGTGAAATTGTGGCAACTATTGCTAGCTACAATGTTAAAGACACTAGTAATAAGTGCAATAGTGATAATTTATTTAAATTTGTACATCCTACCTCCGTATACATTAACTCCATATTAATCAATGATTTTTCCTTGCATCAAATAATAAATGTAGTTTTTAGATAAAGCGCTGTGTTCAATTTAATTTATTGTCTATTATTTAAATAGGTATTATTGAACCTTCTCTCCGTATCTTGGCCCAGAAGTACAACTGCGATAAAATGATCTGTCGCAAGTGTTACGCCCGTCTTCACCCACGTGCCACAAATTGCCGCAAGAAGAAATGCGGTCACACCAACAATCTCCGCCCCAAGAAGAAGTTGAAGTAGATGATTATGTTGATGAGAATATATATTGTGACATGTTAACTGGTCATAGAAATTGTTCATTCCATGAAGAAAAATTTCTCACAGTGTATATGATATTTTAACCATTAAATTTTGACCATCTAAATTTAATAAAGTAAACTTTTTCTGAAGATATTGTGTTTTCAATTAATTTTCGAATATGTGCACATCTAGTTATTTGTAAGCCGTTACGTTGTAATAGTATTGTAATATAGTAATAGTTTTTTTCAATATAATGAAACCAATTTAATTGTAGCTCTTCCCACAGAGACGAAACACGTGTGACACTGAGTTACGGTTATTAATTTTGATTGAATATAATAGCTTATTTTCGAATTAACCCTTATTCGCCTTAATGGCAATATAATGAACATTACAAAATTAATTACTTACTTTTTTTAAAGCTAATGCCAAATATTTTAAAATTGGAAAATCATATGAGATAACTAGAGAATTTTTATGTCACTTGAAAAGTGATATCCAAGACGAAAACTTTGTAGATCACAAATTTAAATTGAAAAAAAATGTGGACCACAGCATACTAATTGCAAGCCATAAATATATTCCAAACTATGCATATGTTTTTAATACATGTCCGCTGCCAATATGGGGATTTGGCTTCTTAACCTTTTCAGTACCGCAATGTTTTAAGCTAAAAAACTCGCATACCTACCGCATGTTTTTAATGATTTTTGAATAGTTTTAAAAAAAATATGACTGAGTTTATGAATATTAAAAGTTTACTAATAAAATGATATATATAGTTTAATATTTTCAAGTTACATTCATGGTCTTCAGTGGCCTTATGGTATTCACGCCGTTCGTATGTAGCGGCCACCATTGGCCTTACGGTACTGAAGCGGTTAATAGAGGTATCTCAACATAGGTTATCTACAAAAATTGCTTGTTACTCGATAGCTTAACAACCCTTTTTTTCAAAGAGAATAGGGCTAGGACAGGACTATTGGTAAGTTAATCATTTGTTACAGCCTATTATTTTAAGACTGGAATAGTGGCACTTCTTGTCAGGCTTTTTTTTTGTCTATCTGTTCCTAATGTAAAGCATATGGCTACCCAATAGAGCAGCGGTCAGAGAACTTTTTTAACCATTACCCCAAAATATTATTCCGTAAGTCAATATTACCCTCTCATTTTAAAAAGGAGACAATCAATGTAAATTTAAATTAAGCATTCTGCTTCATGTTAGATACAATAACTTCAAAATTGGGGCTTTTTAATTTAAGCAATTTGAGTACAGTCTTCGGCATTTAATCGATTTCTGTTCTTCGTTTTTATCTTCATTAGAGTGGAAAAGCTTTGTTCACGAAAGGTAGGTTGTTACAAATGGCAGCAACATTTTTATAACCCCCAAAAATTTAATTTTTACCCCGGTTCCCCGACCGCTGTAATAGAGGTATTTCTATTTTTGTGTCAAATATTTTAAAGTTGAAAGATCATACGAGATATACTCGATGAGAATTTTTGAAAGTCACATGAGATTTACTCAAAGAGAATTGACTTCACAAGCCCCATGTCTTAGATCTCAAATTAAAATTGAAAAAAATCCAATTTGCCATTAACTTTACCGGGTATTGAACCCAGACCCACCTGATCGGTAGAGCAAGCTCTAACCAACTAGACCAGTGCTTCCGAAACCTGGGGTCCGTAGGTTAAAATTTTTTATTCTTTCAACATTCTTTGAGATAAAGTATGAAAACAATTTTCAGAGGTCCGCAGATTATTGTTTTCAGATTTAGGGGTCCGTGGCATGAAAAAGGTTGGGAAGCACTGAACCACAGCGGGCGACCAACAGGTTTTTTTTTTACGAAAACTGTTTGTTACACAGGTATTTTTAAAGAATAAGAATTGGGCTAAACAGGTACTAGTGATTAACTAATCGCTCACACTTCAAAAGTTTTCAAACAAATTAAAAATAAAATTTTGCTACTTTTGATCTGAAACATTAAAATTGCCAAGAAAGAAGGTGCCGGAACGCTGTTCTGTGGGAAAACAGCACTGAGAACAAATATGCAAAAAAAGGAACAACTTATTAAAAAAATGTAGGCATACCTTTCTAGAATGAATATGGAATTTATTAATAAATATAAAATTGTTGATTAAAATACATAATATATTATCACAGACAAACATTAACATAGTTAGCATAACTGTGGATTGATTTTGGCGATGGCTGACTCGGTCCATTGTATCTCTTTATATACTGCTTATATATTTCTTGGGCAGATTTGTTCACGGTCGGAGGAATGACGCAGAGCGAGCTGTCAATTGAAAAGCCGCTGCTCACAGTCATTTCAACAGTTCCCAATTTACTTCCAATTTTACTTGACTTGCGATCAGTGCTGACATATTTTTTATATCTGGAAAAATGATAGTCATTGATTAATTTATTAAGCTGAATTCGCTCTTGAAAACATGCTATGTAAAAATACACCAATCGTTTCCTTTGAGTAATAAAATCTAATAAAATAAATTTATAATATCAACGATTTGAAAAAATATACAAACATATGCATGTCAGCCTTTGATGGTGGCTTGAGTGGTACTCTACATCCCCGAACCACAATTGGGAAGGTATCCCAGAGTTCTTGTGCATTTATAATAGGCATTGTTGAATCTTTCACCTTATTTGGCGATGGGCTTACTTGTCTAGTGCTCGGGTTAGAACTCGTTATATCATCATCAGATGAAGATTCACTATTAGAACTGAAATAATAATGGAATTT
The DNA here is from genome assembly GCA_030503985.1 of Himalopsyche tibetana. Lineage (NCBI taxonomy): Eukaryota > Metazoa > Arthropoda > Insecta > Trichoptera > Rhyacophilidae > Himalopsyche > Himalopsyche tibetana. Next base: position 13,365,566 of record JAPJYX010000009.1, on the reverse strand, counting down.
GTAATACTATCTGAAAATTATGGAAATAATTATGAATTTACTTTTGTTATTTTGATGAAAACTATTCGCTATACAAGGCCAAAACATCAACTGTGTTCAATTCTATTGGTCGTCATGGAACCATTTTGACTGCGGCTCGGATCCAGATCGGTTCAGATTGGGCTGCTATAGCAGTCAACCGCAGTCTAAGGGTTAAGTCAATGGTTATCTGATCGAAAATAATGATACATCAAAAGTATCAATTAAATACAAATCAAGTATAAAAAATTAAAAACAAAAAGGTGGCTTGTGTTTGAACAATTATTCCTCTGATAATGCGCGATGTTTATGGAATGTAGACGCAGTGAAGTTGGGCGATCGGAACGGACTGACTGATGAGAATATTATTTTTAATTTTAAAACTTGTCAAAGCATTTTGACAGAACTTTTTTTTAGCCCTTCCTCTTGTATTAGAACATGTATAGTGCATACAATTAAATTAAATGTCTAATTTGAATTTTTAATTGAGAACTTATAACAATAGACTAGCGGGAAGCAGGAGTAATTAGCGCGAAAATCAACACAACTGCTACACCAGTCGATATTAAGATTGAAGCTAATTATCAATGCAGGGACGTCCCGTGGGCATAGGCGAGTAGGCAGTTGCCTATGGACGGCAGAACCTAGGGAGCGGCAAATTATCACAGATTTTTTTTAAAATGACAATTTTTTGACACAAGAATTAGGGTAGGGTATGAATAAATATGATGCTAAAATTTTTCTGTGGGATTATTGCATGTTTTGAGAAAAAAACATGACCCTAATTTTTGTACGAGTTCTATGTATTCAACAACGTCGAATCTACTCCGTGTTATCGGATGATTTACTGTATTAATTTAACCGTTTCCCTCCCGTAAGTAAAATCTTTTATAGTAGATCAACATCAAGAGTTTCGGCAACAAGTATTGCTATAAGTTTAACTATGCGGTCATCTCAGCAATATAATTTTATAACTAGAAAGATTTTTGATGCTGCAGCATATAGATTCATTAACTCACTCGCTTGAGTTAGTAGAACCAGAGCTAGCTCGCCCAGAGAGTCCAGGATTTTTGGATGACGGTGTTCCTTTGGGCTGTCCGTAAGGTCTTCCTCTCACAATAAATGGACTTATATTGACTGAATAAGACGGCATAAATTCACGAATAGAATTGGTGAGCTGAAACGCGTGAAAAATTATTTTAGTGAATAGTAAAATTAGGCATTTCAGTCAACAGTAATCAATGTTTATTCTTTAACATACCACATAGCTGTAACATTCTGACAGAACACTGTATTCATATGGCCTGTAATAGTCATGATATGAATCAACCATTTCCACAGATTGAGCGCCACCCGACAGGCCTTCTAAGCCAACAACTTCAAAACACTTTTTTCTCATTTCAACATAAGATATTGGAAGATGACGAAGCACTTCTGGGCTCCACCACAATGTCAAGGGGCCGCTAAAAGAACATAAAAATGTAATTAGCCTAAACTTAGTATGTGAATATTTTGATGACCTTTAAGGCAGGAGTCACCGAACTTTTTGAAAAACAGACCGGATGATTTTTTTAAAAAGTTGGGTGGACCAGACGAAAAATATTTAAAAAAAAAAATGAAAGCATCTCAGTGTTTCATTATAAAGGTTTACGTTTCAGCAATCGATCGGCATACTAATCTTAAAATCGATTTTTTTCACTTTATCCCACTGTTGCTATATGGTAGTTCTACTGTTTTTATATTTATTAGTTGATAGCTATTTTATCTTTCGCCATCGTCTGAATAAAACACCAGAATACTTCTGACGATGGCGAAAGCCGAAATAGCTATCAACTAATAAATATAAAAACTGTAGAACTAAATACGTTTCTATTTTTACCCTATTATAATGAAGTTCTACCAAGTAAATGCCAAGTCAATAAATATATCGACTGTGGAAAGGAAAAAGGACGTAACCCACACATATCAAATTTTAGAGGAGGCGCAAAAAACATGTTTTGATGATTTTGGGCCATATGCAAATTATGAATTATACACAACCTTGAAGTGCACGGAGTTATTTCGGCATTTGCAGCTTGCATCCTTTTGATAGAACGTGTATCAAGTTTGATATATTGTCATTATCGAAAAAAAAGCTTTTTTAAAAAACTGTGGGTTACGTCCTTTTTCCTTTCTACAGTCGATATGGTAGTGATATGTCAAGTATTTATGTATTAAAAAAACAGGAGCTGGATTGAAATCTTTGGAGGTTCGGATCCAGCCCGAGGGCCGTAGTTTGGTGAGCGCTGCTTTAAGGTATACTCAGTCAGTTCTCAGGCGTAAGGCATTATATTTTAAAATATAAAAGGTAAAGTTTTTAGTACTAATTCCAGACAAAAAGTGTTATGGTTATACGTAGGCATCCACAGCGTGTGACACAGCCAGTTCCAACATCTATCTTTAACCACTGACGTAACATAGTTCCTGTTTGATTAATTATTGCAGGTCAAAGCGTGTTATTTAACTATTTAACCTGCAATACTTTTATTATCATGTAATGGTCAGGTTAGATTAAATTTAAAACTGTTTACACGGGAATCGGTTAGAAGTGAATAAAAATATTTACCTTTTATTGTCTATCGGATTATATTTTACAGCATCACTATGGTGGAGATAATAATCGGAAGTCGATTCCCAAAGCGGTGGAATACTTATATCAGGCACATACATGCCCAAAAAGAGATTAATAGTATTTTGCTTTTCGGCGTCTGAGAAGGTGTTGGATAAGTAACGACTGAGTGATTGCATAATATCATTTCCTTGAGATGTCCAAGGTGCTGTTTTACGATAAGTTTTTATGCTAAAATAAAAAATAAAATAAATATAGGCGACATATATTTTAAAAAAACCAGTCATTTTTTAGACAAGAAGACACCTAACAGGATGGCTGCCACAGACGAGATATCTCGTCAAATTTTTCAAATAATGTAAATTGTAGACACTTGAAATTTTTTTTGGCAAACTTTTGTAAAAATTGCATTGCAAAAAGTGTCCACAATAATTTTCCCTAAAAGCTCCACGGCCGCGTACTCATTTCCGGGTTGGCGCGCACTCCAAGACAACTATTTAACTAATATTTGATTGGTCCACACGTAAAGTTTTAGATTAATCTAATGATAACAGTAATTACCGGTGCACCAATTGAGAACCTCCATACTGCAATGCTAAGGTATCTCCATGATCCTCATAGAGTAATTCTAACAGTCTCACGCAATCCGTATCAAATTCCAAGTCAGGACTGTCAAGTAAACCCAAGGCACAAAGCTGGAAAACATATGATGATAATTATTTTAATAAAACTGTGGACTTATATAGTACTCAAGATGAAATCTATATACACGTGCCCTTGTGAGCTGAAATAAAAGAGTCAACCATGCAAGGGTTACGGAATCAATAATGAATGAAACACCCACAAACGATGGGTGATTTTCTAATTTTGAAAAACTCCGGAAACTATCACAGATTAAATAATTTACCTGTTGAATGAACTAGGCTTGGATGTCTAATTGGGATGCTAATGAGTTAATTTAATTTCAATCAGAACCTTTCTCAAATCAATACTTACTTGATTGAGCAATAAGATTTATTTGAAATACAAAATGAAAGTGTAGAAGAAGCTGATAAACTAATTGTAAAGACTGACAATAAAAAATATAAATGAAGTCTTTGTGCATTTTGACAAATTTTTGACCATCATGTAAGAATGTGATTACAATGTAGAGCATATATCTCAAGTAAAGACACAGAATCTCTTTATGAAGAAAATAAAAAAGGACAGTATTCCATCTCCTGACAATTTCAAAACAAGTCCTAATACTACTTTCACACACATTTCCAAGAACCAATTACGTGAAAAAGTCGAGGGCCGTCTGAACTGTTTTATATCATTTAAATTACCTGATACGCAAGAGCACACTTCCCAATTGCAAATTGTGCAGTATTGGTTCTATCAAGACAATCCACACAGTTAACTCTGATAATACCAGTCTGCAAAGTGCCTTCTTGGTGGCCTGAAACGCCATGGCACTCTCCTTGTGGCTGACAACTTGTAAATATCCCAGTTCTTTTTATACCCATATGTGCGATTTCTGTCAATCTAAAAGTTTAAAATAGTGTTGCTTATATTAATTACTGTCTGATACGTCATGATGTACAAATAATAGAAATTAGATATTTTTTTCTTACTTATCGAACACCTTTGATTCTTTTAGTTTATTCATTCTCGCCATATCAATGTGGTAGTATTGAATTAAATGTTCAGGAGGCAAGAATTGATTCAAATACTTAATGGAGGAACTGAATTCTTCACTTAGATATGATTCGTGTCTTTTCTTTTCCCTTTTTTTGACTAGATTCAGTATAACAGTGGGTGTACCGTATCTCTCAAATAATTGATTGAAGTGCTTTGCTGCAACTCGGAAGTAGGGATCTGTTAAGTCAATTGATATTGCTGGCTTTGGGGTAATTTTAGAAATATCCTGAGACCAGTAGCCAGGAACGGAGCCCCTTAATTGCACAAATGAACTGAATCTGTAAAAATAATTAATACGTGTTACAATTAATCATAGGAATTACAATATCAATATTAATGAACTCAGGATCCCTGAAATCATAGTGTTTTTTCAATACTGAAATAACGGTTTTGAAAATGCAAAAAATACTGGTTACTATTGAAAATTAACCAAAATCTAAAATTGTTCGCGATGAATATTGAATGAGCTTTTCAATGATGAATTATTATTTCCAGAAACCGTGCGTTATTTGTGAAAATACCATACGTTATTGATGATATGATTTGGATTTCGCCCGGCATTGCAGCCTCAACTGGCTGTATTTTTTTGAGTATTGCAATACTTAGTTGGTGCGTAAGAAATATTTTAAGATCCATTGAATGTTTGATAACAATACCTTCCACTATTTAGAGATGAAACCATAGAATCGTGCACCATTTGTTCTGTTTCTACCTCATTAGCGACATCGCCTTCACAATTTGCACCCCGTTTATGATAACGTGTTCCAGCATATCGGTTACTTCGTCTTGCAATGACAGTAATGTAGATAGAACGGCCAAACACTGACATATTTGATTGGTCAACAAATCCATGAGTTATGTAAAGGATCCAATCGGGATGCAGCTGGGAATGTATCGGTGAAAGTAAATGTATATTCCAAACAAATCTCCACTCTGGTACAGATCTAATACCGAATTCCATTTTTGAAGGTTTTCTACAAAAATAAAACATCATGTGGTGATACAACCTAAACATGAATAAATTTTTGCATCATTATAATTTGTACTAAAAGATTATTATGGTCTAAAAATATATCATTAATCTATCAGTAAATACAATGGGAAATAACTATACATAACATGCTATTGAAAAAATCGTAAGATTTTTTTTGTTTTAGATAGAATATAAAAATGGTGTTTCAAAGATGACATTTCATCAGAGACCGAATCAAATTTACAGATTTGATTGTCAGTAGGGGTTATAATCAGTGGTGTAGTGGGGCCAGGTGGGGTCAGGTCGGCGACCTGGCACCTGAAAATGAAGAAGGCGCCCTGCCACCTTTTTGACTTGTAACTTAATTTTCAAGTACATACGTATATTCAAAATTGTTTTTTGTATTGATTTAATTGTTAAAACTTGTGTTTTTTTTTGCTTCAGACAGATATTAAAAAAAAAAACAAAAAATATAGGGAAGAAATCAATGACTGACTTGGTACCTATTTAATAGAAAATTTAAATTAACTTTGATTATTCCACGTATTGTGTAACTAACTGTGACACGTGTTTCGCCTCTTTCAGAGGCATCTTCAGACTTACTATCGCAAAGTTTGCTTAAGTAATGAAGCAAGATTGATTCTAACATTTTAAAATTATAAAATTACAAAATGGATTGGGTTTTTTTTTTTCCTTTTAAGAGGAGCAAGGAGGGGGGTGTAGAATCGAAATAAAGCAAACAGATAATGATACTAATTTTACTAACGAGTTGTAAACAATCAGAATGGGATTTTTCCTTTTTAATGGAAGCAAAGAGGGGATTATAAAATCGAAACAGTGCAAACAAATTTAATCATACTACTAATGACGTTAAACATTACAAACTATTAAAACTAATGAGCTGCAGTCAATCATCTAGGTTTGTGATTACTCTATTAATTGGAAACAATTTGAGTAACGGGGAACCGCCTGTGCTATTAAGAATATTATTTAATAATATTTCTTTTTTGTTAAGAGTTTTATTAATTTCTAAAAATTCTAAGCTATTCATCTTTAAACCCTTTTTATTTACTCGGTGGAGTATTTCTAAATTACAAATCTGATTAAAATTATGATTATTTTCTATTAAATGATTGGCAAACTCAGAAAAATTGTTACACAGTTAGTTACACAATACGTGGAATAATCAAAGTTAATTTAAATTTTCTATTAAAATGAACTTCCACAAAGTTACCGCCGAAACCATCGAAAGTATGGTACCTATTTATTTACCACTACAACACTGATTATAATATAATTAATTCAAATACATAACATAACTGCTGACATATTTACCCAGTTTTAGTGTTCCTTTGCTTAACTTGATTTTGCCAAGTAGTAAACAAATCATCACATTTGTTATCATCTTGCAATTTGATTCCACACGTGCAGTCAGTATACATTTTGCAAGTACATTTTGATGAAAATTCTTCTCTTGCCGAGATGCTTGAAACTTCTATAGCAGTTTCTGGGAACGGATTCACCGAAAATGTTCTCGGAGGAGCCAAATTTACTTGTAAAGAATGTGTCAGGTCGTAGCTATAACTAAAAAAATATTCCACATTTCCCATCAGTTTTCACCAACAATACATAATATATGAAGTAGGGCTTGCATTAACGGTTTACTGGTAAATCGTCCAAAACGCACCATCGGTAATTACCGGTAAATTGGAAACATTACCGGTAATTACCTGAAACTAGTTTACCGCAAATTAAGGTTAAATACAGGCATATTATAACGAAAGTTGATTGTAGATATCTATGCGAAATTAGGAATTTCATTTTTTCAATCCTGGCAACATTAAAACACAGATTGTTATTGGTCATACTGGTGTCAACTGTCATCACCATCGCAGTCACCGCTCGAACTCTGCAGCTGATCCTACATACTTGTTTTAGGACTGAGGACGAAGTATATTTTAAAAACATATATATTTTGGTACATATTCTTCATTCATTTTGAATCATTCAAATTATGTACATTCACACAGATTTTGTCACTAACGACCCGGTTTTCGCCTTTCGGCATGTTTTGGCGTTCAAGTGCACGGATGAACTTGAACGCATATCACTTCTATTGCACTGCGTGCAAGCAAACTTCTTAGATTTATTGTTAGACAAAGCAAACCATTTGAAAACCCAACTGTGTTTCGCACGCTTTATGTTTCTTTGGTCTTAAGTACGCTTGAATATGGATCCATCATTTGGAGCCCATATGAAAGTTCATACAAGCTGCAATTAGAGAGAGTCCATAAGAAATTTCTAAGATATTATTATTTCTAAAAACTTACACCTCGCTTAGGAGGTATGAGTCACCAGTTCCAAGGGCCGTTCGATTGATCAACGCATTGCCTAGAGAAGTGGACATTTTTAGTGATGGTATTTGTGAACTGTTTGATAAATTTTTCATGGCGAATTGGCGTCAGCTGTTATGTCACGTACTGTAATTTAAATTTTTAACAATAAATAAATAATTTGAACGATTCAAATTTAATATTGAAATTCCACCAAGCACCTTCAGTCAAAATCTTAAATTATATTCTTCATTGTTGACAAATATTGAGTTCTTGTTTATTTGCAAAAAATAAAATTTGTAAATATTGATTTTATATAAACATTTTTTTATTTAATTTTATTTACGAACATATATAAGTGTATACAAAGTACATACATCAATAAGTTAATGGATAAACCAATAAGTTAATAGTATTAACTCCTTACAGACAGATAAACCAAATACTATACAGTCATAATTCAAATTAACCAAGCTCGATGTGGCATATACATAAGTGATTATCTGATCTCCCATTACCATATCTCAGTAAAAACAAAAAGAACATCATATAAAATGACATTATTCACCTGAAACGTATTTGAAATTGTTTAGGTTTCAATCTAGGATACCGTTTTTAGTAAGGATAGCCACATACATATATACTTTAATCATCTAATCTACATACGACTTTTTTTTCATTTACCGGTAAATAACCGGTAGACCGGTAATGGGAAAAATTATTTACCGTTTACCGGTAATTGAAAATTGACGGTAAATTGCAAGCCCTAATATGAAGTATGTAAGATAAATATTATAAATATTCAAATAATACCTGAAATAAAAATTTGTCGACAAGTCAATGGCATGAAATGATTTCACATAATGCATTTCATCAGCGTGCTTTGGCTTGGTCAAATCGCTGGGAATATAGATAAGAGATGAGTCTTCAATTTTATAGATTGAATGATAGCCAATTACGGCTACTTTTCGCCTTTTTGTTGCTAACACAATGTAGTAACCTTCTAGAAATCTTACGAAACCTTAAACAATTAGATTAAATGAACATTTTATACAACAGAACATTGCAGACCAATAATTATAATCATATTGATCTATATCAGAGATGGCCAGTGTGTCGATCGCGAAGGTATAAAATGAGTTTTTATTGTTTTCTCATGATATTATTTCAAGCGATAACATCAGTAATTTAGTCAACTAGTTGCTCTTGTGTGGGCATCCCTGATCTATATATATAAATGGATCAATGGTGGTAGCCTAGAAAAAGGAATTCCTTTTTTTTATAAAAATTAAATTATTTGATACTTAACACATTGTTCTTATGATTTACTTACGTCGTTGACACAGATTAAAAATTTATTGGAGGGCTAATTTTCCACGTGCTGTATGCGTAACGCAGGCTATTTTAAGATTTCGACTGAAGGTGCTTGGTGGAATTTCAATTTAATTTGAACTATTCAAATTTATTTCAGCTAATACTTTTTTAAAATGCGATAAATAGAAGTATTACTTTTCTGAAATATAGGACTGAGCATTTTAATAAATGCTCATTTAAAACCACTAAAAGAAAGAGAAATAAATACTGTTTTAAATATTTGCTTAAAATAAGCTTTCCTAAGCAGATGACGTAGCTTCAATGTTGACTTAGAAGCACGGAATGATCCACGTTCCACCGATAACACAAGGGCGATTCAAAACAGAATATTCCGTTGCCCGTCGATAACAGAGAATCTGTAAAAAACGGAATTTTCCGTGACCCGCCTATAAAGTGTTAATAAGTTTTGACCAAATCTGTCTATGACCGTAAAGACATGATGATATTCAACAATATTGTGTAAAATGTCATAAAAGTCTTTTAATATGGCCGAATAATGTTTTTCTTCCAATAAACTGTCAATAATTAAGTGCAACAGTCAAGTATGACCACATCATTTATACAAGATATGTTTGTGTATATTACACACACCCAAGTAATTATTTCTTGTTAAGGTTTATTATTATTAAGGGTCATCATTAGGACTGCCAGATTGCTTGGCTCATAAGCCTGTACCCTGTCTTTAACTTTGGTGATTGTACGAGAATCGGTGTGTACAACAGCTATATGTATCATCCGAAATTGTATTTGATGATTTCCTTGCAGGAAAATTTATTATACTCAGATTATTTACAAAAGATAACAATAAAAATTAATATTCGGGCTGGTTTTAAAGTGACCATTGTAGCTATGCAAAGCCCCCAATAGTGAAAGCCATGCTATGGAGCTGAAAACAGGTACTTTTTTCAGATAAGCAGGCCGGCGTCATAATTTTCTAAATAATATCACATTATTATGAAGCCATTTGTTTCTGATATATTGTAAGAAATACATATTTATATTGTAATTATATATCTTTTCAATTACATAGTTTTCAAAATAAGAAGAAATCACATTTTCTAAGGTTTTTGAAGAAAAATCTCGAAGAACAAAAGTAAACAAAGAAGGCAAATCATTTTATTAAAATTATTTTTTTTACAATATTTCAATACAGAATATGAGGTTGGATAGTTCATTAAAGAAATCAACATCATTGGGATTTTAATCAATTTATAATTAATCTCAAAATTTATTTGTACACACTGGTTCGTTACTCAATCTTTCCATCTCAAGTCATATCAGTAATCAAAAATCAGTAAGTCAAACTAGGGTAGCACATTTCACTTCATTATTTTAAAAATATTATTATTGATTAAATCATCATTTACTTGGTATATTGCCATTATTATATGGTAAGACGCAGCATTTATTTCATAATATCACAATAGGCGTCAAAATCGTATATAATATAATATGGATTCCGCTTGTTACTGTTGTTTTATGTTATTTATAATCAATATTTTATATAACTGTGATATTTAATAGTGGGAAGTTAAATTTTATTTGTTTTACCACACATCGCATTTCTTGCCAATCGCTATATTTCTTACAATCATTACTTAATTTGCATATATGACCCTTCCGATGTATCGTAAATTGTAAATTAATAACACCAAAGAATCACAGAATATCCATACAAGAAATCTTTCAAACATACATGTTATATTCAACGAAAAATAAGCTCATAAATTGGAATTTAGAGTTGATCTACGAAAAGCCACCATACAATTTGTTAGGAGCGGCTGGGATTTAACGGCCCGGTCTTTTTTGCTGTTTTTTCTACGACACTGCTTGGAACTTAAGACTGCTATGAGCTATGCCATTGCACATGTTTTTAAATATTTTTTCCATTTTTAAATTTAGTTACTGCAAGTAATCAGTATTTTTGAACAATGAGAAATTACTTAAAATCAGAATTTTTGACTGTCAAGAAAGTCTTCTTTGGTATGATGGGACAAGAGGCTGAACACAGGGATTCCTGGCAGTCTCAATATGAATAAAAATATGATCTCACCAATAATCCCAAATGCAGATATTGACTTCACACCGCCTGCTCTAGCAGACCTATTTCCGGTTTGAATCATGTCTACGAGCTGGTGAATCTCTTGTTGATTATATTCTACTTTATCGTCAACTAGCAATAGTTCTCTTGAATCTGTGCGGTCTATTTTTAATACTCTAAATCTTGTTTGTGTATTGTTGGATCCTATCAAGTAGAATCTCTGAAATAGAAACAAATATGAACTTTAAACACTTAACTGTCAGTATAAACCTTATATTCCATCTAGTGTTCTACGCCAACGGTTATAGAACCATTTGAGATTGTATAAACAGTGAAATTAACTTGCATAATTTGCTGTCTCAACACATAATGAATATTTATTTTGAGTCAATATAAAGCTTAATTGCGGATACGAAAATATCAACTAACCCAGCGTTGGACACGAGGAAAATTCGATAATTCTGCGAATTACGAAATATTAAAAAAAAAACTTATTTCAAATTTGCTCTATGGTTAGTTCTAAGAAGTTCCATATGACAATCTTATGTTGACTTTTTCATACCGATATTATATTCGTATTTCGAGTAAATTGTCGGTTTACCTGGTTCTCATGTATGATAAATTGATATTTATTTATTTATTATTGAATTTTCTACAGAGATGCGACGTAATTATTGGCATTTAATTGATTTCAAGGTATAGAAAGAGTAACGTGTTGTAAAAAATATTGGTAATCATTAACACTAGAGTCTGAAACTATCTGACAGCTAATTCAGCGTCAGTGCTGCCAATAGAAGAACATACTTTTCTCTCTCTCTTTCGCTCTTATACCTAAGAGGAAATATTATTGTGTATACCTAAGAACAGCACCATATCCGTAATCTTAAAAGTAAACATCTTTAGTTGTTAATATAACTCAATAATTATTATTAAATATTATTTGTAAATATTGTACATACCTAAGAATCGTAGTTGTCTTTTATAACTGTTAGAAATACTTCGAAAATATTACTGCCTGTGGAACGAAACAAATTCCTAAGCACGAATTCATCCAAATAGGACCCGAATAAAGTCATACTTGTACCGAACTGGCGTTTCAGCTTTCGCTTCGCTCGCAACCACATGTTTTCGACGTTTTGAGTATGTAATTCAATATCGTTTGGATCCACGAAGTTGTCTTGGTGAACCACAAACGAATGAGTGTATAAGAGCGAGAGAGAGAGAGAGAGAAAGTATGTTTTTCTATTGGCAGCACTGACGCTGAATTAGCTGTCAGATAGTTTCAGACTCTAGTGTTAATGATTACCAAAATATTTACAAAATTATCCTCAAATACATTCATCTATAGCAGAGATTCTTAACCCTGTGCCCACAGGCGCATGTGCGCCCGCGAAGTTATTTTCACGCGCCATTAAAATGAATGTCTTCATAACAAAAACAAAAAAAATGATCATTGTTTACGATTCAGATGATCATCTTAGACTCCCAACTTTTTGAAATTATTAAGTGAATAGCAATGTCAAATATTGGTAATTTTGTCATGAGCCATAGCACGGACTATTCGAAGCATCCCGGAAGCACGTTAAAATCACACATTATTATGAAGAACACTGATAAATAAATTGGTAAATATGTCATTTAGTAGCACCTCGACTATTGCCGCGCGCGCGGCCATTACGAATATTGGAGGCGAAGATTTCGTATTACGTATAATTTATCAGTGTTCTTCTTTTTATCGTGTGGTTTTAACGCGATTATCAAGCCCTAAATAAAATATTTTAAATCGTGGCGTTGTTTTCAGCTTAGTTTGTGAAGTTTTTCGCCGCAATAGTCGGTGCTACTTGGTGCTACTGAATGACATATTTACCAATTTATTTATCAGTGTTCTTCATAATAATGTGTGATTTTAACGTGCTTCCGGGATGCTTCAATGAATATTTTAAATCGTGGCGTTGTTTTTAGCTTAGTCTGTGAAGTTTTTCGCCCCAATAGTCCGTGCTATGGCTCATGACAAAATTACCCAAATATTGTAGTAGTTATATATTTTAAGATATTTTTGTATAATCGTGTTTTTTAGAAAACTGGCGTGCGCTCGCCGCTATTATCCTGTCTCAAATGCGCCCATTACCACAAACCTCTGATGTATAGGAACTGTAATAAAAGAGAATTGACTCTCTATCAAATTCTCTACCAAGTAAAGCGCAAGAACAGCTTGGACATGGTTAGATACCGTAATAATAGCTTAAAATAATTAATTAGCTAGATATCAATAAGGTAATAAACAGTACAACAATTCACTTACAGCTTTCGTTTCATAGAGTGCAATTCTTTGAATTGATCCAATTATTGGGTGGAATATCAATTCTTTTGACCCCATTATGAAGTTAGATCGAAGCACTTGGTAATCTAACAAATGTGAACTAAGAAAGTGTTATTATTTTAATTCGGATTTGACATCTTAAAACGTCAAACTGTGATATGGTTGAAAATGTTACCATTACTTGTAGCAAAGTATATTAGTTTATGCCTTGTACGTATTGTTACTGAAGGTCGCTTATGTACACAATTCTTAGAATACAAATTTACTAACAATATATTATAATCAAATCATTTCATTCGGATTATCCATATTTGTAAATATGACGAATATAAATATAATATAAGGCGTCTATAAATAAAAGCCGATACGTAGGTACATTTTGTAATAGAAAAGGCTATTTTCTTGTTTCACGACTATATAATTTATTTATTTCTTCCTTTAAAATTGTTTACTATTTTTTATTAGCTACTCAACTATTCATTGACTTTATTATATATACGCCTAATAATATTGGTAACTGCTTGTACTATTTTAAAAAATCCTATGCTTTTGTCGAGTTTTTTTAAATCATGCATTATGATAATATGTGTGTAAGTCACTTTATTGGCAAGAATAAGTTTGTAACATAAATGAAAACATAGTAAACTGTTATGGTTAACAACGAGGTTCTCAGTGAGATACTAATTAAATTCTTTGCGACAACCCGAGTTCACACTTACTTAAAGAAATAATAATAGAATATGTTGAATAAATTAAATGTAAACAAAAGTCCGGAAATGCCTTTTTGAGCATGTATTTGTCCAATTCATAAATCATTTCTTGTTTGTCTATTTGACATATTTCCTATTTCCATTTCTCCGAATGTCAATCAATTATCATTATTTTCAGGCCAGTATGTTTGATTAACTACGCAAGCTTAAAGTGCAAATTTCATATATTTTCTATGCAGCATATTTTTTTCAATTGAATCTTTTAAAAAATTTAAACAATAAAATGATATAAAAGTGTAACATTAACTTAAGTAAGTTGTTTTCATTTTTTTATTCACTGGATCACTTCATCATCATTATCATGAAAATTACTCACTCTAAAAATTGTTTACTCTCAAAATTCTTAATAATATTAATATTTCATTTCAATTGACTTAAATTTTTATATTTCTATGAAAAACGTTCATTATGAATCTAACCTTTACACTTCTAAGTGCTATCAAATTTAGAATTTTTCGAAATGTTCTCTGATTAGGAAGGAACCGTAGAAGATTTTGAGACATTTTACTCAAAAACAGCGTATGAGCGTATACGCTCTCTTTAGATCTCCAATTTTGATGATCAAGTTGTCTACCATAGTGAAGAATATTCTGAATTTAGATACCGGAATCGGATATTTGAACCGCTCTATATCTATGATTATATATCTGGGTTTTGACACTTGGGTCAAGGGATTTTTTTTCGAAACTTAAATACAATTATTTAGAATTATCCAAAATTTAGCTGGAGTGTATAGTATGCCGAGTATGCCTGACACACAGGAAGAATTAACATGTTACAATCGAGGGTGTGGGAAAACTTTCAACCTTACAGAAAACGAGGAAGGTATGCTTTTGAATATTCTAGAATTCTCGAGTAATTACTTTCGATATTATTTACGCATTAAAGGTTATGACTATTTCGTGATATTAAAATACATCTATTTCTCCAGATTCATGTAACTATCATCCTGGGCTGCCAGTATTTCATGATACCTTGAAGGGATGGAGTTGTTGCTCAAAGTTAGTTTGTGATTTCTCAGAGTTTCTAAACATACCTGGTTGTGCATCATCTAAACATTCAAATGAGGTAAGTGTTTAACAAAAATAATGGTTCTGTTCTTACAAGGCAAATTTCATATGCAAATTCAAAACATTGGCAGCTAAAAGTTGACTTCAATCTGGTTTAAAATGTCAAATAAAATGGCATAATAATATTCATTATATTTATCAGGTTTAATATGCTTTTCAACATGCTACTGTTTTTCTACCTGAAAATTAACGACATGTTTCTACCTCTAATATAGATAAGAAATTGAAAGAATACGAAAATGCCAAATTAGTATACATAGGAATCAGGGAAACCAGTAATTTACATGAACTACGAATATAATATCAGTGTGAAAAAGTCAAAACAACATGTCAAATCGAACTTGAAATAAAGAAACAAACTGTATTGAAAATAAACCAATGGAGTGTAAACCTTACAGCAAGGAAAGATGTAACAATTTTTTGTTATTTTTCAGAAACCACCTGAGCCAATTAAACCAAAAGTAGACAAAGAGACTGCCAATGAAGTGATTGAAGTGAAATTGCCCAAACCATTGAACAAACCTACTCTCGTGAGACCTCCTTTTAATTCCCCCCTTACAATGTTAGTCCCGAGTATAGCAGATAACCTCAAACAAAAATTCAATGGATGTCACAATCACAATCTGCAACATAGTTTCTTCGACGATGATAGGTTTGTTTCAGGAGTAATTTTACTATTTTTATAGTTATACTATTATTTGAATAATATCTCCTACAAATCCTCATAGTTTCTATCAGTTTGTTTTTTGTATTATATGAATTTTATAAGTATGTCAAATGAAACATAATTTACAAATACAAATATCAAACCAACAATTAGGTATTTACTGTTTACTGACACAAAACTTGTCTTGAGCTGTGAATGCAATATACGAGTATTTAGTATGAAATACCTGTATTAACCCTTTTAATGCCGAAAAATTGGCCCTCCCTACCTGTGCCAAAAATTCGCCGGGCCGATTTTTCAGCCTGGCGCTTCAGGTTCAAAATTTATGCCTATTAATTTTTTATTTGTATTATGTGAGTTATTTGACAGATGCCTAAAATGCCCCGGGCCGATTTTTCAACTCGGCATATCAAACTATCCCATCGGCCCATATCAATCTTTTCGCAATGTATCGTGACATTATAGATAAACTCACTTTTTTCACTTGCGTGCAAATATGCGAAAAAATTTGGTGCTTTGTAAAATAATAAAATATATCCATTTAATATTTTATATAGAAAAAAAGCTAGTATAAAAAATAATATTTGTATACAAATGATCGTGATTTGAATTATCTTTTGTAGTATAATGGTAGGCACATCCTGCAAGAATGGTGGTTGCAAAGGAACATACGAAGGTCCAGAGAGTGAATCTGCAGACTGCGTTTTTCACCCAGGAGTACCAATATTTCACGAAGGAATGAAGTATTGGTCTTGTTGCAAAAAACGGACAACTGATTTCAATGCTTTCTTGAACCAAGTCGGTTGTGCTAATGGATTACATAAATGGAAAAAAGAGGTTTGTAGATAATATGCTTGTATCATTAGTTTTTACACTCCATAATAGTCAATATGCTAAGATTTGAATCTGCACACAGGTCTAGTCTTTTTTTGACAGTTTTGACAGTATGTGAAAATATTTCAAATACACATGGGCATGCTTCAGTAGAATGATAGAAAAAAATGCTGTAACTTTTAAAATGTCATGTATTTTAACGTGCTTATGAATTTAATTATACTTATGCTAGAGATCTACCAAATTAACTTGACTGCCCGCGAGGGCGCAACCATCGCATCAGTAATGTTGCCATACTCAACCAAAATTGTTTATTTATTTATAAACTCATATATAAAATATAAATAAAAACAAATGTTCATGTCAAGATATTTTACTTAAAATATTGCTTCTTTGGCCATGTTCGCTCCCTATGTGGAGCATATGGCCGCCACGCGGCACCTCCATGTTTCCCTGTCTCCCGCCAATAGCGTTGCTTCCTCCCATGACATGCCAGCATCCCTCAGTTCTGCCGAGTACATCCTATGGATAGTACCCGACAGACGCCCAGGACGCCGGAATCCCATCGGTCGAAAGAAGAGGCAGGCAGGATTGAGGCTTTCCGGAGGCATCCGCAGCACGTGACCCAGCCAGTTCCAACGTCTCTCCATAACCACTGACGTGACGGGACGCTGTCTTGTACGCTCCCTTATCTCTGAATTTCTCACAAAATCAAACCACCCCACCCCCATTATCCGACGCAAGCATCTGTTCTCGAAGCTCAGTATACGATTTTTCTGTGTCTTTGTCAGGTGCCATGATTCACAACCGTAAAGCATTACCGGCAGAATGCAAGCGTTGAACAAGTGGCATTTGGTTTTAATCGAGTACAGCTGTGTGTCCCAGACAGTCCGCATTGAGTTAAATGTGCCTCCAGTCATTCCTAAACGAATGACGAGCTCGTTTGCTACGTATAGTTAAAAAGAAATAAAATGTCGTTTAATAATCTAATCTATTCTTTAATAAAGTAAAATATAATCTAATATAAATTTATTCAATATGTAGTAAATTTTATATAATATTTAAATGGAAATATAATTTTGCAAAGCAAACACTTTATTTATTAAATACTAAGAAACTACTCTAATGGCTCAATTCCAGATAAACTGTCATCTGTGTCACTGTCTGGGCCATTGACAACAAAAACTAAGCTATCCACTTCTTCATCAATAGTGGCATCTCTATAGTAGTATTTGTCTTCTACCTTAACCACGTGTAGGCAAACATTTTTCCACTCTTGCGTGGTTATAGTGGAAAAAGCACCTTCTGTGAGATCTAAAATTTTGCTGGATAGCTGTTCCACATTTTTCACAGTAACTCTTCGTTTCACTGTAGCCCATATCAACTCAATTGGATTGAGGTCACAGTGAAAAGGCGGATCCCTTAATGCCACGCGACCATGTTGCGCTAGCAATTTGTCAATCACGAATTTTTTCGGGCCTTTGTGAGTTAAAATAAGTTCATACATTTGGCTCTTTCACATATCCATATCAAACGGAATCCCAAGCTCAAGAAGCCAACTTTTCATTTCCGCGATGCGATTGCTCATTATAGGAGCTTTGTTTTTTTGTATAGAGTGGTATGAAGCCGTTGTCCATCACAACTATAGAGTTATTTGGTAATTTTGGTAATACTTTTTCAGTAACCCACTTTTGAAAATTTTCGGCGTTCATTGAGTCATAATAGTCTCCTGTTGATGCTTGGCCTTAAAAATCAAATGAGCAACTTTAATAAAGCCCATTTCTCCCCCCGAATGCACAATTATCCATCTTTGACCGACAGACTCAGAATCCAAAACGCCACGAATATACGGACAAAATGCCGAAATAGCTAATTGTCAACTAAATTAAGAAATAAAATGTAGAACTAAAATACATGGCTATTTTTGATCTAATTAAAATACATTAGTTTTATGAGAAACTTTATAATTTCTTTATTTTAAAAATGAACACTTAAATGTTATTATATTAGTTTAAAGGACTGCTCAAAATTTATTTTTTTTACAAAAAAATGATTCTCCAAATACAATTTTAAATATTTAAGTATTAATAATAACCTAACTTGGCAACACTGAAAAAGTGATTTTACCTGTCATGGCTGCCGCTTGTTCTACGGAGTTGTTGATGGGAATTATTGGTTCTTTTTTAGATTTTTCCCGTTCACAGAACTGAGAGACTTTTAGAATAACCTCCTGGGCACTCCCACGTATTGGTTTAGACTTGACATAGCTGATATCTCTTTATTTCACTCTATTTTAAATAATAAAATCACGTCTTCACAATGTTGTCAAACGACTGGCTCCGTTTGACAGTTGCTAGGGAATGTGTTAGTCTAGGATAAAATTGGTCTAGATGCATGTCACCAACTTAACGACAGGGCGCTTTTCAAAATTCTTCGAATGATAATTTTTTTATAATTTTAAATATTCTTATTTTTTATGTTACGAAATGACATAAACTCTCATTATAACAAATAACGCAACATTGTCCAAATCGTCAATATTATATTTTTGAGATTTTCATTACAAAAAAAATATATCACGTTTTGTTTAGTGTTCTACACATACAATCAATTATATATAGGGATCAACAATAAAATAATGATTTGATAGTATTATATAACAATATAATATACATGAAAAGAATCCTCCTTTTTTTTTTTTTACATATTTTCTGATTTTATGTACTTTTCACATTTCAGTATATATTCTAGCGACAGTGATGAAGATGAAACATAAATTCCTAAAAGTTTTTTTTTTATTTAATGGATATTGAAGGTTTCAAACCTAGGGCGACGATTTTAGTTCCGAATTCTGCCATAGTCAAGTTAACTTGGTACATCTATAATAAGTTCAAAAGACCATCAACAACAGAACCATCTTGGTTTTACTAGTACGACTAAAATATTTCAACGCCTTACATTCCCTAACTCAATTATATTCCTCCTTTTATCTGCTAAGTCTAAGCATTCCATTTCACAGTTTTTCACCTTTTTTTTGACTTATACTCGTATGTCATTTTATTGATAATAAATAATGAATATGTTTTTATTTATTTTAAATAGTACTTATTACACGAACTGCGTTTTCACTTTTACTTAATAATTTTATCTTAGCTTATTTAATTTGTACATAATATTTAAAAGTAATTTTTATGAATTCCGGTATAGTATTTTCATTTCGCTTCTCCGAAATGTCAATGATACTTATTTCTTTATAGGCTCAATCATCGAACACCGTGCAATGCAGATGGGACTGGCACCAGACAGCAACACATGTCGTTGCAGCAGTTTATGCGAAGGACTATAACGCTACTGAGAGTTCTGTTAAAGTTAACCCCATACGATTGTCAATAATACTAGTATTTCCTAATCAAAATGGAGCCACGTTTGATTTGGATTTAGAGTTACGTGGAGTAAGTATTACATTTTATATTCATTGGCTAAGAAGTAATTCGACATTAGTGGAAAAGTTAAAAAATGAGTGGTACTTAGTCGATACAATTTCGTTTTATACTTTTCTCATCAATTTGGTATATTTCAATCCCAAAATGAATGCTTTGCTATAACATTTTTTGTACATTTCTTCATCTTCTTCCCATATTCCGCTACCTATGCAGAAAAAATGACAATCACACAGTGCCTCCAAGATTCTCTGCCCTCTGCTAGCCTTCTCATTGCGCAAAGAAAGTTGTATAAGTGAAAATTTACATCATTGCTGCACATTCTTTAAAGTTCTGAAAAATTGCAATAGTAATTTTTTTTATGGTACATATTTGTTTTTAAGTAGCATTTATAATTTGCTGTAGAAAATAATTAAATTTGCAAATTAGAAATATTTTGTACAATTATATTTAATTCTTTTGAATATACAGTGGAACCCCGATCTACCGTTCTCGCATTGTTCGTTTTCCCGCATGGTTCGTTTATTTTTCATAGTCTAGGCCAAACACCCATAAGAATAATGTAAAATAATCCCGCATTAATCATTCCCCGATCTATCGTTCAAATATTTTGGTCCCGTCAAAAATATTATCCCGATTGACCGTTTTCGTTGAATATTTCTCATATATAGTCTTACCTCGCATTTCGTTTCGCGTTTTTTTCAGTGAAACCCCAATCTTCCGTTCTCACTATCTTCGTTTTTTTGCATGGATCGTTGATTTGCCGATTTCCTCGATCTATCATCTAAATATTATCGTTCCGTCCCAGTTACTATCTGTCCCGATTGACCATTTTTGTAGAATATTTTTTTCGCTCATAAATAGTCTTGCAATGCATCTGGTTGCGTGAATTTTTCTAACACAAAAGACAAAACTAAAATACCTAGATGAAGACAACTAGAACTCTAGTTGAAAGACTGAAAATAATTCAAGACATTTTAAAAAATTCAGGAGAAAAACGAGTCGACATAGCAAAAAAGAGTTGACTTAGAAATGTACGCGATATTGAAGAGTGTTTGTTAAAATTTAAGTGTCAAACTGCAAATAGGCTACTTAGTTTGTACTAAACAAGTTAAAAATATATTTATTTGTTCTTTAATAAAAAAAATGTAATAAATAAATAAGTTTTTTGAAAATTAAACATTTTTTTGGTGTTATTTGAAGATTTCCCGCATTATCGGTTTCCCGCATTTTTCATTCATTTATTACGGTCCCTTGAAAAACATGGAATCGAGGTTCCACTGTATGTAATTATATGGAATGAAAATAAAATAATACTTTATTTCCATTTCATCCATCGAGATTATTAAAAGAAACAGAAAATATAAATATCATAGAAACAAATTTCTTTCCGCTTGTCAGTTGTTTCAAATCCGACATTGATTTATAATATGAACAGATTGATAGTAATACTCAGGGCCGGTTTGAGGATCTCTGCATTTGGCTCCTCGAAAAACAAGTTTTGAATGAGTGCGAATATGTATGCCACACTTTTTGCACACGCCACGAGCCAACCCTGATTATATTTCACGAAATTACACAGTACTGAGTTTTTTTGTTTGCCTTCCAGGTTATCGATGTAAAAGAGAGTAGCGTGCAAATGTTGGGTACAAAAGTTGAAGTGAAACTACGTAAAGGTGAATCTGGATCTTGGGTTGATTTAAATTTCCCGCCGGTGAAAACTACTGAAGAGCCTCCTTCTACGGAAGGTTGCGAAGGAAAGAAACCCGGTAAAGAGACATACGTCTGGCAAGGAAACGATGATGATGACATCATCGATCTGGATGAAGTCGAGCCTATAACACATTTCGGAAATGTTACTATCAGCGAAGTGATTAATTCAAACGGAAACTGGTCAGATTCAAGAGTTGACTAATTGAATTATGAAAATTTTGTATTTGAGAAAATGTAATTCAAACTCTTAAATAACTGTATTTAGATTAATTTTTTTCAACAATTATATTTTCTAATTTAATCACTGTTTCTAATTAAATACAACTATATCACCAGAAATGTAGTTTTAATTTTTTCGAAATCATGAGAAACAACTCCCACAGTTTGTGTTAGTATTTGAGCGAAGTAAAATTAAATGTAAAATGTGTTGAAGCACTGAACTTTTTTCCAATTGATTTTTACGTGAAGTTTATGACTTGCGCATAATGCCAATCATCTTTAGGCCTTATTAAATTTGACATATATATACAGAAAAGATTGAAAGCTCGTTGGATCTTTTTTTAAATTTATTCAATAATTCGATTGAGTGTGTCATGTATGTTCAATGAATAAACAAAAAATATCTAGAGTTATTACTTTAGTGTCAATTCAGAACCCTATCCTCGCACGTCCTAAACGGGGACCAAATACGAAACAGAATAAAGGGGTTCGCAACATTGTAGTTGAGTAGACTGAAAAGAGTAGGCATAACCAATTACTAGTCATGTTCTAGCCCTATCCTTCTATACCTACTTCGAAAAAAAAAGTTGAGCAATTGAGTAATGAGCAGGTAAAAGAACCTATCAAGAGTCTATGCTCCACATTGAGAGCAAACATGGTTAAATATGAACGAAATATTTAGTTTTTGTAGTAGTAAATATTTGGCCCACAGACAGACGCCCAGCTATGCGTGTGTAGCCTGTGACGTGTTTAATACTCAGACGCTAGCCAACATTTGACTGTATGCGTGGCACAGACCACCATCTCGTAGTAACGACAAAGAAATGCGACCGTGCAATTGGGGGATTTGCGGCGAATATTTCAAGCCAGCGCGTAATTCCAGGTAGTGTAATGGGGGGTTCCGCCGTATTGTGCTTGCAACATTTATTAATGTACCCAATAATGGCTAAACATTTATCATAGGTTATCGATATTATTTTTAAATATATTCAACAAATGTTGCAATGGCTATCTATCGATCTTTCTGTACGGCATACGAGAAATATATATGGAGGTATTTTTCATAATGCCATGTAAAACAAAAATGAAACTATTATTTATAGGCGAATTTTATAAACTTATTCAGAATTATTAAATGGATCAATATATTATAATTTTCAAAATCTAATAATAATAAATATATATATTGTGACAACCCTGAGCAAACAATCGATAGTTAATAAAAAGTTTTCATTCTGTGTATATATGATTTACTGAAAATAAATGTTTATTATGTGTTGAGACAACATATTTTGTAAGTAAAATATTTTTTTATACAATTTCAAATGGTTCTAAAACCGCTGGCGTGGAGGACTAGATCGAATATTTCGCGCTGGCAGGTTACGAAAAAAAGTACTCAATAATTTGTATATCACAGATTTACTCAAGAATTTTAAATACAAGATCTTTGACATAGAACTTTAAATATAAGGAACAAAAATTTATTTACAGTTGACAAATTTAGTTGAAACTATTTTACAGATTATGTAATTATAATATACACATATTAAAATTATATTTACATTTTTGTTAACTTACTATTTCATTTTAAAATTAAATATATAATGTGATATTATAATTTATATTCTTTATCATATCAATACATATTTAAATAATTTACGCTATGTACAAAATGTCTAACATTTAGTCGTATGAATATTCTTAATATTTATTTTATGACCATCTCTGCAACACCATGCTCACTGTCAGGCTTCTCATAAGATTAAGGGAAAAGATTTATTTAATAATAATAAAAGTGTATACATTTAATTGATTTCGGTAAAAGTATATACTTACATATTATCAGTGGCGGATTAAGCATATAGGCTCCAGGCGCAGTAAAATTTAGAGGCCCTGTTTTTTGGATAACATCAAAATATCATAAAATTCCACATGTAATAATAAAATGTATTGAAATCTTAACAAAAAATAACATAACCTCTTTTTGAGACCCATAAGATTCGGAGGCCTCATGTGCGCTCCTCATTTGCTTATAGAGTAATCCACCACTGCATGTTATTATATTCTTCTTGATATCTTCTATTGACTAGTTAGGGACACTAAGAGCTAAGTAAACATTTTTCTATTTTACATATTAATATAATATCATAATCAATATACTATAATAGTAATATTCACATAATAGACAATATTAATTGATAATTTTATTTCTTTTGATATTGAATATGTATAAATACAGTGATATCTTGCCATCTAACTATTATTCGTTCTGTGACTGAGCTCGTATATGAAATAATATTTTTCATATTGAAATTAGTTGAAATGCAATTAATCCATTCCCAAAAACACACCATATTTCTCTGGTATGGGTTTATAAAGAAGAAAACATATCGACTGTGGAAAGGAAAAAGGACGTAACCCACACATAATTTTTTTTACAGGAGACACAAATACGTTTTTTGATGATTTTGGGTCAAAGGCAAATTATGAAATATACACAACTTTGAAGTGTACGGAAACTGATAAACTGGTTTTTAATTGACTTTAAATCTTTTTTTCTGATTGCATTTTCCATAGATCCTTGTTTTTTAAAACATAAAAGCTAAATTTAGATACTAATTCGGCATTTTCAGCTTACATCTTTTTGATAGAACGTGTATCAAGTTGTATACATTGTGATTAACAAAAAAAGCTGTTTTGAAAAAACTGGGTGACGTTCTTTTTCCTTTCCAGTCGATATATATATTAAGTGAATAACAAATATGTTATATAAGATTTCAACTGAAAGTACTTGGTGGAATTTCAATATAAAATTTCCACACATTTTGTCACTAACAACATGGGTTTTCACTTTAGGTATCTTCAGGCATTCGAGTGTACGGATGTGTTGTATAAAAATAAAATAAAAATAAATCACTGATTTTCGCTTTGTTCTCCATGCCTTACTAAAAACCTCTCCAAAGAGGTTTTATTTCGTCTTAATTTTCAGATTGCTTAGAAATGAGTAAGACAAGTATCATTACATAGATCCGACACACGACGAGTTGCAACTTTTTCTTGGTGTTTTCTTTTAATAAACTTTAAATTTATCCTTCTGATTTCCACCACGTTCTATACAGGCTATATTTCACTCGTAGACATAACCTCCCCAAAATCTGGCTCCTCCGTGGTACCAATTTCTTATAACTTTTTTGTATGCTGCTGCGACTGTTGCTCCATTAACTCCTCCATTGTCAGTTCCTCCGAGTCCTCCATGTTGAGCTTGTTCGAATTTCCTTCATCCACCATCGAGTCCATGCACTTTCCGTATTAAGCTCATTTGTAACTCAAACCTTGGCTTGCAACTCAAAAAAATCAACCAATCGACAGTTCGTATTTCAAAAAACTTGTAAGTTGGGGCACTCGTGAGGGTATCACTGTATTAATATTCAGTGTTAATGGATCATTCAATAAATTGGAAGAGGCGAATTATTTTTGTAGATGAAAGTGTGCAGCAGTTATTTTATCAAAATACAAATAATCCATTCAGGATTGAACAAAAGTATAAAGCTATTGGAATATTTTGTTATATTATTGGACTTTGAATCGTGCGATGGATATATTCATTTCTTTATTATGTCCGTAAACCGGCAGTATAATATTTACCTTAAAACTTTCAACATCTGCATTTTGTAATATTTTATTTTGAGTATGTAAGCATAAAACACTTATAGCAAATAATTGATTCAATTGGCTTATAAAATTACATTAAATCTAAACTGTAAACTTAACAGGAAAGACCTTAGATCTTAATGTATGTACTGCCTTCTTAAAAGCCACGATGTCATCCCTTATTAGTGGTTTTATTATTGGTTGTAGTTAAGACGTGTGTTGCGGTACATGTTTGCGTACCATTACGGTTGCCCTGCATATTTTTCCATGTGATACATATCTCCGAGCAGACGAGCAATGGGGATGTCTCCGATGGTGTCTCTGAAGAAGAGAAGTTCAACTGTGGGAGGACGCACTGCCCGGAGCGATGGAAGAAGTAGTAAAAGCCTTCCAAAGCGAGTCGGCTGTCGTGGGTGCCGCTGCCTCACGTAGTCTGCCAAAATGCATTGCGCCTGGTCTTGAAGCATCTCTACAGGCTGCACATCGCACAGACCAGCCGTTTCTAGAATTTGATTTTAAAACACAATCAAAATAACAATTTGTGAATTATTACCAATTCAACTAAAATCTATTGCCGTTTTTTTTTAAAATAAATAATATGGTTACCAGGAGTGAATAAAACAACAGCTTTCATGCAGCCACACTCGCTGCCATCTGGTGAAATTTGTCGAAAGCGGCAAAGAATTTCCTGAAAAAGAAAATTTTCACTCAATAACATGACATTTCTTTCTCATTGACAACTAGGTATCACATTTCTGACGTTTACTTTCCAAAAGGGTAATTTTTATATTTAAAACTGTAAAATGTTTCACACTAATCTTTCTTGACCGATAAAATCATAACGTTATCTGTCATTTTTAATTAAAAACAATCAACAGTTCTGAATTTAAAAGTAAAACAAAGAGTCGGTGGCGGTCAGTGGCGGTTCCTGAACTAAAATAGGGGGTGGGCTAGAGAAAAGTTTAGCATTGAATACTATTTACGAAATTGTATGTTCCCACTTCACCTTATACATGAATCTACAAGCAAATTAACAAATACTACGACACTACTGCAAAGCATAAATTATTATATAATAAAATCAAAGTTAATATATGTAAGAAATAATAGAATAGTAATACTGGACCTTAAATTAGTCTCTTTCAAAGTGAACTAACCAGTACAAAAAGCCATACAGAACTGTCACTCAGAGACAATACCTGTAACTGTCATACAATACAACGAGATTGGTATTTGTGTTTGAATGTATGGGGCATGGGCTAATTCGATCTAGCCCCCAACGTTTGACAGTAGCCTGATACTTTGAAGCACAGTCGTCTGAGTTTAGATGACGTTTCCGTAAATACAAATACAAAAAAAATATAATCGTGCGTGATTGCGCCCCAGTGTTAATAAAGAACTCGGACTATAACAGAATTAGCCTGACTGACGTCACGTTGCCTGTTCTCTATGAAGTATGTACAGGGTTATTGCTTTTTTTTATGCCGGCTCGGCTTAAACTTGTAATACAAAACACAATCGAGAGTATTATCGTAGGTAGACATAGCATTGTCTTATATTGACAAAGAAAAATCAAAATAATGATATTGTATTAATTTGGGAAAGGTAAGTTACGCTTATAAATGTATTTATTTTGTTCAGCGGCCGAATTGCTGTTCATTTTTATTCAGCCATCTAAAGTTTTGGGTGAAAAATGCAGGTCGGGCTTAGCCCACCTAGCCCAGTACCTAGAACCGCCACAGCAAAGAGTATCCCAATCCATGCTTTATCTATCAGTTATTTGGAGACCAATAAATTTCATAGAATTCATGTGTTTTGTAATTACATACATACCCTTGATAGCTGTGTATATCTACATACATATATCAAATAATTAATATAAATAAAGTACCGCTGTGCAAAGATTTTTGTTTATACTTCAAATAAAACTTCGTGAATTTATAAGTGATAAGACAAAACATTGAAACACGATTTGTCGTTTTGAATTTGCATTGTCGGGTAAGTCATAAAACCAATATTTAGAATAGTCAGATTTGGAACTATAATCATTCGCTCATAAATACTTATAAAACGTACTTGGATGGTTTTAATCTCCATATCGGTAATGGGATCCCTCGGCAGACGATCTCTAGCCTGCGGACACGACAGCAACGCTCCTAGCTCCCATGGAACGGACCACTGCGCAAGATGCAGGAGAAACAGTTCTTTCCAGGATTCCTGAAGCAGGAGCGTCTGGTCTCGACGGGAGAGAGTCTGGAAAGGGGCCAAGCAGCGGACCCAGCGAACGGCCATAAATAGTAAACGAGCCGTAGTTTCCTAAAGAATAAAAGTGCAGAAAGTTTTTTAGTATTATAATATAAATTTCCAAATGGTACTCAGTGGCGGATTAACCCGTAACCGCAGAGGCACGCGATTGGGGCCTCCGAATCCTAGAGCCCTTAAAAATAGCATATTATAGCTTATTTATTTTAAATGTCGTTTTAAATATTTTTTCTTATTTTAGCTAGTTTTTCAAATTAGTGTGTAAAATGTTTTTTAACTACCAATTTTTTACAAAACAGTGAATATTTTTATGAATTTGTATAAACAATTTTAATCATTCGATAAAAACAAGATATAGGCAGTGGCGGATTACCCCATAAGCGCAAGAGGCGCGCTCTTGGAGCCTCAAAGATAGCTTATATTATATAAACTCTTATATTTTAATTTCAGTTTTGAATATTTATTATTATTCTACGAAGAGGTTTGCAGCACTTTTAGGTTATTCGAAAAGCACGGCTTCCAAAATTTATTGCGCCTGTGACCTCTAAAGTGCTTAATCCGCCACTGGATATAGGCTACATATAATATATTTTAGTAATGTAATAAATAAACCGCGCCTGTATCTAAGTACTCAACGTCACGCTCTTCGGTTGCGGTGTTCATAGGTTCGGGTCTCAGGTCGGAAACTACAGTCGAAAATTGTTTTTTCAATCGGTTTATGAATTCGAAAGCAATTCTTACCACCATTGTCCTGTCCTAACACAATCAATGCATTCTTTTTGTTTCCGAAAAATGAGAGGTTTACTACTGAATTCTATGCAGTGTTACCGGTTGCGATGTTTCCATTAGGCGTCTATATACTCAACATCGGGAGCGGAAATGGTAAATACTTTATCTTACATATAATTATTGGAATTTCGGATTAAGATTTATTATTAGAGTCTATAGTGCAAATATATCTCTAAGCAAACTCTTCTAGTGGAGTACGTAAAGACACAATTACTTGAGATCCAGGAAATTTAACAAAAGTACGACATTATCAATCGTGATATGTTGTTAGATGATATAACACGGTATTTGATGACGAATGCTAAAAAAATCATGTTTCATAGTTATCGAATATCGTATAAAACAACGCATTGTTGAAGTTTAAAAAATTCAAATAAACCTAATTTTGAGTACAATAGTTTACATCCCCAACCGATGATAAAAACCTGTTCTGATGTTCATATTGGTGAAGTTAAAAAATATATATATGTACATGCATGGATTTTTTTATCGAATTGCAAATATACATAACATAACATATATGCAATGGTTAAAATCTGTTTTAAAATGATGATTAATCTTTGTAATATCGTAGTATACATATTTTACAAGTTTATGGCCACTTAGTTTTCATTTCACCGTGCATTGAAATACCAGGCACAATTTAACATCAAAGACAAGTGTGATTTCTAGTTAAAAACCCCAACTTCGATGTCAGTTGGCGCTTGCAACTAGCCAATAGGAAAAGCCGGCGGTACCCGCAACAAGTCACCAAGCCAAAGCTTCCGTCGGCGCCGCGACGTCTGGTGCGTAGAAAACTGAGTGCGTCAAAGTTTTATAGGCGTGCCGTCGATAAGTCAACCCTCCCATTGGCCAATGAAAAGCTCTGTTTTGATCGCCACGTGGCTTTTGGAAAGTCATGCCACGTGCAGAGAGAGGGTGGAGATGTGATAATAGTTATTCAATGCTTCTAATTCATCAGCAGTTTGGCAGTGGATTTTTAATTAATGTTATATTACCAGCTCAGTCACATTTTTTTTTATAAAATTAGCCTGATATAATCCCTAAGCTAAAATGGTTAAATAGTTTTTAAAATGTCAACGTTATGACTCTAATCATAGTATCAACTGTATGTCGGGCGAATCCTCGCGGTAGTCACTAATAATACATCAACACTAAAACAAGAAATATTGAACAGCTGTATAAAACGTACCTGAAGTATTTCCCATGTGGGCGCAAGGTTCAGAGAAAGCGGAGGAGCTGGGGGACGTAAGCTGGTCGGATCTCCTTGTAGCTGAAGCTGTCTTGCACTCCACACCAACTCCTGTAAACAATCACGGACAGGCTAAAATACATATCACAATATGTCAAGCGAATGCTCTTAAAGGTTTTATTTAATATTTCGTCGTTTCTATCTCGAATTTTCCTTTAATCTGTTATCAAATATAAGGAATAATAATCTTTGATTGTCTTCTGCTGAATTTTTTTTTGCGGAATTATGGGAATACACACATTGGTGTTTATATTTTTTTTCACACAAAGTTGTTTATAATATTGTATTAAAATTTGTTTACTATTTATATGTAATTTTCGATACTAAGGTAATTTGTAATTGTAAATAAGTACTATATTAGCTGGCCAATACTACTTCGAACGGGTTCACGAGACATCACCTCGAACATACGTTTCATATGTTTTTGATAATCACAGTCAAACGGAAACTATGAAACTAGACTGGAGATCACTATCAGATTACTGCAGGGGTGGGCTGGAAGGGACTCGGGGGTGGGGGGGTCGGAGGGGAGCTCGCGCGAGCCCCTTGTTAAGATAAGAAAGATTTTTCAATCGATTTATGAATTTCTGTTGAAAGGCATGGATGTATGTGATGTCTTGAATTCCCCCCTCTCATCCATCCTATCCTATGAACGGGGCGTATCGAGAGCGATAAGGTTATCACTAATCCTGTCTTAGCCCTATCCTACTATCCCTACTCTCCTTGGAAAGAGAGAGGTTGAGCAACTGAGTAACAAGCAGTTCTCGTAGAAACACTTCTGTTGAGATAAACTCCATTAGGAGTCCATATGCTCCACATTGGGAGTGGACATGGTTTAAAAAAATATCTATGCATCAAATTTATATGCTCTTCGGCCCAAAAGACAAATCGGAGAATTTATACATCGTTTAAATTTAAAGCCCCGATCATTTTCATAATCTCATAACAGATTTATGATAATATACACTACGTGACAGTTACAAATATCTTTATTTATGTATGTATATGTTCGAAATATACACCACAAAATATGCATCTTACGTTTATACTTAAGTATTTCATATTATGATATTAAAATACTACACAATATTTTGATTATGCTATTAATTATTTTTAAGTTCGTAGAAATTTCTTCCAAGCAGTTTTAAATACAGTAACATATAAAATTGCCTCACTATATCCACTCACCTGGCATTTTTCAGCTGACATAAGAATATGAAGGAGTGCTGGCGGCGGAGCCAACGATCCCGGTGGCTGGAAAAACGAAGGTGGCGGCTGATCCAATGCTGATTGCAATCCTATTGGGCTACAAGGCGGGCCGGATGAACTGGAGCCGCCGAGACTGGATCCACCCAAACTGATAGGCTTGGAGAACATCGAGCCCGGGGATGCCTGAAGCTGGAATTTAGGATGGCCCGGAGGAGACAGCTTCATCGGCTCTTTGGGCGGTAGGTGGTGAGACATATTTGGATGACCCATCAGCGAACCAGGATGCAGTTTCGGTTTGCGAGGACCACGCTCGTGTTGAACTGCTGTTGATATTATTACAAGGTGCTATCGTGAAAACAGTTTTCAATACAATGATACATATTGCTTGAAAATAGCGTATTTTGAAAGCGCAACGACGATATACTAGTTTTGAGACGTTTTGTGATTCGAATTCACAAGAACGTACAGGTAAATTATTCAGATAAAAATATTTAATTTTTATAGTAAAAAACCTTTTTTGATCACTAGTTGTGATTTCCATTCATAGATTTTATTATGGACTATCAGAACTGATATTAAACCTTATTTTTTTAAAAAATGTGACAAATCACTTTTTGAGTGCTTTTTCCTCGTTTGTGTGAACATGAATAAGTTTTCAAAAAGTTATAATTCATAAGTCACAGAAAATCAAAAGAGAATTATGAAATAGTTTGTTATATGAAATATGTTTATCTGAGTAATTTATCCTGTAGGTTCTTGTGAATTCGACTCACAAAACGTCACAATACTAGTATATCGTCGTTGCGCTTTCAAAACCCGCTATGTGAATATTTTCACGAAATCGGATTGTTGCATTAAAAAATATAATTATTCGCCTCAGCTGCAAAGAAAAAAAAACATGATATACGGCGTTCTAGAATTGCTTTTCAAGTATGTCGATTTTGTCGACGACAGACATTGTAATTAGTATTGTATTTTAACATGTTATGAGACTACAGCATTTTTTTGAAAAAACACGTATCTGATTTTGAAAGCGCAACGAAAATATACAGTTTTTGATCAGTTATACATGTAATCATCTCAAATGTCTTTCTTTTTGAGCGTTAGTAGTTATTAACAGCTACCTTGTACGTAGTAAAGCGAAGAGATAGCGCATATGAAATTGCCGACCGCCGTATATTCAACATCATTGTATCAGGGATTAAAGCGATGAGATTAATGAAGAATTCAACTCTTAAAAGATCAGTGGCTCTTTATAATGAAACATAAATAGTCCAGCGCCATTCGATTTCGATACACCAAATGCAGTCGTGCTAACAACATATAGGGAGAAATTTTGAGTCAAAGAGGGATGAAAAACCAACTGATCAAAACTACTAGGATATGAAATAATGAAAAACATATCTCAATAATTAATTAAGCACTTTATTTATAACTTAGAAGCAATAAGGCACTGGTTCTGTACAAAATATATGTTAGTATGTTATGGTAGATTATGAATATGAATAATTGTTATTATTTTCGAATAAATATATATTTCGGAATCGCGAAAAGAGAAGGAGAAAGCAGAAAGACAACTGTAAGTATTTTAATGATAAATAATTTCATGTTTTTTAATAATTAAAATATAACTAAGAAAGGATTTCGCTTAACGATCTCACATTTCAACGGCATATTATTATAAATTTGTTGAATCAAAACAATACCTATTATTGAAAAATACACATTATATTTCATTATAATAAATAATGTCACTTCGCTAAGCTCATTGGTGAATAAAAATATTCTATTAGACAACTAAACTTAAACGAAAATAGGTATCTATTTATCCGGAATAATACGTTATTATCATTGAGAAGTTACATTTGTATCAGGATAACAGAGAAGTTCTCAGATATAAACCCCCTTCTTGTTTGGCGTTTGGAAATCGGCTTACAGAACGCGCATGAGAACACGTGCTTTGTGTTCGCACATGCCGCTTCCCGACGGAATGAGAAACTGGCGGTCAATGGCCACATCAAGAGGTACGAAACGATTCTGTTTTTCACTTTTGATAGCGGAGTCAAAAGATTTAATAAATAAGATTTTTATTTTTCCTGAATTAAAGACTGATGTTTACATCTTTGTAGATCAAAAAATAATAATGAAGAGTTAAATATATGTTTTTTTTCCTATCACCACCCGCTATGAGTTAAATAATGAAAGAAATTTTCTTAATCTATTAGTATTTTCATTAATCCTAGATTACTTTTTATGCGTTTCATATTCATTTATGCTATTTTTTAACATATCAATATTAAAAACAAGTATATGATATATTTTTAATGAGTAAGTGTATTTGAGGAAACTTTATCGGATGCCAAACTCCACAAAACAGGTGAAAAAAACTTTCTAAATAATATAATATTGGCTCTTACATGAGGTAAATTTTCGGTGATATTTATTAGGAATGGAGTATGTATCTTTGACGTTAAATAAATTGTAACATATCAACAATTTGAAACAAAAAGATGATCAATGTCACTTGTCATTTTAGTTAACCCTCAGAGACTTTATCACGCATTCGTAAGTTCATCCCCCACAATTTTCCAACTAGAGCGTCAGGAAGCTTACCCCAATTTTAGCA
Source organism: Himalopsyche tibetana (assembly GCA_030503985.1). Classification (NCBI taxonomy): domain Eukaryota; kingdom Metazoa; phylum Arthropoda; class Insecta; order Trichoptera; family Rhyacophilidae; genus Himalopsyche; species Himalopsyche tibetana. Next base: position 13,331,714 of record JAPJYX010000009.1, on the reverse strand, counting down.
GTGGCGGTATACCGTGTGGAAACTATGAATTTTGCTTGATTTTTTTTGAAATTGAGCTCGCTTAAAGTAATGATAATTTCAAGGACGTTATGATTCTGCTTTTTGTGATTAAAAATTAGAATCACGAGGAAATTGTGAAAGTTTTAAGGTATATTTTTGAAATAATTTTTAGTTTTGTGAGGGTTAGTTTCACAAGATACGTTGAAAAATTGTTTTCTAATAACGCTCGCTCTAAACGTGAAGAATGTGGACATCTAATTGTGCATCATAACAGAAATTGATGAACGAGAACTATTTGTAAGTGAGTCGCTAAATCTCTCTTCAGAATGGTGAAAGGTAAGAAGATGTTATACGTAAATAAATAACTACAAGTAAAAATGATTGCAAGTGACTATGAGATTGCGATTTTATAAAATGCGTCATATTATACCACTGATCTTTCATGATTTTTGAGAGTGGAAACGTTTTAAAAACTTATTCTGAAAAAATATTTAAACATTGACACAACGAGATATTAAATTATTATACAAGAAAAATAGTAAAACCATATTTTAAAAATAAATATTATCTTGTTTAAAAACATACAAAATTAATAATAAAGCAATAAACATTTACACCCCGAATAAATAAAAAATATGTTGATATCTTATTCTTTACACGTAGGTATTACATAGTTAATAATACATTTACAGTCTATACACACATCAGATGTGTGTATCTATATTCAACAACTGTAAATTATTTAGTTTTGGCGAGAAGACATTGATATATTATTTTATTGGCATCTTCATACGGAAAATTCATATGGTCTTAATATTATTTATACCCAACATCTTTTGAAATATTTATATTATCTGTGACGAGCCGCCTTTGCGTTAGGCTGGATGGAGTATAATCGCCCTTGAATAGGTGATGTTTTGTAACATTTCAACTTGATTCAGTTTAGTTCTGAATTAGGTATACATTACGTTGTGAACTTTCGAATAATGCCAGCCAGCTGATGTTTCTTCCTCAATACTTATTCAGATAGAACAGTAGCGTGCGCAATCACAGTATATACATATATGTATAATAAATATGTAATGTAAAAAAGGTCCAGAAGATGTTATATTTATAATGTATGTCTGTATAAAATCAGTATCTTTCATGTAAATATATATATTCTATCGTAACAAAATAGTTTATTGTTGACGGTTTATTCCAACGAAACTATTAATTGTAATTACATAAAACTGCGCTACGACGAAGACTCCATGCTATTTTCACATGTCCAAACGATAAATATATCATATTATGCATAATTTTTTTAAAATTGTAAATCGCTTCATCGCAAGATACACCTTAAAGGCCATTGTTTTATTTTTAGATGTTCGATATAAATAATTTCCGACAGTAAATAAAGTACAATATTTCATATGTGTACATTCTTATCATATATAATGTAGCTTTAATGGACTCTTCAATATTTAAAAGTCGAGGTAATAATTGGTAAATATGTAACTATTTTTATAATATATATAATTTGAACTTTACGAGCAAGAACTGTTTGTGGACCAGTTAACTACACATTATTTTCAGATGTCAAAACAATATCAATACATATAAGGTAAAATGTAACAATTCTTTACCCAAAACAATTTTCCTTATTATTAGTTGTGTTTTTGCTATTGTTAAAAATATATAATGAATTGAATAAATCTACAAACTTCCACTAGCAAATTCTATCCCTGAATAGAATTTTTTAATATAATAGTTTAAAATAATCACTCATATTATATTCTAAAAATGTAAGTAAAGAATACGTCACTGATTTTATTTGGTCTACGAAGCTTTTGATGTCCGATAGTTTCTATACAAAATGTAGTTGAAGCGGATCATATGGGCATGCGAGGGCGTGTTGGCATAAATAATGCAACATAAACCCATTTGTGGGGCAGGAGAAAATAAATTGAACACGTGGTTATTTTCACTGGGACCCCGGGAAGGGTTCCCTTTTTTTAATTACGAATACAAAAATTGCCCTAGGTGGCTTAGCAAATTTTTGAAAGGAATAATAACCGTATCGATAAACATACAGAAATACAATGCTAATCGAAGTGTTGTATTTTTTACAGCCAGTTTAAATGTTTTGATACAGATTGTTATGGTAAAATAAATGCTACGGGCTTTTTAATATTTTTATAAAAAAAGTCTCCGGAAATTCCCTAGACCTAGCCTTAAATGAGTAATACGAATAATTTAGGGAGCTAGTGTTCATGAAACTAGTGTACTTTATTTACATTTATGTGAAAAACATATGTAGCCATTATACGGAAAGACATTTTTTTATTAGCTACTTTGATTGGAAAACGGTTACACTTAATGTGACCCAAATATCATAAATATTCTCCATGACTACGGTCTACTTGGTGCATAATACTGTTGTCATTGAATGAATCTGTTTCCGACCTGACAAGACCATCGAGGTCATCATTTCTAAGGACGTTACAAAAGCTTTTACATATGTAAAAAATACTATGAAAACCTTCCTTGACATTCGGATTGCATTTGATTCCAGTTTTGCACAGAGCTTTTTTTATAAAAACGTGAATGTTTTGCAAAATTCGCACAGCTATAGCTCGGAGCACCTCCATGCGTGGTTTCTAATTCAGAATGTGATAAGTATCATAATTTATTCAAATGCTATTTTTATAGTGCTTTGATACAATTTTTATTGGAGAAAGTTTTGAATGATGATTTAAAAATACTATATTTAGAACGAAGATTTGTCATAGAAGTGCTAGGATTTTTGAGGAAGCATTATTAAAGTTAAAACTTTGATAGTCGCTATTTACTGTATAAATATTTGTACCCTACATTTTGATTACAACACCAATTTACTTTTCAACGATTAATTTTACTGTCCAATGACAGAGTAAAAGTATACTTGAAACAATTTTAAAAAGTCCTGTGTACCTACATGGATTGATATTGTACTATGAAATGACTGGCGATGTTGAGTAAGTCGTATCGTCTAATAAAATTATATATTTGAGTCAGAAAAATAGAAAAATTATCCACATGAAGCCTTTTTATATTGTTTAAATAAAAGTTGTTGAATGAATCCTGTATAAGACGTAATTATGTAAAACTTGATGCCATTGAAAACGCTGGAAGCTCGCATTAAAGCTCAGCCATGTCGTATAACAAAATCAACCCTAAAGTGAACCGATCTACATAATACTGTAAAGCGATCGCTTTCACGGGTATTTTAGCATCCCTTTTAAACCGTGGGTATTCAACACTTGACACGAGGGCTTCTCATTAAAATATTAAACGCGTATATTTATATATGAATCCAATACACCACTTTCTAATTTAATAATGAATTAAATATAATAATAACTAAATAAGATATTATGATATTTCTTAACGTCATTAGATATTACATATATATCAGATTATAAAATAGTTTCCAGATTTTTTCTGTTTTCTGAATCATTATATCGGCTGAGGATTTTTGAATAATTCTGTTTGTACTGTTGAGTCATTAAAATTAATTCACAAAAATAATGTGATACCTACCGATTAAGCTATTTGCTCAATAATAGTTATACTTACATATGACATTGTTATATATTTGTAGATACGAAAAATTTTGAGGTTATTTTACATTTATTTCTTATATTATGTGTATTAAATATAGACTAATGATTTTATTCAGTAAACGTTGTATAACGATAGCAAAATATGTATTTATTAATAAATCTACTTCATAGAATTGAAACAAATATCAAATAACAAATAGTTACTTTGACCCGAGTTTTCCGTATGAAAGCGTGTAAGGCTTGATTTTTTAAGAGAAAGATAATAAGAAATTAGTTATGAAATAAATAAAAAATCATTCTACCTTAAAATGTCAATTATTGTGCGACAAATTACCATAAAAATGAATTACGTTAGCAAAATTATATATTAATAATATTTGGCGGAATGAAGTTATAAAATTGAATGTACAGAGAGAAAAAGTCAAATTATTGTACTGAAACAGATAAAATTTGCATTTAAAAAACTAAATGTATATCAACTCCTTGATTGAAAAAGGTTTTCAATGTGATGCGTAAATACGTTTCATCTCCCTGTTCCGCTAATATCTTATTCCTTGAGCTTTTGCCTAATCGACGCTCGGTTTAAGATATCTTATTGAAAGCACGGCTCCGGCGCTATGCGGTCGACGGTAGGTGCGGGCTTGAAAGCCTTAATTGTATTAAAGGCTTCGAGAAGGCATATCTTATTCAGAGTCTTGTAAAGTAGAGAACTTGGTGCTCGAAGCGTAGCATGTGCGTTTGTATATAATATTCGAGAACGATAATAATTGACAATGTCGTTGAATAAACATAAATATTTAAATATATTTATCACGAAATCAGACGTATCAGCTGATAATTATTATAATATTAATTAAAAAGCCTTAAAATCAAATTTCAACTAATATATATATACGTGATACTTCATTGTCAATTTGTACAATAGTTACACGGGCTTTCTTGTATTTGTTTTATTCGCTTTTTGTGCCAAGAAAAGTTTATTTTTAGGCCACATCCGCTCTCAATATGGAGAATATTCACTTTAAATGAAGCACTTTGTTACACTTGTACGGGAATATAAATAACGGGGTGTAGGGAAGGTGATTAGCTAACTTCGCTTCCTTTCCTAGATATACTATTCTATCCCTACTTTCTCTATAAAATGAGTGGTAGATATAAAGTCTATTCAATTATATTTCATTACAACGTAGCGAATAAAAAGCATTTATAAGATTATAGACTCAAAAATTATCATGTTAGGCTTAGTTTAAGTCGCCTTCATTTGTTTCAAATACGTTATAATAATTATACGTTTAAATAAATTTAGTAATGAAATTTTTCGGCAATTTTTTTCAGAGTGTAAAGAATTTGCCGTCGGAATCTGTAAGTATGACTAACGTCGATAAAAAGGAAGCAAGCTTAAATTTGGGTAAAATCGATGTTGTTATTATGCAATATATCATAGTTATATGTATTAGTATATATGAAATTTGATTTAACCAAGAAACTTGAGTTACTAATATCACAAATAATTTAAATATTTTTGATAGATTTATTGAGCATACTGCAAAAAAATAATGTTTTAATTGAAGAAAAACCGAGTCAGTAATTTAATTAAATAAAGTTATTCAACTCTATTGCATTAAAATTTATTGGGAAATATATTACTTTATAAATTTTCGTATAAGTATTCAGACGATTCGATTACAATACGAAATATGTTAAGCTCTGATCTTTTAGATCTTAAATCAGTTCCAAGCATAATTGCATTTTGAATGACAATCAATAAATTTCGAACACGATTTGATATTATATATATTCTCATAAAAAGCAGCATAATAATTTTAGTTTTAAATGAATAATAGTGTTTATGAAGTCATACGAATAAATGTTCATTTTAACGCAGTGGAAAATATTTCACTCGCTAAATTCCACAATATAATAATTTCGTAGGCGTTTTTCGCGGCTCGCTTGGCCGAGTGGAAGGGTGAGGTGGGCTAAGATGGGCGGGTGGAGAGAATGGCTCACCCAGCTACGTGATATCGTGCCTTCATGCTTTAGTGCTCGCCGTATAACATTATGATGTATGACATGACAGAACCACAACCCGACCTGAGCTACCCGCCCAAAGCGGACCTCGTAACTTAATAATGTAATTTATCTTTCTGAGTCGCTACGATTCTGAGATGATTTACTTATTAATGGTAAACATTTCACATCAATAGATGATTGCCTTTTTAATTCCAGATGATTAATTGTGATAAAAAACAAATTTGAAAACTCAGATATTTATTTTAGAAAATTAACATAAATATTATGTGAAGTTAACACGTTATTTGTTTTTGTATAATAAAAAGAAAAATATTATCAATTGTACTACAACTGTAACAAAACCGCTATATGTTTGAAAACTATGATGTATAGATGGTTTATTTATTACAATATAAACATGTATAAACACGCCTTAGTAAAAATTTTAAATTCCGTCGCCGGAGAACTGTTCTGGTATATCTTAAAAAATAGGTGTTTTGTTTTTGCTAGAAAGAATTCAATTCCTCGTTAGATAGATAGATATCGGTCTCAAAACAATATATGTTTTTGTTTTAGATACACCACTTTACTGTCTTAAATTAAAGCACATTATTGCATAACATCTCAATAGTAGATTTTTGAGATGTCCCAGTACAGCTATAGTCCAGTTTTTTGGTTCTTTTGCCATATTGGTAATAGAAAATCTTCTAACGGAACCTAAATTTAAAGATCCTTTTTCTTAACCACACTTGATAAATATGGTTGAATGCAGAACTATAACCTTTATCTATTTATATCAATAGTATACGTTGTAATAAAATTTGTTATTTTTCAAAGTTGATTGTTCGTTATGTTTAAAAAAATGTTTATGTTAGATGAAAAAGTGTGTTGCATGTTTTGTGTGAACTTTTTCGCTAAAACATAAGCTCTTTTTTACCTTCCAATCGATGTAGCTTCGATTCACGGCCAATAAATTCTTGCCGCTTCCTCGCTCGACGCGCATACAATCCCTAAATTTCACCGCAGACTCCGAGGCGGCAGGATTATTGGGTCATTAATCAAACCCTACCTTTCCACATTTCCCTCTAAGCCCTCCTTCTTCAATAACCTCCCCTAGAATGGATCCTTCGCTACCTTTTTGCTTCCACCTTCCGGGGCTTTGACACCTCGTATGACACGATTTTCTGGTTTCAAAAGGTAAGATTTGGATGTAAAAGTTTATGCGGGTGAATGATTTTAAAGTAGATTTAAATAATATTTAAAACCTTTAGATAACCGACCGTCTATTAAGGATATGTTTTTAGATCGTCATGAAAACTATTATTTTATCATTATTTGTGTAAAATACCTGTATATGGTTTAAAATTTGAGTTATTGTAACGTTTGTTAATTATTTTTTGAAGAAAATATTGAAGACAAAAACTTTGCGCAAAGTAAACTTACTATTATTTTTAAAATAAATTATTAAAATAATGGTAAAAAGACTTGTATGTATGGAGCAATATTTATTTAGATTATTTCATTAAAAACATCACCACATACATGATTGTGTATCTGTATAATAATACATACAATATTACAATACAGTTTCATTCCGCAAAGGAAAAGTATTTTCAATAAAAAGCCCTTTTTTATATTGCAATGTGTAACGTCTTCAAATACGTACTCTCATCAAAATTGGTAAGCAAACGTTGACAAAAAATGAGCAGTAATTAACGTTTGCGGTGATTCGATGAGTTTTTTTTTCTAAAGACGGTTAAGATAAAAGGAAAACAGTTCCTCGGTCGTCTAAGCCCTAGGGTAGATATTTCTTATGTCATTAATGGAGTAAAAATGGAGAATCTTTCACAAATAAAGTTGTAATAAATACTGAGAGTTTCGGGAATCGATAATATTTTTTTTTGTGACTATTATTTTGCATGTAGTAATCCATCTAGTAAAAATAATATAATACACTGACGAGCTTTTCTTTTAGCTTTGATATTTCATCGATGCTATTTTGATGACAGATTATGAACCAAGTATCTTATAATAAACAATGTATGTATTGAAAGCTTACTTTTTATACTTAAATAATATAAGCTTTCCGCCAGATTGATATGATTGAGAAAACAATATGAATTTCATTAAATCAAATAGAAATCTACGAAATCAACGACATCGATTTTTCTACATGATCCTGAAAGTTCAATTAAATGCCTTACTTTTAATGAATTCAGTTAAATTTTTATTCTTATGTACCTTACTATTTCACAAATAAATGGCGATAGACTTAATATACCAAAATATGTAGTTTAGTCACAATATTAAAATATGTTAATTGAAATTTTACATCCATCTCCACAAACGGAAATGTAATAAATACATACACAAAACTAAGAGTGATTAATAAATTTATTTTATATATATACAGTTCCAATTTGAAGTGGCTGGTCAAGACAATACATCTTTTTTGCCAAAGTTGTTATAAGAATGTCACTCAATCTTATTTTATAGATAAAGTAAGGCTTGAGAGGTTAAGTACATAACTGAGTGTTAACCAAAAATGTTTTCTAAGACTCGATTAAAAAATGTTCTAAAAATATTTTTCTGCATTTTCCAAAATAAATATACTCTTTTAAAATACGATCGAAGTTGTTTTTGAGCAATATTTATTCACCAAGGCAAGATACAAACAAAGTTTTTAGAATATTACTCTATATTGCCGAAGATCAAAAAAACGAGTTTGAAATTTGATAAATTATACACAAAAAGTATCACACTTGAATCATTCAAATGTTGTGGAATTGCATAATTGGAATCTGTAACGACCCGAGTTTCGCCATTCGGCGACTTTAGTCTCTGATATATATGTACACGAAAAAACTCTAATTAACAACTAATAAACAGTTTGCACTGTTTTTTTTTTTAAAATCTTTGTTTATTTTTTACGAACCCGAAATTCGTGCCTCTACACTAGAATACCCCTTTATTCTAATGTTTTGCATTGAATACAAAAGTCATTTCAGAGATAACATAGATGAGGTGACAAAAAGCAAACACCGATATGTCCACATTGTAATGTTAGTATTAAACGTTTTTTGATTTTTTTGATAGTTTATTTTTTTCATCGTGCTGTATTTCCAATCAAGAAAAATCTGCAGATTTTACAGTCAGTCATCCTCTAAAAATTATCAATATATGCTAAAAAGATTGGAAATATCGTCTCTTAATTTATCGGGTTCTGCGTGTTTCTTTTTGTAACATACAGATTTTTTTTCCCCGTATACTTTTGTTCGAGTATTATTAAAAATTAATTACAATGCACGTACGCATTTTTTGATGAGTTTTGATAAACTGTGGACTTATCGGTTTTTGATATGAAGAATGTCAAAAAGCATTCGGCTGTAAATTAAGCAATACAGCTGAACAGATTTGAAAACATAACGTACCTGTTTTGAATACGTCACCATTTTACAAAGATGTGCCCAATTCCTTATGCTGCTTATTCAGCAAATTCGTTTGAGAGATTTGGGTGGCCGTTGAGATCAAAGCGGCGGAGGCCTGCGCGGTAACAATTTCATCAGATGAATTATTTACGGCTCGGGCATTTATTTTGTTGAATAGAAAGAGACTGGCCGGGCAGAAATATTGGTTCGGGTTTCCACCGAATTCCCCACCCCCCAACCCAAGCCGACATAACAATTTACCTTTTCAGTGAAAACATCGTATACCTACTATTAATTCCGCCAGGAAGCTTACAATTGCGACCCCTGAAAGACGCCCGTCTTACTGAAAAGGTTGTTACCTGAACAGAAAGCAATAGGCTGCAACCAATTTCTTCAACTTCTTTCGATGTTAGCTAAAATTTATTTCGATATGTCATGTTTTACAAGAATCAGTTGTTTTCTCAATATAAAGTTGTTTAAAATATTGTATTTTTACTAAAAACAACTACGATCGATTACCGTCTTTGTACACGAGGGATACTTTTAATGAAAAACGCAAAAGAAAAACAGATACATGAAACAAAGACTTCATTAAAATACATCTTGCTATTTCAAATCCGTGTAAAAAGTGTTCGAGCAAAAAAATAAAATCAGATGTAGTTTGCGCGTGAAAAAGGCTCATTTAGTCTAGGATTCCCAAAGGAAAAATAAATGAAGTATAGTGAATTCTTTTTGATTAAACACGCACTAGAATTGATCAAAGTTGGAATAATACCATAAAGCTATGTTAAGGAATTCATCATAGCATAATATATTTTTTATTCCCTCATGTATTTTTATCGCCTGCTGTGGCTCAGTTGGTTAGAGCTTGCTCTACCGATCACGCAGGTCTGGGTTCGATTCCCGGTCAGATCACAGTGAATTTGAGAATTATTGAATTCAAAGTTATGATCGTTGTGAGTTTTTGATGTCAATTCACATAATTTCCTTTCCTCCCATCCTTCTGATCCTTTAATAATTGGGCGTTGCAATAGCGATTAGCCAACCACTAGTCCTGTTCTAGCCTTATCCTTATTTCCCTACTACTTACTTTGAAAAAAAGTTGTATAGTGGCATTATCATTAATTTTGTTTTTTTATGTTTTTATTTATTTATTTGATTTGACTCTAAAATGCTCCCAAGAGTCATTTAGGCAGTGTCATATTACTTACAATTGGGTCCATTAGAGGTGAAGTGAACCAACTAGTAAAATGGTAAAAAAAAATCTTGTACGTTTAAGTACTATCACGTATTTACTTGGTGGTTTTGTGGATTGCATATTTTTATTTAACGGATATAAGACTATTGAAATGTGTATTTTGTGAGGTGACTTCACTTTTACAATACTTTAAGACGTGTAAAATATTACAACGCATCTAACTTATTTTTAATAAAACACTCCTTTGCTCACTTCATCTGAGTCCAATTATAGTATTTGAAAGAAGAAACGAAGATGTGACCAAATAACAGATATTGTTAAAAAGGTTAGTAATTTTCAAAGCACAAAAACTAAAATTTTGAAAATTACGAAAGTAATTACGATAAAATAAATTAATTTTAATAATGATAACTCTACTGAAAAATTCAATTATGCTAGTTGAACATTCGTTAATATGATGTTTTCGGGTTCACTTGTTCTAAATTTGAAACGATTTCCACAGTGAAGCGTCGTAAACCATGCGCTATGAAGGTGAACATTCGTGAAAATGTGCCCGAGTTTCCACAGCATAGAGTCACATTCAAAACGTTTCGCGCGTAGCCCGTAACGAGAAGAGCGAGGCGGTATTATAGAGCTAACGCGGGGTGCAAACGGGATGCTGGAGCACACATCGAGAAGTGAGAAAGATGTATCCAGAAGTGAAATAGTCTGCAGGCTGAACACATCATCATTAACGCGGTGGGGAGTGTGATGAGAGGAGAGCGCGGCAGGGGGAGGGGTTTCCCAGGTGTGTTTTCTCTCACAATACGGGAGATGCGAAAGTACGGCAGTACGTTACATATTCTCAGGGATGGTATTACCGCCCTGGTCATGAGTAGTCATTCAACCATGGTCGGTTAATTGCGAGTACGTGGACAAAGTTGTTTTTTTTTTTATGTTATTGCAACATTCTAATGATTCAAAGATTAAAATTTACGCAATAATGACAACAATATTTGAATTTGCCAACATGTTTTCTGGAATTAGTCCTTCCTTTACGAAATTTTTATCATTAAATAAAAGATTTAAAAATGCAAATTTGAAAAAAGAACAACGAATCTTTCTTGAAATGAACGTTATATATAGCTTTTTAGAATAAGTATGCTGACAATTATCGAACATATATACGCGCCATTAACATTATAGTTCGTTTTTTAAAATGTAATCATATAGCTTTTACAACGATCGTGAGAAAAAAAAACAATTATATCGAATTGATGCTTGATTAATATAGTAACACGATGTTTTTACCCATTATTATAATCAATAGCCCATAATTTGACATTTTTAGTGATGGTATTTGTGAACTGTTTGACACATTTTTCTATTGTATTTCTTGATTTTTTATGTTGAATTTGATGTACTGTGTATTTTTATTTTATATTTTGTCTTATTATATTTTTTAAGTGCATGGCGAATTGGCGTCAGCTGTTATGTCATGTACTGTAATTTTAATTTTTAACAATAAATAAATAAACAAAATAATATCAATGATACATATTGTTAGTCAACAATGAAAACTGCATATTATCTACACTGAAAAAATGCAACTAAAATATATTTGAGTAAATTAAAAGTGATGAAGTATAAAACATTTAGAATCAAATACTGAAATGAATTATCTGGATTGAATTAGGTGTGTAAAATTTTAAAATTCTCTCAAACATTTTTTAATATATATATATCTATTATGTTTACAACTTAACCCAATAAAATCAGAATTCGATTTTGATCTATTTTTATTACAGACGAAAGCAGTTTTTTTTTTATAATATGTTAAACATAATAATATGGGCCCTCGAGAGGTGAAGTAAGCCAATTAGAAAAAAGGTGAAACATTTTTCTTGGACCATCTTTTAAGAACAGTTACTTCTTTATTTGGTGTTGTGGTGGATTGTATATTTTTATTTTACAGGGATATTAACTGAGGTTACTTAACTTTTGCGATACTTTAAAACGTGTAGAATATTACAACGCATCTTACTTTTTTTTCTTAAATTACACTTCACTTCACCTCCTATGGGCCTATATGATATATATCAATTCTTTTCGTCACAAAAAAATAACGCCTCTTGACAATATGTTGGACGAACTTAAGAATATTTTTCAGCCCATAAAAATATTCACTGAGGTGTTAAATTGATTGTCAAAAATCACGAAAATGTGAACATGATTTTCAAGATTTTTTTTTGTATTGAAATTGAATAATTAACTAATGATAGACATTTTATAATTTGACGGAGCGTGTGCATCCCTGCATTGTATACTGGGGTAGTACAGCTATAAATATTTCTGACACATATGTAGCAGGGGTGGTTTTAGTGACAGGGAGGAAGGGATGCTGAGGAAGGCAAACAAAAAATTAGGTTTATGAATAAATAAAAGTGTCAATGCGGAGAGTCGGCCTGAGCGCAAAGTGGCCGCCGGCGTCGTTCGTGATGTATAGACGCCGCGACGCCGGCGACGCTGAATGGGGTTTCTGAGGTTCCCCGTGAGAGCTTTGCGCTGTAACGGCCGCCGTGCCGTTGCCGCCGGCTTTAAAATCATAACTTTCTGCTACGCGAAATTGTTAAAGTTTCGCAAAAATAAAAATAAAAAAGGGAAACGTCGAGTTGCTTTTTGTGGCTTGCGAAATTTAAATTGCTGTGGCCGATGGCCATTGAGTTAAAATGATTCTTTTGAAAAAACTCCACTAAATATGATCATTTATAATATGTTTTGCTCGATCTTACTTGTAATTAAGATAGTAGATCTCTCAATCTTTGATAGAAATGGCTCAATATCTATACAAAATTTTCTGAAAGGATGGAGAGAAGTGTTAACAACACAGTTGGACTAAAGTTTCTATAAAATATTTCATACCTTGTTTCCTGTGCTAGAAAGATTGTTATAGTTCTTATTTAAAACAAAACGAGAAAGCATTTCGCTGCAAGTCACATTGTCATCGAATATAAAATTTACGGCGATAAAAACATAATTTTCATTTTTTTAGAGAAAAAAACCATCGCTGCCTAACGATTAACTATGAAACTCATGTATATACAGCTACGAATTTGGATGATATTTATAGATATAAAAACACTCAACATCTCCAGGGTTACGAAAGTAGAACAACAAAGAGATTGTTAAGAGTGTGTATCACTAAACGATAGGTGGGCAATCTTTAAGGTTGTCACATGCGATCTTCTGACTAAATACAATTGTTTTCACAGTGATGTTCTAATTTATAAATAAAATAGCACACATTTTTATGTATAACTTTATGAAGTTTTCTGGGTATGTCTTTATTAGATTACAAATAAATGAATGTGGCCTTTAGACATGAAAAAGTACCCCACCCCACCGCACCGCACCGCACCACCGGACAAAAGTAGTTGTTGTATTGTTAGATGTAATTCAATAAAATGTTTAGAAATAAAAATTGACTTGGAATATAATCAACAGCTTTATGATAGAAATTTTTACCATAAAGTTGTACTGAATTTTAAATTAAAGATAAAGATAATAAATATTATATTAATTTTGGTTCAGATTATTTAAAAATTGGAAAATAATGTCAAACTTAGAATCAAATTTCAAGCATAAAAAATATTTCAATATATTATATGTACATTTATTTTTAAACCATGTCCGCTCCTAATGTGGAGCATATGGACTCCTAATAGAGTTTATCTCAACAAAAGTGTTTCTACGAGAACTGCTTGTTACTCAGTTGCTCAACCTTTCTTTTTCCAAAGAGAGTAGGGATGGAAGGATAGGGCTAAGACAGGATTAGTGGTAAGCTAATCGCTCTCGATACGCCCCGTTCATAAGATAGGACGGGTGAGAGGGGGGAATTAAAGACATCACAAACATCCATGCCTTTGAACAGAAATTCATAAATCAATTGAAAAATCAATTTATAAAACTGTCCGTACCAGGATTTGAGCCCGGGCCCTCCGTAGCCGAAGCCAACAACGTTGACCACTCGAACAAACAGGTGACATACGTACATATGTACATACATACAATATAATTAAATTAAAATTGATTAAAGCTGAAATCAAATGTTTTCCAACGTACATATCTACGTTTTATTCATAGTCAACTGCCAACTGTAGAATAGATTTTAGAAACTTCCCTTTTTTAAGTGAAATATAAAATCTCTTGATTATTATAAGAATCAAGAAAGGCTGGCACTGATTACTTGTGATGTACAATATATTTGTGTTTTGAATAAATTGGTACCTATGCACATTTATTTGAAAAAGTGTGTTATTCGACTAAGAATTGGATTAAGTAAGTAATACTATTGCATATCATCAAATTGGTAACACATTATCATTTTTTTATTGAACGCACACCTGGGTAGGCGTAAAGAATTTATGTTATTTCTAAGGTCGGGATTCGTTCCGATAATTAATTTCAGAGTGGGAGCGCGGTCATTAACGCTTTTTGATTCACTCTGGATATTATTTTGCTTATATTTATTTATACACCATCATACAATAATATCAATTTAGGGGAAGCAACAGCCTAAATATATTCATTCCAAATTAGGGGAAAGTAAAATATTATATTATTATTATTTATTTATAATGTTCTCATTATGCACCATAAGCTTCATAACAATGTTATAAAAATCTTCTATAAAATATGAATATGTAGTTATTTAATGAGCTACCGATCGCCGTGGTCGATAAGTAACTTTGCAACGCTTCTTACCAATTTTGTTTGTTGATCAAATATTCGGATTACAGAAAGAAAATTTCACATAAAAGAATTACTTTTTAAACCAATTTATGAATTTGTGCTGAGGTGTGTCAATTTTTGTTTTCATAATTTATAAAAAAAAATTGATAGATAAACGATTGTAAGATTTTTACGTATAATATGTCGATGATTTTAAAATATATAATATATTACATCACAATCGTACAAGACAATGTGACCATGAGTAAAGTATGTTAGAACTGTCAAAATACTTATCACTTACAAACATTGAAATTTTGACTTAGTTTTTTGAAATTAATTGGTATGTTTATATACTATTAAAGATTTTTTTTAATACCCTACTAGGTGACACATTCCGTAGTTTATAAATCTATTTTCGTGAATGCATTTTGTCACTTTCTGGACTTTTTGTCATCCTAGTTACAAATATTGTGGTATACCGAATTGACTCCTGAAGAATATATCTTGTTAACATATTTAAGAAATTAAATACAAAATATTACAAAAATTTTGACCATCTGAAAATTTTTGTAATTAATATAAAATACACGGTTAGTTTTAATTTTTTAATTATTGTTTGTAAAGCTGTTTTTCATTGTAAGTATATTTGTTTAATTTTAAATTCAATATAATTTAAATAGCAAATATCTTATAATGAATGTACTATTTGTGCTCTAAGAAAAAGATTACTACAATCCAAACTGCTTACGTTTATTCCTAAAATAACAAACATAACATTTCCGATCTACGTGAAATTGCATGTACCATAAGGTATTATGTCGGCGTTATCCAAGGTTTTCCGGTACGTGTTTTATGCGAAAATTTTCAGGTGAACCCTCCATATTTACAACCGGACCAGGGTCGCCCAGTCATGTTCAGCAGGCAGCTTAGTGATGCCTGGCACGAACGTATTTCACAGGATTCTTTGTGTTTGGTCCTTTATGCCCAAACAGTGGCGTTTGATCTAATAATAACTTTTTTATCGAATTTAAGTCTTCAGAGTTTCATACATTTTATTTTAACTTATAATGAATACAGCCTTTTTAATAAAATTAATTTATACATATTTTAGTAAAAATAATAAAAGATTTTTAGTACTTTTTCCACATAATTTTTTTATTAGATCAGGACCGGTTTTGCTCATCGCGAGCATTATCAACTGATAAACTCAGATAAACGATTGTGTTAAATTGAAATGATAGCCATAGAGAATTTATTTGTACTTTATTTGATTGGATTTTATTCGAACTTGCTGGTAATTTTGAGCCCAGAAGTTTTATTTTCATTACCGTTGTTTTATAACGAGCATAATATGTAACATATATAATATATGTTGGAAATAATAAGTTTCATATGGTAAAAGGTATAATAATTTGAATTTTATCAATGGCAAAGAAATCATATTATAACGATATGTGTCTGTTTTTTTCTAGCGTTTTTGGGAAACATTGATAAAAGGTACCATATCCACTTTCATTCTCAATATTTGTATCATATACAGTAAAAATATTCACCTAATATGATATATAGCTCGTTTATTAAAAGTGAGGTAAGTTTGAAACAAAATATATGTTATATTCTCGACTTAGTAAATTAAAAACTTCAGCCTGTAACGCTACTGAAATTGCCACACCTGTGAAAAGCGACCTCGTACTGAAAAGCTTCAGTAGTATAAACCACATCTAGACGTACCTACCCACGCTAAAGCTCTGTAAAGGCTGTGCTTAAAAAATGCATCTGACACAATTGTTTGTATAAAATATTTTTAAAATTTAGAAATAAATTTTACTATTCAGAGATTATTACTTTGAAATTTGTTAACGAGTAATAATATTTTTCCTCTCGCCTATATTTAGGCAGTAAAAAGTTTCAAACAGCTCCCGTCGTAATAACTAAGTATCACATATAGTTTAATCACGTGTATGTAGTTATAAGATGAATTTTAAGATTTAAAAGTAATGATAAGGTTAAGTACATTCTCCACAAAACAGCCTAAATTAAAAACTGGATAAATTTTCGACATATTTGACACCACAAGGTATCATAGAAGTCAAAGTTTTGTTTTGTTTATAGCTGATCTACCTTAAAATATCTTTTATTGAGATAGAAAAACTTATTCTTGAAAGTAGCGTTAAATTAAAAGTGAGTGATATGAATTATTTAATTTTTCAAAAAGCAATGGTGGCTCTAAAGTTCTTCGAAAACAATAAATGTTTTGAAAAGTTATAATCTTTTGAAAGATTTAGTTTACGGTCGGGATGGAAAGAATCAGCAGAAATTTATAGACTGTGGAGAGTGTATTTGATCTTCGTCTTCCGTCCCCGTTCATCAAACAAGAAAGTGACAGTAACAAGTTGAAATGTCTGCCTGTAGGTTCGCATAGAGATTCTGAAAGCTTTTGACGAAGTCGACAAAATTAATTTCGCCTCCCGGACGGTGGAAGGGTAACACGATAAAAAGATAATTGAAAAGTTTAATACTCTTTGTTGTAAGGCTAAAAACAAATAGGGGTTGACATCAGATTGGCTCAAACAAAAGTATTTCCATACAACGTGCCTCTAAGTACAGGGTGAATCAAATTCAAAATTTACATGGCTGAAGGTTTCGTTAACGTTGTAAAGTATCA
The DNA here is from genome assembly GCA_030503985.1 of Himalopsyche tibetana. Lineage (NCBI taxonomy): Eukaryota > Metazoa > Arthropoda > Insecta > Trichoptera > Rhyacophilidae > Himalopsyche > Himalopsyche tibetana. Next base: position 13,314,113 of record JAPJYX010000009.1, on the reverse strand, counting down.
ACTATACAAATAATTTGTCTTAAGATTAATGATGACAGAATTATACTAACTGTGAAATATTTGTAGTTCTGAAGACAAATAATTATCATTACATTTTTTTGTTATTTTTGCAGGAATTTATATAATTGGTTCTATCGACAATCTCTGGGTCCTTATATTTTTCATTTATTGTTTATTTAAACATAAACAAAGTATTTTTTATGCAATATAATAACAATGTTCAGTCACCGTATTATTGTACATAATTTATGGTTTTTCTGACAAAAAATTCAACAATTTTATTTTTACCAGATCTGTTTACTGATAAGTGTTTGATCCTTTCTTTTTCGGAAGAAAGAATAATAAAAAGAAAACGCAAGAAAAACTGATCAAACTTAAATTATCACGCACGGTCAAAATTCATACATATTTTAACACAAATGTACCACCATTATACTACGATGAAAAGCTATTATTATTTTGGAAACACTCTCAATCAAAGTCAATCTTATGATACAAATTTTGGTATGAGACAAACAATGGTATTTCGATTATGTTTATTAATTACAAATTATTTATCTAATGTACGTAGTTTTAAATACTAGTAATCAAAATAATTATAACTGGCGTAGTGGCTTGAATATATACAATATGGAAATAATAATATAAATAACAATTATAATTACCATTTAATTTCGAGGATAACACGAGATGGGTAACTGTTGGAACACTTGCATTAAGTAATTTATAAATATTATACTTTTTATACATCCAAAAAAAATTGTGAAAAATGTTGTTAAAAAAAGTCAATATTTTTTAATCAATAATAATAACTCTCGTATTATAAACCATACCGTAGATGACAGGGGCAGAGCTTTCTGTCTACACAGTTTCGCGCTCAATTTAACCAAGTGGCGTAGAAGTAATTTCGCAAAGGCGTTTTTGAATTTAAAATATACATAAACTAGGGTCTTGGCATGATCTTTTTGTTATTATATAAAAGCTCACTTATATGCCTTACTGTGATATGTTGTCATAAATTTAAAAGTTGAGTATAATTCCGGTATATTTATTATACAATGTTGCTTGTTGGTTGATAAAAAAATCGCCAGCTTTACTAGAAAAATTCGTTAAAATGATTATTAAAACACTTTAAGTTATTTACAAGTCCAAGAAATAAAAATACAACGATGTTGATTGTTCAAAAGAATAAAAATCGCCAAATAAGCCGACACTAGATTATGTTGATAAAAAAATGCAGCAGCATTATTACCAATTACCCTTAAGACAATGTTATAATATATGCATCATTTGATCGGTTAGCCAAAATTTAAAAAGTGATACGTTGGCAGTAATAAACACAATAATGAAGTATTTAAATTCGAGTAGATCATATATTAACTTAATCCCACTTCTGTAGATACGATATATTATATTAAAAACCTGTGTCGAGTTGGTATATTGATTATCGTTTGAATTTTAGCATTTATATGTCAATTTATTTCAAAGCCAACTTATATTTCATGACAAGCGAAGAGCCGGACGGAACTGGAGTTTAAAATGACGCAAAGTTTGCATTTCTGATAGGTTCTGTTTGCATATCGTTATTGGACTTGGCTGATTGGCTGCGCTAGCCGATTTCTGAAATGTCACGAATCACGGTCTCAATGGTCAATATTCCAGCATAAAGTTATAACATCGACCGAAAAATTAACAATTACCATGGAAATTTAGAGATTAATAATATTCTGTGTGATGTTACTATATCGAGAACGGAAAAGCCAAAAGGTACAATTTTGAATGCTTCAAGTGAACGAAATGTAAAACAATCTTACATTTTTTTTAAAACAATGTTTATCGTGAATTTTGTAAAACTTTACTACTTAAATCATCACAACTTTCTGCCTGTCATTGAACAATAGAAAAACAAATATTTGCGCCGTCAGTTTTTGAAAGAATAATAATATACGTTTTTTTATGGTTTAAATTTTAAATATATAGTTCGATGAGACAACTGGAATAAGCATTTTATAAATGCCTCTTATATTGTGTTCTTTTCATCTTATTAACATAATATAAGCCACATAGGGTTTTCCGACTCTACATATTCTGTGTTAATACTGGATTCAGACAGCGGTGGGCTGCCAATATTTTAACAAGGGGCTCGCTTAATTTCAAAGCTATTCGCAGTTCTCGTTTTTTTTAGAAAAGTCCCGTGGTTCTCCTTGTTTTGATTGGTCTTGACTCCCCCCCCCCCCAAGTCCTGATTTATTATCTTCCATTTTTTCCAAAATAATGAAAATTGAAAGCATTGTGAAACAATAGGCAAACAACGGATAGACCTCTTTTATTATGCACCCAAAATAAATGTGTTTTACGAGTAATTTTAAAAGGCAACAACTTTTTATATTTTATAATGCAGTGAAACCATCAATGAACATTGCAATTCTGTACTCATTTGATTTGAGTATTTTAACAAGGGGCTCGCCGGCCGCAGCCAAATTTAACAAGGGGCTCGCGCGAGCCCCTGCGAGCCCCCTCCAACCCACCCCTGGATTCAGAGGTGCTGATAATGTAATTTTCTAAATATTTGAATCATTATTATAAAGTGGTAAACATTCATATATAATTTGAAAACAAGAATACAAATTCAAATACAGGTTGGAATTTTTAAAATAATAAACGCTGTGATAGAGACAGCCCAGTAGAAAAAAGGAAGATCATCGATTGCACAGCAGAAGGTTCAAGCCTCAAATCATGACAAGGCCAAATATAAAACGAAGTTTAGGTTTTATAATTAGTACATACGGAGTCTAGAATATGATTTTTTTGATTATTATGTCGAGATTTTTTTTTCCAATTCTTATTGAACTTATTTGGTGTATTGTGATTTTGCTACAAAGTAAATTATATATTTTTTGATTAAACAAATCTGTATATTGTCTTTTATTTCCTTTCAAACGTATTTTTTTATCGCCGATAAGTCGCTGTGAGTTTAAAATATGTCTTTTTACCTCTCTCATTAACTCATATTATTCAATGATAATTTTTGAGTATTTTAATTTAATTTGTATGTACTTGTCAAAGTTAAATGATGATACCAAAATGTGAACCCTTTTGTTCGTAAGAATGGTTTAATAGAAAAGGTATGTGGTAAGTTGAAAGCTGTAAATATCTCTCGCAACGTGTAACTAACTTACTACAACTTTGACGAGATGAGTAAGAGTTTGGGTGGTGAGATAAGACTATTGCGTCAAGAATTATTACTAAATTTATTTAATTTTGATCTATTATATGATTGTCAATTTTATTAAAATATTTATTGTGAGTATGTCCCGATTTTTCACTCATAGAACTTAGAATATTCAGATATACAAATAATTTTTAACAGCACATTCTCATTACAAACTCGTTTGATATTTCATATTCACGAGTTTGCAAGAGAGTTAAAAATGTGTTACCCTTATTATATTTTTAACACTATCAATTAAAACAGAGTGCGACTCATAAAGTCAGTGAATATGAGGTCTTCAAAATGTAAAATTTACATCACAGCATATAGCCCTGAAAAATAGCACAATATCATAATATATAAGTGATAAGACTATGAAGGACGCGATTAAAGACAAGGGTTTGAGATTAGCTTGAGATATTTGATAGACACTGCAAAAGTTTAAGCCGAGCTGTATGGTAACTGTACTTTTTGATTTTAATGAAATTAAAAGCTTTTTCACGTTTAACTAATTTCTTCAAACAGCGGGTAACCAAAGAGGAGGTAGTTGATTTCTACACGTAATGTTTCCAAGATATCCAACAAGTCAGTGGGGAAGAACGAAAGCATCACAAAAATCATGAATTGGAAAACAAATCCATCAAACGAATGAATGGTTTTTTTCATTCGAATATTTGATAGGGAAACCGTGTTTGATGAACTCCCAAATAAAATTTGTTAATTTTTCTACGAGGGCGGCAAATCTTATTTTTTTTATAAAAAATAACAATATTTAAAAAAATATTGTTTATAAAGCAAACATTCGACGCAGGTGTCTTTTGTGTACTTTGCTTGATACGTCACCGCAAGTGCTGCCTAAGTTACTCAGGCAAACTCGTAAGATCAAGTTGCTACGAGCTTGATGGATGCCACCCAAACCCAAACCCCCATTCCCAACTAGTCATAAAATCTATTTTCATTATTGCACAGCTGTAACAGTTTTATTACAGTTTAGTATTTTGTCACACCTAACTCTTTTTAAAGGAAAGCTTTATAATGAGATGATTTTTCAAATTCATTTAATAATTTGAAATATATAAAACAAACACTCACACTTATAGCACAGGTTTTGTGTTATTAAAATTATCTGATAGAAAACTATAGCTACGTAGTTTAAACTAAAAATATACTATTGTAGGTTACCATGAAAACGAATGACGACAAAACAATTAAACGTAATTTACCATTCCTCAGATCATGACTTTAGACGTTAGCCGTATTTATATTTATGACAAAAGCACACACGTGTTTTAATTTGATCAATAAATGACATAGTTCAAGCAAGTCCGTCTTCATACAGGGATAATAATCCACGCTGACCTGATCTAAGCCAAGGCCAACTTTGATCCGATAAATCCGTCACGTCATAGAACATTCTAGATTCCTCTTTAGATTCAACGCAAAGTAGATTGAACTATCACACCACGGTGGATTTTCAGTATACCGTTACACAGAGATCTTAATATCACTTAAAAAAAATTGTGTTAGTCAAATTTCTTTTCTGTTTATTATTTTTTTTGAATACAATAATGCACGGTGAAAATATCTACCGTGCAGTTCTGTGTCGGATCAAGTTAGTTTCTTTCCCGGACGAAACCATTGTTTTTGGTAACGATTCATCGATTTGTGTTCAAATTTTTGTGATGTTTACAAATAATTATAAGTGGGTATGGATAACCTCCAAAAAGTAGAGGTAGAGTGACTGAAAGACAAACAGTTTTTTTAATAAGTTCTGTTGATATCCTCTATTAGGGCTCCATAGCTCTACATTGGGAGCGAACATGACTGAAGAAAAATATTTGAACAACAAAACAACTTATTTGATCTATATTGGTACTTAGTCTCCAAGTGCTTACGTTCATACACGACAAAGGGAACTAGGTTTCACCATCAGTCACCCACACAATTAGTAAGTACTTGCAAAGCTATTCTCAAATGTATAATGCACTTATTAAGGTATCTAATACTCACTTGATTTTTGTATTTGGTTTTTAAGGTTGGTATAATTTAAATGAATTGTGTTAGAATTTTGAAATAAACTGACAGAATTAACACAAAATCGTCAAGCATCGTGTTTTAAATTATTTTTTCTCGTTACAACCATTCTACTACGTACAGTAACGCGAATTAAAATGATTAATTATACATTAAATGTTGGCGTTTGACAGTTTGACTATTACCAAGAGCGAACAATGCCACACTTATAAAAATAATATATATCGACTGTGGACAGGAAAAAAGACGTAACCCTCAATTTTCCAAAACAGCTTTTTTTCGATAATCACAATGTATACAACTTGACACACATTCTATCAAAAGGATGGAAGCTGAAAATGCGGAATAAGTATCTAAATTTAGCTTTTAAGTTTGAAAAAGATGACCTTGTAAAAAATTAAAACCAAGAAAAAACACTGAAATAAATGATTTTCCGAGACAATTTCTTTAATTAATATTAGTTTAAGTCAATTAAACACCAGCTTAGAAGTATCCGTGCATTTCAAGTTGTGTATAATTCATAATTTTATAATTTTGATTTTTAACAATAAATAAATAAATAAATAAATAATTTGCATATGTCACAAAATCATCAAAACACGTTTTTAGCGCCTCCTGTAAAATTTGATATGTGTGGGTTACGTCCTTTTTCCTTTCCACTGTCGATATACATCTCCATATATGTATATAAATCGCTACTATCATCGGATTCAAATCCAGCAGCATTTTCTAAGGTTTTTCAATAAAAATCTCGGAGAACAAAAGCAAACAAAGAATTCAAATCATTTTATTTAAATACTTTTTTTACAATATTTTAATACAGAATATGAGGTTGGATAGTTTATTAAAAAAACCAACGTCGTTATTGGGATTTTAATCAATTAATATATACTACGTATAACCGCCATACAATTTGTTATTAAAGGCTGGGATTTCACGGACCGCTCATAATTTGCTGATGTTCTACAGCACTGACTGATATGAAAATACGCGCCTGTGTGTTTTTTCTGACCGCGTAAAATGGGTACCGCGTAAATCGAGGGATGAGTGTATATATTTAAGAATAGCCTTGCTGAAACACTATTTGTACTACTATTATTTTTTTTTGTTGAATTTATTATAATGATTATGTTTCGATATTGGATCCTGAATGAAAAAAAACTCTTGAATAATAGCTTCAATTTAATTGAAAATATAAGAAAATTATTAAATTCCGTGGGCAAGATCGGGCCCTGAGGCACGTCAGTGAACTAAATGAACAGTATGGATAACGGACGAAAGCTTAACATGATTATCTTTAAGCAATAACGACGCCAATATTGACAGTCCTTAATTCAAGCACAGTGCTAACCTTCACACTTAATTTTGTAATCTATTTATAATATGAATGTTACTTGGCTTTATTATAAATGCATAAACGAGATAAAAAGTGAACGTCATTGTAATTATTTGTTTAGTTTTATTAAATAATTTGGTACAGCCCTCGAATCGGAGACATAAAGATAATTTGGTCACAGAACTAGTAAATATTGTCCATATCTGCCACCATATGATAGTTATTCTTTATGCGTCATTTTTAATAAAACATGGATACGATTTTGAGACTATTTCACTATATTTTTGGTAACAAAAGATGCCATTTGTCAGAAGGGTAGAATAGGAACTCAGCGTGAATGATATTGGTTTTATAATGGATTCTTAGTTGACAAAGGTAGTAGTGATTGTGAAACCTATTGAACATATTTTGTCGTAATACATATTTCGATTACTAAGCCTTTTTATTGAAAATTCTTTTTTTATCACCAAACATTTTTTATGTTAGCATTAACTGTCAACTAGTAACCAATGTTTTGTAGATACAATATGAAGTAATAAATCTGACATAAAAGTATTGTAAAAAGTAAACGGCAATCACGTAACAGATTCCACACATGAAGAAGAGAGTGTATGATTTTCTTCTATTGAAACAAATTGTCTGTAACTTGTAAAAAAATAAATTATCATCAACAATAAAAATAGATTGAAAAATGCTTCATCATGCCATCCAATGGGCTAGACCGAAAAGATTTTTTTGCATAAAAGCAAATGCCAGTACTTTTTCTAATAAAACTACTCGACCAAGCCAACCTTCGAGTTCGTATGGAGCAAATTCACGTGGTAAAACTCTTCTTATTTCAACCATTCGCTAAATACCAATAATATCTAGCTAATATTTATTGTAATAATCAATGATAATGCAATGCATATATTACGCAAATTTGTCTGGGGTCACTTTGTATCCCATTGCTCCTCGATTCTTTTTTCGACGTTTCGATACTTGTGTTAAAGGAAAATTTAAAAAAAATCCATGCATGCGAAATGTGAAATAATTTAATGAAAATGATGATATTTACGTGGCCAGGATTTGAGCCCAAAATTTTCTCAGCTACAAAAGCTGAATCTGTCATTATGTCTATATATATATATTTATATTAGAATTAATGACTTTATATTGATTATCGTAAGAAATGAGGTGTAACCAACTCTTTTTGATTCCCTTGTCTGAAAAGTAATTACTTTACCTGAGTTTTTTATGAATATATGTTGATATTATTGATGATATTGGGAAAAAGGTAGGACTGTAGTAAAAAGTTCTCAATGAATGTCGGAAGCGTATGAGGAAAACCAAGAACAATGTTTTTGACAATGTTGGAAAATAGCTGAAAAGCAATAAGGAACGGTAAATTATAAATAAACAACGTCTCATCGGGATCACAATTATTATTATCTTACAAGTTTTGTAATATCGAGATCTACGATCATTTTTTTGAACCACAAAAAACAGCCGCTTAATACTTGTAGATACACAGTTCAAAGATGTTAATAAAATAAATTTTAGTCTACACTATAAAATCATTTAAATTGAAAAGCGTGATAATTGTGGTCATTTAAAGGGTGTATAAAAACACTTAACCCTAGTAGCATATCAAATTTTAATTGTTTCTATTTTTTGCATACTCGAATCTGTGGGGTAGAATGACTCTACCCCAATTTTAGATCAATCAGAACATCTGCAATGTTTCGACCCTCCACAATCAAGGGGTGAATCATTACACGATACCAGGGCAATATGATTTGATTCGATTATGCATGCATGTGTATGAAATTCGAGAATATCTATCGTGTATCCACACAACAATGCGGAGCATATTGCTTTGGTTAGAAATGCAAAGTGTAAACTATGTACCTGCTTCCGCTTTGGACTCAGTGGGTGTCCAGGTACCCTCTGATAATAAAGTAGAACATGTCATGCAATATATCAGATACAAGATGTATATGGAGAAGCATTTAATCAGTTTTTTAAAATGATTATAGGTTTACTGAAATTAATTCAAAATATTGTCTATGCAATACTCTTTGTAAATATTGTATATGCAATAAAAAATTGTAGATATTATTATACAGGTATGTATGGTAACTGTGTTTTGGAAAATAACCTCGCAAGTTTCAAGTGACAAAATCAGTGAAACATCAAAGTAATGAATTACAATCGATAATATATACAATATGAATTTCCACAAAGTTACCATCGAATTAATAGAAACACAGATTATTATTTCGATGATACACGAGCAAAATATTGTTTCTTTACAAGTGATTGCTTAATATTTAACATCGATTTACTCTGAAGAAATGATTCCATCGTGACGTGTTGTATCAAAAGGACGACGATATTTTAGTTTACTAAGCGTCAGATAAAGTTCATCCTTGCACTTGAACGCCCGAAGATGCCAAAAGGCGATACCCGGGTCGTTAGTGAAAAAAACTTGTGTGAATGTACATACTTTGAACGATTCAAATTTAATATTGAAATTCCATCAAGCACCTTCAGTCGAAATCTTAAATTATATTGTGGATATGTATTTGGATTTTAATGTTTGCTATGAGTGGTAAATTGGTTATTGTCGTTAGCTTCGTTTGCAGTGCTTATGGGTTCAAATCCCAGTACGAGCGGTTGATTTTTCAATCGATTAATACATTTATTTTCGAAGTCTTGGTATGTGTGAGTCGAAATATTCTCTTCTAACAATTCCGATTCTAAAAACGGGTCGCAGTTAGGGCGATTAAGTTACCTATAGTCCTGCACTAGAGCTACCTTTCTATCCCCACTCTATTCGAAAAAAAGAGGTTGAGCTACTAGGCAAAACGTAGATCATGTAGAAAAACTCTGTTGAGGTAAACTCTATTTCGACTTCAATTATTACTCATTAAAAACGGACACAGCTGAAAAATTGTGCAATCTAGTAGAGTGGTGTTCCCAAAAAAGAAATTAGGTAAGTATAGTTTGAGTTGTAGAAAAATGCAACAAATATATATGCGAGGTAGATGACGAAAATAATTATGATTTAATAATATTTCCACAATTTTAATCCTATGGACATACTGTGATGTTTTTCTTTCTTCATTTTAATAACACCTCTAGTTTTTTTAAACATACTGTAGCATTTAAGTGATCACCCACTGGTCAACTAATAGGATTATGCGGTAAATATATGAGGTGTTTTACCCGTATGATATTGTAGGAAAAAACTTCATACGTTTACTTGATTTCAAGTTAACGTATTTACTTATAAAAAATCGCATTGTATTGAATTAAAAACTAAATTGGATTTTTTTATAAAAAAAAATACGATTTCATTTAAAATAAGGGCACACGAGAATGTTGCCAGATGTGAGCCTTTTTAACATACCAAATGATATAATATTTTGGTTGTTTTTACAGTGTATTTAGATATTTTATTTAAATTATTTTTACGCATATAATAGCTATTATAATTTATATTGGGCATATCGTTTTCTTTTGGGAATATTTTTAGAATTTTTTAGACCAAATAATACTTAATACTTTACGAGTGCCAGAATAGGTTGGAAGACAAAAAAATATATACGGTTTCTATAAATAATTTTGAAAAAATCTATTAATATTTATCGATGTTATTGTTGTTATCAAAATTGTTTATAATAAATTATTCAGATTTTGAAATGATATCTATGTTTTGTATTTTTCATACTTAGTGTTTATTTTAAGAAAAACATAACATTCCTTTGTTGCTCGCCACGAGCGAAACCGGCCTTGATCTTGATAAATAAAAAGTGAAAATAAGTATAAAGGAATATTGTGTGATTTCTTAATGCTTTTCCACCAAGTATTGAACACTCATAGAAGTGTTTATTCATAATATTCTCGATATGAAACGGCTTATTACCAGTCTTTGAAATATATTTTTTTAATTAATTGAAGGTCTATTGTAATCAATTCTGCTTAGTTGACAAAAAGTTGTTAATTCCCATTTGATTTTTTTCTCTATTGTATCATACTATAAATATTCTCACTTTAAATAAATCAACAAAGTAAATGTAATACGAATAAAATACACTAAGCATCGACTTGAATTTAAAATAACAACTCAGTTGCTTGAAAGTTTGTTCGTTTGTGATTAATGGCTAGGTAATAAGTTTTCCACTGACCGTCTTTGTTCATGTTAGCCTGGAAGCACTTGGCAAGTCTGCAAGCTCGGCATTGATTGCGATGTGTCTTGTCCACAGGACATCGTCCTTTCAGCTCGCCACCAGCTTTGCACGTGTATACCCGGTTGCGATGGATAGAACGTTTGAAGAACCCCGAACATCCTAAATAATAACAAAAACCAACATGTTTATTTAAAAAAAGACGGAAGCTAAAAAATATATTTTGATAGATAAGTGTCTGAAATGGACTTTTCAAATTCCAATAGCATATTTCTGTATTATTTATTCTTTCTTATAGATTTTTTCACAGTAAAGATACTAAAGTGGGAAGTTTGATCGAATATAAAAGAAGCAGTCGCTTTCAAACGAATTTTATTAATAGATAAACAAACAACACAACAGAGCTTTGATATACTATTATTAGCATATCGAGGAAAACTTGAAAATATTATTCAATATTTAAATGTAAAAACGGCATCGAAATAAGGATGGAAAATGGAGATTTTTATTTACTATTAATGGAGTAAAAAATAATTGAATTGACCATTTAATTTTATATTTTATACAGGATGTTGTGGGTACATATAATATACAAACTGATTTTATCTTAACTTACCATCGCAACTATAAATCCCATAATGTTTTCCTGAACTGCGATCACCACAAACATTGCATGGAATATCAAGAAGTCTGTCACCTACAAGATTTTTTTGGAAAAACATTTGTATTAATTTATATTGATAATAATATATGCAGTTGGAGTTTAGCATTCAGAACAATAAAAATGAAGCCATTTTATTACAAAATACGCTTGTTAATTGAAAGAGTTAAGATCATTTAAAATTTAAATATTATACAAAAAAAAACCAAAATGTACCATAAAAAAGATTTTTTTTTAAATGTTATTTGCAATATAAGTTAAATAAAAATGCTGCATTATATGACAGCGTAAACGTAATTATATTACACATAAATGTATTACTGCTGGAGAGATATTGGCAAAGCTTTCGGGTTCCCCATTGAAAAGCTCTCTACGTGTCGATAAGGTTTGTGATCTAGTAAATATTGACTATAAAGATATGGTATATTAAATCTCTAAAAAAAGATGTATACTTGAAAAACTAAACATTTTTAAAGATAATACATAGCACATCTCGAGAATGATTGTTGATTAAGAAGTTTGATTATTTAGCGTTACTTGAATGCAACAAAACGATAAATGATATTAAACCAAACGTCATTGGAGTATTGAAGTAAAAAAACTACTTTAAGTATACGACGACATGTCCATTGAGCGATGTGGTGGAGGGTGTGATGGAAATCCTCAATTTAATAATTGGTTGAATAAAGCTGAGATAAGTATCAATAAAACCCAGTCGATCAAAGTATTTCCAATATTATTCTGGATCAGGTCCAAATGATGAAGGGGGTCTTTAATATTGCGCTTCTTGAAGAAGTCAACAGTATATATAAAACGGGTGGTATTTGGGTAATAATCATTTGATAAAAGTATATTTATTCAGCCATTACCGCTCCTAATGTAAAGCATATAAGAAAACGTTGTTTTCACAAAACCGTTTGCTATTTATTAGCTTAACAGATGGGGTTTGAAATTTTTTTAATCACTCTCTCTATATCCCATTTTTAGGATTAGATTGATAGATTTGAATCCATCCATGGGAGGATATTAAAAAACCACACCCGTGACTTCTTATGCAAATGCACATCTATGAAATACTGTATGAAATTGTCTTTACGGATATTTCATCCCGTGGAGATCGCAATCGAGTAAGACAAACCCCGAATAGCGTTGAACACTTAGCCACAAATCAGCAAGTAATATATTATCTTTATAACTTAATTCTAGTGCCAATATTTAGAATCTAACCGAACGTCTTAATTGCTATCGTATTATGTTATCAATCGTTTGAAATTTAGCATAGCTTTAGAAACATCTTCCTAGTTTATATTGTAAGATGATCCAACACAAAGGAGAAGAGATGTTTTGTTTGACCAACACCCGAAAGACTTAGATGGGATGATTCATGCAAAGAGGCATTTGAGTCGTTTTCGCTTGGGTTGCCCTTCTCCTACCTATCGAATAGCTGAATTTAGTGCAGCTGAATGCCTAAAGATTTCAATTATATTTGTACTGACCATTCAAGGTGCCTTTTTACTTTCAACTGCTAATATTGTATTTTAGTAATATTGTCTATAAATGATTTGCATGGCAAATTGTTTTTTTAATATAGTGAAAATATTTACCAATTATATCGATACCCATCTTTTATTCTTCGACATGATATTTCAACTGTAATATTTTGTCAATGTTTGTACATTCTGTAATTCTGAAAGTGACACTAAAAGAATATATTATTCTCTTACATTATTATTCTTTTGGTTGAATTCTTGAATGTCGATTTTAATGGAAGTAACAGAACAATACGAACACACACATAAGCTAATATCGTTTTAAAATTATCTTGTAATTGTACATCAACACGAATAATCTATATGGCTTTTTTGAAATTTAATATTTACAGCTAAATTATGTCCTTAAGTTTTTTACACTTTGTACTGCATACATATCGACTGTGGAAAGGAAAAAAGACGTAACCCACACATATCAAATTTTACAGGAGGCGCGTTTTTGTGACATACGCAAAAAACGGAGACTTCTAAACTGGTGTTTAATTGACATAATCTAATATTTATTAAAGAATTTGTCTAGGAAAAACCTTTACTTCAGTCTTTTTTCTTGGTTTTAATTTTTTACAAGGTCATGTTTTTCAAACTTAAAAGCTAAATTTATATACTAATTCGGCATTTGCAGCTTGCATCCTTTTGAAAGAACGTGTATCAAATTTGATACATTGTGATAATCGAAAAAACCTGTTTTGAAAAAACTGTGCGTTACGTCCCTTTCCTTTCCAAAGTTGATATCATATTAGCGATATTTTGATTTTATACTATGAAATTGAATTAACGTCATGATTGGAAAAGCATTCATAATATTATTATACTTTTGTGCAGTATCGTACTAAACGTAAAACTAATATACTTCGATAAATTTTCTTAGTATAAACTATTCTTGGTCTTTTTTTTTTTGGATATCAAATTTATGGAGCTTTGAGTACCAGGACGCGCTAGCGTCAAGGTTCTTCTAGTCTCCTTCATCCTTAAAGTTTTTGAAGAATTGTAAATTGTATCCCCTTACCATCGTTTGCAGACGGAAGAGCGTGATCGCTACAGAGATAAGAAGTTCACGGGAACTCCATATGCATTATTTTGCAAATCACATTCTATATGCTTCCCCATACTGCATCCGTACATGTACACACACATACAGTACACAAAAAAGTAAAACAAAGAGAGTCATTTTCGTGATGCTAATTTCGTTCTAAAAGTGCCAATTTTAGACGACATAAGATCTATGGAGGTTCGTCGAGCAGAACTGGTCTCGGTCTAAAACGATTCTCAGGCAGTGTCTCGTCATAGTTGTGGAGATTAGATATCGATGGGTTAAAATGCTTTCCTACTTCGCTGTGAAACTTTTGAGATATCTCATGAACGAACTCGCGGATGGTAGGTATTTTCAAGTCTCTGTGAAGCAGCGTGTTACGTACGTACCACGGGGCGTTACACATCTGTCTCAGTGATTTATTTTGGACAATCTGGAGAGTCTTCATATGTTTACGGTGAGCATACGTCCATATTGGAGCAGCGTACACCATGATTGGTTTGGTCTAAGCGGCTTGGATAAACGTTAGTCGATAAGTTATAAACCTCTTGCTGTAAATATATTGTTGACTGACTGATTAAAACTATCTAATAGCTTTTTTAAAACTATTTGAAACCCGAGAAAGTAACGATTGGTTAAGAACAAACACAAATTTATTCAACTCTTTTACACTAAAATTAACTAAGTTAACTCTCGATCATCGCTCTCCTATTAAGAGTTAATATAAAGTGGATTTATTTTGGTCTAGCAACCGAGACTTAGAAAATTAAATGGAACGTGAATGAAATCAAATTTAAGTTTTACAACATGTGAGTGTGCTTTTTTAATTTTTGAATATCCTTTTACGACATTCAACATAGTATATTTTCCCGTCAATGTCGTTAATTTATTGTATTTTTAATAATAATAAAAAAATACATATTTATTTAATAGTAATACATTTTGCAAATTTTGTATACCATAAATAAAATTTTGTATTCTTAGATTAATTATTAAATTCAAATCTTACTAAAGATAAAAAATCGATAAACCTCAAAATAAGCTGAAAAGTAAAGTAATAAATTCGATTAAATTTTGATGAAAAAAATAATATTAAAAACGAAATTATATTAATATATGTTCAAATAAGAATTTTTCAAGTAAATATTGGTTTAATGAAGTGAATAATCACCACATGGTGAATTAATTGAAAACAACACAAAGCGTCCAAGCGTGGGTGAAATAATAATTGAACATTATTTTAGTTTTTATTTTTAAAAGTTATATCATGTTGTTTAAGAAATCTGTAGGTTGAATGTTGTTAAATGAAATAAGGTTTTTGTTTTAAATAACCTTGGGGTCAAACTCCAGAAAGATACATAATAGTTTAATGTTAATAAATGTAACTTGATCTAGTATTTGAGGCACCATTTCTAAAAGGAACAAATTTTCTAATCAAAATATAACGTGTTTAAGTTTGGCGAGCGCAGAAATAGTATCCCAGAACTTGTCGATCTTCCACACAGATCGTCCAAGACGTTTGCCTCTATTGTCAGTTAATGCTTCACAAAGCTTCTCTGGCCACTTTGTGCCGGGAGCTATTTTCGAAGGGAGTGAGAGAGGATTTGCAAGACGGAGTAGAGTCGAACCGTGGTTGAAAAGGGTGTCCCAGTAAAGCTTAGGAATACATCAAAATTTATTTATATCTATAAATGCTGAAACTGAATTTCATGCGCAAGTATTATTTTTATTTACTTTTGTTATCAACACACCATTTTATAGTATATGGTGCATTATTCTAATTTGAAGTACGGTTTTTTTGAATATATTATTTAATACTAATCAATCAATATTTTCAATGTTTGGTTGTAGAATTAACAAATAACTCCACATTTTTAAATAATTTACGAGACCTACTTTACTTTTTTTCTGATAATGAATATCTTATTAATGATAATCTTATGAATATCAAACAAATAGACCTACTGTATATCTTAAATTAATACAAATTAGTTGTATGTACGAAATAATTTAAAGGATTATAAGTTTTCCTTCCGTCTACTTTGTGTTTCCCAAATACAATAATTAAAAATAATTGTTTTTTTTTTTAATTATTGATACGTATTGCCAATCTTATGCAATGCTAATAAAATAAATAAATACATCACTTTTAAGGTGTCCACTCTCAATACTTGGTGGAAAGGCATTATAATAAAAAATTTTGACGACACAAATCAAATAAAAAGCGTATCAACTTGATAGCTTTTTATAATCATGTTTCCAATTAGTCCATTTAGAAGGAAATGTTTATATACCCAACTGGTGTAGGTAATATCAGTAAGAATACAACTGTTTTTGATTTGACGATATCTTAATAAGAAAACTTTACATGCTGTACATATTTTAAAACTTTTTTGAAGATAGTTCTTTTTGGGATTAATTAAGTATTTTTGAATGCGCTTTAACATTGTAGGTATAAGTGAATATTTTTTATTCCTAAACTGATATTGATGCCGATATAGTAATGATAGCTTTTTGAGACTAATATCTAAATAATTCGTTAGTAAAAAGTAATTACTTCGTCATTCAATCTACACTAATACTTTTTTACATCCAGAAAGTTTTCTCTTTCGTATAAAAAATAATGGCAACCCTTCGTTCTTCCCCTTTTTACAAAAAAAGAATTAGCCGGATTACGTCAATCTCGCTAATTTCCTTTCTCGGTTTTTCTTACTCTTCTCTGGGAAATAAGAAAAGGCTTGGCGGGTGATTTTTCCACCTATTTGGGTAAGTATATTAGAAACACTTTTTTATTTATTTTACTTTATTCGATTTACATGCAATTTCAATGATTTAGTTTGTATAGCTTTGGAATATAATTTTACAAAAAAGTTTAAGATTGAATGTACATATTCTTCAAAATACAATAATATACAAAATTCATATAATTCGAATCGAAACCAAATTGTAAAAATAAGTGATTACAAATCATAAGATCGTGAATGATTTTCACATGCACATACATATGTAAAAGATTCAAATAATATATATTTTTTAAATTCTACGGCGATGTAACATATATAATTAATCAACGATGAAGATAAATTTGATATAACCTTACCCTTTCAAAAGTTTAGTATACCATAAATACGCAATTGAAAGCTAAACACCAAGAATTTTTAACGAGTCTTTTGACTACGCTGATGATTCTTGAAATAGGACATTATAGTGGTATTAAAAAATTGCGCTATTCCCAATAAATATTTCTAATTACTTTGGCTGATATTTACGAAAGCGATAATTGTCTCTTTCATTTAGATAAGGATCTGAGTAAGATTGTTTTGAGTGGTTTGTAAAATTACTCAGTTGTATAATATTTTCCATTTTTGCATAATATTGCTAAAGCGGTCTTTTTTAATATTGAATATTTTGAGTATTTACTAGAAAAGATTACGCTGAGGTTAACATTTCAAAAGTAGATGGCATAAAATCAGAAGTGATTATCAATGACATACATTATATTATTAAGTTATTAAAAAAAAATAGTTCTACTATTTTGTTGTTAACAATATATTTTTTCATGAAGTAACGTATAGTTAAGTTAGTACTTATAACTAATAAAAATAACTCATAACATAAAATCAACACGTACTAAGATATTCAGTTAATTGAATTACATACTTACATTCATGAAGGGATAACTCACAAGAAAAATATAATGAAACTGTCAACGTTTTTGAAAAACTTAAATGTTATGTTTAGGCTCGGATATATGATTTTTTTTATTTTATTGTATCTTTTTCTGTGTTAACACATACTGACTGATTTTAAATAGTGAAAGTACATTTAATACTATTTGACTGCTCAATTACTTGTAAATATATAATGATGTAAAAGTCTTTAAATAACATCAAACACTACAATTATTTGACTTGAATGTTAATATGATGGAATTATGATGACCTTTGATTGATTTTATTTACAGTTGATCTAATTAATTGCTTATACACAATAACTTGATCAACTTATTAAATCTAGAAAGACAAATTAATAATTTACCGTTGAAGGACCCTTGTATGCAGTTGAATAAATTCCTAGAGATTCGAATGAATAATTTAATTGAAACAATGCTCGAGATTAAGCTTAGTATTATGTATTGTAATAAATATATTTTTTAGAATATGCCCTACATATGCAACATAAAAACTTAAAATAAAATATATTTGCTACTCTTCTTTGGTTATCATCAGTGCCTATTCATACTATTGCTAGGTTAAAACAAAATTGAAATAAAAGTTATCAATAATAATTATAATCGAATGTTGATTATTATTTATTTAAATACATTGTATTTGTAGCTATGTATACTATATAAGTAGCTATGTGTCGCAAAAAAGCAATCAGAGTAAAACATTGACTAATTTCTTCTGTGATTCAGAATAATATGTAGAATAATTTATTGTTCTCACCTGTCCCCATCCTTCTAAGCGGGGTGGTCCGCTGCTTGTCCCAAATGGACGACAGGTCTGCGCTGTTTGAGTTTTCACTATTGGACCACTCTTCCACGTGAATATCCAGGTTGGACGAGTCTTGGTCAAGTGTTACCAAAAGTTTATGTATTAATAAAACGGGTGAAATTTATTCACATGTATATTAAATACACAATGTATTTAAAGCTTGTGGTATGAAACCGGTAACAATGAAATTATCGCAATCGCTTGAATTAAATGAAGACATTATCAATCTCAATATCCAATAGACCGTATTATCACTGTCTATTTATTTTCACTCAATTGTTCAATATGCACTTAAAATATTTTCCTCACTTTTATTTAATATCCGGTGATGCATGAATGTAAGAAACTTCAATGTAAGATGCAGACAATCTACTAAAAAAAATAGTCCTTTTGTTAGTAGGTATAGTGCAGAGTAATCAGTATTGGTTAAGGTATCTGTGTATTGATAAGCATATAAGATGAATGTATTGCTCTTCCATGGCCTTATGGTTAAATAGCAGTGTAAAACATTTAGTTTTATTGAATACATGAAACACTTTTAAGTATAAAACATTACTTATTAGCCGCACTGCATCAGAACTTAAAACAATACACGAGAATATGTAGCAATATTTTTATGTATTCTTTTACACGTCGAAAATAAATAAGGCTATTACTGTAAATTTTATAAATAAATAAATATGAAAATCAACTGAATATTCAAATATATCAATTTAAAAAAAGCATTTTTTTTCTAAATAATCTCTCGAATAAATATAACATTCGTAGGAATAAACATAACGTATTGTTGTATGATGTGATGATGTACTGTTAGTGTATTGTTGTATGCTGGTTTTTAAAAAATAATGTAATAGTTGTTGAATCCAAGATTTAGTGCAATCAAATGAATATTATCCTTTATGTTGTACAATTGAATAGCTAAAAATTCAATCTTACGATTAGAAGACTTATTCGTTCTGATATACCTAGCAAATCAAAACAGATTTGATTTCACCGACTCTATTTTTTTCGAAAATTAGGACCGCGGAGATAACGTACTTGACGCTGTTATTCAAATGAAGGTGCGTTATCTGCTGTTGATATCAGTCGACTGATAGATCTCCAACAGCATCCCTCCCAGAATCCATCCCCTGACGTGATTCATCCCTTAACGGAAGAGGGAGAGGAACGTACCACTTGGATTTATATCTCAGGGTGTTGAAGCGAGATAGAGCACTCGAGTCGCAGAGTCCGCAGGCCATTTTGTCATGATCGTCCCCTGTCTCTCCACCCCTTAGCCTCAGATCTTTACCCTCAAGAGGTCACCCGCTCGGGAGGGAAAGGGTACGCCTATTGCCTTATCGGTACACGTTGTGGAAGAAAATTGTGGGGAAAACTTGGAGACATTCATGCAGTAAATACGCGTAGTATGGCGTACAAATATTATTTTATAAATTTTTGAGAATTATTAGAGCGTATTTCGTTTTCATTAATTATTTGAAAGAAAAAATATTTACGAAAATTTGAATAATCATACATATACCAAGCATATTCTTTTTGTACCTCTTAATAATTTCGGGGTGATTTTATATGAGTACTTAGTTATCAAATTTCGAAACGGATTAAAATACATAAAACAGAAAAAATACGAAGTTTAAATGATTTCTATGAATATATTATATTATATATATACACTCTCACGTATTTCATAAAAAATATAAAACATTAATAATGCTTTGTAGACACTTTTGTTCGTTTTCTATTTATAAAAACACAAGCTTTTGTTTGATTTGTAAAATCTTTTGCTACAGGTTTTTCTACTATGTTTTAGACAAACTGTTATTATATGTACATAGTTGAGTATTCATATAAAAACCCTTATACGGAAGTATAAAACATATTAAATCAATCTTAATTAATAAGTTTTCATCCATTGATTTTACTGCAACGTCTTGCCAGCACCTTTTTGTGTTTGAAAGCCAAGGCAACCGCTCTTCCACTTCAGAAAGACGTAGAGCTTTCAGTGCAAAAGCTCTCGATGGGCGTCGATTATGAGTCGGCCAATCGTATGCGAACTTTCAGCTCACGGGGAGGGGCTTGGATATTGTTATAGAGTCAGTTGTTGAGATGAAGCTTTTCAACATGCTTCACATTATACGATTTTCCGACGTACCACATGCAGTGGATTTTTTAAAAAAATTGTTTATGATTATTTTACTAGTACAATTTTACGAAGCATTTTATCGAGCTTTATTCAATATTATTAATTTTACCTAAGCAAATAAATGTTTTAATCTCTTCTTCTCATCGAAGAATATATTATATGTTATCACGTCAGTGACATACTTATTTTTTTATCAAATCTTTGTATAAAACGATAAAAATTTACAACAAACAGTGCGTTATTTCAATCTTTTATTTGTCTTTTAGATATATTTATGTTACCTATAATATTTTTTTAATTTTAATTTTTCATTTTATTTTCCACTACTCCGGCTTTTAAAAAAATATTTATCAACATTTGTCTTTGTATTTACGATAAATATCGTTACTAATGTGGCGTATTACTTTCTCAATTAAAATAATACGTTTGAAAGACGAAAAGACGACTTACGATACAAATTTAGCAACACGCACTATTATCTTTCCAAAATATCATTCCAGTAATAGAATAAAAAATATTCAATCAAATACGTTAATTCTAAATAAACACTGATTTCATAAAAAAAAAACATGAATTCACTGCATTTAATTTAATTTTATTTGTATACTCAACTAGAATATTAATACAAACATATTAATTTTTCCTTGATTCGACCAAGTTGTCTAGTTGATTAGAGCTTGCTCTACCTATCAGGTGTGTCTGGGTACGATTCCCGGTAAGGTCAATATGAAATTTATATTTTTTCTATTTAAGTTAAAATAAAAGATCTCAACTGGTTTGCAAAAAGGTATTTTCATCGAGTTCATCTCGTATGATCTTCCAATTTTTGAATTTTGTCGCATTAGAATTAACTGAATCCATTTTTTTTTTAAAATATATAAGAAAAAGAATTGTTATTGAAAAAGGTATACTTTTAACTGAATGGTTTATTTATTACAAAATAAAATAAATAAATGTTTTATTTATAAATATATAAATGACAAAGGTATACGTCTTACACAACGTGTTGCAAACACCAATCAGTATTTCCGATATTAAAACGGATTGAAATTTGGTAGTAGTTATTTCGGTGTGTGAATTAAATTGTATGTTAAAGTATTTTGGATAAACATTTTATGTTAAGAGACACCTATTGTACATACATATATCCCCATAGATCCATAGAATAAAGCATAACACCAGGGAGCGTTGATCCGCGTGTTCGCGCTTGCCTCGCGTTTACAAACACATACTCGGTTCACTGCATTCAATACAAGTGGACTGTTGCAAGCAGGATGCACTGGACCAATCCTACATGCAAAATTTCACGATTATTATAAAATATGAGTATTAAATAAATCTAAAATCATAATCAGCTTCTGCGGTTTAGTGGTTAAGACTTTAAACCCTGAAGCCAAGTGGGTATGGGCTTAAGTACCAGCAAAAGACTTTTTTAGAAATCTTTGAGATGGGTGTTTGTGACGCATATTCTTCTTAAGTTGATTTTGAGCAACATTATAAAACAAATTTTGGTGCATTGGCTGTAAGGTGTAATGCCAGATATTTTATTACTTTTTCGATTATTATGAAAACTATTATTATCATTTTAAAATTCAAATAACTTTTATCCAAAAAAGTATTGTACTTATGTAATATTTTCGTTGGATTCAGCGATAGTTTTGTGTGAATTCAATTCTATTGTAAAACTAAAATTAATGACAATGTTATTCCACTGTGTTTTACTAGGTATGAAAAGTCTACCACTTATTTAAAAAGCATTATAATTAATTTTGCTATTATTATAAGTAATACTATTGGAATTATATATGCATTTTTTGTGTCTAGAACCTTCCCGTAACCAGAAGATAGAAAAATATCCAATACATTTCTGATTTTAGAATAAGATTCAAATGTCTACGTTATAAATAAATAAACTCACGATAGAGTTAGTCTGAAGATGCTTTTAAAATACATGAAATTTTCACACCGAAATTTTCACACGTAGTCAAATATTTTTTTTTGAATTTTGAACGATTTTAACAACGAAAATCCGTCAATACATGTATGTATTTTACCTTCATTTATTCTGTAAAAAAGTATATAATAGACGATGAATTATAATTAAGATTTCTTTAAATAAGACGTAAGCACCAATGTAAAGCAAAGAAATTCCTAATGTAGCATTTGGCCACAAATCGTTTCATCATCAATCAATCATTTTTATCGAAAAGGTTATGAAAAAAAAGGTGTCATAAAAGACTATAACTAAGCCCTACGATTCTTACTGATTGTTCCATCCATGCCTTTTATTCGATTTTACTGAAAGATGATGATATTTTTTCATCAGCTGAAGTTTTAGTAGTCAATTTGATTTGTCAGTGCCACTTGTTAAACACACTCATTTTATCCGAACTCCTTATATTTGATAGTCATAATTTCTGACAAAAGCTCAAACTAACCCTGACTTGACATTCTGAAACAGATGTATGTAGTGTGTCAAGTCTGAGCGTATATTGTTTTTTTTTTATAAATCTGAAATTGTCAGAGCTACGTTCAGTGCTACGTTAAGTCTATGAGGAGAACGGTATTCTGACTCGATTTTGAGTACAAGAAATATAACCTGATTATCATGCGTAAAACATTATATTAAAGCGATGATACTTGGATTTTAACACGTTTTATAGAGATAATAGTTTTTTGTTCATTTTCACATTATACTAGTTATTATGTCCGTTATATCGCGGTTCTTCTGAATATACATCTTCAGAGGCATTTTTAAAGTATGACAGTTTTTTTTCCCACGAATCGTGTCGACAAATATTTTGACTTGGTTGCATGCACTAAACTGTGCAGAATGATAGTCAAATAATGAAGTCAAGTTGAAAAATAAAAGATTTTATATATTGGATTAATTTTTTTCCATACGACGCGGTAAATTCTTTGAAGGCCTTATAATTTGCCTTAGATGCAACCAAGTCGGCATGACTGACGGGGCCGACCGACGTATCGTCTTGAGCAATTTTTCCCGTTTGTTATTTAAGTCTGAACATTACCATAGAATGTGATCAGTATCCTGAATTTACTAGCAGGACTATTTACTAACCGGCCAAGCTGGTAGAGCTTGGCAGCAAAGTAATCGTGACCAGTAATAAATTGGCTGGTCCAGAAATTAGGAGTCAAAACTTTGGTTATCTCCATCCGCCATTTTAAATTCGGAAAGAATTTATAGGTTTGACTGCTCTTGGAGGAATTTTCCCATTGAGTCTGCCAAATTTTCATGGTATCTTCTGTCGACTTCTAATATTTTATTATTAACACAATGAGAGAAGAGTGTTAATTATAAATAAATTTTATTCGACAATGTGCAAAGGCAGCCCTGCACTATTTCGCGGCTCGCCGGTAGCCATAAAGCCCCCAGGTTGATCGCACAGTCGGCCATGCGTGTCTAGTCTCTGAAATTATTGCCCTATGTCGGTTACGTACCGTTGTACATACGTAAACCTGAAATTATTATCATACATTGGTTACAAAGCGGCGTGCTAGCATGTTGTCTATTGGTTTTTCTTTCGTTTTTTTTGTATGCATTTATCTCTATCACATTTGCGTTGGTAAACTACATTACGCGATTCAATAATGTGATAAAATTTATACAGTGTGAAGGCTTGTTGGAATTTTCTATTAAGTTTATCGTAAAGTGTAGGCAACTTATCATCAAATTAATTATTTTTATAATGAATTACGGCCTTTTTATCCTGTTTTATAAACCATTGTTTCTATTGACTAACGCTTCTCAACCGTAAGAGTAAAAAAAGCTTTCGGTTGGCTACGGCCATTTTAGATCCTGAATATACATATAATAGTATAGTCACCACCTTATCATATTTTTTCTTCTTTATCCCATATTAAGACACATATTGAAAGACATTTCTAGAGATGCAGAGATTTTGAGTCATTGTGCTATACATTTTGAGCTTGACTTTTCATCCCGAATAAATTAAATTTAAAAAATATAAGTGTATCTACATATATCTACTGCATGAAAATAATCTATCTGTACAAGGATAAACACATGCATAGTTGTTTCAAAGTTTAGTTTGAGGTGTAGAACACGATTTCTCAACCGGGGGCCACGGCATGTCTCAACACAGTACAGTTTTAGGGGGCTACGGGGAAATTTTGCGAAATCAGTAAATTGTTGTGAAATTAGAAATTGGAATGTCTGAGAAGAACTAAAAAAAGCTCGTGTCTTTTCTTATGAAACTTATACTTTAATATTACAAAGCAGGTATGGAGGCCACGGAAAAACATGAAACTCAAAACGGGACCACGGGCCCAAAAAGGTTAAAAACAATGGTGTTAAGAATTAATAGGTCAATGTTTTGTCACGTTGAGATTATCTTGGATTATTTTGATAAGTTAATTTTAAATTATTTTATTATCTCAAATAGGGACTATTTTTTCCTTAGCTTTGTAGCATTCGCTTAGATTGCAAAGTATTTTCATTGAAAACCTTAGATATTTAAGTACCTCAATTATTGGGGTAAATTTTTAAAAATAATTTATTAATGGTCACGTATTGATTTTATTTTTATTTTTTAATAACTTGAAAATACTTGTAATTGGGGCAGGAGGGAGGGGGTGATACCTAGTGACTATGACTTGAACCCGTTAAATGATGTACGACTGAGCTGTGAGGTCGATTTCGCAAAATCCTTTAATAGTGACGCAATTGCAACGTTGGGTCCCCCAGTTGGGAAATTCGCCATCCGTTCGCTGGCTCTCGCTTCGCCCACACCTCTCTCTATATATTATTGTCCGTCGTGTATTCTGACTCTACATCCACAACCAAAACACCCTAACAGCCTTGCGCGTATTGCTATCAAAGCTTCCCCGCTTTATTGCAATGCGATACGTTACTTATGCCTGTTTGGTTTTGCATTGGAATCGGGTGATCACTGGTTTTAAAAAGAACAATATGAAATACTTATTTATAATCTGTGAAGAATAAGAACACATATTTATTACATCATTTTGTAACATGAGGACTTTACGTATTATATATTATGATACTATGTTTGTTGCAAGAAATCTAAACATTTTGAAAGACACTTTAATACCAGGGATGCGAAGTCGTGATTGAACACTGTGATTCCAACTTCTACATTTATAAACGGCTCGATTCTGACTATCATCGAAAAATATTTATTTTATTTAGTACATACTAAAATAGATAAGTTTTCGTATTTTAATATAATAAAGAAGTGGTTAACTTCGAATCCGACTACGCAACTCTGCAAAAAGAAAAAAACATACAAATAATTATCGCCGTGCCAATTAATTAGTAATAGAAAAAACATCTTTCTAATTTTAAGCCGCTTTACGTTAGTATAATCATCATGGATCTACATTATAACACTATGAATCTGTAGGTGAAAAATGAATTGTTAAATATCTTACAATGTATTGAAAAAGAGTGAAAAAAAGTTCACGTAAAATTATTGCTGAACAATGTTTGGTATAGCAATCTTTGTTTATATATCGACTGTGGAAATGAAAAAGGACGTAACCCACAGTTTTTCTCGATAATTATAATTTATACAACATGATAAAAGTTATATCAAAAGCGTGTACGCTGCAAATGCCGATTTGGTATTTAAATTTAGGTTCAAAGTTTGAAAAAAGATGGTCCCGTGAAAATTACGATCAGGAAAAAAGACTTTTTTAAATAATTTATTTAATTAATATTATATTAAGTCAGTTAAAAACGGTTTTATCAGTCTGCGTGTACTTCAATTTTGTGTATATTTCATGTAGCCGTTGGCTCAAAATCACCAAAAAACATTTTTTGTGTCTCCTGTAATTTTTTTTATGTGTGTGTTACGCCTTTTTTCCTTTCCACAAACGATATTATTTATCAAAAGTGCGCCTAGAGTGTGAAGTTTTTAGTAACGTCTATTTTCATTGATAGATCGGCTCCGGGCCCATAGTCTATTCTACTATATCTCATCTCAATGTTATATAAATAATAACCATACCAAGATGATAACATTGATGCACGCTCTTCACGAGAAACAATGAAAAGAAACCTGTACCAGTATTGTCTTTTGTAAATTATATTTAAAAGGTATGCCATTCAAATTGAGACTAAACAATGTTCAATCGTTATAAAATGTGTACATGTACAATTTGTAATTCTCCACTATCACATTGTATTTATCAATGTTTCTTTAAAACTTTGAGAACCACATCTATAAACAATACCCTTCACAATAAATACCGTTCCAACGTATAAATTTCGAAACAATTCAGCCCCGCGCTCTTTGTTGACGATGCGAAACTTGCAAATCCTGCCAACGCTGATAATAGCGATCTGATAAAGGCTTGATGACAGCGGGATTAGTGTAGCGATTTAACGACCCCTGGTCTCCTGATGGCGATCAGGGTGGTCGCCTCCACGGACGGTGACCCGCGATTACTACCCCTGTATTTTGTCAATTTGTAGTGGGTTGATATTTTGACAGTACTGCTTCATACATTACTCCGGTAAAATGATTACAATATTAAATGAATTAAACTCACGTATACTACCGAAATTAGCATTTATTGATTTATATTTGTTATATGTTATACATGACCTAAATATTAATTTAACTATTAGATGATAATATGTAGTATTGGGAAATTAATTTATTTCTATAATTTTCGATCAAAAATAACATATTTCAACAGTTGGTCAAGACTATACAACTCTCAATTCTTCTCTCTAATGTCTTGAAATGATAAGGAGAGGTGTTGTTTAATAGCTAGCCATTTAATATTACCCCTATCTACATAAGTTTTCTGGAAAAATAAGGTCAAGTGATAAACAGAGAACATCTTTATATTATAGAAATACGCTTTTGTTAAGATTACTTTTTCACACCTTTTCTCCGATCTTATAATATTTAGATATTTTTTAAGACCTGATTTATTAAAAAAAAATAATTGAGATATACGATGTGATTTAATATTAATACTAGCTGTAAGCCCGTTGCCCAGCAACGTGAGATTTTTGTTGCAAAGTATTTAATTTAATTTAATTTAATATTATTTTATGTTATTTTATTTTATTTTATTTTATTTTATTTTATTTTATTTTATTTTATTTTATTTTATTTTATTTTATTTTATTTTATTTTATTTTATTTTATTTTATTTTATTTTATTTTATTTTATTTTATTTTATTTTATTTTATTTTATTTTATTTTATTTTATTTTATTTTATTTTATTTTATTTTATTTTATTTTATTTTATTTTATTTTATTTTATTTTATTTTATTTTATTTTATTTTATTTAATTTTATTTAATTTAATTTTATTTTAATTTATTTTATTTTATTTTATTGTATTTTATTTTTATTTATTTTATTTTTATTAGAAATTTCGTAAATTATTTAATTTTTGGAATAATGTTTAAGTTTGCTAACAACCATTTTTCGTAGTAGCCGAAATTTCGTTTATATTTAATTTTTGGAATAATGTTCAAGTTTGCTAACAACCATTTTTCGTAGGAGCAGAAATTTCGTAAATTATTTAATATTTAGAATAATGTTCAAGTTTGCTAACAACCATTTTTCGTAGTAGCAGAAATTTCGTAAATTATTTAATTTTTGAAATAATGTTTAAGTTTGCTAACAACCATTTTTCGTAGTAGCCGAAATGTCTTAAATTATTTAATTTTTGAAATAATGTTCAAGTTTGCTAACAACCATTTTTCGTAGTAGCAGAAATTTCGTAAATTATTTAATTTTTGAAATAATGTTTAAGTTTGCTAACAACCATTTTTCGTAGGAGCAGAAATTTCGTAAATTATTTAATATTTGAAATAATGTTCAAGTTTGCTAACAACCATTTTTCGTAGGAGCAGAAATTTCGTAAATTATTTAATATTTGGAATAATGTTCAAGTTTGCTAACAACCATTTTTCGTAGGAGCAGAAATTTCGTAAATTATTTAATATTTGGAATAATGTTCAAGTTTGCTAACAACCATTTTTCGTAGGAGCAGAAATTTCGTAAATGATTTAATATTTGGAATAATGTTCAAGTTTGCTAACAACCATTTTTCGTAGGAGCAGAAATTTCGTAAATTATTTAATTTTTGAAATAATGTTCAAGTTTGCTAACAACCATTTTTCGTAGGAGCAGAAATTTCGTAAATTATTTAATATTTGGAATAATGTCCAAGTTTGCTAACAATCATTTTTCGTAGTAGCAGAAATTTCGTAAATTATTTAATATTTGGAATAATGTTCAAGTTTGCTAACAATCATTTTTCGTAGTAGCAGAAATATCGTAAATTATTATATTTTGGAATAATGTTTAAGTTTGCTAACAACCATTTTTCGTAGTAGCAGAAATTTCGTAAATTATTAAATCTTTGGAATAATGTTGAAGTTTGCTAACAACCATTTTTCGTGGTAGCAGAAATTTCGTAAATTATTATATCTTGGAATAATGTTTAAGTTTGCTAACAACCATTTTTCGTAAATTATTAAATCTTTGGAATAATGTTCAAGTTTGCTAACAATCATTTTTCGTAGTACCATAAATCGACCTCGGCGCATATATCGACAGCCCTGCAAAGGTTTCAAGTGTGCAAACAAATATATTTCGTAGAAAAAGAAAAATATCTTGGAATCTTTTTTTTTGAATTGGCCACACTAAGTATTTGACATATTCTATTTTTGAATTTTCAATACAAACAAACAATCAAAGTCAAGTTTGAAATAGTTCTTTTTTCGAATGCTTAATATATATAATCTAATTTTGTCGCACCTGAAAGTTTGCCCTTTACCTCAGCGGTAAGACGTTCCGTTCATATTGCAAAGTTCCACGTTTCGAATCCGACCCGCGGCAGAGAAATAAAATGTGAAATAAAGTTTAGCGTTTTTTCACATTTAAAACTATGTGCTTCTTCAGCGTAATGAAAAAATACTTCTAGTATGAATAAAAAAAATGTCGACAGTCGGGCTGGGGATGAGGAGGGGGAGGGGAAATCGGTGACAATCATATAGAAGATGGATGACACTGAACAAAATCTGTCAAATCAGCTCTCCCTAGCCCTATAATTATAGCTTTAAAAAATCGAATCAGTTCATTTGATTATTTAAAAAACTTCGTAGCCATGCAAATTTTGAAATAAAGTTCTCTCAATATTAATTACGATGCTTTAGTTCTAAGCCAGGAAATTTGAATTTTGAATATAAAAAGACGTCCATTCCAATTGGCCGAAAAATGTGATGTTCAAAATATGTTCAAAATAAATCGCTATCATTGGGCGAAGTGGACATCAGTACGCACACATTTGTGAAAAGTAAAAAGTAAAAAGTAAAAAGTGAAAAGTAAAAAGTAAAAAGTGAAAAGTAAAAAGTGAAAAGTGAAAACTTATTTTATCGGCTATTAATATATAGATTATTAATTCAGTAGATTTAATATGGAAATGTCATACAATTCCATTTTGCATTTTTTTTTACAACATTGCTGAGTTAATGTTTCGAACTCGTAGAGCTCTAAACTGAATAATAAATGAAATTAATTAGAAACCTACCACAAAAGATTTAATAATAAAAAAACTCAATGAAACTTTTTTTTTACCTAACATAAAATCATACAACACTTATGACGTGTTTTTTTTTTTTAATTTTTTGGTGTAAATATTCATATATATTCAATTGTTGATGGTTCTTCCTCCACAATTGGAAACGAACAAAGCCAACAATGCTATTTGCTGGTCCCCCGAGGACTCTACATAAAAATACATCTTTTAATTTTATACAGTGATTGATTTGGCACCCGTGTTTTAAAAAAAAATCACAAGCAGGAGTGTGAAGCAAACACTTACCTATCGTCGAATATGTAGATGGCAAGGGTTTGAGAGAAAGGCGAAGGTTATCCATGAGACATTTATTTTTCTAGAAATATTTTTCTAGAAATTATAATCTATTTAGGAGACTAATTCGGACTAAGCGAAACACTTCTTAGAAGGACGAAATTATGTGAAAATATTAATTATGAATTACCTACGTGACATTTTTTCTTACATTGTTTCAGTCGACTAATATTACTACTTTACCAAGCCGTATAATTTGAAAAATATATCGTAATAATTAATAGAATAGTAACTCACCTTTGTTTTACATTGTAACTGTTCAATTCGTTGGCAGCGGCGTAACCACCACATAACAGAGTCATGAAATGCATGAGGCCCAAGCAAAAAGGGCTCCAAAATTTCCACATACTCAATATACCAACTTGCGTGTGTGGGACTTGCATGCCGTTTCCACCAGGGCCCCAAATTTATAGATACGCCACTGTCCGTCGGTATATGCGTCAGTATTTGTTTATTTTATACTTCTAATTTCACATCTCATAATAATATAATATGTATTTGATTTATCCAGTCATTATTTGTCTTTTAGATTAAATTATATTATAATATTTATTTTAAAATTGTACCATCATTTTATTTAGATTAAATATATTATGTATGGTTGATGTATTTTTCAACTCCTTTGGATATATATATAAATAAAAAAATATATAAAATTTTTTTGGTAAGCGCAATTTAAATAATACGTAATAAAATTGTGTTTCTTTTACTATTCACGGTTATATTATATTAGATACCATTTCAATCACTGAAACTCACCCTCTTTAAATAATTGTAAGTACCTATTGAGAATTAGATGTTTATATTTCGCGTTATGCCTAGTTCAAGGGGTGAGCGTGTGCAGGGGTGTGATTCTAAATAAACAACCCCCAAACGACTGCGTTAGTTTAAAATTGATTTTAATTTTATTTTAAATGTTTTAAGTGGTACGCTAACACAACTTGATAAAAATTGGCCACTTGCATTGGAACAATAAAACGAAACATATTGTATTTGAATTATCAATTGTGACAACCCTTTTTTTAATTCGATGGACAGTAGATCAAGCGTGAGAATTTTGTAAATTGTATAGCAATTATTTTTAAATAATATAATAAATTACTAAATACATATTTCAAAAATAAAAATGATCATAATTTTATGTCTACATATTATCAATTATTTTTTTAAATTGTATTCAAAGGAAACGACATACATATTCAGTTTATTCTCTCAAATCTTATATGTACATAAATGTTCGGATTGAATATACGAGAAGATTTATTTTTACTTAAAATGAATGGTTATGCTTCTTGAAAACTTTGTGAGGGTTAGAAATTTCTTCGATCCGTACAAGTAACCAGCTATGCTAGTTGTGAATCCTTCTCTTATCGCCCAGCCTACGGTGAAATGCTGAAGCATTTGATCTGAAGATGCTTTCCAATAACTCGTCACAATTAGTTACACATAACGTAAACTATCAAAGTCATTAACATTTGTATGTTTTGTTTTTGTCGAGACATCAGCAGAAAAATAAAACTAAATTATTTACCACGTGCATATTGCTAAATCAATACAACAGTATGACAATCAGAAAATCGCAGTTTCTAGAATATAGAAGAAATATTGTCACTGTAAACCCTGTAAGGTAAAATGGTAAGGTAGATTGCACCCTACCATTGCATTGGATTCATCATTATATATGCTTGTAATGGCATTCATAGCTCTAAACTATTTTTTGGTCGACTATTGTTTCATTGACGTAGCGATATTTACTTGTGCGGATATCATGTTTTGATTAGTTCAACTACAATTTCAAAATAAATATAGGATATATCTTAACGAGTCTCAGTAAACTACAATACTAATAAGGTTTTTGGGGAACCTGAAAATGAATCAAGCTACGGATCAAAGACGTTAGGTTATTATTATCACGTGGTATCTTCCCATTATTCAGTTTACTTTTTAGTATTCATGCATAATGATAACAGTGATAACACAAACACCCTACATTGTTTACTGATTTTCCGAGAACATCTATCTATATTGATTTCAACCTGTTTCATTTTTTATTCAAATTTAAACAACAGTAACTTATTCAGATTTTCTCACTTCGATGCTCCAATTACTAGACTATTTTTTTCTAATGAAGA
Organism: Himalopsyche tibetana; assembly: GCA_030503985.1. Classification (NCBI taxonomy): domain Eukaryota; kingdom Metazoa; phylum Arthropoda; class Insecta; order Trichoptera; family Rhyacophilidae; genus Himalopsyche; species Himalopsyche tibetana. The sequence goes on along the minus strand of JAPJYX010000009.1, from coordinate 13,281,437 downwards.
GTAAATAAATGTCCTCACTTCCCCTCACTTCACTCACAGCCGAGTCCATTAGGCGAGTTTCATCAATCGCTTGACGACTGCATTAAGACTCGTCTTCACTCTAAAAGGCGCGTCATATTTTGCACAATGTGTACACATTTATTAAGTCTCATATTTTATATACCTGCCTGTATAAAGTAAACAGGACCGGAGTAAGAGGACACTTCGCATTAAAAAACAAATTAAAAATAATGTTTTACAACATATCCAATCGGCTGTTAACCACGTATCAGCAGAACTAAATATAGTACACGATGCCAAAGAAATAAAATGTTGCTAAAAAAATCCCGTGTAATAAAAACCTCACAAGCCCCTGTCAAATATCTTCAGTCCATTGGCTTGTGTTTATGCGTTCTTCAAACGAATATTTTTATTTCCATGATCTAGCGGAGTGGTAGAAAACCTATTTAATAGTAGGGATAGATTATACATGTTTTAATTGTTCAAGTTTTTCTTATTATGATATAATAACTTCCGTATTATGGACGTATTGTATTATGTTAAATTTGATAACTTAGTATTAGCTACTTCAGACTTAATCTTATAAGCATTTTTTACGTATAATATCTAACACAATGGAATTAAATAGTGTCCGAAACGATCTTCACATTTTTTTGTGGTTAAATAACTAACACTGAAATGCATGCTACGAAAACGATAGACAACAAAATAAACTAACATACTAACTACGTCATCACAAACAGTTTGTCACATATTTTTAGTTATTGAGAATTTTAACCAGAGTTATAATATGAACAAAGTCGTAGTATTTAGTTGGTGTCCTGCAATAAATGTAATTTTGTATATCATGAAATCATGATTGTCATGAACAAGCATAGCTTATACGTGATAAAAGTGTGCGGTATTGATTATTATGGACATTTTCTATGGTTCAATATTTTCAATTTGGAACAGCAGCTTTGTTTTATGGAAATGGATATCAAACACATCGAAGTTTATCAAATCAGTATTGGATTCAACAAATAATTTTGTACGGAATCACATTATCATTTTAATAATTCATATCTTCTTTCTTTTATTCATAGATTTTTTTTGTACATCGACGGCAAATTTGATTTGCTATTTTATTCAAAAAGTTTAAAAACGTCATTTGAAAATTAAGTTCTGTCCTGCATTTTGATGTAGCTATACTTTTAGCTGTCAAGCTAGACGGTACTCGCCTACAGAGTATTACTCTTAACCAAAACGTAGACTATCTGCGCAGGTATATAAGTTTACATTTTCCGAACAGCTTACCTTACAAATGGCGTCTGCAAGAAAACATGAGTAAATTCGAAAATATTTTTAAGAAGTACACTTAAACTAACTGTATAGTGTCAAGTCAATTAGTAGGTTTTTTTTTGAGCAGAATCATAATACGACAATATTGGTAATAGGTTTTTTTTAAACCAATTCTGCTTCCTATACTTCATTACTCTCATTTTTTAGTTGTGATTCGACGTTCATCGCCTCGGTGTCCGTCATTCAGAAATGTTTAAGCTAGGACTTAATAGGAACAGGGCCGGCGCCACCATACAGGCGAAATAGGCAACCGCCTAGGGCGCAAATCATTAGGGGGCGCATAAATGGAGAATTCAAATTATTTTTATGTACTCTAATAATAAGGTTTATTTTATTTTGACGTTTGTATTTGTTCGTTTGAATTCTCTATAATTTGAAAAAGAGAGGTTGAGTGACTGTAAAAAAAAATTCACGTAGAAAAACTGCTGTTGTTCTGAGACTAAATGCTTCATGGGAGCGGGCATGGATATATGAAAAAATATTTCTATGATCCCGAGTTATTGTTATCATTATTTTGAGAAAAAAATGGGACGATTTACTTAAAAGGGGGCAGGCCAATAATCGTTGCCTAGCGCGCCAAATAACCTTGCGCTGGCACTGAATAGGAGGAAAGGTTAAGTATGACTGATTAAACATAAATTAAGAGCAAACATTCAAAAAGTGATTTGTCACAATTTTTTAAAAAGGCCGTTTAATATCAGTTCTGATAGTCCATAATAAAATCTATGAATTGAAATCACAATAAGTGTTCAAAAAAGGTTTTTTCCTTTAAAAGTTGACACATTCAAGCAAACCGTGATTTCTCTAACACTCTATACTCAATACCTCAACTCACTCACGCACTCAACACACAATACCATAACAGTGGGTATATATAGAATGCTAATAATCAATAAGTGCTTAACCTTTTAAAAAAATTATCGCTGAAGGCAAGCACTGAATGTAAGTGATATGCCACGGCAATAGGAAAAACACACTAGAAAAAAAATAGTTATAAAATATTAAGTTCAGTATAATTACCTGACAACTCTTTGTTAACCAATGTTATCTACATATTCTTCGATAAGATGGAACCAGCTAGTGTAGGATTGCTACACCTCCACGATTGGGTAGGAGTATCGTCAGCGTTAATCATCCAATTCCTAAAAACTCGTATCCTGTTTATATATCCAAATAATTAGTCGATGTATATTTGTCATGGTTTGATTTAAGTATTATTGAACGAATAAACTTGTTGTAATATTGCTTTCAGATTCTTGATAACTGTTGATTACTCCTAAAATAAAAACAAAAATAAAACCTATATTCGTTAAGACAAATTAAATAATCATAATGCTTTATTTGCAGTACCTATTTATTTGTACATATACAATAGTATCTAGTCATTTCAATATCATTCGTCTACTCTGGTAGAAACTAGAAATGGAAGTTTAAGATGACGTTTTGACATATTTATTTTGTCATCATAAATTAACGACGATATGGTTCGGAAAATTAGTAAAAAATTATGAATGAATTTTGCATACTTCTGTTTAGCATAACAGCTTTACCAGGTTTTGAATATTAAAAACAAAGCTTTCTAATTTAATGCTTAAGGTTTTCTATATTTCTGCAAATTTACTCCAGTCGCTAATTTACGACATAGGTAGAAACGTTGGAACGCTTTGTGGCGCTGATACGTTGTCGTGATACTAATTTGTCACCCGATGGCACTCTCATGGGAAGGCTACTAAAATCGCATAGTAATAAATCTATTTATTATAAAATATTATTTTAAAAAAATCAAAGACAACATATAAAAAGTTAATTTATTCATGAATCATTATGATGGTCAGCCTATGTCTTAGTCGATATAAAATTAATATGCATATATATATATCGATACACCTGTTCAAGATAGGCACAAGTAAAAATAAAATAAGTGATATTAAGATGAAATGTTCCGGCTTTGTGATAGATATCAATACACTTGTTCAATATGGGGTAAAGTCAAAGTAAGTAATATATAGATATTCACGTTTGAGTGAAAAGTGAAAGATCCGTAAAAAAAGCTTCTGCGATATCCTAAAATATCGAATAAAGGGAGTAACCTTCAGGGGTAGGCTGAAAGGGGGCTCGGAAAGCTCGCCCGATCTCCTTGTTAAAATTCAGCGTGGCCGGCGAGCTCCTTGTTAAGTTAAGAAAACCATTCACTTAATATCAAATCAGCACCTAATTGCAATTTCCGACACTTACGTATGTAATCAGCGGTGGGCTTCCAATACGTTAACAAGGGGCTCGCTCAATCTAAAAGCAATTCTCGGTGTTCTGAGGAAGGAGTGAATTTTTATATCACTTCTATGCAATTATATGCAATACTTTAATAAGCAATCGATTTTTACTTAATACACTTATAATATGTAAGAATATTAAACTTATCAATCCAAATGGCTAAAAATGTACTACTGAGTATACTGAAGCTGTCGTAGATAATATATAAATCAGAAATTGCAGTTATATACTAATTTGATCTGAGAAAATTGTTTTATCTTAAATTAACAAAGGGCTCGCCGGCCGTTAAAAAAATTAACAAAGGGATCGCAAGAGCCCCTCCGAGCCCCCTCCGAGCCCCCTCCGAGCCCCCTCCAGCCCACCCCTGTATGTAATACGAAACAGAAGACTTTGTTGCTCCTTCAATTTTTTAATTGAAGGAGTAACAAAGACAGCCAACGTCCGCAAAAAATCCAACGAGCACGTCATATGCATCATTCATGGTATGAAGACATTATAGCTGAGATTTACCGAGCCCCCTGTAAACATATTACCAGCCCACCGCTGGTTACCTTATGAAAAAAGTGTAGATTTTAGCATGGCGAATCCAATGTTGTTAATAACTAAAAATGTCACTTCTTAGACTTGATTCTATGATAATAAACGGGCTATCGCAGCAATTTCGTTGTAAGTATAGAATGAATTGAATCAATTAATAATTTCACTAAACGCTTTTCCAATACGTAAGATTAACTGAGTATTAAGATATATATTTTTTAATAAATTGTGTATGGTAAAATAATGTATCCTTCGGTAGGCTGGCATGAAAGTTCGCGTACTAATGTACATTTCATTAGGGCGTCTGAAAGCTCCCGAGAAAGAGTTAGCGAAAGCAAAGCAGTGTGGCAGGCAAGCACGCGGCGTGTGTGACCGATGCCTTTCCATCGCCATCCTAATATTCCACCTAATGGATCACCTTTTACCAAGATGTCCTGAGATTTATACAGTTATCACTTTGCTTTATGAATGCTCCTAAAACATACCTACCATTAAGACGCGATGACACAAATATTCGTTATAAATTGTATTTTATGCTTTTCGCTCAAAGCATTCGAGGTGAGAAGATAATTGACGTGAGAGGGTTGAGATGAGCCACTTTAAAATATGTTTTAATTTATCATACGCCAATACAAATAAACAGAATACCACGCTAGATTAAGCTTAAGAGTTTTTCAAAATTTGTAAATCGGTTAAAATATTATATATTATACATATCGACAGTGGAAAGGAAACAGGACGTAATCCACACATATCAAAAAAAGGAGGCGCTAAAACCGTGTTTCGATGATTTTGTGACATATGGAAATTATGAATTATACACAACCTTGAAGTCCACGAAGACTTTTAAACTGGTGTTTAATTGACATAATCTAATATTATTTAAAGAAGTTGTCTAGGAAAAACCTTTATTTCAGTCTTTTTCTTGGTTTTAATTTTTTACACGGTCATCTTTTTGAAACTTAAAAGCTAAATTTAGATACTAATTTGGCATTTGCAGCCTGCATCCTTTTGATAGAACGTGTATCAAATTTTATACATAGTGATTATAGAAAAAAACTGTTTTGAAAAAACTGTGGGTTACGTCCTTTTTCCTTTCCACAATCGATATGTATATCGTTGTTGTTTTTGGAATAAACGTTTATATAATTATTCACCGTTCATTTTGAATATGGTTTACGTTATTTTTATAGTCACCTGAAAAGCAGCCCAGGTCTTGTTTCATCAGCGTTTTTAGGTGGAACTCTCATGGTCACGTACTGTGGATGCCTTCAGAGAGCCTCAACCCTATTTGTCTTCTCTTCCGACTGATTTTATTTCAGTACAAGAACCGTTAGGTAGGTAATATCCATATTACGCACTTGATAGACCGCAGGGATATCATGAAATCGCCACAAAATTCCATATCAAATAAAAATATATTTGGAATCCTAAAGAGAAACTAAGATTATCGATGGGAGATTGAAAGCTCTGCACGGTAACCATATGCTCCTTATATGGACTAGACGTGGTCACAGAAGAAGCTCTAATGAGAATGATCACTTTTATCTATTATTTATTTAATATATTTTATATTTAAATTGCCATTAATCTGTTTGTATAAATACATGTTTTTTTAAACCTTTTGCAGCTAAATTACGATACGCAACGACAATATACTTGGGATTACATCTCAGGACAATACAATGATAACATGTGAAATTTCGCATTGAGCTTTTACGTTATATTTTATTTTTCAATAGAAAATTCATATAACATTTAATTAGGTAGACGAAATTATTATATATCTTCAATAAAATATCAGAAAAATCTTTCAATATCATAATTATTAATTCTTGATTATATATCATATTTTAAAAGTTATTTACTATAGTTTTCAAAAATTTAGCTTGTTTGTTTCTCCAATAACCATCGTAAGAGTTATCCCCATGCAACCTTTCTAGCAGTAGTTGAAATCATTCGTGTCTTCTTTGATAACAACATCACGTCAAACAGATTCGTGTGAAAATACGATATCTGCCAGGTGACAGATAATGTCTAAAAATAAAGCTCGTAAAGTAAAAAGTATACATACATCCAGATAGCACATAAGCGCAGAGTGGTGCACTCGCTAAAGCGTGACATACCTACTTATAATAAACCTAATGTCGGTTACTTACTACCAACCAAGCGGGGTGTCATACTAGATGGTTGCTTAAAATTTATTTGTGGGTTTTTTTTATCGAAGGATATTTCCTTAAATGAGGAGAATCTCCAGTACTGCGATATTTTCTTTCATATCATAAAAACAATAGAAACATTCGCAATCAAATATATTTTATTACAGCTTAACGACCGTTGACGCGTATTTGAGTCTTTGAAAAACAGAGGTTGCTGGCCGGCGATCTCATATATGCGTATAGGCGAAGTATCTGGAAGCTAAGAAAATTAAATTTTGTAAAGATATCTCAATTTGTTTACAAATTATAGTGAATTTAGTAAAATCACAATTTTTGCGAATTTTTCGCAAAATTTAATTTCACCAGGTGAAATTTTATAAAAAAAAAACGTGCGGTCGTTAAGCTGTTATGTCCTCTCTACAGGGTACAGTAGATTTCGAATCAATTTACTTTAGTCATCTAAAATTTGATCTCCAACTGCATACAATTTTATTCACACTATTGAGATTGTGGTTTTAATATCAACTGCAGTGAATTAATAATTTGCATTCAAAATAACGCGGTCCAGTAAAAAGAACAAACAAATATTGTTACTCTAATTATCTAACACGATTTTTTTAAATCCATGTCCGCTCTCAATGTGGAGCATATGGCCTACTAATGGAAGTATCGCAGCAGAAGTTTTTCTACGAGAACTGTTTGTTACTCAGTCGCTCAACCTCACTTTTTTCAAAGTGAGTAATAGGGACAGAAGGATAAGGCTAGAACAGGACTAGTGGTTGGCTAGTCGCTATTGCTACACCCAGTTATTAAAGGATCAGAAGGATGGGAGGAGAGGTAATGATGTGAATTGACATCACAAACACCTAGTCTTCGATCACTACTTTGAATTGAATAATTCTCAAATTAAATGTGATCAACTGGGCCACAGCAGGCGACCAACGTCTAACACGATTCTCAGATATAAAAAAAGATAGGCCATAGGCAAATTATGAAATACATACAAACTTGAAACTGGTGTTTAATTGACAAAATCTAACATTAATTTAATAAATTGTTTAAGAATAACATGTCTTTTTTTCCTGTTTTAAATTTTAACAGGACCAACTTCTTTCAAACCGAAACGTTAAATTTAGATACTAGACTCAGCATTTGCAGCTTACATACTTTTGATAGAACGTGTATCAAGTTGTATACATTATCGAAAAAAGCTGTTTTGAATAAATTGGGTTACGTTATTTTTCCCTTCCATAGTGGAATATATGTCACAGTTAAAGGGTAAAGTCTTGTCAATGTGTTGTAAATGCAATGATTATAAAGCAATGTTAAACTAACACCATTACAGTTTATATTTACATTGACCATTCAATGTACTAATTAACTAGTAAGTGTATAAACCCACCGACGAAAGTTCGACAGAGTAGAAATGACATTACGGCTTAGGTTAGGTTAGACATATTGAATAAAATGAGGGCGAGAATTGTGTAAAATATCAGATGGCATTAAACTACAACCGCGTGATTGCGCGCACTCGGTAGTGAAGAGTGACTGGCAGCACTATGACTACTATGTGCACACGTGACTATTTTTAAGTTTAGGAACAATTTAATTACGTCTGTGTTGTAAATGTACACATTGAGCAGTTAAAGTGTTCATCACTTCTCTCGTGTATACTGTAACTGGCTAAAATGGACACTGTATACATTGACTAGTTAATTTATACATTGACTACGTGAATACTTTAACTGAAATATATATATTAAAATCCTATTGCATCTAACATAAAATGACGTGTGTTATAGTGTAACATTAGTAGTCATTTCATTATTAGCAGAGTTTATACAATAATATATTCTTGTATTTTTATGAAATAAAATAGAATTGATTAATTTATTATTGTTAAACATAGTATAACTTTGCATAAATATATCGACTTTGGAAAGAAAAAAGGACGTAACCCACACATGATAATGTTGGGCCATTAGCAAATTATGAATTATACACAAACTTGAAATGCACGGATAATTCAAAACTTGTGTTTAATTGACATATTCTAATATTAATTAAAGAAATTGGAAAAACCTTTATTTCAGTGTTTTTTCTTGATTTTAATTTTTTAAAAGGTTATATTTTTCAAACTTAAAAGCATAATTTAGATACTAATTCGGCATTTGCAGATTGCATCCTTTTGATGTAACGTGTATCAAGTTTGATACATTGTGATTATCGAAAAAAATAGTTTACGTCCTTTTTCCTTTCCACAGTCGATATATGTAATACTATTGCAACATTTTATGAAAATAAAACTGTTTTTCTTAAATGAATATATTATTTGGTCCACTTTTTTTTTATTTCTAAGAATCGAACAGAGACTAAAAGAATGTTTTTTCTAAAAACACAAAGAAACGTATTTTGTTGAATAATTTCAGCGATGCCGTTGTTTCAATGAGGTCGTTTTTTGTTTTGCTTTTATTTTAATTGGAAAAAAGGTGAGTTTATGTTTCATTATGTAATAATATCAAAAGGTAAACGCTTCGTGATTTTTTTACGTAAGGACGGCATTAGACCACACGAAAATAATTTTTATCGAAATCTAGAATGAATACTTAAAGTTTTTCGTTCGAATGAGAAGGAAAAAGAGTATTTTGTGTACTTTAAAAATGAAAAAAAAGGTATTTCAGGACATATTTCTTATAAAAATATTAACACTGCACACACAGTAATTGTCTGAGACAGCGTGGGCTGCCAGTTCACTGTTCTGGGAAAGGAGTGATTTTTTTTATCAATCCTATGAAATACCTAAACAACCAATAGATTGTTACTAAATACACTTATCATATGTGACAATATGCAATTTACCGTAAACTTATATAACTAAAACTAATATATATATTAAACTTATAAACTTACAATCTTAAGGGCTAAAAATGTACTACTTTGTATACTGAAGCTGTCTTAGATAATATTATATATAAGTCAGAAACTGAAGTTATATACTTATTTGATCTGAGAATATTGTTTTCTCTTAAATTAACAAGGGGCTCGCGTGGGCCTCTCCGAGCCCTCTCTAGCTCACCCCTGGACTATCAAACTTGGTTATTATAAAAATATAACACATTTGATTTATGTTTGCCGTGAGAATAATAATATGGGTTTATCGTATTTTAAAGTTGTGAATAAATTACTTAAACAAATATTTTTATATACAACGATTAAACGTTTCTAATATACAAATAACCAGAAAAACCTAATTTTTCATAGTTGAATGTCAGTTTATCAAATTATGCGTTAGGTTAGATTTGAGAAGCGTGAGCGAGACAAATGATGGCTGAGATTTTTAACTACAATACAGTAAAACCTCCATTTACACTTAAGTCGAGACAGTGTAATTCGGGGTAGTGTAATTGGGGGGTCTAATCTCATACAAAATTAGGGATTTGGTTTTTTCCGTAAAAAATGCAAAACAAAGAATTCACTTACTTTTGCAAAAAAAAAATATGGACAAAATATTTAGTTGTGATACTAAGTGATAAAATGCAAAGCGTGCCAAAATCCAACACATAGACAGTCGCCGGCTATACGTGTTGAATACCCAGACGCTAGTCAAAATTTGAATGTATGCGCCGCACAGACGACCGTCTCGTAGCAACGACAATGGAATGCGGCAGTGCAATTGGGGGATTTGCGGCGAACATTTCAAGCTGGCGCGTAATTGGGGTTTCACTGTATATTTAAATATAATATCCCGTTATACATTTTAGAATCCAATTCATTTTTAATATATACGGAAAAACTTAATATAATATGCTATCAATCGCATATTCAAATCTAAAACTCTATGTCAAAATATAAAGAGTTCTTAAACAACGTTTTGTTTTTTCAGAAGATAGAAATTCAAAAAAAGAATAATGTAAATGCTTTTTAATTAAAAGAACGATATCAATAGATTCAAGTTGAAAATTGTAATACATACACTGTGAACAAGCTTAAATCAAATGTAAGGCATGCTTTACATTTTTTCCATTTGACATTCCAATAGCTTCGGGCAATTCAAGATTTAAAATACACACAGGAACGCTGGTAACAAGAAAAACAATCCAGAATAAGCCTATAGGTTTTCCAGGCAGGTAACAGTAGGAAAAATAATTCAAAAAGTTTTTCTCGTTTACTGGAAAATACCTAGCCGAATTCTGATCTAATTTATCTGAAATGTGATTTATTAACACAAAATCTATATGTAAAAAAAGTTTATAGAGTTGCAAACTGATTTTATTGAACATTTTGACAGATACAGTTTTCACACTCCAAATTGGACATTTTACAAACCAAATTGGACATTTTACAAATCAAATTGGATATTTTACAATTTTTTTTTTTTTTAACAGTTAGATAATTTAATTAGGTCAGGGGTTACCAACCCCGTGCACGCGGGTGCCATGGCGCCCGCTGACTGATTTCGGTGCGCCTGCCTACTAATTTGGGCAAATCGTTAAATTTCTCTGATTTTAAATTTCAAAATTCTTGGAAGAACTAAAAAAAAGGAGTCACGGTGATAATTTGGGCAAATCGGTAAATTCCCGGTTTTTCGGATGTCAAAATTTATGGAAGAGCTTACAAAATTTGAGCAAATCCTTAAATTCCTGGGTTATAAAGAACATTGAAAAAATGTGGTACCCGCCGTCCTAACTTAAGAATGCACTCTAGGGTCCAAAAAGGTTGGTAACCCCTGAATTAGGTTTATTTACGCACATTTTGACGAAATATTATTGTACCTTCTTACAGAATATGTACCGCGGGCACGGGGCTGGTAACCCCTGACCTAGTTAATAAATTATCCAATTGTTTAAAAATTGTTTTTTTGTAAAATGGCCAATTTGATTTGTAAAATATCCAATCTGAATTGTAAAACGTCCAATTTGATTTGTAAAATGTCCAATTTGGTTTGTAAAATGTCCAATTTGGTTTGTAAAAAGTCCAATTTGGTTTGTAAAATGTCCAATTTGGTTTGTAAAATGTCCAATTTGGTTTGTAAAATGTCCAATTTGGTTTGTAAAAAGTCCAATTTGGTTTGTAAAATGTCCAATTTGGTTTGTAAAAAGTCCAATTTGGTTTGTAAAATGTCCAATTTGGTTTGTAAAAAGTCCAATTTGGTTTGTAAAATGTCCAATTTGGAGTGTAAAAACTGTAAAAATATCATAAGAAATTTAATGCTTGCAAAAATGAATCCCCTTTATTTTGCATATTAATTAGGTTTTAACGCCTAGTTAAAACATTATTCGCCCACGATACGTGTTTTGTCTCTCCGCATCTTCAGGCCTTTAAAGTCACGGTTAAATCAAAACAGATTGTATAATTATGTGATTATAATAATAATAAGATAGGTAATCATTAACACTAGAGTATGAAACCATTTGACAAATAATTCAGCGTCATTGCTGCCAACAGAAAAACATACTTTCTCTCTCTCTCTCGCTCTTATACACTCATTCGTTTGTGGTTCACCACGCAGCAATATTTTCGAAGTATTTCTAACAGTTATGAAAGACTACTACGATTCTTAGGTATGTCCAATATTTACAAATAATATTTAATAATAATTATTGAGTTATATTAAGAACTAAAGATGGTTACTTTTAAGATTACGGATATGGTGTTGTTCACCAAGTATAAACAATAATATTTCCTCTTAGGTATAAGAGCGAGAGAGAGAGAGAAAGTATGTTTTTCTATTGGCAGCACTGACGCTGAATTAACTGTCAGATAGTTTCAGACTCTAGTGTTAATGATTACCGGAAGTTTGATAAAAATAATAACATTTGGCGCATTATATTTTCAAATAAGAATTAAAAATATTTTTTTTACAATCTTATAAGTAACAATGTTATTTGGAGAAAGTTAAAATAAGCAATTTTAAAACATACCTACGTGATTTTCTTGTACATGATAAATACGTTTTTTATATATTTTCTGAGAAAATTAGCTGTTGAATTAATGAAAATAGCGAAAGACGAAACCCTGGTCGTAAGTGATTCAACCAATGAATGCGCATACAATTTCAAACTATTCAAGTTATTAGTAACATAAGTAAGTATTTATTAGATCGTATGATCTGTTCCGCTACAAATTATTGACGAAAGTAATCCATTTTAAAATAAGTCTTCTATACATAAGTACACGCTCATATAACTAAGAGTCTGAAATAATACGGCGACGCTTGCGCTGAAAAAACATCCGTAATGAGTGGGTAAAATTTTCTTTTTGTTGGCAATGTTTAGTGTTGCCAGAAGGTAGATGAAAATGGAAGTATGTTATGTTCTTAATTCAAATTTTAAGCGTTGCCAAGTATGCACAATTATACTCATACATGGTTACATATTATTTGCATTACTTATATTTTCAAGGTAGATTGGTGAATATGGTCGTTTTTTAAATATTTGAAATACTTAGAGATACCAGAAGCTGAACTGAAAAGAAAAATGAGAATTCATTTGCATAAGGATCTAGACCAGTGGTTCTCACGTTAGATTTCACTGTGGCCGCATTATAAGCATCGGCGGTCCTATGGAAATGTCTCGTGGCCGCACCAAATGTGATAACAATAGCGGTTGCATTTACATAAAAAAAGGATTAATTTATATTCAATAAAATACATTATTTAAAGATATTGGTATTTATTTATTTAAAAGCAATTCAAATGGAAATTGTTCAACAGTTCTCTCTTCCAATGCAAGCCACATCGCCGCTTCTAAGTTTGCATCTGTCAGCTGGTTTCGATATTTATTTTTTATAAAGTGCATTACACTGAATGATCTTTCACAGAATATACACAAATATGATACCTCTGTGAGTCATTTGGAGTAAATAACTCGACTGAATGCTCGATAAGTCAGGTGCATTCAATCAATTTTAAAAAATAATAATTTTACAAATGAATTTGTAAAAATACATTTTTTATTTGATTTTCTATGAAACTGTTGGTGGCCGCAGCAAAATCCTCTGGTGGCCGCACATGAGAACCACTGATCTAGACATTTATTTTTGACGATATGAAATACGCAACACCGTCACGGTGAAAGTAATGATTAGTTTTTGACGGTTGGTATAGGAATTGAGTCGTGGTTTTCATATTTCGTATGTTGGACGCTTCACTGCTATTCTATTATAGAATATACTGTGGTTATATAGTAGATCTGTTAAACGTTTACGATGTCAGGACAAATGATCACTCTGTTTCGTATTTCAGAACGTCCAAAATACCTATCCGGATTAGTGGCGGATTAAGCACATGGGAGGCTTCAGGTGCAATACAATTTGGAGGCCATGTTTTTCGGAAAACATAAAAACATTTAAAAAATCCATGTAATATAGTAAATGTATATAAAAATCTGATCAAAAAGCATATGGGCTGTATAATGTAAGCTATGTTTGAGGCCCCTAAGATTCGGAGGCCCCAAGCGTGCGCCTCATTCGCTCATATGATAATCCGCCACTGATCTAGATCCTTACATATATTACATGATACTCCGCAGGTGTCTAACTATTGTTTAAAATGTTTGCGTTATTTTATTGGCAAAGTATAGATACAATTAAATTTAATTAAGGCTGAATACTTTATCATTACTAAGATCGATGAATTGGGGTTCCACTGCACTTGACAATAATTGTAGGATCAATTCTGAAATCGGCATCGAAGCCACTTTCCATCAGAAATAATTCACTGATATTATTATTTCTTAGACAAGTTTTAAAGTGAAAAGAGTAAACAGTCGAAGGTAGTAAAAAATCACAACAGTTTAATCATATATCGATGTGGCTTAATTTTAAGATATAAAAAATTGAATTTATAAATCTTTATCGTACTAAGATACTGAATATAAAATAGTAGCCTGGCAACCAAACGATGAGAATCCCCGCAAACAAAGGAAATCTGTGCAGCGCCACAGAAAAAGTCCCGCTAAAAATGTTCGATCACGTTCTGCGGCCTAACCTCGACACCCCCATTAGTTTATAAGTGGCAAATTGTTGATTTACAGATTTTATCTGGCTAATTCTTTTTCGCTACGAGGACCCGGCACGCTACCGCCATATACTAAAGTAAACGTGCCGCTACTACTGGGTAGCTCTTATACTTAAGCTGTGTCCACACTGGGAAAATTCTGTCGGAAAAAATACGTATATGAGTATTTTGATGGTACTAAAAGCAGATAAGCAACCTAGTGGCAAGTATGTAAGCCAGATAAAAACATTAAATAAATTAACACCTAATTTTGACTATTAGAATTAGCTCGCAACTAAAATTAAAATTGTAATACGCGATGGCTTAAGACTGTGAGACGTTTTTTTGGATCCCGAAGGGTACTCAACGTTGTGTCCAACACCCCTTTACAGCTTAACACTATTCTTACACAGTGTATTTCGTATAGAAACAACGTTATTCGCGTCCCAAGAAGAAATTCCTCGAGACCTGGTTGCATGCACTACAGTGTACAGAATGATAAATAATGTAATGAAGTTAAAAATACAAAGTAAAAGCTGTTACGAATTGGGTTCCATTATCTTTCCATAATAACGCGGTGAACTCCTTGATGGCCTTATCATTAGCCTTAGATGTAACCAAGTCAGCATGACCGTTGGGGCCGAAAGATCGGTCTGAGAATTTTTGGATTAAGATATAAACATTTCCAGGTATTGATTACAGTCTAAGTTTATGCAGAATAGTAGCCAAGAAGCATTTTCAAACGCTTCAGCATTATCCAACAATACTCCCAGAACATATTTGTTAGGAGATTATTCCGAAGTGCAAAATACAGTATAAACTACATCTTCAGTGAACTTGCCTAGTCTGAAACCAAATTAGTTTTAGGATAGTGTTTCTATATTCGCCAGGTGGGTTTCAATCTTCAAGCACATTAGTCGTTCCAACACTTTGCTAAAAGCTAGCTAGACTATACAACTTAATTAAATTATTATAAAATGTACATATTATATTATGTAAATACATCTAGTCCTTTTTTGCGCTATTTCGCTTTTACGCGACTCTTTTGGACGGCACTATTTCTTTTTTCAGGTCTCCGATAATGCGACCTATATGAAGGTTATGTTTTGATAATAAACTATTCAACATTTTTTTAGTATACATACAGTATGCAAAAAGCGGTGGACAGAAAAGAAAGATGATACACCTGTACCAGGAGGGCGCCAGACCTACTAATTCTTTCCAAGGCAAACAGAGTTGACCAAATTCTGGATTTCAATTCACTGAATAAGCCAATTAATTACTGAGCACGGTAGTTTTTTTTTTGCAAAACTCTGTAAACTTGGTTGTTTAGTGAAAAGGCCAACATGAAAATGTTGCGGTATAAAGCAGAATCTTAAACACATCCTGTTGGAATGTCATTGAATGCAGCATGAATAAATGGAAGTGTTATGCAAGACGATCTTGATTTTCTGCATACCTAAGTGCACGTCACCAAGAATAGGACAGTATAAAAAGTTAAAATACCTAACACATTATACTTAAAATCGAGCTTTATAAAATTGATTATATGGGCCGAAGTTTGTTTTTTCCAACTCACGTTAAAAGTCGGTTTTACACATATGTGTTTTCAAACGCAAAAAATGTGAGTAAACAAAGCGGAATAGGAGTTGTTTTTCATTTAAAAACCCATTGGGTAATGCTTGTTCTTAAAAACGAGAAATAAATTTTATACGCTTTTTTTTGTAAACTTTTTTTTAATTGCATGTGAAAGCGCTTATGTGTATGGTTAGCTTACGTATTTTTTCCAGAAGCACTTATAATTATTCATATTTCCAGTGGTACATTACCCTACAAGCACACGAAGCACGCGATTGGGGCCTCCAATCTTAGGGCCCTCAAATTGTATGTATTTTTATGAAACCTATTAGTTATTTTAAATTCAGTTTTAATAAATAAAAAATACAAAATAAAATAACACCTAGGGCCTCCCAAGTGCTTGATCCGTCACCGCATATATTATACGTTACCAAAGATGGAAATCAACAATATAAAAATAAACTATCTTGTTCAAAGTATTTTTTTTAAAGTGCGGAATGATTAAAAAAAGTTTGCATTATTTAAATTAAATTTTCGATACATGAAGAAGTTTTGACGGCGGTTTCTACACCTTAATCGCTTAATCTATTAAAAATAGCCACCATAATACAAAAAATATGTTTTTTTTTAATATTTCTTTTGTCAAAAAATATATTGTGCTTAAAAATATTGTCTGATCATATTATATGGATTAATTAAATCATAACAAAAACCATTTTTGAATGAATAATTTCACAATTTGCATCAAAATTAGTAAAAAAACTCAGTTGCGTAACAAAAAAAAAATCATCTGTATAAAAAGTTATTAAAGACCAGTGTTCCCTCTAAGCTGTGCGCGTGTGCGCGCGCACAAAATTCGCCAAGGGCGCGCACATACATTACAACAGAGCGCACAAAAGTTACACCAGCTATACCACCACCAGAATAAATTAATTTACATTAAATAGTGTTGTTAATTATTTTCATTATTAAAAATCAACCTTTTCGTTTAGTACACGGGTTCCCAACCTGGGGGTCGCCAAGGGTTTCCTGGGGGGTCGCCAATTTTTTTTAGATTTTAACAATATAGCAAATCGAGGATTTCAAATTCCTCGGAGAGCTAAAAAAAAAGGGGGCTTCGGAGACAATCCGGGCAAAAAGTAAATCGAGGATTTCAAATTCCTGGGGGGGGGGGGTCGCTAGTCACACGGCTTTTATAAAAAGGGGTCGCCAACCGAAAAAGGTTAGGAACCTATGGTTTAGTAGGTCTAAATACCGTTATATGGCGCACAAATCTCTCTTTATTTCTTGCAAAGTTGCACAGCCAATGTCTTTTGCGCACAGAACCTTCCAAAAATTAGAGGGAACATTAAACGCTAAAGACCCCTATTTTTGTACTAAAAAAAATATCCAAGGAAAAGCACGACTTCAAGTTGTAAATGCCCAGCTGTCAACAAATTGAGAACAGTAAATCTTATTCCAGAAATTTTAGCTGACGATAACGACAAAAAACAGTTACTTTTATTTTGCACTAACGGGCAAAGAAGACCCTCATCATTTACTTTTTTGGCATGGATCTAAAGTTATTCATTTTTTGGTATTTATTTTCTTATTTCATAAAATAAATTTAAAATTGAGCCTAAAAGCCTTCAAGCGTTGCACAGGCTCCGTTGTATGGTGGTTACGCCACTGAATTGAGCTTGTTGATATGCGGAAGACGCGTAGCTCCAACTAAACTACTTGATCACATATCACAAAAATGAATGTAACGTACATGTTACATTTTGTAATAGTATTTTTTCTTTATATTTAAACGCCCCGGTACCGGCAATTAAACGATCATTCATATGGTACTAATTATTGTCTATGATTCTTTTCTGGCAGCACCAGTCTGTCAAGAAGGTGTCAAATTTGAAGGAAATTCCACTGTCTTTTGTCAGGTCCGGCATGTATATTTCAGTATTTTGTGGGTGTTTTCCCAATAATATTGCACAACAATTCGCAATTTGATCAATATTCTCTAAGATTTTGAAGTGAACCTGTTATCTTACATGTGAGATATATATTTTCGTTATAAGTGCTACCTTTGTTTTTAAAGGCTAAAGATAACGTAGATAACCATGTAAGTAATAAATACAATTTTATTATTCAATCCGTTTTTATTAATATTTCACAATTATTAGTAATGCTTTGGGTTATCTTAAAGAATAGCGTCGTGAAGCATTTGACGTTTAATCGAAATTGCCGCCAACACAGAAATCGTTTGTGAATTATTTGTTTTAATTAATTATACAAATCTAAGATGCGTTATGATCTTTGATTACTGTCAGAATAAATGAAAAAATAAATGTACATTCAATCATATCTTAACTAAGATGTATAAGTAGTTACACATAGCTTCCAATATTAACGATTTCGCGGCGAAATCGGTACGATTGAATATACATTTATTCTGACAGTAATCAAAGATCATATTTTATTTGTTTTAATTAATTATACAAATCTAAGATGCGTTATGATCTTTGATTACTGTCAGAATAAATGAAAAAATAAATGTACATTCAATCATATCTTAACTAAGATGTATAAGTAGTTACACATAGCTTCCAATATTAACGATTTCGCGGCGAAATCGGTACGATTGAATATACATTTATTCTGACAGTAATCAAAGATCATAACGCTTCTTAGATTTGTATAATTAATTAAAACAAATAATTCACAAACGATTTCTGTGTTGGCGGCAATTTCGATTAAACGTCAAATGCTTCACGACGCTATTCTTTAAGATAACCATGCTTTGATTTTAATGCCATGTATTAATGTTTGAGAAGTCATAATGTTTGCTTGCTTGAACTTAGTGGGTGATGTCTGTTCTGTTTTTGATTTATAATTATTAATATTTCAAATTCTATTTTCGACATATATTTGTATATTTGCAAAACTGTGTTTCACCTTCGACAAATTGTATAGTTTTTAGTGATTTAAAAATGTAAACTAGTGAACTGTGAAATTCAATCGTACTAGTGAACTATATTTGTTACCTTATCGAGACTGAATTTGTGATAAAGAGGCCAAATAGTCATATAATAGAATTATTGAATCTGAAAGTTCACCTAAATTACGAAGTGCAGTAAAGACTGCTTTCACAACCTTAATTTTTTTCCATGATAGTGAGTATTTCCTTGGTAGTTTCTGAACAAAAGTGTTATTTTTAATAGCATTAGACAGACCCTGAATAAAGGATATTTACTGATTTCATTGATTCCAAGGTATGATAATTTGGCCCTTCCATTCATAATAATGTTTCACAGCAAATTGTGTCATTATCGGGTTATTCCATAATGTTTTCTAGTAAAAAATGACACCAGTGTATTTGTAATGGTTGAACCTTCTTTTAATGACATTTCTAGATATTAATTTGGGAAATAATTACATTCAAGTAATATTATTAGTTTTTTAATTAGATGTTTTCTCATTGCAGATATAATGTCTAGTGAAAACGATATTGTGGTTATACCTGATTCGCAAGGGAGTGCAATGTTGGATGACGGAAATGATTCTCCTGATATGTTTGGTGATTCTCAAGAGTTTATGGATATCGATATTGATGCTGAAATACTTGGTATGTTACTATAATCTACAAATTATTTAATGTTTATATTATTTGCTTGACTTTTATACAACTGGTTATACAAAAGAATGTATCAGCCAAGAAATTAAACTCTGAGTGTAACAGGAGCAAAAAGCTAACCTATCCCTATCCTTCTACTCTTACTAAGAATAAAATAAAGTTGAGTAACTGGATAACAAACAAACTTCTACTGAGTTAGCTATATTGGAATTCAATATAACGAGCTGATATAGTTTAAAAAATATACTTTAATGGAACGGGGATATATTTAGCTTACGATTCAAAAAGGCATACAGATTTATTCCCAAATATTAAATCTTTTGACACCAATTTGAAAGTGTTCTGCCCCTTTTAATCCGTTTTCATCCTAACATATTGATCTTCTGTAATATTTAATGTAAAAAAAAACATGTTTTGTTATTTTATTTAAGCTCAATGCTCTTCTGCTAAACAAGGAAGTAATGGAAAAACATGGCGAGGTGCCTCCATGGCTGAGATATACAGTGGCGATACACCTTGGAGCGCTCCTGAATTTCCACCCGTATTGCCTGCCTACAACCACGCAGTATTATATCACATCTCACAAACTTCAAATTCTAAATATAATTTTTCTCAACCTCCGATTCCTCAGCAGGGCAAAGAAGTATGGGATGATCATCATGTTAGAATGCCATATTCTGCACAAAGTTTTTATCCTATTACTCAGGTTGGTCATATAAGTAATACTCATATTTTTTTATATTCCATATTTTTTTGATTATAGGACGCCATAAACTAAAAAAAACACCTTGATTTTTAAATACTTTAATTAAAAATAAAACCACTGTGATGAAAAATGAATTGGTTCATTTATTCTTTTGTACACTAATTCTCTACACAGGAATATTCTGTGAGCAGATTTTTTTTTGGAAGAATCTTGTCAGTTTTCCGTGAATTTATAAAATTATTATAAAAAAGCATTCGTAGTTATTATTCAAATAATTTCTTGTACAGAACACCAGAGTTTGAATTCTCTTTTGATTCAGTGTCCAAAAATTCCATATAGATTCAGAATTATAGATTTAGGCAGTCTAAAAATGTTTTACAATACTTTTAGTCTTATTCTGTAAAACTGTATGATGTACACGCTATTTTAATCATAAAAAAAAATACTTATTCCATGTTTGATATTTTTAGGAAGATGGGACAACAGTTCTCAAAAAAAGATGGGACATTATTACCGAAGCACTATCACAACCTATTAAAAATTCATATGAATTAGAAAAAGCCATACTCAAATATAATTCTAAATATGTAAATCAGTGGAAGTTTTCTGGGTTACACAAACTTTTCAATGAGGTATGAAATTTTATATCATAAATAATATAGTATGACACACTAGGTGAGTGACAGTGAATATATGAATCATGATGATTTCAAGATAGGTCGGCTTAGCTATGAAATTCTTAGGTGTAAGCAAAACTATGTTAACATTTAAACACCCGGGTGCCGTGCGCAGTAGGAGTTTCGCACGACCCTTACTGTATGTCTTACGTGGACGAAATCAAAGCAAATGCAAAGCAACTAGGTGCGGAATGAAAATATCAAATGATCTGCACCGCTATAGTGTCCTACGTGACAAAACGCACAGGGCGATCAGTTTGATTCACTTTAAACTGTGTTCTAATCGCGTTCGCAGTGACATCGCCCAGGTAAGACATAACGTTAGCTATTATAAAAATTACTATATCTCTAAAACTAGTCAACTTATTTGGGTAAAGTAATAAGCATTATCAAAAAAAAAGAGTTTATAATTTTAAAAAGCTTTATTTACTATTTTTCACAATTTATATAACTATACATTAAAGTTAAAGAATTAAAACTATAAAAATTACACAAAACCTAAATGATATATTTCTAGGTATGGCAAAAAATCTGTATCCCATCCCCATTGCGGTCCACCTAATATTACATAATGCATATCCCAAATGCTGACGCTGTAACTTGTAACGCAAATGTTTGCATTACTCATTATGACAAAAAAAATTATCGAAACCGAAAATAAAATATAGATTTAGTATCTCAAAGTCATTATTTATGTAAGCCATTATTCATATTTTGAATACTAAATCAAAAATCAGTGTCTCACGTATGGGACCGCTGGGCATTGAACGACGCAAATCCACCGGGTGGATAGTGGTTAGCTCACTTTTAGTATATGGTGTAGGTTTTAAAATTTAACTTTTCAATATCTTTTGAATGATCAAAAAAAATCCTGTCATTGAAATTATCAAAATATTTAGTTTTGATCCACCCAAGGAAAAAGGTTTCCCATCGTTGCACACTGGTGTTTTGATCACAAGCTTCAAACTTTCCATTAATCAGTAACTGAATTAATATTTATAGTTTCTAAATGAAGAAGAAACAGCATTCTTCTTTGAATCAACATTGCCTGCTATGACCAGACTCGCTTTAAGTCTTCCCCAGTTGGTTCCCACATCAATTCCTTTCCTCAGGTTAGTAGTATTAAAATGATTCTAAGCATATTTAAGTTGGCAGATGATCTTTCAAATATTCAAAACACATTTTGTAATATTTTTTATATTTGTAAATTGTCTCTTTAGTGTGAAATATGTGTTTTTGTTAAAGGCAACATCACAACAGATCTATATCATTGAGTCAGCAGCAGATTTCTTGTCTTTTAGCGAATGCATTCTTTTGCACTTTTCCAAGAAGAAATACTAACAGGCGTAAATCTGCAACCATCTCATATCCTGAAATAAATTTCAGCAGGTATGTATTTTTTCTTATTTTCAATCTAATAATATCAAACTATATAAGTCTAAAACTGATAGCTTTGTTATTAACTAGCGTAATAGCTAAGTTATCAATTTTTATTTTATTGTGACAATGATTTTTTACATAGTAACCACTGAATCCATGGAAGATACATTGTATACAGGGCCAGCTTGTGGCGTGTGCAAAGAGTGCGGTGTACGTGTGGCATACACTGGCGCTCCATTAAGATTTTAGCACTCATTTAGACCTAGTTTTGCACACACAGGAGTAGAAATCTTCAAACCGTCCCTGATTGTATAACAAAACAATAATACATATAAAATTTTCTTTACTCAGATTGTTTCAACATGGCAAATCACAGCGAGCGGTAGAAAAATTAAAATGCTTCTGCAATTATTTCCGAAGAGTTTGTAAAACTGGTAAGTAAAAATATCATAATATCCAAAAGAAAATCAATCTTAGACGTGTGGTAAAAGATTTTATGATAAAATATGAATGATGGGGTGTAAAAAAATACTATGTAAATATTACAATATCGATCAAATTTTTCATAAGTAGAAGGGGTAATGTAATATTCATCTATCTTTTTTGAATTCTCTTATTTCCATTTGCCATGTTGAAATATGTTTTCTTTTTTTTTTTAGTTCCGTGCGGTGTCGTGACTATTATGAGAAGAACTATAGAAGTTAGTAAATGCCCTGAATGGTCAGAATCGACACAACTTATTGGATCTGTACCTATTCATATTAATTCAAAGGGAACTATTGAAAATGAGGGAATGGGGTTGCTGCAAGTTGATTTTGCTAATAAGTGAGTGAAACTTTTTTTAAGATTTAATATATGAATTATAATGCATTCTTAACCCTTAGACCGCGGTTGACTGCTATAGCAGCCCAATCTGAACCGATCTGGATCCGAGCCACGGTCAAAAAGTTCAAGATATTTGATGCTTATCTATTTTATTACATAATATGTTTATGAGTAAAATAAACATGACACCATAATGAGATAGCTATGACCAAGCTTATCTATTGTTGTATAATTGAATTATATTTGGCGACAATCATGTTATATTCTTTGACCATGGCCATGTTCGCTCCCTATGTGGAGCATATGGCCGGCACGCGGCACCTCCATGTTTCCCTGTCTCCCGCCAATGGCTTTGCTTCCTCCCATGACATGCCAGCATCCCTCAGTTCCGCCAAGTACATCCTATGGATAGTACCCGACGGACGTCTGGGACGCCGGAATCCCACCGGTCGAAAGAAGATGCAGGCAGGATTAAGGCTTTCTGGAGGCATCCGCAGCACGTGACCCAGCCAGTTCCAACGTCTCTCCATAACCACTGACGTGACGGGATGCTGTCTTGTACGCTCCCTTATCTCTGAATTCCTCACAAAATCAAACCACCTCACCCCCATTATCCGACGCAAGCATCTGTTCTCGAAACTCAGTATACGGTTTTTCTGAGTCTTTGTCAGGTGCCATGATTCGTAACCGTAAAGCATTACTGGCAAAATGCAAGCGTTGAACAAATGGCATTTGGTTTTAATCGAGTACAGCTGTGTGTCCCAGACAGTCCGCATTGAGTTGAATGTGGCTCCAGCCATTCCTAAACGAATGGCGAGCTCGTTTTTTGTACTACCGTCTTCGGGGATATGTACGCCGAGGTATTTGAAGGTCAACCCTCTCGATGATCTGTCCCGCGCTGGTTATGGTCCTATCAGAGTCATGACAGGTTTGGTTACACATCACATTGCATTACATGTTGAATAAAAATAATAAATCATTTTTAGTACTTTTTCCACATAAAATTTATTGGATCAGGACCGTATCTTAACTAAGATTTATAAGTAGTTACACATAGCTTCCAATATTAACGATTTCGCGGCGAAATCGGTACGATTGAATATACATTTATTTTTTTCATTTATTCTGAAAGAAATCAAAGATCATAACGCTTCTTAGATTTGTATAATTAATCAAAACAAATAATTCACGAACGGTTTCTGTGTTGGGGGCAATTTCGATTAAACGTCAAATGCTTTACGGCGCTATTCTTTAAGATAACCAAATTAATAATTGCAAATTATAACCGGCGTGCTAGGTATAAACGTACTTTTTTCTATGGCAGCCAAAAAGTTAGTTTGATGCTATAAAATTTTTAATTAATTTTACAGATATCTCGGTGGAGGTGTGCTAGGACTGGGATGTGTTCAAGAAGAGATTCGATTTGTTATCTGTCCAGAATTGATAGTCTCAATGCTTTTTACGGAATTAATGAAACCCACAGAAGCTGTTTTAATTATAGGTTCGTATTTTATTTTATTTTATATACCAAGTAGCTATCCAGATGATGACTGAGATGTATGGTTCACTAATGTATTATATTTTTTTATGGTAATTTATGAACTACATATATTTGTAATATTCCTACTGGTATTTTTTTAGAATTATATAAATGTCTGTATAGTTTATTTTGATATGAAATAATGATGAAGATTGAATTGAGTAACTGTATATAAAAACAATCCTGGCTGCACAATACTTCAGATTCAATCCTATTCGGTATTACAGATTTCTACATAGGCTGTATGTAGAAAGCTGTAATATGAGTCTGTTTTATCATGCTCAATTGGAGAGTTTCTACCAATGAAACGTTTGTTGTAGATATCTGCTATATCTACTGAGGTGGCTGTACAAAAATTATTGCCAAAGAAGTATGTTAGATGTCATAGGTATTATGGTTATTTTATGAAATAGGATTTCTAAATAATGATTTCATGTTTCATAAAAAAGAAAACCTGAAACATTGAATTATCATTTTTTTATTTTATTTAATTTCAGGAAGCGAAAGATATAATGACTATACCGGGTATGCCAATAATTTTGAATGGTTAGGCAATCACACCGATGTCACACCTTTTGATTCCAGCGGTAGACGGAGATGTGCATTGGTGGCCATTGATGCTCTCTCCTTCCGAAATCCATCTTTTCAATATAAACCTGAATTAATTTTACGAGAGTTAAACAAGGTAACTTATTATTTCATTTGAGTTTTTCATGAAAAAATTTCATAGCATAAAATTATTGATTTGACTCTTGTTATCTGTCGGGCATGGCCCCAGTAAAAATGTTCATAGTGTTCGCTGCACTTTTTTTTTTATTGAAGTGTACTTTTACTCATCCTCATTTGATCAAGATCTCTTATTTGAATATCGTGAACTATGTTCACATAAATAAAATTGCTATTACAAAACTGATGTTTCCATCCATCATAATTATTATTTTTGACATATTTTTCCTGAATTTTAGTATTTTTGATAAAAAGTCGTAAAAAAATGGTATGTATTACAGTGGAACCCCGATCTACCGTTCTCGCATTGTTCGTTTTCCCGCATTAATCGTTTATTTTTCATAGTCCCGGCCAAACACCCATAACAACAATGTTAAATAATCCCGCATTAATCGTTCCCTGATTTACCGTTATCCTCGATCTATCGTCTACATATTTTGATCCCTTCACAAATATTATCCCGTTTGACCATTTTCGTTGAATATTTCTCATAAATAGTCTTGCCTCGTATTTCGTTTTGCGTTTTTGTCAGTGGAACCCCAATCTTCCGTTCTCGCTATCTTCGTTTTTTTTTTGCATGGATCGTTTATTTTTTTCTTGACTAAGACTTCGTAATAACAATGTTTAATAATTCCACGTTAATCATTCCCCGATTTACCGATTTCCTCGATCTATCATCTAAATATTATCATCCTGTCCTAATTACGATCCCGATTGACCATTTTTGTTGATAATTTCTTATTTCACTCATAAATAGTCTTACATTGCATGCGGTTGCGCGAATTTTTCCTACTCAAAAGTCAAAACTAAAATGCCTAAATAAAGAAAACCAGAACTCTAGCTGAGAAACTGAAAACAATTCAAGGCATTGAAAAAAGTCATATAGCAAAAAAAAATATCTTAGAAAAGTAAGCGTGTTTGAAGGGTGGGTGTCTGTCAAAATGTAAGTACCCAACTATGAATAGGCAACTGAGTATTTATTAATTAAGCAATTAAAGAATAAATTTATATATTCTTTAATAAAAAAGTGAATTAATATATGAGTTGGTTGAATATTAAACATTTTTTGGTATTATTTGAAGATTTCCCGCATTATCGGTTGCCCGCATTATTCGTTGATTTTTTCCAGTCCCTTGGAAAACCTAGAATCGGGGTTTCACTGTAGTAATAAGTACATTATCTCCAACTTTTAAACAAAATATTTTTGTTGAATCTGGTGTGTTATTAGAATTTTAGATTTTTCGATGAGATGCAAAAATGTTAAAAATAGTACGTAATATTATATTGCATTTGGTTAGCAAACAACACCAATTCTGCATTTTTAAGACATTTGTATGAAAATGTTCATGGTTCTAATATTAAATTATTTCTTGTAAACAATAACAATTTTTTAACCACCAGCACGCCAATGACTCTCCGCTTGTCACACACTTATTGACTCCATATGCCAGCGACACGCTGGTGTCGTGATATTTTCTCGTGAAAAATAAATATTTTTTCAATATCTAAAAATTATTGTGCGAGTCCTATTTATTATGAACTCAATAATGGCAAAACATTTAAAATTATCTTAGTTTATTCATATTATTTTAAAATAAATTCAACAGATGTTGCAAGGGCTACCTTGCAATTTTTGTACATGGCATACGCAAATCGTATATGTATCCAGCTTTTTTCACAAGGCTTTTTAAAAAAACTTGACAATTTTAGGGCTGTCAAATGCAATAATATATATATAAATTGTGACAACCTTGAACAAACAATCGATATTTAATGACGAGTTGTCATGCGGTGTACATAGTATTGTGTGTTGAAACAATAAATTATGCTAAATCATAAAATCGCTGCTGTGGAGGACTAGATCGAATATTTTGCACCAGCAGCTAATTGGTTTGAAAAATGGAGAATGTTTCATTTATTTAACCTTCATTTCTAGGCTTGGGTTGGGTATTCAGTGTGCTCTGAACCTAAGAAACTCACTCTTAACTTACCAGGCGTGGCCACTGGCAACTGGGGATGCGGTGCTTTCTGTGGATCTCCATATTTGAAAGCTTTAATACAACTTATGGCTTGCTGCCAAGTCTCGAGACCAATGGTTTACTATACTTTTGACAACAGCAAATTGATGGACGATGTCATGAATATGTATATTTTCCTAACGGAGCAAAATATCACAGTTGGTGAGAGATGTTATGATATTCTTCCCAAATATAATATGCTTTTAATCTACATGAGAATGTTAACAATGAATTATTTACCTATTTTTAAATTACCATCACCAAAGTCAGCTATGTTGAATACCATAGTCGAGTGGACTTATTTTTGACGGTATTGATGTTAGTAATGTTTAAAATCCCTCCAACCATGCAATACTAAAAACGGGGCACCACTATAAGTTAACCACTAGTCCTGTCCTATCCCTATCCTACTTTATTTGAAAAGGATGGTTGAGCAACTGAGAACAAACAGTTCTCGAAAAAAGCTTCTGTTAAGATAAGTTCCATAGAGAGTCTGTATACTCCACATTGGCAGCAGATATAGTAAAATAAAATGCTTAATCTAAGCCAGCGGTCACCAAACTACGGCCCGCCGAAGATTTTCATCCGGCCCGCAAAAAGTTCTGGATTTTTGCATAGAAATTATTCATATAATAAATATAAATTTTCATGATCTAGTTGTGAATTCACGACAACTATTTATTTAAAATCATCAATCTGGTAGGGGACTCAAAGTGAAGGAAGTTGGATAGAAATTGGAGGTGAGATGACCAGCTGCTCGTTTACTCAAAAATTTCTCGAATATTCTCATTTATTGAAATTCTAAGAAGGGCAAACATTTGTTAACTTTCTAATTATTATGTAACCACATAAAATGAAATAATATTCTGATTGTGTTCCAATAAAAAAATATTTATCGTCCGGCCCTCTTAGTTTTTAAAAAGTTCAATCCGGCCCGCTTCTCAAAAAGTTTGGTGACCCCTGATCTAAGCTATTAAGAACAAACAAGTAGTACTTGAAAGGTTTTTTTTCTGGAGTTTTTTTTTTGTTTTTTTTTCATCCATGTCCGCTCCTAATGTGGAGCATATGGTCTCCTAATGGAGTTTTTCTACGAGAACTGCTTGTTACTTAGTCATTCAACCTCTTTTTTGAAGAGAGTAGTAGGGATAGAAGGATAAGGCTAGGACAGGACTAGTGGTTAACTAATCTAATGCTAACTTCTGCGCCATAGACCCGACCCGACAGCTAGAGTTTACTAATTCAATTCTGGATCATGTGTTTTCAGGTACACTCTATGACTATTTATGTGAGTTTCACAAATCGTCTGCGTCAGAATCACAACTTTATCCATTCTTACTCCAGTATCATAAAGACATTCTGAAGAGAAAGGAATCTGCTGGTGCATCATTGTCAACACCGAAGGTATGCATGTGATTGGATTGAATATTATGGTCATTTTAACACTGGAAGCGTCGAGTATTAAACATGGCCATGTAACGTTAACGAGCACTAAAATACCATTTTAAACTATTATAAAACATATTTTATATTTCTTTATGCCCCTCTTATATCTGTGGAACCTTACAACCTGTCAATTTACAGAGCAGTATATTTTTTTTAAGCAATTTATTTTCGCCTGTTGCTGGAATCAATCAACCATATTCAAAAAAAGGATAAAGTGTAGCATTGGTTGTATATTTACGTTAAATCTTTTTTAAATTACAGGTTCAGGTCAAGGAGACAACGTCAGATTCAATGAATGTCACACCAAAATCCACTCCCACAAATAAACCTACCAAGAATTTTTATGCCAATTCATCTAAACAAAATGATAGTGTTGTAATTAGAAATGCGCCTTTTAAAGTGAACGAGAAAAAGCCAATAGAATTACCTGTTGAAGTAGAAGACAGTTCAGACAATTCAGAGACTGTGAAAGCTGAACCAAATAAGTCTCTATTTACAGAGATGAAAACAATTGAAGCAAGTAATTCTGACTCGCAATATGAACCTGAGAAAAGTTCAGTAAAAAAGAATATCAGCTTGTCTTATTTTGAAACAAGTTCGCCGAGTAGTCATACGGATAAGACTGACCGAGTTTCAAATTCTCATACAGTCACCGTTGAAAATTTAAGTCCAAAAACACTAGACGCTCGTGGCAATAAAAAAGTGCCTTCATCAAAGATATCTGATTATTTTCAACGCCTGCAAAAGAAATAGTTTCTTAATTCAATGCCTTAACAATAAATGCACATATTTTTTATAAATTTTTATGATATCAAACATTTTTTTTATCACACCACACAACTGTTGATTGAAAATGGTTTTTATGTAATAAACATGTTTTCCATTGATTGATTAGTTTTACTTAACCTTTCATCAAACGCATAACTATATTTTTCTTTGGCTTTCACCACTTACATAAGTTTTAAACGTCAGCTGTGACACATCATGTTCCAAAGCGCTAACAATATTTTGTCAGTTACATGTTGTCGTAGAAATGTGCAGCCCTTATCAACAAAGCAGATGTTCTGCCGCTTGTACATGCTAAAGATTTACAGTACTATGTTAACCCTTTAGTTACCAAGCGGCGATGAATCGCCAATCATATTTGTTGTGAAAAAGACTGCTCTGTGATATATCTCCGCTGATTTAAATCCCACATTGATGCAATATAAAATTTCCTACAGAAAGATACCGAACGGTGCGTTCGTGTAATATCGTTACTAATTATTTTAATATTTTACAGTTAAAATGATTGAAAATAAATAAATAAATGTATTTAAAACAAAAACATTTAGTAATCTGCAATAATCAGTGTCAAGGGTTGAAAAGAAATGTATTTTTTGTTTACCAAAGCATACTCAACTATTAACCACAAGCTGTCATTGCGCATATTTGGTTGATTGCTTTCGTTCCATTTAGACCATATGGGACCATTTTAAAAATCACCTGTTAATGGTTTTGTAAACTAATATGTTATAGATTCAAAGTTTTTGTAATTAGCTGGTCTTTGTCTGTGATCGGTATAAGACGATTTTTGTGTGGAATATTTTATTTTTAAATCAGTTAAACTAATAGAATCATCAAATGTGAAGACGAAGTTTCTAATGTGGAAAACATTAGTAGGGAAGTAGTAGTAAATAAGCATTCTTTATTCTGCCTTTGGACTCTAGCAGTGGTGATGTAGATTCATTATTGGCATTGGTGAAGATGGCATGGCTTAGGTTGATTACCGCAGTAAGTTCTGCTTACACTTAGCTCTCTTTGAAACAGTTTATTTATTTGTCTGTGATCTGCGAGCGTGTGGGTCTACGCCGCAAGAAATATTTGTTTATAATCTGTTTGTATTCCTTTCTTGTATTGTGTGGAATTGTTTGTTTAACCTGATCTCTGCCCAGAGCGTATATTTACGCGCTACAAGTCCGTGTTCAAGGGGCCGTCCATACAAAATGCGCGTAATATTACGCTCTCCTTTGTACTTAATTTACAAGTCACCAGTACCTCTCTTAAATAATTAAATTTAACTCGCATATATTGACATATTTTGAGATTGTGTTGTAATACTTGAACTCGAAGGATATTGAATTTTAATCTGTAATACATCGATTTTTTGACATCGACAAAAGTTTTCGTGTGTTGTTGATATGCGGCGCTACTATATAGGGTTACGCCATACATATTATTAGTGACTAATGAAATACCGGGACTTCCCATTTATTCTTACGTTATGTTTGTCCAGTGTTATATTTATAAACGGGGAATTATTTCTATTCTGAATACTCACTGCAAGTAACAATGATCCTGGAAAAATGGTCAGTTATGTGTGTGTTTTCATGTTTGACACATCTTAGTTGGTTTTGTGGGCCAGAATATCGTTTTTGTTAAGTATTTCATTTACAACAGTTTTATAACTAGATACATTAACAGTTTATTTTTAAATTTACGTCTTTTTTCGTTATTTACCAAATGATTTTTTGTGTTTTAAAACTTTATAACCTGCGTTGTTTGTGAGTGTCTGTTTATTTTATAAGATTTTCCTGTGTCGTAACTTTTTTGACGATTGTTTATATATCTTTTTCAACTTACGTTTCCTCGATATTTGATTTTTTACATATACTATTTTAACGCCTGAGAATGGAAGGACAACAAAGTACATCTAGGTATAAGTGCAAACAATGTAAAGTGGCTCTCTGCATAGAACCTTGTTTTGAGGCATACCACACGTTAGAAGACTATTAATTTGTTTTAAACTGTTCGCCGTATTTTATATATATATTTAAGATACAATTTTGATATGATAGAACTACTTTTGATATACGACCGTGATACGATTTTCCGTGTGAATTTTGTGACAACCCTGAGGTTTTGTGGATCATTTATTTCGGACATTTTTGGATAAATGTCAGCGGAAATGGCGCATCGTGTATTTTTATGGTAAGTCTATATGATATACTATTAGGATATGTCCAAAAATATATATTTATTAGGATTTATTTTTTGAAAGAAAACCGCGGCCCTCCGTGTACGGCCATATTAATACCGCACGGCACAGATCAGGTTAAAACCAATACGCGGCTAAATAAAATCACCCTAAAAGGCACCAAGGCTTACTTTTCAATTACCTTAAATTTTGTGTTATAATTTCCTTTTGTAAACCCTCCCCTGCTCGTGAGTTTGTGACATATGTTTAAAATTCGGGGACTTGTGTTTTTTTTTGAAAATAAAAGTAAAGACCGTTTGATTTTTATTTCTTTTTTATTTAAAAAAAAAAATGTTTTTCGATATATTTTTGAGTAAGTAGACAATTTGATTTGTTGACTAAGTTCGAAAAAATGGAGAAGTTATGATCTTTCTCCCGAACATTAGTAATTGGCATAAAAATCCCTTAGTATTTTTCTCATATATTCTGCAAAATCTGTCTGTAACCAAAAGGTTAAAAAGATATTTTCACCTTTATGGCATAAAAGTCAAACAATAATTCTGCAATTCACTTCTTTTTCATACAAACTGAACTGACGATGTAAACCTATCCAAAAATGAATATTTATTGATCGAAAGAGTCGAGGAAAGGAAGTTGAGTTTTCAACAACATATCTATATGTGTTAAGGAAGGGTAACATTTGGAATCTTGAAATAACAGTATCTTTGTAATATAATTAAAATTATTTATTATCATTCATTACAATTCTAGCTTGCTAAACGTAAATTAGTGTTTGTATAATATAAATAATCAATTATTTTAAAAGGTTGTAAGTAAATATACACAAGGTCAATAATAATGAAATAAAAACGGGCATGCAACATATCAGACCTCGTGTAGTAATTACACTCCCTACTATGAATGCGTACATTTTTAATAACAAACTATTCTCAATTCAATATAAGTATAATATAATAATTCAAACAGCTACTACATTGTAAAAATTAATGCCAATTTCATAGAGAATAAAATTGTGCAAAGTCATGAGTTTAGAATTTTAAGATATTTTACAATAAAAATGGAATTTAATAAAATCGATTAATTAAATTAGCGTTTCTATATAACATGATTAATTGGTTTTGTATAGACAGGTATGAGATAAGACAATATTTTTATTTTCAAACAATTATGATGACAATGCCAGTGATATCACGACATACTCTGTTTTCCAGGTTTCTGTGGTAAATTTTGACACTTTGTCGGATAGCACTATACAGTTGATGCCGTAACATCGAGTATTTTTCAATGATGGAATATCTAAAACAAAGTTCCAAAATTGTACCCCGTTCAAAGGAAGTCATTTGGACCCGGTCACAATGCTCTTGTGACATTATTATAAATCAGCAACATTCTTCTAGTGCAAAATTTATTCGAAACAAGTAATCGAAACGAAAGAATCAGCAGTGATAAACAATCAATAAGTAGCATCTCGTCACTACGGCTCATCTGCGATATCTCCCGATTAAATAACCTATCGTTTAACCTAGGAGTCTTACATAAATAAATTTCAAATCCGAGCACGTAAAGTTGAAAAGCGACAAATAAAAGATATACCTGGATATTCATACAATTGTGCTCCATAAAACCATGTTTTTTTTTTGTGCAAAAAGAACATTCTTATTTTTAAAATGTAATTAAATATGAAAATAAATATGACTAGATATAAATTTTGGCTTATTATCAATACATTAAATCTGTCTAGAGATATATAAAAAGCTCTAAACATATGGTTCCAGGATATCAATTTTAATGATGATAAATTCATATTTCGCTAAATTACTGAATCGTGATTAAAATATTGGCATTCAAAGTGTTTATTTATTTACGCTAACACTCGTTTATATCTCGGATTGAATCTTTGATTTCGAGAAGTCATTGGATTCAAATAATTCCTTCGTAATGTGCTGCATTTTGTTTAGCGTGTCTGTTACAATATACACATCTCTCAATGGGATGTCTTTTTTATAGTTCATACAAAATTAGCATCAATGATATTTGTCATAACATTCATCTCAATTTATTTATGAAAGCTTTTATTTTAATTTTTCTATACGGTTATGCATTAATTATAGTCTACGTCATCTCCTGCAATAATAATTCGACTTATATCTATTTTTTAGATAAAAGAGTTTACATGTCCGAAGGCGTAATTGCCAACACACGTTCTACTAAAATAGGTACTAGAGGTACAGATGATCAGAATGAGAAAGTAATAAGAAATCTGTTTCGGTTTATATTTTTCCCGGCCGACCAATAAAGTGTGCCGGAAAATAGTCATACAAAATTTTGACCAGATTTCAAAAAAACCCTGACGAATGAGTCGAGAAAAGAGTGCAGTTTATGACATGAGAAACGACCGTGTATTGATATATGATTTTTTCTTATTCTATGATTTATTCGCTACCCATTGTAGACTCTCTGCACAACAAAACAAAATGCATGTCGCAATGAAATAATTTACATTTTTATAGTTGTGTGTTTTTTTGTAAAGGCTTACGTTGCGAAGAGACGAATTTTGTGCCCTTTTTTATGTTAAAACAAATGAAACGTATGGAGTATGAAGTAAGAAAGCTCAGTGTTGAATCATTATCTTGATTCTGGCGTACCTCTCACCTTACTATAGCCGAATACGAAAATGCATAATGACTTTACAACTAGAAGTGGAGCATATAGAAACATTGGCATGCTTACGATGCCCGTTGAATGAAAAACATTTACACATAAATAATTGCAAAGCATACCCTGTATCCTAAATCACTTTACTGCGCGATTTTGCGATTTTGTATCAAAGTGGGGTATTTCAATGTATTTTTTCAAAACAATCATTTCCAGCAAATCCTCTGCAGACAAGCGGCTGTGCGCCTTACCTTCATTTTATATGTTATGCGCGCTCGCGATCAATTCTTTTGTCAAATATTTTACTATGTCATTTTGGCCTCGAAAATATTAGTGACCTAGCCTAGCATATAAGATTATTTGTAGGTTTTCCGCTACCTCCGTAATGATCACTGGGTGTCCCCGGATCTTTCATCGCCGTCAATGGGAAAACTCTACATTTAAAGTAGAATATTAATTTATAAATAAATTACACGTATTTATACTGTTATTGTAATCTAAACATATTTTGTAAACTCTCTAGTCAGTATAAAAACGTGAAATTGATAAAGTTAGGAATGTTAGTAAGCTTGGAATGCTAAATAACTATATGTTAGTAAATTTAAGTTAAGAAATAAATAAATAAATATGTAAGTCTATTACTGCAAATAATTTACATTTCATAAATAGAATAAATAAAAGTGATTTCTCAAATCTTTCCAGAAGTAACAAATTATAATTCTGACGACTAAAAGTTTCATAGAGAAATATGAATACTATGTATTTTATATTTCTTCAAATAAAAATAATCAAAACTTAAAATAAAAAAATATACTATCTACAATTCCGCTAAGAATTTACATAATAAAAATAGATTCAATAGAGAGGATTAATGGAAAATGAATAAAGTAAAATATTGCACGATGTTATTATCATTTTCCAATGAGGCAAAAAAGATAAATTGTTTCGTGAAAATGCTTCGTCTCGCTGAATCCTCGATGGTCTTAAACAATTAAATCCCCTTAAAGCTATATTAATAAAACTAGAATACTTAATATTTTTGTTACTTGAAATTATGATCTATTCTATGATCTCTGGCCGAAATATTTGACTAGAGGCGTCGGCCCGTACTGG
The DNA here is from genome assembly GCA_030503985.1 of Himalopsyche tibetana. Classification (NCBI taxonomy): domain Eukaryota; kingdom Metazoa; phylum Arthropoda; class Insecta; order Trichoptera; family Rhyacophilidae; genus Himalopsyche; species Himalopsyche tibetana. Next base: position 13,245,882 of record JAPJYX010000009.1, on the reverse strand, counting down.
CGGCTGCCGGGCGTTCCTTTATCCTTTTCCACTTTCACCTGTATCTTCGTCTTTCCGCCCTTGTATTTTTTTGTTATTTTATAAATCTCCTTTTTCTTCCTTCCCGACCTCCCGACCGCTCTGACACTCACCACCGTGTCTGCTCCGGCAGCATCTGTCCAATTATATTACCTAATTCTTTTTTAAATATAAGATATTTAAAATTACCGTGACTTTACACATCACGCTCGGATATTGATTAGTTCTTTTTAATCTCGGTTAACGCTAATTAATTTCAAGACCGACTACTGTCTCACTAAATGCTAAAGTTTCTCTGGTATTTCATATAACGTTAAATTGTATTATATAATTATATTGGTACGTTTGTTGATTACGATTCTAAAATTTTAGTAGAAATATTATACTATTTTGTATATAATGTATAAATAATAAATGCGACGAGCGGTAATCGGCCCTCCCCGAATTCAGTTGGAGGTTTGAGGCCGCAGGCGATCGCTGCTGACTGCGTTCGGGTCATTTTTCTCTTTGACGCGTGCCATCTCGAAAAATGCGTCTCGATCGAATTGAAAATTTGATCGAAACTCCCTCAGCGAATAGTTATACGGTGCTTAAAAAATAATCCTTTTAAAATGAGGTTTTCTTTTTACAGAATGACTTATAATACACATAGACACTTACAAGGTACACTGTAAGAGAGATAACATTAGGAGCGACGTCCCCGCAGTTAGGGGACGACGCAATTGACTGCGACACGTGACACGTGACATTCACACAGAGACGAGAAGACAAAACGGCCTGTACATTTCAAACACTGATTTTTGTTTATCACAGCACATTTGGAATTTCTCTCGAGCGTGGCCACTTATTGTAACTCTCCGCATGATTAATAGGCGAAATACACTGTTCGAGGCGTACCCAAGCTACGACCCGTGTCAGATACGAAAATGGACTCACATCGCACCCGGGTGCGTTAACGGATTGATTTAATTTTTTATCGGCTTTAGATGAGAACTCCAGGACGTAAATAGTGATATTAAAGCGAATTTCTGCCAAAATTTGTACTAAGAGACACGAGCACAAAATGTTCTTTTCCCTCCCCGCTGACCGATTCTAAGATTCCGATATTTATATATTACTTAACAAAATAGAGGTCCTCTTTAAAATGTCCATTTTGTTTCTATCCCGGAAACGAACCCGGTTCATTAATGCGACTCATCAGCGGTCATTTACAAAGTTAACTATATCAGAACTTAATGATATTGGAGGGTAAATATAAAGGTGACGCGATTCACGCACTGATGAACCGGGCCTTACAGATTATATTCAGAAACAACAGTGTTTTATATGTTGACTAAGACCCTTTTATATAACAGTACGATTTTTATATTTATAATATAATTTGTAATAATTTATATCAGTTTGGCTTAAATACAAGCAAAATACTATCTTCACAGAGTTAGTATTGTAATCGATAAATAAGTACATAGGACTAAGATATAATAGTATGTTTATCAATTATGAGAATATAATAATATATTGTGATAATAATAATAATCAATCAATATAATGGTAATAAAATGTATATAATATAGTTTAATCATTTAATAATTTATAATATAATGATAAAATGAAGCTTTCCTACAAGCTGCTTTTTTTGGTATTATGTCTAACTAGTATACTTACCAAAATGGCGAGCGTTTTTGACTTGATATATATTTTTTAAAATTTAATTACCAATTAAAATTCCTTTAAGGTCAGTGATATTTTAAATACACCTGCCGACAAATTTCCTAAATACAATTTAATTCGGCAGTTATCGGTAACTTCATACAGTGTCCCGCAACAACAGTGCGGGTTATACAAATTGTTTTTTTTTTCTTTCCATTTCATAACAATGTTAGTTTATTAAAATATTGACCTCGATTTCTCCTTAGCCAGTCGTCGATTATCTGAAAAAAATATTTCAAATTTATCAGGAAATGTATTTGTATTATTTTAAATCTGCTCATTTTGAAAGAATTAAGCCTTCGGTTATTCATTGTAATAAACTATAAGATATTGTAATGGCATTTTTAAATAAGTATTTCAAACAAGCTGTCTTAAAACACAGCTGTGTGAATAAGCTGTAAACTTAATAATTAAAAATATCAATATAAGTTGGTAGAATTTCTTATTGTGACTAACCTATGTTGTCAGAATTTGGCCGTTGTGGTTGTGCCGAAGCAACGGCGGGCGTGGGGATCGGGTGGGGTTAGTAAGGCCTGTTGGCATCCTTTGGCCGCTTCAGTTGGACCTTCAGTCGCTTCATGCCAATCTGGAAACCGTTCATCGCCTGGATAGCCGCCTGTGCCGAAGTAGGATTATCGAATGACACAAAACCTGAAAATACAATGAAAATTTTTATATTATATGAATTTTTTTTAATAAAATAATTTTATTACAGAAAACTAGTTCATCAATTTGATAAATTATTATTACTCAATTAAATTTATAAAATCTCAGTATGTTTATCTATTTCAATGTATTTTTCTTCTTTTTGTTAACGGCTGAATTGAATATGTTTTTAATGTAAAGTAATTTTAAGTTATTAAATTATTTAAGTTTTATTTAATTAATTATTTTAGTCTATTAAATAATTATTAATTATTTAAGTTTATTAAATAATTTAAGTTTCATTCAATCTCAATTATCAGACTAAAGTAAAGTTAAAAAGAAAAGCTGACAGTTAATCACATTTCATATTTTCCTTTAGAAACGATTGGGTAGAGCAAGGACGAATGAAAACACTACTGTCAACCGCGACATAAAAAAATAAAATCAACTATAATGCCAATATGCCATGGAGCCAGCTTGGTTACTTTTTACATTTTAAAATAACAACTAAAACAAATGAAACATTTGTAGCTTTGTAAGTATATTGTAGGTTTTTATTTATTGTAGCTAACTAGTGAATTGGATTGACAATATTTACAAAATTCAAACAAAAATAATTATACCATTGAAAAATAAAATGACAATGTGTATGCACAGATAATGTTGTTTATAAATAGTAGTGTTAAAAGTATACATACCAAAACATTTGCTCTGATTCGTGGCCCTGTCAATAAATACTTTGCTGCTTATGACATTGCCAAATGGCAGGAACATCTGCATCAGTTCGGCGTCTCCGAATTCCTGAGGCAAGTGATAAATGAACAGGTTGCAGCCCTCAGGCCCAGAGATGGAGCACCCTGGGAACATAAGAAAATCTTTAAAGAACTCACAATATCCGTCTATAAAACCAAGATGAAGTGCTTAAAAACTAATGGAATGGGACATTTTAATATTTCGCAGGACTGATAGAGAACTTATAATGTATATTGAAAGATCTTAGTATTATTTTAAGTATAGAAAATATACTAAACTGTATTTATTATATTGGTGAAAATTCTATTCGTTATTTAAATAGAAAAGATCAAAAGTTTTCATAGAAAAAATAAATCATCCAAAATAAGTCGGATTCAGTTATTGTATTTTTTAAAACTTTTTTTTTTCTAATTGAATTAGCATCGTGCAAGTCAATAGGGAGGTTTATTTTTTTAACCATGCGAAAATTGCACAAACTATTTTATTTAATGTTTTAATATTTCAAATATTAAAAATTACATTTGACGTTGATGCTAATTGAATCCTATACCTTCTGTTCATCAAGCAATGCCGCTACCGCTACACATATTCCGACTATTATAATATTAGTGTTTCAACGGATTTTTTTTTCAATAATTATAAAATTAAAATGTATGCAAAATTGAATAAAAACTGCTTTATAACTGGATAGTTTATTATAACTGTTATTATGCGCGCACCAGTTTTTAAAAAGTACATTCAAATTTTATTTTCATTGCCATGGTCGCCTTATCTCATTCTATGATGCTTGAAATTGAAATATTTACAATCCGAATCTAAATATAATATCATCCAATGAAAGACGAAAATGTAAATTAAATTTGTTACTGTTCATTAACTTTGGTAAGGATCTGCTCTTATGCAGGGAGCCAAGAAATAGGCGTGATCACTTGCATAATTTATTTCTTATTACCGCAGGAACGAGAAATATGTGATTTTAATTTATATTCAATCCGAGAAACTAGCCCAGTTATGAGCTGTGTTATTGTTGGAAAATATATTATTACAAATTATATAAAAAGATAATTAATAATAATCAACTTCCAAACAAGTTAAAACCTACACCCAAACCTTGAAAAAAATTGAGCGTTTACGAAATAGTGAACTGTATGACTTACTGTTTAATTACGTTTAATTTATCGTCGAAATAAGTAATATGATTTGAACAAACAGCAGTTTCTTCGAAGTTGATTTTTTCATGATATAATAGTCTTTTCTTATTAGATACAGTAAGCCTTCGATAAACACGGTATATGCATAGTTTGCGTGCACATCGAGATCGCGTTAATCTGGGTTCAGTACGACTACACAATTTGAGGTTACGTTTTTTGTAATTAATGCGAAGCACAATTAAACAAGAATTTCAAATATTTTGGATAAAAGGTAAAATTTTTCAATAGACGTGATTAAAATCATATAGTTTGAAAATTTCATCGTGACATTGTGACATCAAAACTGGTATTTTTATACTTCAAAATAAAATAATGTCTAATTTAAGATTTCGACTGAAGGTGCTTGGTGGAATTTCAATATTAAATTTGAATCGTTCAAACTATGTACATTCTCACAAATTTTGTCATTAACGACCCGGGTTTCGCCTTTCGGCATCTTCAGGCATTCAAGTGCACGGATGAACTTGAACTGACGCTTAGTAAATGAAAGTTTCGTGTTTATATAAGATATAAATGCATCACTGAGTCCAAAGCCACTGCTGGCAAAAAGGATAAGCCCATGGGAATACCAACAGATTTGACTAGTGAGCAGTTTCAAGAATTATATAATTTGTTTGTCGGCAAAGGTTTTATGATTATATGATTTTATGGTTATATAGGGTATAGAAGAGGAGATGTGGGAAAATTTGAGATTTCGTTTAAAATCGGAAGATTTTGCAGCTGTGCTTTGTTGATTTCTAACATTTCTTGGAAAAAGAGCTTATGACTGTCCGTATTTGGGTGTAACATTTTTATCCCTTGTTCCTGATTGAACACGTGTCCTTCCGATATTAAGTGATTAGCAAAAGTAGACGTGTCTTTTTTCAATCTAAAGGCTGCCATATGTTCTAAAACCCGGATGTTCAGTGTTCTTTCTGTTTTGCCGATATAAAACTTTGTACAACAAGAGCATTGCAATCTATAAATCCCGGATTTATTTAAGTAATGTATTTTATCTTTATTATTAACTAATAATTTGCCTAAAGAGTTTTTACAGTAAAAAGCAGGTCTTACACTATCAGCTAGCTGTTTTTTAATTTTAAGACTTGTATTTCCTAAAAAAATGATTCTACGCCAATACCTAGTATGATCTATGTCCTTTGACACTATACCTTTAAAATATAAAATTCACTCTAGAATTCGGAGGCAAAAATATTAACTTTCTTGACTTAAATATTAACATTGAAAATCATTCTCACGAGTTTAAAATATTTCGGAAGCCGCTTTTCATTCAGAAATACATAGACTTGTGAGTGTTCCTTTAAACGAAATAAACTTTAATATCGAATTGAAAATCATCAAACAAATCGCCATAAACAATGGATACGATATGTCTCTTATAGACAATCTTTTATCAAAAAAACAAACTAAACTTGCAGAAAAAATGTTATTTAAAGGTATAGTGTCAAAGGACATAGATCATACTAGGTATTGGCGTAGAATCATTTTTTTTAGGAAATACAAGTCTTAAAATTAAAAAACAGCTAGCTGATAGTGTAAGACCTGCTTTTTACTGTAAAAACTCTTTAGGCAAATTATTAGTTAATAATAAAGATAAAATACATTACTTAAATAAATCCGGGATTTATAGATTGCAATGCTCTTGTTGTACAAAGTTTTATATCGGCAAAACAGAAAGAACACTGAACATCCGGGTTTTAGAACATATGGCAGCCTTTAGATTGAAAAAAGACACGTCTACTTTTGCTAATCACTTAATATCGGAAGGACACGTGTTCAATCAGGAACAAGGGATAAAAATGTTACACCCAAATACGGACAGTCATAAGCTCTTTTTCCAAGAAATGTTAGAAATCAACAAAGCACAGCTGCAAAATCTTCCGATTTTAAACGAAATCTCAAATTTTCCCACATCTCCTCTTCTATACCCTATATAACCATAAAATCATATAATCATAAAACCTTTGCCGACAAACAAATTATATAATTCTTGAAACTGCTCACTAGTCAAATCTGTTGGTATTCCCATGGGCTTATCCTTTTTGCCAGCAGTGGCTTTGGACTCAGTGATGCATTTATATCTTATATAAACACGAAACTTTCATTTACTAAGCGTCAGTTCAAGTTCATCCGTGCACTTGAATGCCTGAAGATGCCGAAAGGCGAAACCCGGGTCGTTAATGACAAAATTTGTGAGAATGTACATAGTTTGAACGATTCAAATTTAAAATAATGTCGTTAAAAAAATATACATAATACTAAACGGGTGATTTTCATAGATATCTGTAATCTGTCAATATCTCTTGGCAGATTTAATATATTTTAATTCATCGCAAACAGTTTTATTAAAATATGTGATCATTTTTATGCATTCAAACATACCGAAATAACGGTATTTTTGCATTTTAAAAACTGGTATTTTGGTATTGAAAAAAATACCATGAACCGGGATACCGTTTTCGGTAATACCGGTATTGCGATCGCTAATCGTGACATCGTGAGATATCATCAGAGCTGCGAAGCATTTTAATAGAAAATATGTTTTTGAGCTCGGAATACAACAGATATTTTGTAATTAACATGATAATGAAAACGTATTTCAAAAATATAAGTATGTTGATTTCAATTTATTAGATATTTTAAGACAGAGTGAGAGTTTACAAATATGTACTTGAGTTAAGTAAATCCTAAAATACTAATCTCGTGAATGATCATATATTCTGTTTGTATTGATAAATTTCAATATTCTAACAAAAATAGAAACTGTGTTATTCGATCAGCTAAATCATGTTTTGAAAAACAACAAAAATAAACATTTATACAAGATAACATTTAAACACTGACATAGACAATATGCACACACAATAACACCAAACAATAAAGAAACTAAGTAAACATCAAAACACCAAAATGATTAAACTTTCGTTGAACCGGATATCATATTGATAATATTATTTTCTTAATGGCAGTTTTTGTAAAGTAAAGATTACAAGATAAAGTACGCTGTAAAAGCTTACTACTTAGGTATTTGTGGGAATTAGCTTTTTAAATATTTGCATGTATTTATTCATTGACGCGGTTGATTCTACAGCGCTAACTTACATCATAATAGTATAACCTAATGATGTTCATGAACTATAAACGACTGAAATATATATTTAAAAAAAACTGCGTAATGATCTGTATTTAATTTCGGTTGCCTTTTAGAGACATCAAAAAAAAATAAACATCATTTTATTTTCCACGTTTACATACTTCAATTTACAATCAAAGTAAAAATTGAAATTATTTTACTGCAGATTAACTCTACAGCGAAGCAATTTTGTTTACTTTTGAAAAATATAGGCTTGAGATTTTAATGTGTATTAAGGATTTTACGTTTTGCTTTCAGAGACGGCTAGTTAAACCAGTAATAACGAAAGTTAAAGAGCCGTAATCCGCGGATCTAAATGCAAATACCAATTTATAGCTTCGTAAAGTTTTCACCCGCCAACTTGAGGAGAAAACGAGATTAAATTTTATCGTTACGCGCTTTTGAGACGATTCGGTACGAAGTTATCTAAAAGTAAGGTATATTTCTTACAATAATGATGTACTGGCTGTTTATATTATTTACACTAATGTAAAACTTCATTAAAAAAAAATGGCGAATGTGCTTGGAAAATGGAATACTTTGAATAGTTCCAATTTTTGCCGCTGGCTTTTCAGCGTTCGCACCTTATTAAACTTTTGTTGGCGAAATTTGATACTGTCTCTAGTTTGATAACTAAACGGGTGGATGTAATGACACCGTTTCGGCGTGGCGTCGTGAGCCTCAACTTACCTTCTCTTTGTGCTGGAGCGATAGTAGAAATCGGTGGAGGAATCGGCTGCGGGAACTGCCCATAAACTGCGGGGTAGGCTGCCGAACATCATCACAATCATAACATTTTACGAGCCCAAAATTTGACTCAACTTGCGCATACACGTATAAAGTATAATATAATATAATAAACAAACAAAAAGTGAACGTGATCGGACGCAATTTCAAATTACAACACGAGTACAACATAACCACCAAAAAAAATAATATATTTTTGAGGAATTATATTTTTGAATACTGACTGAAAAAAAATTTTCACAATCTAACCAATATTTTTTGACCAAGCTGGTAAAATAAAACTGCTTTAGAAATATTCTTTATTTATTTTTGATACAATTGATATAATACGCCATTATATTATTTCATGTTATACTGTATAAAAAAGTTGTTCTAGTTTTTATCGTAATAAGAAATTGCGGCACGATAAAAAGTAATTTATATAATTTAAGATTTCGACTGAAGGTGCTTGGTGGAATTTCAATATTAAATTTGAATCGTTCAAACTATGTACATTCTCACAGATTTTGTCACTAACGACCCGGGTTTCATATTCAAGTTCATATTCAAGTTTATTTCGTTTAAAGGAATATTCACAAGTCTATGTATTTCTGAATGAAAAGCGGCTAGTTTATAAGAAAATGGGTGCATTGAATTTTTATGGATCACAGCATCCGAGAATGTCGGCTTCCGAAATATTTTAAACTCGTGAGAATGATTTTCAATGTTAATATTTAGGTCAAGAAAGTTAATATTTTTGCCTCCGACTTCTAGAGTGAATTTAATATTTTTATCTAATGAATTTATAAAGTTATGAAAGTTAGTTATTTGTCTATCTGTTCCATTAAACAGCTGTTCCATTATCCTTTTCGCCAGCGATGGCTTTGGACTCAGTGATGCATTTATTTCTTATATAAACACGAAACTTTCATTTACTAAGCGTCAGTTCAAGTTCATTCGTGCACTTGAACGCCTGAAGATGCCGAAAGGCGAAACCCGGGTCGTCAGTGACAAAATCTGTGAGAATGTACATAGTTTGAACGATTAAAATTTAAAAGTAATTTAGTTTTCCTTTAATGAAACCAAGTAAATATAAGTAAATTTGGGATAAAATTTAAAGACGCAAATTAAATGTAACCATTGTTTGTCCACACATCATTTTATATTGTTGGTAAAAATATAAAAAAAGTGTCGTTGACACGCGCCATATAATAAATTGCCATAAAACTTTGATTAAGTTTAGTTCACGTCTTTCTATCGTATTCATGATTTATAAATTTTAATTGTTACTTTATTTGAAATTTAAATTTGAGAGAAGAAATTTATTGATTGGTTTAATTTTGAATCAAATTAAAAGCTCGCTTCCATTTCAAAGCAAACGGAAGCCGCTTATATTATATATGAATGTATTTTTTGTCTCTTTTACGAAAATATCAACATCATATTATACACAAATAATAAATTAAATATCAACAATATTAAATAAAAATAAATTATTTTTACTGATAAATGAAATAATGTGGTAGTCGTCTAATAAAATTATGAATAAATGTCGGCAAAAGAAAATTTGTTTTAAATTTATTTATAGACATCTATCATGCAAAAAAGTAAACAATTCGCCGGAAATTAAAAATTATATATATGTATAATAGACAACCTTGCTTACGATATAAAGTGCCGAGATCCAAATTTCCAAAAATATCAAATAAAATAGATGTTGCCAGCTTGGTAGAACACGTTTTCATGTTGTTTTACCAAGTATTATTTTGGCACACTATATGTTTTTTTTTTCAAATATTTTAAGTAGGTGGGCGAGTATTTTTTTGATATAGAAACATATTTTTTTTTATCAACTGGTAAATAGTTAATTTTCTAATGCAATATTTTTTATGAATAACTTAAGTGTTTCATTGTAATGACGAAAAAAATGGGACAAAAAAGTATTTGATTTTGATGTTTATTTTAAAAAGACACCTACGGTTTTACGTCCCATAATTTTATCGGGTCTTTTTACAGCACTTTGTCGCAATATATAGGAATACAACCATATAAACTGGATTTACGACATCGAAACGTAAATAGGAGTGCAAAACACTTATATATTTATTTATGTTGAACATTTATGACGATCCACAAGACGATAATAAAATCACAAAAAAATCATAAAATTTAATGTCAAATAAAAAAAGGAAAAACATGTTTTTCCAGTCAAATACAAGTCAGCATTATTGTCGTTCGAAAGGTTTTTGTTTCGGTTGAGGTTTTAGTTTGAGATCAAATTCGGCACACTTGAAAAGCGCTAGTTGAATTTTTTCTTCTTAAAGAATTTGAAATTAATGCTAAAAGTTATTTTTCGTTCTAAACAACAATACCCGACGTGAAAATATTCAAGACAAACTACGCCGAAAACTTTATAAGAAAACAAAAAGTTTTCTTAAATCATCAAAAGCTCGTTATGAGTTTTAACTTTTGCACAATATGTTGATGATTTAGATTCGAAAAAAATGACTTTAACATATTTAAATGAAATACAATTGTTCTTAGATGCGATAGCCATGATTTTTTTAAATGAATATAAGGAATGCAAAATGACGGCTGTTATGTTATGTTAACTGTCATACTTCCAAATTTTGAGTAGTCTTGACAATGTTGATGTTTTTTTTGTATTGATTATCATTCAAAATATTTTGTATAGTTGTAATAAAATAAATAGCTGAAATATGAAGATTTCAATAAATCTTTTGGGAGAAAAAATGTTGACTTATGTTTGATGATTTGAAAAACATACAGTTTCATAAAGAGACTTTTCAGAATGAAGGATATCAATTTAAATAATATTTACTATCAATATTATTTTTTATTAAAACCAAATTAATTGGTTGAATGTGAGAATCAATCTGCAAAGTCTTTTTGAAGTGTAAATAAATGAAAAAGCAGAGCCGTTATAACTTTTCTAGAAACGGCTAGATTCCGCCGAGACGCATAAAGAATCTCCGTACTCATTAGTTATCGATTGTGATCGCGGATTTAAGAGTAGATAGTGGAAAAAATAGCGTGGGATAGATGACATCTGAGTATGGACTGATTCTCTGCAGCCTGGGCAGAAAAGTTCTATAGGGTTTGTAAGGCGGGACTCACCGACTCCAGGGTAAGGCTGCATTCCTGGGTAAGCAGCGTGTTGCAGCGCTGCTTCACCGTTTGGCAATCCTTGAGCCGTGACCGGCACCGCTGAAATCAATTCTGGGTGATCTGTAAGAAAAAATAAATTGCATTTTATGGCGATGATATTAAATAGAATTTTTGCTTGTTGATGGTACAAAATAAAAATGAAATATATATACAATTATGAAGCAGTATTCATTTACTAAGTACAGTAAAACCCCCATTTACACTAAAGTCGGGACAGTGTAATTCGGGGTAGTGTAATTGGGGGTGTGAATCTCATACAAAATTAGGGATTTGGTTTTTTCCGCAAAAAATCCAAAACTAAAACTTCCCTTATTTTTGCAAAAAAAAAATACTGACGAAATATTTAGTTACCAAGAGATAAAATGCAAAGCACGCCAAAATCCCACACATAGACAGTCTTCCGCTATACGTATATAGCCTGGCACGTGTTGAATACACAGACGCTAGCCAATATTTGACTGTATGAGCGGCACCGACGACCGTCTCGTAGTAACGACAATGGAATGCGACCGTGCAATTGGAGGATTTGCGGCGAATATTTCAAGCCAGCGCGTAATTCGGGGTAGTGTAATTGGGGGTTCCAATGTAGTGCCAAAAAGCATCGTTATAAATTTTGAAATTCAATTTTACACATGAAGCATTAATTTATTATATAAAAAATCGCTTTTGATAATAATAAAGAGACAAAAATAAGACAAGTATGTATAATAATATTTACAATTGATAATCTGTATAATGTCATTTCTGAATAAAAGCGAAACAAAGGGTTTACAACTCGACATTCTGCAACTGAATAAGTTGTTGTGATTTTAAATTATTTATTTTTGAGTCACGGAAAAGTTTTAAGAGTATTTATATATTATAAGTGTGAGTGAAGCATTTTGTTTTATTGAAAAAAATCAGAGTCATCGAATAATGGTCGTAGTGGTTCGAAGAATGACGTAGGCATCGTAGGCATCGTAGGCATACAGCGTAGGCCCAACGCTAATGCGATTTCTTTGTTCCCCCAGTGGAATAGGTATTACTGCAAAGTATATTATGAGTCACACAATGATTTGCGTGTTACAAAGTGGTCTCAATGGGAAATTTTGTAGATTGAAAACCTACAAACTCTCTTTGATTGGATCTATTGATAATAAATACGATATTCCAACCATTTTTTTAATTAAAAGGTTTTCGTACGGAATTAGAATTAAAAATAGGCACGGTAATTAAGAAACAATCGAGTTTTTATTGGGTGTAGTATCCATTATACGTAATTGGGTCATCATATGTATACATATTAATATAATAAAAAATAAGTAAAAGACTATGAACTTTTAATTATTAAATGAAGCTTTCCTAATAATGGTATCTGAAGTCTGCAAAGCAGATTTTCAGTTACATTTCAAATGTGTTGTCAGCGTTTTTTTTAAGAAAACTCCTTTTGACTGAAAATTAAAATAATAGTAAAGTTTTTTTTCGTAATCTAATTTTATACTTGAAAAGTTTATATATTACTATTGTATATACATATATTAAACTGATTTTCAGAGTAACTAAATGGGAAAAGGCTAAACACTAGAGCTAAAAACTAGAGTGTTCAGAATTCCATTTCAGAGTCAAAAATACATTTTATTTCTGACTTTTACTTAAGAATTGATTAGCTTATTTACAGTTAAAAAGATAAGCAATAATTTGATAAAGTGCACACCAAACAGGAAAGTTTATATACAGTCTTTTTGTCGGTCTTGGGTCAAACAAATTTTTACGCTTTATTAAGAATTTAATATCGTTATCTGCTCATAATTTAAACTATCCTAAGCCTAGTAATTGAGAAATTAATCCTATGTAAGTATGATAAAAGTTTTGCCGTACGATGATACTCACGTCCGGTGAATGTCTGGTGGATGCCGTTGGTGTAGACGGTTTCCTGGGGAGGAGGTTGGCCATTGGTCGTCTGCGCGGCCATATTAAAGGTGGGCATCGTCGGTGAGGGCAGAGACGGCAGCGTCCCGTTTAGGGGCTGGGCTCCACCCGTGCCTATCGCTAATCCTGGAAACAACAGGTGGTAAAATTTAACGGATGCTTGGGTAAAGCTAATATTATCGAGGATATATTGCAATTATGGACCGTAGTTTATTATTAGCCACTATACCAAGGTGGGTTGTCTTTGAAACCTTCTAAGTACAATAAGTCAGTATACTAAAATATAAGATTTACGAATAGTGTGCAAATGCAACGTCTGAATCACGGATTGATTAAATATGTGTGATCAAATCTTCGCTTTCGTGTTTCTGATAGATTATTTGAAAGAGACTGAAAAGTTTGTGACTAAAATATAATTTGTTTTTCGTTGTAGTAGGACGTAATTTTTTAACAAATCCCGTGAGTGTTAACTAATATTTAAAAAAGTCAATTCATGTATTTAAAATGAATCTGCTGTTTTTTTTTTAAATTAACTAAACTTGAATTGGTTATGTTAAAAAAGTTATTGATAACCGATGGCGATATAGTAAACAGCTGCGATTTAATATTTTATATATTACGAAAGTAACAAATTCTAGATTCACTTTTTTCATTTGCTATATGATAAGATTAAAAGCATGGATGTTAAAAATATTATATTATATAATATTCCTTCAACTGAAGACGATTAGCAGTTATTATCGAGTCATAAGATCTGTTCTTTAATTTTTAATATAAGAGATTAAAAAAAAGGATTGCATATTTTTTAAAGATTGAATATTTTTACACTTAGGGATGTAACTGAATAGTACGCTAATCTCAAGTTTTTCGATACGTCATTCCAAGTTTTATTTTGTGAATAATTTCTATGTAAAAAATATATTGGCGAGATTTAAAATAAATAAATAAACTAAAATCTTCAAAAATCTATTCATACCCGACGTGGGGGGCACTACGGAATTGGGCATTCCGTTGAGTGCATGGGGCAGTTGCGTGGCAAGGGCCGCCATGGGGTTGATATACGTGCCTTGGGCAGTCGCGGCCGCCATCAGGGCCGCCTGTTGCTGCAGCCACGCGTCGTCGCACATCTCTGCGTTGAACTTCGGCGCCATCTGTTGACAATTCATAAACAAATCCTATTTCAGATAAAATAAGACTGCACACTACACTTTTGAATATTTTCTAATTAAATTATTGGATCTCAGATTGCTTTCAACTGATACCAATAATTCAGAGGGTTTCTTTAAATATATCGAAAACAAAATTTATAGATCAGCCCAAATTTTTGATTTGATTACACTAATTACAAGATTCCAAGAGCATCTACTTTTTATGATTGTGGCAAGACTTTTTTTCGATCTATTTTTTTATTTATATTATCTCTAAAAGTAACGATTGAGTGAGTAATCAGTTTTTGATGACGCTTCATGCTGAAATAATTTACTGACAGTCAATATATTATGGGACTATTATAAATGAAGTGAGCCAAGTAGTATTTTAGATTTTTTTTTTAGATGCGTTGTAATATTCTACACGTCTTAAAGTATTGTAAAAGTGAAGTAACCTCACATCACGTAAATAAAAATATCCACTAAAATATCAAATAAAGACGTGATTGTACTTTTATTAGTCTAAGAAAAAAGTTTTACTATTTTACTATAATAGTTGGCTCACTTCACCTCTCAAGAGCTCATTATTGTGTAAGGTTCAACATATTATTTAAGTGTTTCAAAAAATACGTTATTAAAAATATCTAGATGAACAAAACAAAAAAAAATACAATATTATTATTAAGGTGTAGTTTTTACAACATGAGAAGTATACTTTACATAATTAGCATTCATATTAAGGCTGTCAGTGAATTCAGAAGTTAGTTGCGGATGATTTATTAGAGAAAACATTTTATTAAATATGGAAATTATTTAGCATTCAGGGGAGGCGGTCGCAAACAGGCAGAAAAAGGATATTTAAATTAAAGTAATTATAAATGTTACCCGAAACCCGTTTCTCATCGCCCTGAAATATTTACCAAAATCCGAATTACTTGCTGCATCTATAATTATCTTTCAAGGGATTTCAAAAGCCGACATCCACATTTACTAGCGTTTACTGGTCGAAAGTATTTAATTAAATTTGCTCAGATATGATTTATACTTTTGCTTCGGATCTCAATTTAGTTTACAACGGGCGGTAAATTTGCAGTCGGATGAAATTCTAAATCAAATACGAAGCTTGGTAAGCGTTTAAAATTTTATTTAACGCTACGAGTTGCCTTGCATGAGATTAATAGCCAGCCTGTCTTTTTGGTGACCTCAATTTATATTTATAATTCAATTTCAAACACATAAAAAGTACTCTATCGAATAACATGACAGCGAAGGACAATTTTAATTTGAATTTATGTTGCGGACTATTTATTAAAATAATAAATATTCAATCTTTATTTTTACGGGTTTCAAACCCGATTTTTTTAAACGCAACCGCTCCAACCAAAAATTATATTTGAACAGTGAAAACTATTGAATCTATTAGCAATGTATACAAGACTAACTGTAGATTTCAAAACCTTTATAAAAAAATGGTACTCTTTAAAAACGTGTCAGGTTTTTTGTTAATACTTAATATTTAAAACAAAAACATTTTCTTTGTACTAATTTAAAAAAATGGTATGAAATGGTCACGACCGGTTTCACTCGTCGCTAGAATTTTCAACATATGATCGGCTATATTATAGATACAGTATTTATTTTATATAAAAAAGGATTGGATAAATTATAATTTAAAAAATATTAATGTTGGAACATGTTGTTTTTTTTTAATTTTAACTAATAATCTGATTCATTTGAAGAATTGCTTTTAATGAATGTTTTTATTATTTTTATTGAAGTCAATTGAAAATTTTCAATTTGAAAAAATAAAACAATAATTTCCAATATAAATTATGATATTAGAGTGGACGAGAGGATATATTGAGTATTTCTTTTAATCAAGTTTATATGATTTGAAACATAGTTCTAATGAAGGCATATGCCGAAATAGCTATCAGTTAATATTTGTAGAACTAAAATACTACAATTAAGTATAATATGTAGGCCGTCTTAACTTATTGAAGACTGAAGCCGAAGTTTTCATTTAAATTAAAGTCTGAAGCCACTTATAGTATTAAAAGTTGTCATCGTCATAAGTGGCTTTACCTGTCGATAGAGCTTTGAGAGAGTGAATAATTAATTGGTGTGCTTACCTGAGCGTATGCACCGTACGCCCCAAACTGATTGAAGACGAAGGGATTAAGGAGACTCATGTTTCCAGCCATCTGCTGCATTCGTCGGAGTTGCCTTTCCTTTTCAGTATCAGCAAACTTTACTACCAGACTGGAAGAAGCACCCTGCGAAAGAAAGAAAGTTCAAGTTAATTCTCGTAGTTCTACTATTGTACATTATAACTAAATAAGTAACACGAGTATGTCGGAAAGATTTCCAATACAACGAAGGCAAGAAAATTAATTTTGAATCGTTGAAATTATGTACATTCACACAGATTTTGTCACTAACGACCCGGGTTTCGCCTTTCGGCATCTTCAGGCGTTCAAGTGCACGAATGAACTTGAGCTGACGCTTAGTAAATGAATGTTTCGTATTTATATAAGAAATACATGTATCGTTGAGTTTAAAGCCATTGCTGGCGAAAAGGATAAGCCCATAGGAATGCCCACAGATTTGAGCAATTATTTAAAAGCACAAAACGATAAACATGGGTGGGCCGGAGGGGGCTTGTGCGAGCCCCTTGTTGAATTTTACTAAGGCCGGCGGGCTCCTTGTTAACTTAAGAGAAAACAATATTCTCAGATCAAATTAGTATATAACTGCAATTTCTAATTTACATATTATCTTCGATAGCTTCAGTATACACAATAGTACATTTTTATTTATTTACATTGATGAGTTTTCGGTAAATTTCATAGTGTTACATATTATAAGTGTGTTAAGTAACAATCGATTGCTTATTAAAGTATTGCATATGATTGCATAGGAGCGATTAGAAAATTCACTCCTTCCTCAGAACACTGAAAATTGCTTCGAGATTAAGCGAGCTCCTTGTTAACGTATTGGAAGCCCACCGCTGCATATACAGTTTATAATATTAAATAAAATTATTAAATGCGTGTAAAAAATAGAAAGGAGAATATTTATTTATAATAAAGTCAAATAAATTGAATGCAATGTATAAACTGTTTATAAAAATAATAATTAAAAGTCATAATGACCGGTTTTAATTTTGAGCTCAATAAAACTCTCAATTTCAATACCTTTAAATTGATGATTTATTAAAATAAAATAATAGTAAAGAATAATTCCAAGCCAATAAATAGCAACAATAAAAGCAATAATAAATGGTATTCGCCAATGAAAATATAATTTCACTGAAAACCGGAAGAAAAACTACACAGTATATTTTTTAACGTATTATTAGCCTATATTTAAAAAAATGTTTCTTTCAAAAAGGCAGTTGGTTTTTTATTGTTAATAGAATTATCTTCAGCGCAATATTGTATATTTTTTCTTGTTTTGAAATATACTTAAGAAACACTAAGCAATACAAATGGTGCGGCGATGTTTTAAAAAAATCCAACAAACTGACAAAGGGAATACAATAAAACAAAAAGCTCTGTCAAAGAGTCGTATTAGTATTCTTGCGAAAACCTCAAGCACAAGGTTATCAATAAAAGAAAGCAATTTATATTTCGAATAAAACCTTAAATATTCCGTTTTATCCAATAATGTTTCACAAAACCCAATACACATGAATAATGCGACTACTACTCATCGAAATCCAACGAATCGTCAAATTCGAAGCATTTGTAAAAAAAGAAGAACGAACAAATTTAATAAACGAAAGCCTCGAATCTCAACAAAATGAAATCATAAATGCGAGAGATGAAACGTCTTTGTCTTCAAAAAATGTCGCTGAATCAATAGACTGTTCAAAACCAATAAAGAATACTTTGTATGTTTGCCTTCGGATAAAAAATACGAGTAAATAAATAGTGATATATCAACCGCAGCGCTTCAATCGGTGCTCAATTACTTCGACTCGGATTATCCATACAATTTATAAACAAACCGTGCATTTTACATTTTACCGATGCATTATTTTGCAGGCAATAATACGCTTCGCTAATCTACCCTTAATCGACTGCATTGTACGAATTCATCCATTATATGAACGACGTTTGTTTCCGTAGCAGTGAACAAATAAATTTTATCGCTACACTGACGAGGGAAAAATAGAGGCTGCACGTCGGCGGTAAAAAATAAGTAGAGATTCCAGAAGCACAGAAGCATCTACCATCCGTTCGTTCCGAGTGTAGGTCTCCACTGCCTCTGCGTTCAGCCTGAGGGTGTATCGGTATTGGTGAGGGTAGAAGATGCTCTCCATTCCGCCCCGTTATCCCCCGAACTTCTCTGGTAGGGCTGCTGAATTCGGGATTTTCGGATACTGAGCGGTATTAATACATTATTTTTTGGTATTCGATGAGAAATTTGCAAAGAATTCCGGCTTATTCAGATTCTTTTGAGCATATATTACTTAAAAAACATTTCCGATAACTTTTGTTTGCTGAAAATAACTAAATATCCTATATTTGGAATGCCGTATCGCACAAACAGATGAACTCTGGTATGTGAACCAATGATTACTTTATTTATAATTACGTTTGAAACTTAAGGCGATAGACAGAGATAAAGTATACAGTACTACTGTGGGAAGAGAAAAAATAGTCAAGTCATATATATTTGTGTACAATTTATTGAGAACAATAACAACGTTTGTTAAATCGCAATAGGTTTAAGCTTGCACTGTACTGTGGTGGTAAAAAAATATTTAATTTGAGAATATGGTAATTTTAAACAGAAACTATTGTAATTATGTCATTCAAATTCTCTGTTCGGAGATGGTAAGATAATGAAAGGAAGATTTTGTTAGTAAATGTCTTGTTTTCAAAATCTGGTGGAGTAAAAGAGAAGGATTGAAAGACAGTCCCATAATTTATTGAGAAGTAGATGGTCGACTGCTGAATGATCGACTTTATCAAAATTTTCTGGCCACAATTATGGACGTTTGTGATATATTAATGCAATTCAGGTTCAACCAATGAATAGTTTCAATAAACTAGAAGTGATAGCCAAGTCAATTTTAAAACAACAATTATCAAAAAAAAATAACTGTCAATATTTTGGAATGCAGGAAATATATTAATTAATAATACTATTTTCACTCATCGAAACACTTTAAACTTATAAGAATTGTTAGTTGATACCGTTCCCGATTATATACTGAATGATTGTGGAATTAAGACTTTATTGTTTTATAAACATAATAAGTGTTAAATAATAAAACAATGTGAAAGTTCACATTGAAAAAAACTTCTTGAACAAACACTCTCTTATCGAAGAGAAAGTCTGCTGTTGATAAATTGATCTGTTTATACGAATTGGGGTGTATGAATTCGCAAGCACAGCCCTCTGCTCAGCATTGAATACATCGATTGGCTTCCACTCCGGTGAAGAGAAGAAAATGCAATGCAATTGAGGTTGGATTTAACGATTTCTAATAGATATCTGGTGAGTACCGGTTTCTACAGTAAAGCCTCTTGCTGGTATTGCCTTAGAATACGATAGGGACGAAGCAGTGCTGTCTAATGAATTCAGCTTACGGCTACGCTTTATTTTTAAATTGTATCGGTTTTATAGAAAGCGATTACAATGAAATGTAGAATTATTTTTTTAACTGGATGGCTGCCACAGACGAGATATCTCGTCAAACTTTTCATGCCCAACACGCCAGAGACGAGTAACCTCGTCAATAACTATTTAAATAAATAATTGCAAATTATAGCCAGCGTGTTAGGTAAAAATGGATTTTTTTCTACAGCAGCCAAAAAGCTAAAAATGCTTTGGTAACGCTGTTAAAAATGTTTACATTAGTAAATTATAATATTTAAAATTTATTTAACAGACGGTTTTTTATGATTATTTTAGGAGCGATGTTTTAAATAGAACGTAATTCTTTCACTACTATGTGCCTGCTTTCCTTTGGAATGGTCAAGTCTTTTTCAAAGAGAAATTCTTCTATTGAAAAGCCCGTTTGAAGAGTAGGAAAATTGTATTAAAAAATTATGTGAATTCGGGTTGCATTTGAAACTCAAACGCTCGAGTTACCTTGGCGACAGGAATCGGAGGCTTCGAAAAGGGGTGAGATAGTCTACGGCACTGAGTCGAAACAGGAAGGAGCTAGGGAGAATTATTGGGTTCATTTTGTTTTGATGTCGGATAATGGTGTGTTTTTTGTCTCCAATCTAGCGAACGAATGGCGTCGGCGTCTCGACGCCCCCCTCACCAGGTAAGGTATTGATGACAAGTCACATGACATTCGTTTGTTTTATGGCACGAGCTTAAGGGATAAAATAAAAATGATCACTGTGTGGAGTGGATATGGAACGTTAAGTGATCAAAGTGAGCGAAGGCGAATTTCTGGCAATATAAAATAACTTACTTTTGACAGAAGGGATCTATTAGGTTAAAATGTCAAATGTTAGCTCGATAAAACATCAACTTACAATAATATTTCATTATCGTTATATATTCGCCCACTGTGGGCTAGTTAGTAAGAGCTTGCTCTTCATATTACGGTTCGATTCTCAGTAAGGTTGATGACAGATTTATATGTTTGTCTTTATTTTTTTTAAGAGTTTTGAAAAATTGTTTGTAGTATCAATTACTCTCCTCGCAGAGAGCTCAGATGACTTGTTCAGAAAATGTTCTCATCGAATCTATCTCGCATGACCTTTCAATTTTTAAATATTTGGCGCATTGTAACAAGCTGTAATGATAATATTTATTATTTAAAAAAAATGATTAAACAAATGATATTTTGTTTAAAAGCGTTGAACTTTAAACATTGTAGGCCGACAGAATAAAGCAAGTAACTTCACAAACTTAAACGTAATTAATATATTAATTAAAGTTTTTAGTAAAATTTGTTTAGTATTAGATTAAAAAATGTCACTTTATGCAATAGATATTAACTTAAATCGTATACGAACGTTTCGTTTTAGAGATAAATAATACAATAAACCTTTAAATTTAATAAATCCTATGTGTACAAAATATGTTATATAAATAGACTTTATATATTTAAATATCATTTTTAGTAAATTGGAAGCTTCAAAGCACTGTCGTTTATAAAAACGACACGCTTCTTTGATGATCAAATATATGGATTTTGTGGTTATTTTATTTTTTCATTTAATTTTCAAACTAATATATTTGAAAAAAAAAACAATTGAAAACTTTGTTTTATCGGATTAATATATAGCTAATGGAAAGAGACGTTATACATTTCAAATTTATACTTGTAATAAAGAAAAATACTTATTTGAATAAATTATATAAAAAAATATCACAATTAAAATAGGTTTAAAATATGAATGTTGTGTACATAATTTAAAAATATTGTTTTGATTATTTACTTCCAAGAGAGATTTTTCTGTCTTGACTTATTGTATAATATATTAAAGTTGTACTTGAAAAGATAAAATATTGTAATGTCCAGAGACAATAACAATTATATTGTAAGTTAACCTTTGTCGTAATATTGTGCGGTCTCCCAGATATTACAATTAATTTGAATGTAGTGGTCAATATACCCATGCTTGAAATGCCAGGATATACAATAACTAGTGCTTGCGTTCTGATGTTCTATGAATATCAAATATGGCGGCAAGGTAGTTTTCGACTTCAAAGCTGGGTCACATGGAGAATGCAGCGGGGAAATTACTCGCTCCGATGACTTCAGCAATAAGAACGGATTAAGTTACGCTCGCTTTGAAGGCCTCCGCTAAATCTGCTCAACCCAAATGCTGACATTTCAAACAAGTTTATGTCAAATGTTCACTCGGAAATTTTGGATGGTTGAATATGAAAGAATTTAATAAGGAACACATCTTTTGTTATTTCATATTGATAAGGGATCGATGTATTTTTTTCGGACCGGGCATTCCTTTGTGAGAAATTCTTCGGCCGAAATTTTGCCAGATAAAATATAAATAATAAAAGTATGCTTGTATTTTCTTTTTTTTCTGACTGGCGTTTTATTCGACAGTATGTCGTTTTAACGATATTTTATCAATATAAAAATATGAATGCATGTACTTTACTTTCAAGTTAAACTAGTGTAAATATTTTATGTAAAACACAGTGTAAAAAGCATGATTTATATAAAGCGTTGTTTAAGTTTTATTAATTAAACATACTATTAATTTCAATCGTTGAGGCCAAGTAGTAAGGATTTGTAGCCTCAATAACTCTGATGTCTCACAATCGAAATTTCCATAAATAGTTATTAATGTTTTTTTTACGGAAAAGTAGACATAGTTGTGATGTTTTTACAAGAGCAATTCAAGCATTACTAGACATCAAATATTTCATGAATTCACTTATTACTCTATACGTCTGTGATTTATTTATAACCAGATTTAGTTATAAATTAAATGTGCAAATTTCCATATAAAAAGATCATACAACCTAAATGGGAGTATATACATACATACAACCTTTTTCTAGAGATAAGTCCTTAAAATGAGTTAAATTAATGCTATAAACTATATTTGCTAATTTAAAACACGGCTAAAGTTAATGGTGAAACTTTAGCGGATAACAACGGCTGCAAAGTATTCAGTAAATCGTAAATTAAAATCAAATACAGAATCAGTTAGAATGCAGAATCTGACAAAAAAACAATAATAATTTTATAATTTATTTTTCACGGAATTATGTACTCCACGACTATTACTGTGCACGTACGCATTTCAGACCCCGAGACGAATTATTATTATCCGCAAACGTCCGAAATAATTGCGTGGAGCGAAAGAGAAATGATTCGACGCAATAAATGTTCATCTTAAATGTATAATTTTTTATTCGCCAAGAGTTTGTAATAATTTTCAAGTTGCGTAATTTAAAGCAGACAAAGTTTTGGAAATTTTATGAAAACAACAGCCAATAAAAAATATCGCGGTTAAATGAAAATTGCGCTAACTTTAATAAGGCGGTCTTATTTTTTTGCGAGGAAGTTTGAAGTTGCTACATGCCATTTTCATGCTGGCCAAATGTTTTATTCATCGTCACTGTCATTATGAAATCCTGTGAATTATGTACACAGATACAAATTTTACCAAGATAACAAAAATAAATATATTTTTTACATTTATTTACATATTAACGATTTTAGATGTCAGTTGTAACAAAATATTATTTTAGAAATTATAAAATCGGTAAAAATAACGTCAATTATAAGCAATATATACTAAGATTAGTATACTGGATACAGAAGATCTTTTTAGGTGAGGTTAAAAACATTTAATGTCG
Organism: Himalopsyche tibetana; assembly: GCA_030503985.1. NCBI lineage: Eukaryota > Metazoa > Arthropoda > Insecta > Trichoptera > Rhyacophilidae > Himalopsyche > Himalopsyche tibetana. The sequence goes on along the minus strand of JAPJYX010000009.1, from coordinate 13,222,126 downwards.
AGACTGTTTGGTCAAAAATATAGGTCAGATGGGTAATTTTTTTATTGTTCCAGTCAATGTTCCCTGACAATGACAATATTTTACTACACTATATAACGACAATTAATTTATTCTGGTGGTGGTATAGCTGGTGTAACTTTTGTGCGCTCTGTTCTAATGCGTGTGTACGCGCACGGCTTAGAGCAGTGTCTGTCAAACTTTTTCACTTCACGGCACACTGAATGGGTTTTTTTCCACGGCACACCAAATAAAAATACATTAAAAAAGAGAAAAGTACCTATATATATTAATATGAATACATACATTTTTGGTGTAGGTAATTTTTAAAAATATTTTATCAACATATACGAGTATGTCCATAGGTGGTAATAATTTTATAAGTGAGAAGAATGAAATTGATTTAAGGAATAATTTTGACGAAATTGATTTAAGGAATAATTTTGACAAAATTGATTTGTTTTAGATTTATTAAAAATTTCCTCCTCTGTTGGTGTCGGGTGTGTACTGTCAAACCTTACGAATGGTTGATGATCCAATGGTACATTTGATAAGTGATGGAAAAGAAGACTATAGAGGAACGTGACAAATATTTATTTGAATATGTAGGTATTAAATTTATTTAAAATCGAAGAAAATTTAAATGAATTACATTTATTTTTTTGAACAGAGACTTCTTGTGGCACACTAGTGTGCCGCGGCACACAGTTTGGCAGACACTGGCTTAAAGGGAACACTGGTTCCAGTGAACTTATAATAAGATGTCGAAATATAAAATAATATGTTGAATTCTTGTTCCCCTACCTACTGTTGATGGTTTGCGGTTTATCTTTTATCACTGCCTCAAACAAAACAACGAGAGCAAATCCTTGAGAAAAAATGCTTTTCCGCCTAGTTATTGACAGTGAACACCTCAAAAGTAATGTGAATATTCTGAGTATGGGTTAAGTTGAGTAAAAATTTACATTCAACAAATCGTAGAAAATGTATGTATTATAAATGATTTTTTGCAATGTCCCGGTTAGGTATGCATCGGTATATGAACTGTAATGTGTTTCTGCATAAGTAATAACGTGTATGCTTATCGTAATTGAAATCTGTAGGAAAGTGAAGTTCATAAATAAGATATTTAGTCCCTCCAACAAATCCCGAATAAATTTGAGCGAAGTTCGATTCGAAAGTAGAGTAATCATAATCACTCAGTGTCAATGCCAGCGAATCATAAAATCCAATTTGGTAAATGCAAAAAGATCACAATCTCATTCGGTCGTCTCGTCTGGGGTTATTTAAGCGCTAACATGTTTTTAAAACAGTTTTTTTTTAAATTCATATACATATCGCATTTTGGGCGTGCGATGGATACGTTTTTTTTTAAAAATAATTTCACATATTTTCTTTAAAGATCAGGGCCGGTTTCGTTCATCACGATCATAATCAACGATAAAAGTATATTTATATAAATTGTGGATCGATTTAAATCTCAATCAGTTGATAGTGTTATTGATCGAAAAAACCGGTCCTGACCTATATTAAAAAATGTAGAATTGTTACAAAACACTTGTTTATTATTTTAATGTAGAGTTTTTTCACTAATAATCAACAGTGGACATCAGGACCGGGGCTACCATACATGCGAAATAGACAATCGTCTAGGGCGCATTTTTTATATACTTTAATAATATTAAATAATACGTTTTATTTTTGTTTGTATCTGTTTGCTGAAATTGTGTATCGTAAGCTATTTTCGAAAAAAGTATGCTGCCTCTTGCGAACCGTTTGAAATTTTTGAAAGAGGCTAAATTAATTTTATTAAAAAGTTTCTATTATATTTCTAATAAAACTGAATTGTTTTTTTATTATTTCGAAAAAATGAGACAATTTATTAAAAATTAACGTTGCATAGGGCGTCAAAAAACCTCGTACCGGCACTGGTGAAAAGCTTTAAAATCAATAGTTGTACATCGGTATGTTGAATGTTTTCAATATCAAATAAGGTGAGTGAAAGGGGATGAAACCGCCAGGAACATCAATAATCCTAATTAAAGATTAAAAACAATTAGACAATCGATGCATGAAAGCATCTTTTCAATGATTTGAAGATCGACAGATCAAATAATCAACAAACAATTTATTAAAAAGCATGAGTTGCCAGTTAAAAAAGAATCTTTTAAAAAATATTTGTATTTATTAGTGATTTATTTATTTTACATACAGACTATGTTTTTCTATTTCATTCGTTTACTTTGTATTTTGTTCCATTTCTTAGAGCATATTTTATCTTCCGTATTCTTATGTCAGATTTTTGTTTTATGTTATTTTATCATTTTATTCGATCATTGTGGTTCAATCATTTACGTATACTACCGTTTTGTAAACAAACATACTTTCCCTTATCTGCTTCATAGAAAATGAAAAAAAAGGAAACAGAAATATGTTGAAATGTAATAACCTTTTTTATTTATTTATCATTGTTATAACACATTTGTCACAGTAAAAAACATCTATCGATTTATTCTTGAAATTTGTTTTTAAATGTTTTTTAACTT